>OY728132.1:584631824-585855309 GCA_963277665.1 Viscum album | reverse complement strand
CCGCTGGGAGTCCGTTTTGAGTGCCGTCTGCGGATGTGGAACCGTATCGACGAGGGAAACTTTTTGAGATGGTTTCAGAAATTTTTAATTCCTGAAACGAGGGGCCTCAGAGGCGGTGACGCGTCTTTAAGTGAATTGACGTTTTTTCGGGGGTTCGTGTTTTGAGCGGTGCGGACGCATCCGACATCCGTTTTGAGTATCGTCAGTGGATTTGGAACCCTGGCGTCGGGGGCGAAGCTTTCCAGGGTGGGTTCGGGCATTGAAGCCGGAGTTGAGGCGTGGGCCCCATGGCCCGTCTGTTGAGCTGCGTGCAGCGTTCTGTAACTTTTTCATCGGACGTCCGTTCAGGGCGTGCGAGTAGTCGATTTTGGGTGTTTTTCCGAGGGCATTGCATTGACACAGTTTTCCTACTTTAATTTTTCACGGTGGTGTGGGCCCCCATGAGGGTCGTTCCGGGAGTTGACGGTGATTTCCAACTTTATCACCAAGTGTCCGTTTTGGACAATTGAATAGTCCATCTTGTGTATTTTTTCGAGAGGATCGCAACGGTGTGATCTGTTCGTTGTGTTTCGGGACCGGGATGTGGGTCCCATGAAGCACCGCTCGTGAGCGGTGCGCCGAAATGCATCTTTTTCTCCGGATATCTGTTCCACTCAAATGAGTAGCTTCTTTTGACGTGTTTTCTCGAGGGGGTCGCAATGGTGCGATGCGCCCGACTTTTTTTGGGGCCGAGGCTCGGGACCCACGGGACGTCGTTCGGGCATAAAGCGGTGTTGGTGACCTTTTCCATCAGATATCCGTTGGAGGCGAGTAAGTAGTCGATTTCGCATGTTTTTCCACGAGGATTACAATGGTGTAAACTGTTCAGGCGAGCGGAGCCTCCTGTGTGATCTTATTTAATGTGGAAATGTGAAGGTGTCGCGATGGCGGTTCTTCTACCATGTTTGTAGCGGAACCTTGGCGTGTGATCGCATGCACTCTCGTGTGAGTGAAGTAATGATTAAAGAGATGCGGTTGGGTGTGCCTCAGCCGTTGTGGTGGCAAGTTGGAGTTGTTATGTTACGCCTTCGTGTTGACGTTGGGTGTCGTGTGCACGATAGCCTTTGGGCTAGAACGTGGTATACTCTGGGATTATACGGTAACGCTTAGAGGTACATGTGGTTGTTTGTACCTGAGAACGTTTGTGCGCTCGGTAGGGGTTGACTTGGGGCCACACGTCGTGTGGGCCCCATGTGCGTGTCGTGTTCTGCTTTATGTACTTTGACCTCTTGTGATGTAGAGGGTCCCTTTGTTCTCATTTGTTGACCAGCAGGGTTGAGTGTTCCCCTAGTCCTATTCTCGTCTGTTGACCAGCAGGGTTGAGTTTTCCCCTGGTTCGGTTCTCATTTGTTGACCAGCAGGGTTGAGTTTTCCCCCAGTTCTGTTCTCGTTGGCCGATATAGATGGTTTGGTTCCTCTGTTTCTTCAGTTGTGAGGGGTTTCAATACCATGCCCCTTTCACCGGACTACGGCACCGTTTGCGACTACGGTTGTTCGTATAGTGTGGGTGTTTTCCCCACTTTCTGGATGAGTTGTCTTGGTCTGCTTCGACAGTGACTCGGTGGATTGGAGCATGATCGCCTTGTGAGGCCTGGGGAGATTCTCCCATTACTCGATGTTCCCTGGTAGAGTTCTTGTGGATTTGGTGTGGCCAACACATTACGCGGGCACCGATCCTCTACCCAGGAGGTTGTTTCCAGTAGGGCTGAGGTTGTTTCCAGCAGGTCTGAGGTTGTTTCCAGCAGGGCTGAGGTTGTTTCGAGCAGGGCTCGCCAGTTGTACCATCCAGCAGGGATGGCCAGTACAGCGGTGTTCACTGAGTAGTACCATCCCGTAGGGGTGGCCAGAGCAGTTCCAGGTTTACCTCCAGCGGGGCTGGGCAGTGGTCCCCGATGTCGGGCTTACCTCTAGCTGGGCTGGGCAGTGGTCCCCCGATGTCGGGCTTACCTCCAGCTGGGGCTGGGCAGTGGTCCCCGATGTTGGGTTACCTCCAGCTGGGTTGGGCAGTGGTCCCGTCGACGGCTTTAGCCGGGTCGCCCGCCAGTGGATTACCCTGTTATGGGACTGGGCAGTGTGGCACCCGTCGACTCTTTTCGGGTCTCCCTATAGTGGGAACCCGTTGACTTCCAGGGATTACCTTCCCGCGGGGATGGGCAGGGGGTTGCCTGTCGACTTTGAGGAGACCTCTGGACTACGGGGTAGTGACGAGGTGTGGCTTGACGTTCCCCTAGAACTCTCAAGTACGAGGGGGCGCTTTCCCCACCGAGATGTGTCCTTACGACGTGACCTAAAACCATGCGGGCGAGTCAATGCCTCACAGAGCAGATAGTTTCGAGGTGTGGTGATTTGAGCCCTTGACTTGCAGTTCAGGGCAGACGTGTGGGATGCTGGGCATCAATGGTGTTTACTTCTAGGACTATTGGTAACTCACTTTCTTGGGCAAAGCTACGGTATGGAGATCCCCTTACGACCTTTTTTGGGATTCTTGTTGAGCATATGTATATGTATATACCTTGTTCTAGTACCCACTTCTTGGGTTTGGTTACTCTCCTTCCAGGAGAGGTGAAGATGCGAGAGGTATGCCATGTTTTTTCCGTGTCTAGCTTCTCGTGGTTGGACGATTCTACTCCCCTGATATAGGTAGTGAAGACTCGACGAGAAGTTCATCTTCTCACCATTTCCATCTCCTTTTGTCTGGACGAGTCTAACTCCTTTCTCTTGTTGGGTTGAGCTGGACTCTTTACTGTCACTCTACTACACTCTCGGTTGTACTCCTTTACTTTCCCCTATTCGATCTACTGTTCACCCCTTTGGTACCTCCTTTGTTTCTCCCTCGAGCCTTCGGGGTATCCCATTGAGTATTTTTATACTCACCCCTGCTTGGTCTTTTCCCGCACTTGGTGTGACCTTGCAGACGACAGACAGGTTGGTCGTGACGTCAGAGAAGCTTAGGAGTTTGGGAGATTGGACCTCGTGTGGTGGTCGGAGTCAGGTTCCAGGTGGGGGACCCTTCCAGCTGTTTTCATTTTGTTTACCTATTTCCGGGTTGTGGCACTTTTCTGGTTGGGTACGTGTTTTTTCCTTTTTCTTTTTAGTGTACCTTCATCTTTTACTTTTTACTTTTAGAGGTCGATGCACTTTGTGGTTTATTTATAGCAGTTTATCTTTTTCTTTACTTGTCTTTTCTTTTACTCTGCACTTTTGCATTGAGTGTGTTGCGTGTTTGTGTGTACAGGTACTCAGGCAAAGGCCTCCCCAAGTTTTTTAGCCTTCGGCACTTGTCGTCAGCCCCTGGCCTATGGAGGCGAGCTTGGGGTAGTTGTGGCTCGAGCCCGGGTAGGGTCGGGTTGTGACAAAGTGGTATCAGAGGTGGTTCGTTCCTTGGGACGTTGTGCGGATGTCCATAAAAGAGGAATTGGTTGGGATTTAGGGAAATGGTGTCAACGTGTCTCGAGAGCGGCTCTCAGGCCAGGGAGTCCAGTGATGGTGTGGCAGCTGACGTATCCATTCACCAGGACCCTGACAACCCGTTTATCGACTCGGCATGCTGAGACACTCGTTGCAGGGAAAATTGGTTTGTGCATCACATAGGATCGAGTCTTTGATTGTCCTTCTTGATTCAGCTCCCTATCATTGTTGTTGTTGTGATATACATATATGCTCATCTGACCACGACACTCCTTGATAATATTCAGGATGTCTCCATGAAGACAGTCATCCAGGATACCAGCTTTGGTTCATGACGATGACCCTGTGAGCTACGAGGCCACAGTCCAAGACCCATCATGCGAGCACCTTTCTTTGGGTGGGCCAGTAGTAGTACCCCTACCTGGTGAGCAGTAGACAGCTTCAGTAGAGCAGGCTGAGTTTAAGCGCAGTTTGAGCGCGCTCCGTGAGTTCCAGCGGCAGAAACCGCTGAAGTTCAGTGGTGAGTCAGACCCTCAGGCAGCAGAGGTTTGGATAGAGACAGTGGTTTTCCTTTTTAGGCTTGTGCAGACGCCAGGAAAACTTATGGTGGCTTTGGCCGCTAACCTTTTTCGCAGAGCAGCTTGGCGTTGGTGGAGTCGGGTGACTCAGTTTCTTGATGAGTCGTCTCTTTCGTGGGGCGACTTTCAGTTGTTGTTTCATGAGGAGTTTCACCCCTCTTGTTTGTGCTCCGTTCAGATTCAGGAGCTCCTGCAGTTTCAGCAGGAAGGGATGACGGTGGCCAAGTACGCGGCTAGTTTCGCAAATCGTGCACGCTTTTACCCGGACTTGGTCCATGATGATAACTTCTGAGCGCGGGAGTTTGATCAGGGTCTCCGTCGAGATATTCGTGTTGTCATAGTACCCTTGGGTATTTTCACATATTTCGGGGTGCTAGAGAAAGAGCTGGTGACAGAGAGCTTCCTGTCACGTTCTAGAGTTGGTGGTGGCAGCAGGCACATTGGAGCCGAGAGGTTTGTCGCAGCTAGCGGGCGTCGGCAAGCAGAACCTCGACGCAGGTGGCTTTCTGACAACCAGACTCAGGGGCGTGGTTGTACACCACAGTGGTGCCAGAGGGCTCCAGTGCATCTTGAAGAGAGTCAGTGCTATGCTTGCGACGGGCGAGGTCACCTGGCACGGGACTGCCCGACCAGGCATGCTGAGAATGCCGGGAAGGTAGCAGGTGCACCACCATGATGGAGGCAGCACTGTGATCAGAGTAGTGCCCAGAGAGGTGGTGCTAGCAGAGGAGCGAGAGGAGCTGGTTGTGGGGGATGACCTTATGAGGTCTTCCCATCACCACTAGGCGGTCCACGTCAAGCTCCAGGAGCTGACAGTTGGGACCACAGACAACCGCGAGTTTTGAACATCTACGATCCTTCAGAGCATGAGGTGATGAGAGGTGCACTCTACATCTCTTCTACTTTTTGCAGTAGAATTGTTAGACTCTGTGTGTGAAATTCTTTTCTCTCTGCTCCTTGTTTGAGGTGTTACCAGGGTGACGCGGGGCATCGGCGTGGCTCTGTGTTGGTAAGGTAAAAAGGTGTAGGAACTTTTCTTTAGTCGATGGTGTTGACTCCTTCGCTCTCCGAGCATGTAAGAGAGTCTTGGTTGCGAGACACTGACTATGTAACCTTGTGTGACCAGATATCCTTGGGTGTTTCACCATATGAATATTCTGAAGTAGGGAATCACCGGGCCTTGTTCCAGGTGTTTGCGGTGATTCCAGTCACGGCGTGAGATGTAGAGGTTTGATCGGGGAGGTGAGCTACCCCCGGGGTCCTTCGGACCATTTGAGAACGTGCGAAGGGATGGCGAGGTTCCCTACCGCCTTGCCCTAACCCCAAAGTCTGGAGTGGGTGCAAGATGTCTCCCGCGATACTTTCCTGAGGAGATGTGTGTGTGCCCCTATGCACGTCATCGGCGAGGGAAGACCTCGCGTGAATGGATCAATCCTTTGGTCTGTGTGCGGTGGTGCAGAGCTATGCAAGAGTTCTTCTGGGTACGGGAGAGCCAGGTGTGGGCTTAGTACCCTGAGTTGTTCTCTGGTTTTTCTTTTAGGGGACAAACATCTTGAAGGAGGGAATGATGTAAGAACCCGGTTTTTGGATATAAAGGACTTTGAAATATTCTTGATGTTATTCTAGAGCAGCGCCTTCAGACGGCATGCAATTCTGAGCCCCAGTGTGGCCGGAATTAAATTTTCAGTAAGTTCACACTGGGCACGCCAAATAAATAGGATAACTCCTAAAGGGAGTTTTGGATCATAAATCTGAGTGTACGTATGGGTCTGGAATGAGGTGTTTACCCCAGGAACGACATAAAATATGTCGGCACGGGATGTTTGGACCCCTCGCCTGCTACCGGAACCTTAAACGGGTAAATTTATTTATTTATTTATTCGTTTAATGGATAAACTCAAGTATCTCTTAAAAGGTGGATCGGATTGCAAAATCGAGGGCACCGTTGAGTTCGGAGCGTGTCTTTTACCCTAGGAGGGGTGTAAGTTTCATGGGCACGGGCCGTCTGTGAAAAATGGCCCCAGGGGCATTTTCGTAATTTGGCGGCCTCAGGTGTTGAGTTTAATAACTTTTGAACAGGGTCTCGTATTAAAATTCCGAGACCGATTCTGTGCTCGGGAGGTGGTTCTTACCCTATGGGAGGCTTAAACTCGACCCCGTTGAGTGTTTCGGATGCGGGTTAAATTAAGGATGAAATTAATTAAATTCTAATTAATTAATTGTTTTCCTATTCAAACCCAATTCATCCCCTCCCTCTCCTTGGTTTCTCTGGTGGAAGAACCCTCAAGGAATCCCACCTCAAGCTCCTCCTCTCATCCTCCCCTCCGGTAAGGCAGCGGTGCGGCGGTGGACCCTCCGTGAAGCTTCGGGCAATGCCCAACAGGTAGGAGTTTTCGGTTTTGCGTTTTCATTTCCAAACTCTACTTCCAAGTTGAATTTTAGCATTGAATTGTTGTCGAATCTGAAAATGAAGCCCATAATCATGTAGTGTAATTTATTATCTTTCCAACGCATCTTTAGGTTTCGAATTTGGAGTCCTGAGGTCTCCGCAATCGCCCGCTAAAGTTTGCGGGTTTTTGGTTTCCGGCGGGTTCGAGCGGCAGCGCGGCGTCCCTAGGAGGCAGCGGCGGGGCTCTCGGACGGCGGCAAGGGCTAAGGTCAGGCGGCAGCGGCTTCGACCAGGCGAGGGGGCGTCTGAGGGTGTGCGGCGCAGGCGGCCGCGGGGCTTCGGCGGTCGAGCAGAGGCGCCAGGCGGAGGCGGTCGGCCGGGGCTCGCGGATAACGAGCGCGGCGCGCGGCGGGTCGTCGGCAGCAGGTGAGCGCCGGCCTGGCGCGGTCAGCGGAGGATCCAAGGCGGTGACCTCGGGGGCTGCGGGAGGAAACCAAGACCCGCCTTTTGCGGGTCCTGTTGGGAGAAGAAGACCAGCCGAATGGCCGGTCTGGTTTTAAAAAATAATAAGTTTATAATAATAATAATAATATTATTATTATTATTATTATTATTATTATGGAAATGATTTATATTGATAAACTATCCGTTGGGCGTCTGTTTTGAGTGTCGTCTATGGTTGTGGAACCGTATCGATGAGGGGAACTTTTTGAGATGGTTTCAGGAATTTTTAATTCCCGAAACGAGGGGCCTCGGAGGCGCGATACGTCTTTAAGTGAATTGGCGTTTTTCCGGGGGTTCGTGTTTTGAGCGGCGCGGACGCATCTGGCGTCCATTTTGAGCGCCGTCAGTGGAGTTGGGACCCTGGTGTCGGGATGAATCTTTCCAGGGTGGTTTTGGGCGTTGAAGCCAGAGTTGATGTGTGGGCCCCACGGCCCGTCTGTTGAGCTGCGAGCAGTGTTCTGTAACTTTTTCATCGGACGTCCGTTCGGGGCGTGTGAGCAGTCGATTTTAGGTGTTTTTTCGAGGGAATTGCATTGGCGCAGTCTTCCTTCTTTAATTCTGCACAGTATTGCGGGCCCGACGAGGGTCATTCTGAGAGTTGACGGTGATTTCCAGCTTTATCACCGGGTGTCCGTTTTGGACAAGTGAATAGTCCATCTTGTGTACTTTTTCGACAGGATCGCAATGGTGCGATCCGTTCATTGTGTTTCGGGACTGGGATGCGGGTATCATGAAGCACCGCTCGTGAGCGGTGCGCCAGAATGCATCTTTTTCTCCGGATAACCATTCCACTCAAGTGAGTAGTCCTTTTGACGTGTTCTCCTGAGGGGATCACAATGGTGCGATGCGCCCGACTGTTTTCGGGGCCGAGGCTCGGGACCACGGGACGCCATTCGGGCGTAAAGCGGTGTTGGTGACCTTTTCCATCGGATATCCGTTGGAGGCGAGTAAGTAGTCTATCTCGCATGTTTTTCCACGAGGATTACAACAGTGTAAACTGTTCAGGTGAGCGGAGCCTCCTGCGTGATCTTATTTAATGTGGAAATGTGAAGGTGCCCTGGTGGCGGTTCTTCTACCGTGTTTGTAGTGAACCCTTGGTGTGTGATCGCGTGCACTCTCGTGTGAGTTAAGTAATGTTGAGTGTGCCTCATCCGTTGAGGTGGCAAGTTGGAGTTGTTACGTTACGCCTTCGCGTTGACATTGGGTGTCGTGTGCACGATAGCCTTTGGGCTGGAATGTGGTATACTCTGGGAGTATATGGGAACGCTTGAAGGTACATGTGGTTGTTTGTACCTGAGAACATTTGTGCACTCAGTTGGGGTTGACTTGGGGCCACATGTCGTGTGGGCCCCATGTGTGTGTCGTGTTCTACTTTACGTACTTTGACCTCTTGTGACGTAGAGGGTCCCTTTGTTCTTGTTTGTTGACCATCAGGGTTGAGTTTTCCCATGGTCCTGTTCTCGTCTGTTGACCATCAGGGTTGAGTTTTCCCCTGGTTCGGTTCTCGTTTGTTGACTAGCAGGGTTGAGTTTTCCCCTGATTTTGTTCTCGTTTGGCCGACAGAGATGGTTTGGTTCCTCTGTTTCTTCAGCTGTGAGGGGTTTCAGTATCGTGCCCCTTTCACCGGACTCCAGCACTGTTTGCGACTACGGGTGTTCATACAGTGTGGGTGTTTTCCCCACTTTTTGGGATGAGTTGTCTCGGTCCGCTTCGACAGTGACTCAGCGGATTGGAGCGTGATCGCCTTGTGAGGCCTGGGGAGATTCTCCCATCACTCCATATTCCCTGGTAGAGTTCTTGTGGATTCGGTGTGACCAACACATTACGCGGGCACCGATCCTCTACCCAGGAAGTTGTTTCCAGCAGGGCTGAGGTTGTTTCCAGCAGGGCTGAGGTTGTTTCCAGCAGGGCTGAGGTTGTTTCGAGCAGGGCTCGCCAGTTGTACCATCCAGCAGGGATTGCCAGTACAGCGGTGTTCACCGAGCAGTACCATCCAGCAGGGGTGGCCAGAGCAGTTCCGGGTTTACCTCCAGTGGGGCTTGGAAGTGGTCCCTGATGTCGGGCTTACCTCCAGCAGGGTTGGGCAGTGGTCCCCGATGTCGGTCTTACCTCCAGCTGGGCTGGGCAGTGGTCTCGTCGACGACTTTAGTCGGGTCTCCCTCCAGTGGATTACCCTGTTACGGGACTGGGTAGTGTAGCACCCGTCGACTCTTGTCGGGTCTCCCTGTAGTGGGAACCCGTCGACTTCTAGGGATTACCCTCCAGCGGGGCTGGGCAGGGGGTCGCCTGTCGACTTTGAGGAGACCTCTGGACTGCGGGGCAGTGACGAGGTGTGGCTTGACATTCCCCCAGAACTTTCAAGTATGAGGGGCGCTTTCCCCACCGAGACACGTCCTTGCGACACGACCTAAAACCGTGCGGGCGAGTCAGTGCCGCCCAAAGCAGATAGTTTCGAGGTGCGGTGATTTGAGCCCTTGACTTGCAGTTCGGGGCAGACGTGCGGGATGCTGGGCATCGATGGTGTTTACTTCTACGACTGTTGGCAACTCACTTTCTTGGGCTGAGCTACGGGATGGAGATCCCCTTACGACCTTATTCGGGATTTCTTGTTGAGCATATGTATATGTATATACCTTGTTTTAATACCCACTTCTTGGGTTTGGTTACTCTCCTTCCAGGAGAGGTGAAGACGCACGAGGTATGCCACGTGATTTCCGTGTCTAGCTTCTCATGGTTGGACGAGTCTACTCTCCTACTATGACAACCCTGATTTTTAAATACAAACTTAAACATGATTTATTACATAAAACTTCACTTGATACAACAAGGAAGATCGAGAGGTTTAGTGTATTTGGGGCTTAGGATCATTACATAAAAACTTGAAACATGAAATATAACATCTTTATTGAAAATTTCATTTACATTACCACTACATTCCCTTGTACTTAGCATTGCATGGGATAACCTGAGGACATGCATAAGAAAAGGGTGAGCTATAAAGCCTAGTAAGGGAGTACACATGGAATAACATGAGGAGTACAATACATGTTATACATTAGACATATCAATAGATCACAAGAGAAACATGAACATAAAGGCATGATAAAACATGATAATCATAACATGGAAATGTGGCAACAACACTTAACATGGAATTAGCATGAGCCAAGGCTCATTGCACATGGAGCATGAGTAAATCCTCATTGCACATAAAGCACGAGTAAACCCCTCGTTGCACTTGAATTAGCATGATTCAACACTCATTGCACATGATGTATCATGATACTATACTTTACCCAGTGCATTGGAGCGCTATAAGGGCGCACCCCTCTTAAACATTTCATTTCATGCATAAGTGTGCCACATGGATAATAAAACATGGATTCATAAAACATACTCATTTATTCCATGATAAAGGAATGTGGAATTCATACATGAATCATTATAATCAATACGTAAATGTGTATAAAGGTGAATACCCTTGATGGAGAAATGGGCATGGTATTCACTACACAATGGCATTGGCTTAGAAAATCGGTGCGATTTCGGCAGCGTAACGGCGTGACATAAGAATTCACAAAAATGGCTGATGAGAGAGAAAGGGGTTCCTCATCATATTTACATGTAATGGACATTAAGGAGGTCATATAGATACATGTCCCAACAATTGTAATGGAATTTAGATTCATGATACAAAAGTATTTCTTGAATGTAAATGAGGAGAGAGAAGTTCCTTTCGGAATTTCGGCATAGTAACAGGTGTACATGGGAGGCATTTGATGAGAGAGAAAGGGGTCTCCCATCATTAAAACATAAAGAGGGAAGTATGAGGGAGGTTTGAAACCATACCCCAACATTCATAATTGAAATTAAAATGAAAAAACAACTTAAAGAAAAATGAACAAAAATGAGAAAGGAAGAAAAAAACCCTTACTTGGAAGTGTGCTTCCAAAGGCTAGAGAGAGGCTTGTGAGAGGATTCTTGGGAGCTTGGGGCACCTTGGTAGGATTCTAGAGAGAGTAGGGCAGAGGTTGGATGAACTCAAAATTCTTTGAGTGAGGAGGAAGTGGGAGCTTTGGTGGGTTTATATAGGAAAGGTGAGGGAATTCTTTATTATTTAGGTTTGGGTCCCCTTACATTAAATCAATACAAACCACAAACCATCTCATGGTTATTGCCCATGGTTTTTGGAAAAGGCAAGAGGAAAACAATATTTTATAAGTCCAAAGTCTGAACTTCTTAAAATAATAGGGTTGCTTATGTGGAGGTGAGTCACACTCCCATGGAAATTAATTTAAAAAGATAAGGTGTTTAATAAGTCTTGAGGGGTCCATTAATGCTTTGAAAAGTGAGTAAAACAAACCCAAAATCACATTTTTTTAATGGTAAAACATATATTGGCCGAACATAAAGCTTATAGTATTTTATTACATCACTATTGGGTCATTATGATGTCATAAAACACATTATATATTTAAACGGTATTTAATTTTTACTCAAAAATTTGACTGTCTCAGAAAATTATGAAAAATTCATCGTTGGATAATTTTGATGTACTGATTCCATAAATAACATTTATTTTATCTAAATAATTTTCTAAATATGTTAATTTTCACTTTTAAAATAAAAACCGACATTTATCGAAAATTCACGGGTTTTGACAGAAATGGATTTCAAACCTTAATAAAAATTACAATCGCATTCATAAAATTATATGATCATTTATATATAATAAAATTAATTTAATAATAATAATAATAATATTTTATTAAAATATTATTCAATTCAAAAATCCCTTAACTTAATAAAATAGAATTCTTAATTAAATAATAACTAAAAAGACTATTTGTACTTTAAAAACTATTTACAATGTATCTATAATGACAATAAAGTATATACATTATTATATACAAAAAAATAATGTACATGAACATAGTACTATCGATTTGTTACATAACCCCTTAAAACAGCTGCATAAGACCTAAGGGTAAGGTGTGCGATGGTGACAGACTCTTGGGGTGACTCGGATAACATCGCTCGAGTGGTAATCTCTATCAACTTCCACTTTTCCCGTAGACGGTCCCATTCAAGCTTGACATGGTGAAGCTCATCTTGGGCTTGGTCAAGAGAGAAGCCCAAGGATGCCACCTCTTTTCCGAGCTTCGACAAATGAGCTTTATATGGGGCAATTCTACTGGATGAGGTCATCGCTTCTTTTGTCTGGGTAAATTGGATTTGTTAAAGCCCTATATTTATACTAATCATGTGATCACTGTTCAACAGCTATAATAGCAACGGTCAAAATTCTTAACATAAAACCAAAGAAGTTGACATTTTATATAAACATAAAGAGACATTTAATTAGATCAAGAGGGATTTCCATTAATGAAAGTTTGGGTTGTTAAACCTGCTATAGGTAGCGAAGACTCGACGAGAAGTTCATCTTCTCACCGCTTCCAGCTCCTTGTGTCTGGACGAGTCTAACTCCTTTCTCTTGTTGGGTTGATCTGGACTCTTTACTGTCACTCTACTGCACTCTCGGTTGTACTCCTTTACTTTCCCCTATTCGATCTACTGCTCACCCTTCGGTACCTCCTTTGTTGCTCCCTCGAGCCTTCGGGGTATCCTACTGAGTATTTTTATACTCACCCCTGCTTGGGCTTTGCCCGCACTTGGTGTGCCCTTGCAGACGACAGACAGGTTGGTCGTGACGTCAGAGGAGCTTAGGAGTTCGGGAGCTTGGACCGCGTGTGGTGGTCAGAGTCGGGTTTCAGGTGGGAGACCCTTCCAGCTGTTTTCCTTTTGTTTACCTGTTGTCGGGTTGTGACACTTTTCTGGTTGGGTGCGTGTTTTTCCCCTTTTATTTTCAGTGTACCTTCAGCTTTTACTTTGTACTTTTAGAGGTTGATGCACTTTGTGGTTTATTTATAGCAGTTGCCCTTTTTCTTTACTTGTCTTTTCTTTTACTCTGCACTTTTGCATTGAGTGTGCTTCGTGTGTGTGTGTACAGGTACTCAGGCAAAGGCCTCCCCGAGTTGTTTAGCCTTCGGCGCTTGTCGCCAGCCCCTGGCCTATGGAGGCGGGCTTGGGATAGTTGCGGCTCGAGCCCGAGTAGGGTCGGGTCGTGACAAATTTTTTATTGAGATTTTGATAATTTTGATTGGAAAATAATTTTTAAGTATAAATTTTTATTAGAAAATGATAATTTTAATTGAAAATTCTTATTGAAATTTCAAACATTTTCACTTGAAATTAAAATTTGAATAAAAATTCTCACTTATAACTTGAAAATTTTATTGTGAATTTTCATTAAAAAAATCCATTGGGGTTTTTGAATTTTCCATTGAAAATTTAATTTTGTGTAAAGATTTCCACGGGTTACTGTGAATTTCTATTGTGTATTTCAATTGAAAATTTATATTGAAAATTATTGCAATTTTTCAATTAAATTTGTTTTTGAAAATTTACACGAGAAAATTACCTGAATGTAATCATAAATGAATACTCTATTGAATCGACCATCTAAGGACATTGAAATATTTTCACATTAAATTTCAATGTAATAAAACATACAAAATATATAATAATTTCAAAAATGTATATTGATATATAATTTTTTATTATGAATATTTATATTATTATATATATAAACGAGGAACCAGCTAAGGTATTGGATTTAGGGATATAATACTCAAGAAAGGAAATCAGAGCGTCCGATACTTATAGGAACTCGATCTCGATACATAAGTGAATTCAAATAAAATGATAATGAGTTTATTTATTTATTCATTTAAACGTGCAAAGAATTCATTGTTGCTTTTTTATATAATTTTTAATTGCGAATATTAATTGAAAATTATTATTGAAATTTTGAAAGTTTTCGATGAAATTTAAATTTAAAATAAAAAAATTCAGTGATAACTTTAATCATGAATTTTCATTAAAAAAATCCTATTGGGATTTTTAAAGTTTCCATTGAAATTCTAATTTCGTGTAAAGATTTTCACCGGTTAATGTAAATTTCCATCATGAATTTTAATTGTAAATTAATATTGAAAATCATTTCCATTTTGAAATTAAATTTGTTTTTTAAAATTTACATACAAAATTATGAGAATGTAATCATAAATTGAATCAATCATCCAAGGACACTGAAATATTTTCACATTAAATTTCTATTTTGAAATGATATGAGTATTGGACTACATTTAAATAAAAAAACCCTAACTTTTAAATTATTTTTTTAAAAAACCCTCTAACAAACGAAACACTGAAACCCAATCTTTTTTAAATTTATGTATTTTTTTTCAAAACAAGCTGGCCCAATGGTAGTCGAAACTCTCTCTCTGATTATCTTCTCTCTATTTGCCTTCGAGGAGGAGGCACTAACACACCAATGCAGAGAAATGGTCTTATTGAAGCGTTCAGTGACTCCAATGGTTGGTGAATACCATCAGATGCAGGAACTCGTTGATTGATGTTGAGAGAACTTGATCAAACCTACTACCAATGAAGACCAAAAGCTTAAACAATGATGTTTGATTGTTTTATGGTTTTCTTATTTCATCTTTTTGATTTCACTCTCGATCAATCTTGGCATGAGTTCTGCGTTTTTTTCTACTACATATGGGCATATAAATGTCCCATGAAACCCAAAATAGTGACACGCAAAGGTGTGGGTCATTACATATGGATAATTGGAAATTTCTAGAGTTTTTTATATGCGTTTTAAAAAAATTCATTTCAATGATTTTAGGTTAGAAATATTTTAAAAACTAAGGCGAAAGGCGGCAGACGCTCTACCGCCTTTGACATGTTTTGCTCCGGGCCAAAGGTGACAAGGCTCGTGCCGCCTTTACCCAAATGAAAAAAATATATATTTTTTAAATATAAATGTTAGTATATTTAAATTTTTTATTTTGTTTTGTTTATATATATATATATATAAAACAAAAAAAATCAGCAGAATTTAACTGCAATTTAATTTCCAGCATTACTGTCATTAAAACAGTATGAAATTATGACATAAACCATCTCTCAAGACTCCCTTTTGTACGGGAGCTTGCTATGGAAATCCTTTCGGATTTCCGATGTGGGATTCAGGTCATCTCTTTTCTGCACATAATTAATAACATGTTATTATTAACAATCAGTAATTAATTAATAATAAGTATTAATGTTGAATAAATAATAATAACAATACTTAACTAATAATTAACTATTAAAATTTACTATTAAATATTAATAATTAATAATTAATATTAATAATATTTTAAACCATATTAATTAATAGCTAATTAACTACCAATTAATTATCAATAAATTATTAATAGTTAATAGTTATTAATTAATTAATAATTAAGAAATATATAATTACTTTGTAATTATAATAATTACAAATCAATTAACTAATAATTAATTAATTAATTAATTAATATTAATAATTGTTTATTACACATTTACTAATAAATATTTAAAATATTAGTTGGTTACTAAATATTAATAATAATGATTAAATTATTAAATTAATAATTTTTAATTAATTATCAATAAATTAGTTTTAATTAATATTAATTACTAATAAATAATAATTAAATAATATGATTTACAAGTTAATTATATTAATTTATAATAAATATTTAAAATTATTATTTAGTAACTAGTTATTAAAAATGATAATATAATTATTAGTTATTAATTATTTATTAATTATACAATATTTAATTACTTATTAATAATATTAAGTAAACACTGACTAATTAATTATATAATAATTAATAATTATGAATGATTATTTTTATACAATTAGTAATATGTATTTAAAAATAATATTTAATTGCCAAATATTGGTAATAATGACTAAATTATTAAAATACTAATGATTAATTAGTCATTTTTAAACTATTATTATTTAATTAGATAATTGTTGCTAATTAGTATTAATTACTAATAAATATTTAAAATTGTTCTTTAGTTACTAATTAATAATAATAATATATTTATTTTTATTATACTTTTATTTATTTATTATTAATACTATTTATTATTAGTTGTATATTTTTTATTTACTAATTAATTAAAACTTATTAATTATTAATAATTAATTAGTAATTAGTTAGTTGTTTATTAATATTATTAATAATTCATTAATAATTTATTAGTAATTATTTATTTATTAATTAATATGTTTTAAAATGTTATTAATATTAATTACTCAATTATTAATATTTAATAGTAAATGTTAATAGTTAGTTATTATTTAGGTATTAGTAGTTGAGGCTTGACTTAGTGGTGAGCACCCCGTAATGCTACATAAAAAATGGGGGTTCAAAACCATTAATTGCAAATTAGTGCAGCAATACTATATTGTATTGTAGCAATAGTGGAACTGTTGACCAAAGGAACTGTAGCGGCGGTGGACATTATTGCGGGTACTGTAGCGGCAACGAATACTGCAATGGTACTATAGAGTGGCGGGAGACACTGTATCAGCGACAGGTACTGTAGCAGTGGCGGTACTGTAGCCAGTACTGTAGCAGTGGTGTTACTATTTACAGAATGAACATTGAGCCAAAAAAACCAAGTCTATGAGCCATGTAATGGGTTTCATGCCCATTGAGCCTTCAAGCCAAAAAAATATTATGTAATAAAGCAACTAGTTGGGTGAGTTACCCCTTGGGGGGGTATGACCCGTCTTTCAGACTCGTGTGTGCGGTATGTGAAATTTTATTGATAATTTCTATTAAATTTTGAAAATTCTCACTAGAAATTAAAATTGAACCTTGATTTTCTATAGACAATTGAAATTTTTACCATGAATTTCCATTAAAAATTTCTACTGGAATTTTAGAAGTTTATATTGAAATTTTAATTTGGAGTAGAAATTTCCATTGATAACTGAAAATTTTCACAATGAATTTTCATTGACAAATTCTTATTGAGATTTTGATAGTTTTGATTGGAAAATAATTTTTAAGTAGAAATTTTTATTAGAAAATGATAATTTTAATTGAAAATTCTTATTGAAATTTCGAACATTTTCACTTGAAATTAAAATTTGAATAAAAAATCTCACTGATAACTTGAAAATTTTATTGTGAATTTTCATTAAAAAAACCATTGGGGTTTTTGAATTTTCCATTGAAAATTTAATTTTGTGTAAGATTTCCACGGGTTACTGTGAATTTCTATTGTGTATTTCATTTAAACGTGCAAAGAATACACAATAGAAATTCACAGTAACCCGTGGAAATCTTTACACAAAATTAAATTTTCAATGGAAAATTCAAAAACCCCAATGGTTTTTTTAATGAAAATTCACAATAAAATTTTCAAGTTATCAGTGAGATTTTTTATTCAAATTTTAATTTCAAGTGAAAATGTTCGAAATTTTAATAAGAATTTTCAATTAAAATTATTATTGGGATTTTTAAAGTTTCCATTGAAATTCTAATTTCGTGTAAAGATTTTCACCGGTTAATGTAAATTTCCATCGCGAATTTTAATTGTAAATTAATATTGAAAATCATTGCCATTTTGCAATTAAATTTGTTTTTGAAAATTTACATACAAAATTATGAGAATGTAATCATAAATTGAATCAATCATCTAAGGACACTGAAATATTTTCACATTAAATTTATATTTTGAAATGATATCAGTATTGGACTACATTTAAAAAAAAAAACCCGTAACTTTTACATTATTTTTTTAAAAACCCTCTAAGAAACGAAACACCGAAACCCAGTCTTTTTTAAATTTATATATTTTTTTTCAAAACAAGCTGGCCCACATTTAATATATTTTATTTTTTATTTCATTTTCATTTTTTATTCCACACACACCCTCATTTTCTCTCTCCACTCAACGGCTCCGCACACACCATCCCACGCCATCCTTACACGTACACCACACACAATTCACTTTTTATTTTTTCCTTTATTTAATTTAGTCACACGCCACATCAATATTAAAATTATCATTAGTCAAATAACCGCATCACGAATTTTCTACGCACCCTCATTTTATCTTTTTTTTTATTCCACGCCTACCTCATTTTCTCGATCTCCGCTCATGATTTTGGGTTTTTTTAAACAAAATAATCTGTCCAAAATCGTGATAATGTATCAAAAGTTCGGTATTTTTTTTTTAAAATCACTACGCCAAAAATTATGTCCAAAGCCGTGATACAGTCCGACGATTTTAGGGGTTTTTTAATAAAAAAATTATCCTGTCCTAAATCCAATTATTTAAAAAAAAAAAAAAATCCATTTAAACCCGACCCAAATTCTCTCGTTCCTGGAGGAGCACCCAGTCCGCATGGCCGGTTCATCATCTTCCTGCATTTTCTGTGAAGTTACTAGCTCCGCCACCAATCTCCTCCACACGGTCTGCGCACTCCCACTTATCTCCGCCCCTTGATTTATGATTTACGATGTGAGCTTTGGCGTTGCAGGATGAACGGGTCGTTGCATTCGAGGACATCAATCCTGCTGCTTCCAAGTAATTGTTTTTAAACTGTACATTCGATCGTCCATGAACTCCTGTTTTTGCAAATTTGTACGTAATTATTGAATTTCGAAAGGAAAATATAAAACCTACCTCTTGTTTCCATCTCCCCTTCTTCAGATTTCTACCTCTTGTTTCCATCTCCCCTTCTTCAGATTTCTACTCCTGGCATCGGGGTTGACTCTCTTGTTCTTAATTAGGTCAAATTGATCCTTAGCATTAATGAGATCTTCGATTTGAAATTTCCACATGGAGTAGTTCGAGCAAGTTAACATGATCATCCGTCCCATGGATGATTCATCTATTGAAATTTAATTTAGCGAAAATTGGAGCAGAATTTGGAAAAATGAAGTGTACTACTATGTCCGGAACGATAAAAAATGGTGGAATCGACTCCCGAATTATCGAAAACGAGCTTCGATTGATCAAGATATGATCAAAACTGTATCAACGATTGAGATTGACTAATGATGTGGTGATAACGTGGCGCTAACAGGACATGCCGGAGCAGCTGCCGAAAAACTCACCGGAGCTGGAACAATGTCTTCTTCTCCGACAAGGGGTAATATATCACCTCGTTTTTGACTGAACTTTGACCACCTCTAGGAAGTTCGTTTTGGGTTCGTTTTCGATGTCATTTGTGATGTTGGAATTATCTCAACACAACTTTTCAGAATTTGCTTTCAAAGCACGAGTTTGAGCAACTCGAATTTTTCAGTCATTAGAAAATGTCCTTTGATTGTCGTTTCGACACCAGTGGTTTTGATACAACTTGTTGTGATTCACTAATCACATAGAAATAGAATGGTGGGTGAAAATGAGTTTTAATTCACCGAGAACAACACCACCAACTATAACAACAACAAACAAGCTTTAAACTTAAACATTGTCAATTTACTCGAGGCCATATTTTTATTGAAACCATTTAGAACAAGATTATCTTACTGATTTTTTAAGAGCCCTTTTAGGTCTATATTTACCTCTTAAGTAGTGAATTTTTCATTAAGCTTACCCTATTAACAAGTGCATCTGTAGGTTTTTTTCTAACATGTCCAAACCATTTTAATCTAGTCTCCCTGATTTCCCCCATATCCATCTCAGTCCGAAGGTCCTGTCCTTTCATCTTCAAGCCCCGTCTGTCCCCCTTTCCCTCCAGGAGGCATAAATCTCCTTGGCTTCTCTATGGTGGCTCGTTTCAGTCAGCGACACCCTTCGCTTGATAGCTTCAACAAGTTCGTCAATGGTGTTTGGCCTCTGAAGGAACATGCCATCGTGGGATTGTTGGACCCCCGTCACTTTTTTATTCATTCTGCCTGGGTAACCTCGTCGAAAGGTTTTTGGCTTTTGATGACCGTTCGAGATCTCAAAAAGGCCAATGTACCTTGGGCTAAACATTCATTTCTTTCCAAACTGCATGACTCTTTTCCATGGTGATATTCAAAGGAAAATTTTGTCTCCAATTTCAAACTCAAATCCCTTAAACGATTGTTAGCATAACAAATTTGCTGAGCAGATTTTATATGTTGTTGGATGGTTTGAACCTTCTCGGTCATCTATTGCACAATATCAGGTCCAATTAGATTTCGTTTGCCAACTTCATCCTAACAAGTCGGAGTTCTACATCGTTTCTCATACATAGCTTCATATGAATCCATTTGAATATTTAAGTGAAAGCTGTTATTATATGAGAACTCAACTAATGAGAGTTGTTGATCCTATCCTCTGAATTTCATTGAGCAGGTTCTTAGCACATCCTCAAGCGTCTGAATATTTCTTTCAGATTGATCATCTGTTTGAGGGTGATAGGCTGTGGTGAAATTCAATTCAATACTCAAAGCATGTTAAAGACTAATTCAAAATTTAGATGTGAACCTTGGATCACGATCAGATACGATCGAAAGTGGAACCCCATGCAACCTCACCACTTTCTTCACATATATATTGGCAAGTTGTTCAAGCTAGAAATCTTCCCCAATAACAATGAAGTGGACAGTCTTGGTGAGTCGATCCACCTCAACCCATATCGTACTGTTTCCTTTGGATGTTTTTGGGAGGTCAGTGACAAAACCCATAGTAACATTCTCCTATTTCCACATGGGTATAGGCAATGACTGCATCATCCCTTTGAGATTTTGTCGTTGTGGTTTAACTTGTTGACATACTAAACATCTGGAAATATATTCTTCATGTTGTCCCACCAGAAGTTCTCTCAAAGATTATGGTATATCTTGGTACTTCCGAGATGGATAAAGAATGACGAGCTATGTGCATTATCCAATAGCTCCTTTATCTTTAGGCGATGAAGGCACACAAAGCCTACTTCCAAACCAAATCACACCATTATCATCGATTTGGAACTCATGTAGCTTCCCTTTATCGCTTTCACTTTCTTTTGTAGTTACATATCATCCCTTTGTGTCTCCTTGATCTTTTTTTGAATAGATGGTTAGGTAGTCATTTGGGCAAGGTATGATGTATTCCCCACCGTTATGATTTCAAAATCCATCATTTTTATATCTATAAAGATAGGGTCTTTCTCAATTCGCAAGGTAACCGGTTTTTTTCTGTTAAGAGCATCAGCTACCTTGTTTGCTTTTCCTGGATGGTAATGAAATGAGTAATCATAATTCTTGATTAGTTCTAACTATCTTCTTTGACACATATTGAGTTCCTTCTGTGTGAAAATATATTTTAGACTCTTGTGTCAGTATATACGTCACACTTCTCACCAAAAGGTAGTGCCGCCATATTTTCAAGGTAAATACCCCAAATGCAAGCTACGGATCATGCGTCGGGTAGTTTTGTTCATGGATCTTTAACCGCCGTGAGACGTAGGCTATCACTTTATCATTCTGCATTAGTTGCAACCCCTATCTCAAGACACACCTCAGCGCTCATGTAGCCACATTGGTTAATCTGCTCAAGACCGTCTTAGTTGCAGAAGCACATCATGCCAAACCCATCGACAGTCATCTCACCCATAAGGGCGTCCACTAAGGTCCTCCAGACTCATTTCAGTCTCTACCCACTGACACCAAGCCATACCTAACACCCCATGATGTCCTCTCACCTCGCAGGCCCTTTCCCGATCCTAGCCTCATGGTGTCGGTCCAAACCTCATCCAAATCCTGCATTACATCTCGACCCTGTTCACCGGGGACCATCCCGGTCTATCTTGGACTAAGCCTCCTGGCGTCCTCGTGCCAATTCATTCAGATTGTACCCATGACTCACACTTGGGTCTCATCTTGCATCTCCCTATGAGAGCTCTGAATCCGATCACCTAGAGGGAATCCTCTCTGTCACGCCATATAGCCCCAGAGGGCTCTTCATGCTCATGGCACTCACTAAGAGTCCAATCCAATCTCATGAGGGTGTTCCCCGTCATGTCATGAACCAACCCAGGTCAATCCTGAACCAGTCACCCGAGTCGGCCCGCGACAAGGCCCGAAGAACATTCCCGATCCCCACGGGCTGACAACTAATATCGGGCATCAAAATGAGACATTTGGGAACTGTTTGACCCATAAATAAAAGACTGATGAATAAATATAAACTGAACAAAATAAAACAACACTAACAGCAAAAAAAAAAAAAATAGAACCGGGTGGCTAAACATACCTTCAAGTGGCCTCATGGGTCACCACCAAGTACGAAAACACACTCACTGCAAGAACGATCCAAAACTAGAACCCGAAACTGAAAAGATAAAGTAGGGGAGCACCGAGATGCTCGGTAGGAACGCCAAAGAACACCCTATGCCCTTGCCTTTAAAAAGAAACTCAATCATGCTAGTTTGAAAATAAGACACAATAAAATAATATTTTACATTCTTTTCAAATTCAAGTCACAAGTTTACATTTTTAAGGAAAACGTTTCTATTCCACTATATTTTCAAAATAGTTTCCAGGCATGCATTAACATTCCAAAACGTAAGGTAAATAGTTTAAATTAAAAACATGGATTTTACAATGAGGAAACAAGCTTGAAGTAACTAAAATGGAAATCATTTCACAAACACCATGTCATAAGCGAACTCCATGATCAATCCTATAGGTAACTAGCACAAATGGAGCCCTAGGAACCTCATACCTCGGTGAAACGTGGCTTAAAAACCACGACCATCAGTGTTCTCGTGCACGAGACACTAGGAGGGGACACCCCAATGGCCTAGTGATCTCCCATCATCATAATCATTTCGTTAGTGTTGTAATCGTCAATCTTGCTAGACGAAATCGAGACGAACCACTTCTGAATCATCTAGCGTACTAATCCTAGTATGCTCACCTAGGCACCTGAGGTTTACCCATGTGCTCTATTCCAAATGGTGGTGAGGTTTTATCAAGCAAACATATATAAACATATCACTTCATCTAAAAACTCATTCAACATCTCACCACCGATCTCTCTCCTTAAGCACATTCCTCTTTTTACGTCACACAACAATGCACAAGCCTCAACACTAGACACATATCACAAATCACATACTAACACTTACATCACATTTCTCAAACTAAGGGGAATGCCTCAAGAGGGGTTTTTCACTTTCACAAATAATTTTTCAAGGTGCCATAGAGGCCTCCTTACTTTACAAGGAATATCTTCACTTTAGAAAACATGTTCACCCAACACTTTTAAGTTTTAAAAGCCATTTGAAATTCCAATTAAACAACAAAGACTTCACACATTTTAAAACAACTTGAAACCATGCTTAAAACAAAGCAAACCTTTTAAGAAAGGCAAAATACTGCTTAACCTCAAATTCATACAAAAACCCACGCATTTTTCCAAACTAACCAAAACATTAGATTTCCCTTTTTTAAAATCACACACTAACTCAACTTCCACAACTAATATGCACACACCAAACATATTAGGAAATGCCAACTACACGCCCAAAACAATTTTAGAAAATGCTTTTAAGCCTTTAAAGTGTTAAGCATTCTAAAGCAAGCTTTGAATCATGCTTAAATGAAGACTGCACATTTCAAAACTTAAAAGCGGACCATGAAAAATAAAGGAAAGTTCAACACCAAGCATCGCCATCACTTTGCATAGCATGTATATACTATTTAATATTAAAAGCACTTTTTAAAACACTTAAATCAATTATGGAATTCAAATTAAAGGCATAAGCATAGACATAGGGGACCAACCTCAAACATGCCGCTATTTGCCGATGACCACTCGAACCGAGCCTTGGCGCATACACACACATGCATTTATACACACATATATATATATATACCTCTAGCTGCATTACACATATTCTCCGCGCCATGAGAGAATATGTACAAAGAGGACATATAGATATATATATGTCTTACCCTATGCATGTACATATAGGCGTTCTCGACACCCGCAACCCAAAACAACCGCAGCGAGGTCCAACCCACATTAGAAAAAAAATCTACCAACAACTCAAAATACCGCGACAAAGACTCGCACACCCAAAATAAATTACCAATAGCTCAAAACCCACAAAAGCCCTAAATTAAAATTAAACCGAAACAAAAGAGTTGAAAACCCTTACCGAATATAATGGCGGGCGGGCTGAAACGTTTCAAAATGCCTCGCCTTCGGCGGGAGACACCGAAACACGCGTGAAGGAGACCCGATAGACCCATCAC
Organism: Viscum album; assembly: GCA_963277665.1. NCBI lineage: Eukaryota > Viridiplantae > Streptophyta > Magnoliopsida > Santalales > Viscaceae > Viscum > Viscum album. Next base: position 585,831,253 of record OY728132.1, on the reverse strand, counting down.
ACACCCTATCAAGGACAGAAACACAAAAAATCAGCTCGTCGGAAACCGTAGGTTTCAACCAAGTCATACGCACCACCCGAAAGAGATTAAAATCATGAAATGGGGAAGGAGGAAGGGAGATGAGACTCACCATAGGGATTCGCACCAAAAATCGACAGGCGGAGCGGTCGCCAGAAGCGGCGCGCCGAAGCTTCTCTCGGTAGGCTGGGTCGTGCGAGCAGGAGGGAGGCCGGCCGCGCGAGAGAGGAGGGGGAGTCGGCCTCGCGAGAGGGGAGTTGCCGCTGGAGGAAGGAGGGAGGCCTGTTGGAGGGCCCTCGACCGGGGCGTGGGGGGGGGGGAGCGGGAGAGGGAAGGGGGTAGGCGGCGTGCCGAAGCTTCTCTCGATAGGCTGGGTCGCGCGAGCAAGAGGGAGGCCGGCTGCGCGAGAGAGGAGTGGGAGTCAGCCTCGCGAGAGGGGAGCTGCCGCTGGAGGAAGGTGGGAGGCCCGCCGGAGGGCCCTCGGCCGGGGCGTGGGGGGGGGAGCGAGAGAGGGGAGGTGCCGCTTGATTATTATTTCCCCACTTAATTATCATTTAACTAATCGATTTTTTATCTTTTAATTAATTTAAATACCAATTTTAAAGATAGGGTATTGCGCACAGTTGAGGAAATCGTGCTCCAACCGTGCCAAAGTACACTGTCCCAATGATAGACCCTCACACACGGTTGCCGCACGATTACTCTTAACCGTGCGCAGAACCCCTTTTTGTTTGAAAATTTTTAAAATTCAACCCAGACTGGCCAGAAATCAAAACGAGGATATAAATAATTAAAATAATTAATTTTTTGAGGTTGAGGTGTGACACGTCTTGCGGGAGACATATGATCGTCTCTCTACGAACATCACAAGGTCTAAGCCTCTCGTGCTTACCCAACTAGCTCTAGACCTCGTCTAGGCCATACGAATCTCATCCTGGCTTCGAGCCATGCCCCAGACCTCTTATAACCCAATTGAACACCTCGCCCCTTAGCGACATAGTCGCCGGGCAATTCTATTTTCCACAAACATCCGTAGTGTACTTGCTCCGAATTGAGGAGGCTTAAAACCCCCTTTTTCCTAGTTTCTCTCAACACGTTTTTATAATCAAGCATTCGACTATCGGCGACCGAGACATCAAATCAGTGCACAAGGGTTTATTGTGACCTTGACACTTTGCTCATTTCAAAGGGAGTTAAATAAAACAATTCATTTCATTTTTAAACATAGAGTCGATCGCTCACACATGACAAGACCACATATCACATGTACATGAACACAATGCATAAACCTTAGGGTGTTCAGGGACCAATAGGAGTTACCATCCTTGCCAGGCTCTGCACTACCTCGCCCAGGCCAATCCATGCGTCGTTTAGGTTTGTACCGCCACCCGAACTCCTATCTCAAGTCACATCATCCAAATAATTAATTATAACAATTTATAATTAATTATTCGATTTAATCCAATAAGGCATAATCGTCAAAAAAAAAAAAAAAAACTCACTGGACATTACCGCGTCACCGAAACTGTACGGAACCTCGTGCGTTTATCCTTTCAAGACGTTTTCTAGCCATGCCGAGCTAAAGTCCCATCAAATAAGGACGATTTAACCTTGCTTCGGAGAAATCAACACCGAACCCTAACCCCAATCGCACCGAATCAGAGGGCTAGCTAAGGGTGATCATGCCTTAAAATCGAAAGGGGCTGACTGGTAAATTACCAGTCTGCCCTGTTAAAAAAAAAAACAATGCAGAGGGTTTTGCGTCGTGGCCATAGGGAGCCACGACGCAAAGCCTTTCACCTGGGTTGCCTTGCAGGGCGGGCTGCGGCGCAATGGCCCACCCCCGACCCCCGGCTGCGGCTCAGGGCTCCACTGCGCGACCGACCTCCGGAGGCAGCCCGATGGTTCTGCCTCCCGAGGACCCCCACGACGCAACCCTTCTTCTGCGGCATGGCACTTCCCCTGCAAGCACCACCACGGCGCAGAGCCCTCCTCCACGCCGCAAACCTCCTCGCGACAACGCTCGATTCCCTGCCTCCCGGGAGCCCTCCATGACACAGCGCATCTGCTGCGGTGTGTTCCTCTTCCTCCCCTAAAAAACAAACTCCTGCGACACTCGCCACGCCGCAATGCCCCCAGGCTGCGGCGTGGTCTGTTGTCCGTAGCAGAATTCTACAGTAGGGTCATCCCGACATTCAGTTCGCGCATGGAAACTGAATGACCAACTTAGTCGGCCCTACCTCAAGCCCTTGTATTGGTTTGGATGGGATATGGATTCAGTTCGTGCGTGACTACTGAATGATATGTGAGTATGGGTCCAGTTAGTGCGGGGAAACTGGATTTGGTGTGGTTTTGATAGTGGGATGTTTACAGGACGTTAGTCATTGGGGGGGATAGAGGGCACTATTTGGTGGGAGTTGGTTAGCGGGGGCTCTATTACAACCTTTAACAGCGTGTATTATATTATGTGCCTGATAGGAAGGCTGGTAGTAGGCCACCTGTTTTACTTATCATAGGAGGGGAAGGGTCAGAAGCACAGAGAGGGGGAATAGTGCCTATCATTGCCCTTGTTATTTTGGACGTGTGCTTGCTTGTGAGGTTGGTCACGAGGTTTCCCACGCAAGTGAAACGATAGGTTGCGACTACTGTTTCCTAGGACCCTAGCTGAGAGTTGCCCTAGTATTTTAATAGAAAGGGTTAAGAATGCGAAATTTAAATACTGGCTTCAACACTTCACTGCTTTTGATTGTGGCATGCACGTTTGATGACATTGTTCAGTCCTTATGGGGATGACCGACTGAGTGTGTGGATAAATTCACCCCAGCTTCTATACATTTCCAGGATTTTAGGATTAGGTTAGAGGCATAGCTGATCACCGTTAGATCGGTTTGCGGGGTTTTCTGGAGCTGAGAGTTGGTGACTACTGATTTCATTGTCTAAGGTAGAGTTTTCTGAGTTTCTGCATTTGGGGTTGTGGTTGTATTTGCTGCGGGTACACTGGTTCATTCTTGTTGTCTGGCACGCATGCATTTTTTACTTCATTGTAATATTGGTTGGTTGTGGATATTTATTGTTTTCATGAATTGGGGTTTCCATTTTGTATTGATAGATTCTATGATGTTCTCAAAAAGCATAACGTCTTCCATTTATGAGTTTTATACCCTCGGCGCTTGTCGTTGACCCGTGGCTTATTTGGGACTGGTTTTGAGGGTCACATTCGACCTTGCCGCCAGTCCAAGGAGGGATCTCAGTGAGGTTGGGTCATGACAGCAGGCGTGGCAAGGTTTTTGACGCCATCGATCTGGCATTGATTCTGCTGCATCCAGCCTTACGTGTCTGCTGTGCCTCCTCAGGCCCCTCTTCGGCTATCTCTGTCGCCGCTCAGGACTTCCAGCTACACCTCTTCATGCATCATGCCTTCTGCCCGGGGCTCCTCCATGGCTCAGAATCGGGCACAGTGTACCAATCGCTTCTTCTTCCCAGGCACCTCCTCCACATAAGGCATTTCCAAATCTGCTTCTCCAGATGAGATTCCAGGCCTCTAGATCTCTAAACTGCCTGCTTCCAAATATGCTTCTCCAGACATGATTACTGCTCTTCCAGATCTACTCCAGCCTATTGCCTGATCTACTTCTCTCATCCTGTTGCCAGGCACTTGTGTTCTCTGCAGCAGTCGTAGCTCTGGCGCCTTCTGCTGTATAAGGTGGGTCTACCCAGGCTGCGCCCAATATCTAGACGTAATGTTCCTATTCTTTATCGCTTGCCCCTGCTGCTCTTCCAGGGCTTCTGCTCACCTAGGCCGCATCCTTCCAAGCGTTTCTGGCTCCTCTTGCACCTCTTCTGCTTCTGTAAGGCACCTGAAGGGACTTCTGTTGAATGCTTCAGTTGTGCGCACTAGGATCTGTTTCACTGCCCAAGCCATGCCAAGGCTGCCCAGGTGCTTCACCCGGTACAGCTCCCAATGTGCCAGTTGGGTCTCTGCCTTGTCCCGACTAGGTGTTTTCCCTCTGCGCCTTGGCCTCCGCTTCCCAGACGCCTCTCTACACAAGCCTCTCTGTCGTTGTCTGGTCGTCTCTTCAATCACCTTGGTATTCCAGGCGAACTAGATGGTACATTTGGTGCCATTGCTCCAGGCTTATGTGCCCCTCTGCTCTTCAACACCCCTCTTCTGTGGCAACTTTGAAGATGTTGCATCCTTTTCCAAACGGCCTCTTCCAGACGTCCTTTTCTAGATGTCCAATTTCAGACGTCCTTTTTCAAGCATCCCTTTCAAGGTGTCCTTTTCCAAGCATCTTCTTTCAAATGTCCTATTCCTGACATCCTTTTTCAGATGGTCTAATAACAATGTACTGTAGGTCCAACTAATTAAACCCCGTTAATGTGATTAAGGCATTGATATAAATATACATCCATCCACACACACACTTCCCAAATATCTCCCTTGTATCACATTGCCTTCAAAAGTCCAGATTATCCTTGATATAGGACCATGCAGACCCTCTTTTTCTTATTAAACCATCCCATAGCTCGTTTCATTGAAGTATTTTTTCCTAATGTTGTTAATGTTGTTAATGTTGTGTAATTCTAAATCTCTTTTGGACAGACACTTATCATTCCTCTTCTAGCCTTTTCACTACTGGCTTCATTTCATTGCCATGGCCCTAATTGTCTTTCATTGATACAACCATTTTGAATTGGTGAACTGGGTAGGCATTATTTGGTGATACCGGTGAAGCACATCCCAACTGTTAGGGACCTTCAAAGGAGAACCGAAGATCATTCATTGGGTAAAGTGTTAGATTGATTTCTTTTTTTTTTTTAATTCAACCGATGTAATGCAATGTCTTTTGTCTTTTGTGATTTCTTGATTCACCATTGATGCTGCTTTATTTGACAGTTAGCCACATGTTAGATGTGGGGAAAACTCTGTTACACAGAGATGCACCTGGGTGTGTCCACTACAAGTATTGCCTTTTTTGCCCCCTAAAGGTTGTGTTCCGGGATGAAGAAATATACTGGTTATTATTATTATTATTATTTATTTATTTGTACAGATTTGGGTTTCATCAGCCTCCATTGAATACGGTGAATCACTTGCATCTGCACTGCCTGGCCCTTCCATTCACGCCCAGGTAGCTTATTCCACTTGTTATTTACTTAATCAGGCTGTTTTGGGTCACTTGGGCCCAATTTCCCAGCTCTGCCAAGCCTAGCTTGTTATTAAAACCTGACAGGGCTCAGCCCAGCCCCTGAAAGCCAGTCTGGCTCGTCTGTCTGGCCTGCGTCGGGTCGTTTACAAGCCAGCTCATATGTCCTCTCTGTTTTTTGATGTTATTTTGTGGATGGTGACTTCCACAGATGGAAGAGTGTGATGTTTTTGTCTCTGGGACGCCTTGGTGGATTCTTGGAAGCAGAGAAGCTGCTGCAGAGGATAAATCCTTCCCCAATCAACTCTCAATAGAGGGGTTTAGGGTTTAGGTTTATTAAGAAGAAGTGATGCACCGCTAGAGCTTCGATCAGCTCTTCATAAGAGTTCAGGTTTCAATGTTTAGGGTGGTGGATACACATTTACTTTTGAGTGATTTGAACTTGATTATACTAATTATTAATATATATATATATTTTAAAAAATATGTAATATTTATTTTTTAAAATTTTAGGTGTGAAAGTGTTTCATTTTTTAGAATCATTTATTTTAATTAGGAATGTTAATATAAAGGAATGAAAAAATTATTTTAGTAATTTTTAATCCTCGTACCTAATTTTTTTCTAAAAATAAGTAATGTTATTTTTTGAAATGATTGAAATTAGGAAACTGGAGGTTCAATTTCCATATTTGGATTAAAATCTCTTCATGTCGGACCATAATCCTTTCCATGTCATGGATCCTCTCGTACACACACAATGCCAATTAATTTTCCATATCATGGATCCTTTGGTATAGTGGAAATTTGCAGCTTATTTTTTGTATGCACTACAAATGCCAATTAATTTTCTTTTACTTATACAAATAAAGATATTTAAAAATTTATGATTATACATATATTTTAAAAATTATATATATATAAAGGAACACCAACAAAGATTTACGTGGTTCAAACTTTCCTATATGTAATAACCCGCCAATTCTCATTGGTTTGAGATTACAACGAGTCATTACTAAGCCTTAAGCGACATTTTCAAGACGTCAAAGGCTGACAATGAATGCTGAATGGTTTCAAATACAAGTGGAGGACGATTTACCCTTTAACAAATAACCAAATAACCAACCAAACATTCACTATATGATGCATGAACAAATGAAAGACAACTAAACAACTTCATTTATTTCAAACCACATCAAAGTACACAACAACAGAAGACCAAACCATGTATCAAAGTACACCAGATAAACAACTCATAACTCTCAAGAGACACCAAGACTCCAAGCTCCACAAACTCCAAACTTCTCAATCATCGAACTCAAATCATCACGAGGTAGTGCTAAAAACATAGGAAACGTTACCTTTGCCCCTATCTCGGAAAATAGCATTTGCAAAAGTACCAAAGTGCCAAAGCAGGGGTGAGTGTAAAACTCAGTAGGTTTTTCCCAATGACTTCCCTACTCATGCCACTAGGATAGAAAAGTTAGCCACATTTATATACAACAGTTTATATAAAACATTTTCTCAAAGCAGTTAATAACAAGATATAAACAAGTTTCCCAAAACCATTCATAACCAAAAGCATACAAGTGCAATTGAAACCAATTTTTCAAGCAAGTTATTTTTCCAGAAAAATAACTAAACAAGCTTTAGAACCATTTCACAATATCCCTTTTTGGCATACCCAACCATTCCACAAACCCATGCAACCAACCATGCATGCTACGTTATGACAGTTCCATACCCATTAGCGGTTTCTCGTCGATCTACCGAGGTAATTATTTTTCGTGTGCCATTACTCATTTTGGCACCGAGCACAAGATCATATTTCAACCAAGCCTCGTATATGCAATTCTTCTGTGCCATTACACCTTTGACACCGAGCATAAGGTCATATTTCAACCAAACCTCATATATGCAACATGAACACACACCACATATTCCCAACAATCATGCCAAAACAACCCTTTCAATAAAAACACCTTTTTATTAAAAATCATTTTCGTCAAAATCATTTAAATGTCAAACTATTTCAATTCCAAACCATTTCAATAAAACTCCATCTTTATTGAAAACCAATTCTATCAAAGTCATTTCAATACCAAATCATTTCAATAAGACACCCTTTTTCTTGAAAACCCATTTTTCATCAAACCATTTACAATTCCAGCAATCAATAATTTAAAATCATTATTTTAAATTCAAGAAGCCAAATCACTTTGCACAACAATTCACCAAGATTTCATAATTTCACTAAAACCATAAATCATCGCCAAAGAAGATTTATACCATGCTTTTCACAATCAATTCCATTCAAATAAACCAATTTGAAACTAAGCCAATCAATTCTAACAAGAGGAGTCGAGAGTGAAGCCTCCTACCTTTAGGGTTCCGGCGAAAACCACAACGAACGAAGAACGTACTAAAAAACCGGGATGATTCTTCAACAACCCTCCTTAGATCTCTTCTCCTAACAAAACCAAGACCAAAACTCATCACCTTTGGCATCCACACACTTAGATCTACCCATAATGGGCGTAGATCTAAGAAACTGAGAGAAGAGGAGAAGTAGATCTAAGAAACCAAACAAGAACAAAGAAGAACGTCTACATACCTCAAGAATCCAGCTTCGATTCGCCAAGAGAAGCCTTCAGATTGCCTCTGGAATGATGGAAGGAACCTTCTCTGACCTTAGGATAATCAAAATCCCGAGTTATGACCATTTAGGAGGAGAAACAAACCACTTAGAAGCAAAAACGAGTGAGATCCCCTTTTTAAGGATCTCATTTAAGTGCCCGCACAGTTAGTTCACACGGTTAGACAAACCGTGTGCTAACCGTGCATTAACCACTGCCTCCACAGACCCTCGCACGACCTCCTCGCACGGCCTCCTCGAACCGTGCTCCAACCGTGCGGGAGCTACTGCCTCAAAGTGACAACTACGCACGGTTTGGCCGCACGGTTAGACAAACCGTGCGCCTCCCCCGCGACTTCCCATTTGCCCCCCCAAAACACCTCCAAAGCTCTCCCAACTCTCCCAACCATCACCCTTAACTCTATAATCATTGAAAGCATTAAGTCACAGTTACATACCAGAAACCGGGGGTACTACACTATATGTACATGAGAACACTATTGCTCTTATATGAATAATGAGGAAGCTTTCATCCAAGATTAATAAAGAAAGATGAAGAATTACAATCATTGGTAACTCACTCAATTACAAGTTACACTAACAAATTACAACATCATGCCTTATTTATAGGCAAATCCTCCTGGTGATCCTGTTACCACCTTCCTCTGAAATTCATGGACATCCCACCATTGGTGAAGGTGACCTCTGATTCTTTGTAGCATTGTATCGATTCAATTGCCTGTTCCATTGAATAGTGTGTGCTCCACAAGTAATATCCTTACGAAGCCACTAGAGTTAAATCTTATGTAAACCCATTGCCTCCAAGGTTCACCTTATGCGAGAACAACTCTCTTTCAGAATGTTATTGTCGCTTGTCACCTAGTTCTAGAATGCACTCCTGGACCATGCCTACTTCTGTTAGTCTCCAGCTGCTACAGACCTTCCCATGGTTCGAATTCCAAGTTTCAGATTCGCTCCTTCTGGACTTCGAAAAAACGAAACCATGGAAGAGTCTTCACAATCTCCAACAATCTCTCACTTGAAGACCGCTTTCAGGGCTTCACAACTCCCTCCAATACTGAGGTAAATTTCTATACCCTCCATTGCAAGAAATAATGTATTCATTCCACCTTTCTACCAACCGTCCCAACCGTGGCATACCACAACACCAACCTCTCCCTGACTATGACCTTGTTAAGCACATTAGTCAGATTCTGACTCCCACTAATCTTTTGAAAAGCTCTAACACCCTTTGTTTTAGTAGATTCCGGATGATATAATACTTCAAGTGAATGCGCTTCATTTGTGAGTGAAACACCATATTCTTAGCCAAGTGATCCACACTCTGGGTATTAGAGAACAACGTTATATTTTGTTCCCTTTTGAGTTCCTCTAACAAAGACTTCAACTAGATCAACTCCTTCTCTGCTTTCGTAGTGGACAGTGTAATAACCGACTGCGGCCTTGACATCCAACTAATGGTCGTTCCTCTAAAGGTAAACATCATGCCTATGGTACTCCTTAGGTTATCCGTATATCCTCCAAAGTCTAAATCCGCATACCCCTACAATCGTTCATCCGTTCCGAAACATAGGGTCAGTTCTTCCAAACATTTGAGATATCATAGAATCTACTTCACAGCTTCTCAACGCTCATTTTCTGGATTCACCATATACCTTCTTACAACTCCCATTGCTTGAGCAATGTCCCGTCGAGTACAAACCATGTACATAAAGCTTTCGATTGTTGTGTAATATCTTGTTACCAGCTTTCAGGTGCTTTTGACTCTTTGTTTTGATTCTCCTTTCTGTGGATCTTGTTTCGGGTTGTAATTTGAGGAAGATGGTGTTTTTTGAAGGTTTTTGGGTTTGAGCACGATTAGTGCATGATTAGTGTAAACCATGCAGCCTTTCCCAGGAAACTGTACACCTTTTGTTGGAGATCCGTAGGAGGGAGCACGATTGATGCACAATTTGTCAAATTGTGTGGCCAAACCATACAATCTCATATAATAGTCTAGGTGGGGGTGCACAGTTGATACACAATTTGTCAAACCGTGTGACCAAACCGTGCAACCTCTTCCAATAGTCCAGGTGGGGGCGCACAGTTAGTACTAACCATGCGGCCTACCCAGCAAACCATGCGAACGAGTTTTTAATGTCCCAAAAATTATAATTAAAACCCATAGATCCCCCACTTTAACCCCAACCACCTTCTAATCGAACCTAATTTGATCCTTTGGTTTTTAGGAGCCTTCTAGAGGTGTTTTGGCTCTCTCAACCTCATCTCTTGGCAGACCGAAGTGCCGATCGAAGTGGCGATCCTCTTCCAATAAGTTATTCTCCTCTTGGCATTTGATCTCTTCTCTTCTCTTGATTTGTTCTTCCCAGAGGCTATAAAAATATTGTGATTTGTTGAATCAAGGATGATTGATATGGAATTGTGGATCTATGATCTTTGATCACTTCTCTTGAGATCCCTCTTCCTAGATTCGATGATCGCCATCAGAGGTGTCGCATCTCGGATCCGTTGCGGTTGGATTCCAGATTTTCAAAGTAGGTGTTTCTATGCTTTCCCTTCATTTTTTAATTCATTGTTGCTAGAGAATTTATTGACATGTTCCTCCTTCTAACACATGTTTTATGATTGTTGATCTTGAATTGCCTTGTGAAATCCTCTTTGATCCTCTTAAATAAATTGAACGTGGCATGGGTTCCTTCTCACGGTTTTATAAATTGATGAATGCTATGATGATTTTAATTTCCTTTCAAAGAGTTTTTTAAGGCTACCTTGTGGAAAGTGAGGTCTTAAGACAAATTTTGATTTCTAAAGTGAAATAATTTGACTTGTATGAAATGAGTTGATAAATAAAATGACTTTCAAACGCTTGAATTTGTGAAATGACCAAGAACCCTCCTTGTATGATTTTCCTCTTGCTTTGAAATGGGAATTCTTGGATGATTTGAAAAGAGTGACTTGATCACATGGAAAGAGGGTGTAAATTCATGTTTTAAAATGGATTCAATCCTTTTATGTTGTGAATCTTCCTTTGAACTCCTTAGGGTTGTTTTGAAAGAAATACTTTGTTTAAAGGCCCGTTTTTCATTTGATAAAGACTTGTGAAAGAAAGTAGGTATGATTACCCATTTGAATGTTGATTTTAAGGAAGAGTTTTGAATTGAAATTGATGATATTTGAAGGCTCAGTTAGCACTTTACAATGACCCTCTTATGATAATCCCTTATTGTGGCTTGCTTGACTATTATGTTTCCCATTGATGGGTGTTTAAAAGGGATTATTCACTTGAGGGAGTTCAGGGGTGAGAGTGAGATGTGATTTGAAGGCATGAGCCCATGATTGAAATGTCGAGGGCACATGCCCATGATTGATATTGATAAGGATCCCCATCACGATCCTTGTAACTTGATTATCTCACTCGCATCTTTTGACTAGTCATGGGAACTTGGGTAGTTAGATGAGATAACCTAGATTTATGCTTTGCTAGTGGACTCACACATTGTCTAGTGTATCCATAGGGAACATGAAAGGTTCAGGCTATGGCCGTACAACTAGAAAAGTGGGTGTGCGTGGAACTGGTTTTCTTGAGACCTGTGAGACTAGATGTAAGCCTGATGATTGGTCATGATGATTTTTGATTACCTTCTCTATGGTGGACTCACTATCGTATCTAGGTTGTATCCATGACATCCATACACATGTTACTCAATACGTGATAGTGTTCGTTGTCACTACTTGGCACTAGAGTTTCCTTTCTCGATTGATTTGTGCTCTTGATTGATCTGTTTATTGAGATGATGCATCTTGACTCTATTGTATTGACTCTTATACAACTCTTGACATCAAGTGCATGTTCTTACTTTTCTTGATTGATATTACTCTAGCTTGTGAAATGGTTTTCAAAGCTTTTCAAGGTTTGGTTTCCAAATGATGAAATGGAATGTTTCAAACTTTGGTTTGGTAAATGATTTTGAAATGTTTAAACTTCTGTTTTAAACCTAGCGCTGTTGTAAAATGATTTCTATGGCTTTATTTTCCTTTCTGAAATGTAAAGTATTCCACTCACTTTATTGTACTCCTCTTGTAGCATATTTGAATTTCCTTATGAAGTAACTGCATAGACTTTGGTGGAATCCTACTGGGCTCTATAGCTCACACCCTTCTTGCATCATTTAATGTTTGCTGCCTTTATGATCTTATAGAAGGTGCTCATGCTCTCGTCTTCCTTTGTGGGTTCGTGCTTGGGTGACTGAGGGAGGGTGACTTGGGACTTGGTGGGTGGTCGTGGAAAATCGGGAGACATGTTTTGGTTGTTATGTCCCACTTTCAGTTTTTATAGTGTCTCTTTGTACTCTGAGATGTATGTATTTATTTTTTTACCTGACATTGTTTCCATAGTGTACTTTGATTATTATTTTCTCTTATGGGTGAAATCGTTCCCAAAGGTTAATTCTGGATTCCAGGTGCTTGTCGCCGACCTGTGGAGATTGAGAATGCTCTTTAGGTTAGTGGTGAATTGACTCGGATGTCGGTTTAGATGGAATTCCAGGTTGGTTTGTTATAAATGGTATCAAAGGAGGTATTTCCTTGAAAGGAAGTACATCTCCTTGAAAGAACTTATGTTATTTGGGGCGAGTCATGGTAGAACAGAGATTAAGGATGTGTCAGGACTTAAGAGGTAGTTCATGAATGAGTGCTTGATCACCAGCTCTTCATGATGAGACTTATTAGGGAAAGTGGGGACTTGAGTCTTTATTTTTAGTTATTAGATTCTTAATGATGATTGAGATTTAGATTCCTGATGATATTATCTTTGATTTTGGGAAACTTTTATAAGTTTTGGGTTGGAACGAAAAGATGACCAAAGTTGCACTGCGCCTTCACGGTCTGGTAAACTATGAGGAATCCGTGTGACTATTCTAGAAGTCAATCCAGGAGCTATTGTGAGGTTGGTGTGTGGTTTACCAGCCCATGCAACCAAGTCATGCATAGTTCTACCTTAACTATTGTTTCCAAAATAACCCGCTTGTGTGAGGTTAGTTTGGAGGGTTCTTTTTTGAATGGACATCTTGGGTGTTGCCTATTTCATGCTCTTGTGTGGTTGTTTCAGTGTTAATCACTTTTTTGTTGATTTTAAATCCTTTGTGAAAACCAAATTTGTGGCATAAAACAAGTTTTGTTGAGTTCTTTGAAAAGTGTTTTCAATTACCAAAAGGTGCGTTCTTATGAAATATTTGGTTTGAAAAAACTAATTTTCAAAGACTCTTGTGTAACGCCCCGACCCCAGTTACCCAGAGCCGGTGCATTATTTTAATACATTGACATGATTATAAGGAATCAAGTCCTGAAGGACTGATCAGTTTATCAGTCTTGGAAAATAGATTACATACATTAACTTTACATTACAATTTCAAACATAAAACACAACATAAATAGTTCTTTGAGAATGCCATTAATCCCTTAGCTTAACCCTACTTATCAATCACAATACACTTCTTGGAATCCTGGAAAAATAAAACATAGAAAGGGGTGAGCTCAAATGCTCAGTAAGGGTAAACAATACAGTGGAAGATAACATAAATATTAAGCATGGTGAATAATTGAAACCACATGCCTTTACCAATAATAAACATGAATACTTTTATGGCAGAAATATGAGTTGAGTAAATAATGCCATAATAAAACATAATCATGGGTATTCTACTAGTCGAATGATCACATGAACCATCAATATTATTTTCATAATGAGGGAATGTATAATGCCGGACATTCTGAAACATTTTGTCAAGGCCTCAGCCAAAACGTCTAAAAATGATTAAGGCCTCAGCCAAAACCATATCTCAAATTGGGAAAGGCCTCGGCCAATTCCACGTCTAGTTGTATCATGAGACCTACTGATGCATCGAGGAGCTATAGCGGGCTCCACCAGTCACTTACTAAGTCCAATACATTCTTCATATGAAAATGTTTAAAGATAACATAAACATTCGTATTAAAACTAGCATACAAAATGTCAATACATTAACCACAAACCATGAATGATATAAAAATAGAACATCCACAGTCAGACATATCATAACTCATTCAATACAATATAGAAGATTGTATTATAATAAATCAACCTCAATAAAAAATAATATCCAGTAAAGGATGTTGACATAGTTGAAAATGACGAGTAAAACTTTTTAAGAGAAATATCCTTTTTGTAAAATCATTTAAAATTCACACATTTATAAAGGAAGTAATTTAAAAGAGATTTTTGAATCAAAGTGTCCCATACCACTTAGAAAACTTTTGAAAATAATTATCATTTCAAAACATTCATGTCCATATAAATAAATCCTTAAAATCATTTTGAAAACATGGACATTAATTAAAAAGATTTAGAAAGATAAATCTTTAAAACATTTAAAATTCTGATCTTGATAAAGAGTACCTTTCAAAAATCCTTAAAATAATCATTTTGAAATCATTTTTATGAAAAATGGACATGGATGATAAAAATGTCCCAGTAAATACTTACACATAAACAATCTCGGATAATAATGAGATTGATGAATTAACCCTTACCTTGAACATTCCTTTAGTTGAGGGTACGTTTAACCTCCTGTATGAAGATATTAGTATGTTATTAAATTATACCAGAACCATATTAATATTTATGATATCATACACGATTCATTTATGACTTTATACAACCCATTTAATAATAATTTCCATGTTAAATTAACATTTCGGGTAATAATCGCTTTCTTAATCGTACGTGTTTTAACTTGTTACTCTTGATTGTATCACTTAGATCAAGATTTAAATACTTCTAGAATGTAAAACATGATTTATATATCATATATATTTAGAATATAAATATGTATAATAGACATATATATGAAATGAAAAACACCGTTTATGGAGACGGTAGTCCGTACGTACACATAAACGCTGTTTCCGTTTTCATATCGTATTGAACGGAACTAAGTGAATAAGATATATTTAAGTACATATATATATATATATATCAAGTAGCATTATTATGTCATACATTACATACTTATTAGTAATATATATTTTTATAATCGTTGATGAATGGTGAACATGGAAATGAATCTCATCGCGTCGTGAAGACGGTAATCCGTACATACGCACGAGCGGCAATATCATTTCCTTAAAGGTGTGGAATTGGATGGTGTATTAATTTTACAGATAAATTAGAATTTTATTTTCATTATTTATATACATATTACTCATCATTATATCCATCCAAATAACATAGTTTTGAATAACAAATTACACCACGACGTGGAGACGGTAAGCCGTACGTACGCACGCATGGTGACATTATCATTAATAAGATAGATAGAATAATGAATATCATTGTTACATATTTATAATAACATCACAGTATATAGAAGATACTAGATTTATTATTTTAGAATTGAAACAACAAAGAAAGAGTAAATGAAAGAATAAGAGAACTTGAAAGAGGGTGGTGAAATCATTACCTCTTCTTCGGGTTCTTCCTTTTGATTTGATTAAAAGGGCTCCTTAAGTTGGCTTTCTGACCAAAGGAAGGACTCTAGGATGAAGGTAGGATAGTTGGGAGGATATTTGGGCAGAGTTTGGCCGAGCCAAATGACTTTAAAGGTGTGAATTAGAGTGAAGGGGGAGTGCCCTTTTATAAGAGGGGTGAGGGGCACCTTAGGAAAAACTTAAAATATTATTTTATAAAAAAATAATTTTCGGTTTATAATGACTCCAAAATGTATTATTTAAAGTCTAAGGTGGGGATGGGTCAAAAACCACTCAAACAATAGGTTTTAGACAAGTTTAGGTTACCATTTTAACCTCAGCATTTAGATTTAACTCTAAGTTAAATAATTTAACTTTTACCGTATCTTCTCGTATTCTTACACTATATGGTTAATAAACTTACTATATACTGCCAATCAAACCCCAATTGGTTCATTAATGTAATATATATTATTATATAAGTCTTTTGGCCGAAATTTATATTTTTAGGACCATTATATCAATTAATAATATAATATTTGTTTTAAAAACTATTATATGTCAATTTTGACACTATTTGGCATTTGTTTTTTGTTAAAATAATAACAGAATGATTATTTCAAAAAAAATACATTGAATCAATCATAACATGTCATATTCACCTAGAAAATTCGTGGATGTCATAAAAACTTTGAAATTATTTTTATTTTAATATTTATAATACCATTTATTTGATTCTTTCATTAATAAGGTAATTACTGCATCATCATTGTGTTATTAATAAATTTAATTATTTAATCTTTAAAAATTATAAATAAAATACCATTATGTAGGAAATATTTTTATCTTTCTAATGAATATTTATAGTTGAATTTATCATATGTATAACCCTATATTAAAAATGGTTTAGTTATTAAACTTTGATTTTAACTCTTTTAACTCTTCTTTAAATAAAATAATAATAAATGTCTTAATCTAATCCAAGTGGACCTAAAGGGTCATATTTTATTCCTAAGGTTGTTTTTGGTCGAATTACACTTATCCAATAGAATTAGGACATGTGTTAGGGTAATTATAATATCACTTTTACCCTTAATTACCCTATTTACTTTTAATTGTGGTAAATAAAAGTAAAAAGTTACTATTCACCGAAAATTATTTTTATCTTATTTAACCACATTTTACTCCTTGATATTAACCGTGTCTCTAGAATTTTCGAAATTCAACTCACAGAAGCGGTAAAATTAAGTTTTATGTAAATTTGCAAATGCTCCTAGGAGGTGGGTAAAAGATGGTAAAAAGTTTGATAAAATTTTTATATATCTAAAATTATTATAAACTGACTCTAATGAATTAAATTGAATTTATATAGGTATTATGTATCTATTTTGACCAAAAATAATTTTAAATAAAATAAATAATTATTTAAATAAAAACCAGTTTTAAACAATAACTTAGTGTTTTTCACTATTCATCAAAAATTGAAAGTTTTCAGAAAAATACCAAAAATTTACCCTAGGATAATTTCGATATTCCAAATCCAAAAATGATGTCTATTTTACCAAATTAAAAACATAGAATTTTCATTTATTAATTTAAAATTAATTCCCGTTGTCAATACCCAAAGGCGTATTTTTAAGAAATAATAACTATCAAAAGATTGACACTTGTTTATGTCCAATTTCAATGTAAAATTACTTACAATGACCAGCATTGGATTAAATGGTAAAAATATAATCTATTTATACTTCTAAACCATTAAAATGTATAATTTAACACTATAAATTATTTTGATTAAAAAAGTTGTTTTCAGTTAAAATATTTTATTTTTCACTATTCATCCAAATATGAAAGTTATCAGAAAAACCCCAAAAATTTATTGAAACTAAATTATTATATCCCGATTCTAAAGAAGAAGTTTATTTTGTCAAATTGAATATATAAAAGTTTCAAATATTGGATTTAAAAAGGGTTCTCTATTAAAAGGCGGTAAAATTTCATTTTTTGAAAAATACTTCTTTTATTCGAAAAAATGTATTTGTTCTTACATTATGTCTAAAAAACTCATAATATGGATTCTAAAATTATAAGGATTATATAAAGTTCAAAATTCAGTTAATACTATTCATAACTACTTTTGAACGGCTAGTTTGGTAAGTTGTGGTGCGCTTGAACTCGATGTTGCGTGTAGTGCAAGTTATTGAATTACTTTTAAGAAATAACATACTTTGAAATCTTGGGGTGTTACACTTGTGTGATGTGCTAAAGAATGTTTTAAGAATAAATTTTGGTTTATGATGGATTCAAAATGAGAATGGTTTTGGCAATTGGAAAATGGGACCAATGTTTTTGAAGCCATGGAAGAATTTCCACGATCTTGTAAAAGATTTTTAAATACCTTGATTGATTAATATCAAGATTTCTCATTTTGAAAGGAAAGAGAAATGTTTTATAAATGGGGAATCTTGTGTGCTTTGGAAACTATGATTCTTTGATAAAAGTGGGTTGCGACTTTGTTTAAAATATTTTGTGCTATGCTTGTTGTTCTTTGATACTTGAGTTGATATGCCTGTGTTTTGTGATGTTCATAAATGTCTCCCAAAAATTCCTTCATGAAAGATATAAAGTTGGTCCAATTTTCTGGTCCTTGGGGTAGCTCTTCACATTTTCTAGAAGTGGCATCTAGCATTGATGGATCTACCCAAACTCCGAATCAAGTAGTGGATCCGGAGCCTTTCGAGTCCTTGGAACCCATCCATGTTTTCTTAAATTTTCAACCACCTTTTTACATAGGTCAACGGGGTTCTCCTGAAGTGGTGAAGTGGCTTGAAGAAGTTGATGGGATCTTTAATTCTATCAAGAATCATGATGCTATGAAGGTCTAGTCTATCAACTCATTATTTGAGGGACCTCACCAGGAGTGATGGGAAATTGTGATTCCCTCTCATCATTATGAAAGAATGTCTTGATAATCCTTCAAGTCATACTTCATTCGGTGGCAGTATCCTAAGAAAATAAAGGACAAAGTTTCTAAGTTATTGGGTTTCAGTCAAGATGAGAGATCAGTTTCGGATTATGCTAAGCAATTCTCATGTTTGGTATGTTTCTTACTTGGGGTTGTTAGTAATGACTTCAGTAAGGATATCTGTTTTAGAATGGGTCTTCACTCAGACTTTGTAATGGCCATGCCTATGGGATGGTTGAACTCTTATACAGAGATTCTTGAAAGGGCCTTTTCAGCTGAAGCGGAGCTAGAAAAATGACAAGAGAATAATACCCCATTTGTGGTTGGATTAGGTGGAGGTGTCCCATCCGATGGACCATAGGAGTCGGTTAAGCAGGGACTCTATTCTTAGGGAAAGAAGAGGCACATCATGTGTTTCCAGTGTGGATCACCTTTTCATCCTAAGAAGTCATGTTTGAAATCTCCAAAAGTTTATAAGAAATGTGTCCATTCGGGTCACCTTAAGAGGTTCTGTAAGTTGGGAGATCAGAAAGGGATGTTTCGATCGGGGTTCATCGGCTCCTAACTATGGGGCTGAAGATGCTTCAAGATAATAAGGCTCTAACCATAGGCCTCAAAGTGAAACTTTTCACGCAGTGGGGGGAGCTGTCGATGGTGGTTGGTGTTGATCCAACTTGTTTTCAATTTCGAAGTGGAAACTACTTGAGTTTTTTCTTATTGCAACTTTCTTGTTTTTGTAAACCCTTTGTTTTAGAGATCTTAGTGGATTTTTTGGGATCTTTTTGGATGATCTCTTATGACCTTGGTTGTGATCGTATTGATGGTTTTTTCTTGAGAGATTTTTGGTTGTACATTTTGGATGTGCACTCTTGAATGATTAACCTTCCTTTTGGAATGACTTTAGTTCCTTGATGTTCATTGTGCTCTTGGTGATGGAGTGGAATCTTGTGACGAGAAACATCAAGATGTTTGG
Organism: Viscum album; assembly: GCA_963277665.1. Lineage (NCBI taxonomy): Eukaryota > Viridiplantae > Streptophyta > Magnoliopsida > Santalales > Viscaceae > Viscum > Viscum album. The sequence continues at coordinate 585,811,994 of OY728132.1, read as the reverse complement.
GGGTTGTTTTTCTTCAAAATCCCTTATGTTTCCTTTCATGGAAGTCTTCCTATGGTTGGTGTTAGATACCATTCGTGTTGGCTATTGAACATTGGTATGATCTTGTTTTACCTTGGTGGTTAGAGCTCGATTTTGACACGATGGATGATCTCCCTTATGAGAGTGTAGTGCCTTGTTGTGCACTAACCTTGATATTTTAAATCTTTCTAGTTGGATTTGGATAGACCTTGGGAATTTACTTGAGTAACTAGGATGATGTGATTCCTTGATGGACTAGACACTCGGAGGCACTGGATCATGATTTGATGAGCTCATCGAGGGCTAAGGCTCGGTGTTGAAAATCCTAGGTTACTATCAAGTACTTACCTAGGGTAGAAATCCTTGTCTGTTTCGTGCCTTTCTTGTAGATATTTGATCATAGATAGACCATGATATCATTGTTTCTTATGAAAATCATGAGTTATTTGGATGTGTCATTCCTTTAAGGTTTTTACTGTCAACCCTTAGATGTTCTCCTTGGCGAGTGGTTCAAGTCTCTTCTTTGGATCAAAGGGACATGATTTTTTTTTGTGTTACACCATTTTGATGAATCTTTAAATGGTGGGGAGACCTATGATAGGTCTCCAGTCTTTCTCCAATTTTAAATCTTGTGATGATCTTAGTTTGTTGATCTTGGAGTTGTGTGTGATGTCAGTCTTTGGGTGAGTCTCTCTTCTGGATTGCGAATCGTTCACCTTATAAGATGAGTGAGGGAGTTCTTCTTGTTTCATCTTATTTTATCTTTTGGTCTGGAAGCTTTATAGGGATAAAAAAAATTTATAGCGAGGAGAATGTAACATCTCGTTACTAGATTTATGGTGCTTTTGAATATTTGTTTTGATTCCCCTTTTTATAGATCTTGTTAAATGTTTTCATTGGAGGAAGATGGTGATGCGAGATGCTCGGGGTGGCCCGATCTTCACGGTGTAGGGTGGTGGATAAAAGATGCGGTTTAGGGATAAGTGGTGAATGATAGGTATGAACAGTTGATGTAAGTAGTCAATCAACGCTATAAGGAGTGTGACCTACTAATGTGAGACACACAGGGTGGCCCGATCTTCACGACATAGGGTAACAAATGAAGGATGCAGATCAGTGAAAAGTGGTGGGTGATGGGTATGGATAGTGGAAGCAAGCAGTAAATCAACACTATAAAAAGCATTACCTACTACTTAGACAACACACTCAAGTTAGAGATGTAATGGGAAATCCACACAACAACGTACTTGGGTTGAGGCACAAAATTGGGGGCTTTGTGATATTGGATCACTAATCTAACCTGTAGATTAACAAGGCAAGAATGCACAAGTGCAAGGGAGAAAACCAAAACAATCCTCACACAATAGAGAGAAATGAAGCATAAACTCTTTATTAAAATCTTGAATCCATACAAGTTCCATGGGGGTAACTATTTATAGCCAATGAGTGATACAATAGTCAAGGGTATAATACCCTAATGTCATAAAGGCTAAACCTACTTTGTTCCCTTAAATTCAAAAAGAAAAAGTCCACCAAAGACTTTTTGGAAAAGTAGCACACAACATTCCAACTATAGCTCACCAGATTTGACTCTGAGTGCCTAACCCACCATATTTGACTATGGTGTCTAAAGATGCCATTCTAGAATCTTCAATGTGGGAAAAGTCTTCCAAAATTCATGAAACCATGTGGGCTGAGCTTTAAACATCATGTTTGAGCTTGAATAAGCGAGATAATAGTCCCATTTGCTGCATCCATGCAAGGTAAGATACATTGATCCTTTAATGAAGTGAGATGGGTGCCCATTGTAGCATTCAACCTCTTTAATCCCCCTCACATCATCAAGCCTTGCAAATCCAACTCCTCTTCCCAAGTAATCAACTCAGTGTCTTCGACATGGTTCTCATCATCCTTCCCCTCTTGAAAAGAATTCATTCTCGACTCTTCATACTCTACACCCAAAAAAGGAGAAAGATCAGAAACATTGAAAGAGGAACTTACTCAATACTCACATGGAAAAGCTATATTATAAGCATTGCTGTTAATCTTCTTGATCACTCAGAAAGGCCTGTCTCCTCATGGAATGAGTTTTGATTTCTGCTTGTCAGGAAATCTCGCCTTTTCACATATGAATCCAGACTAAGTCACCAAGATCGAACAATACTTTCTTGTGACCCTTGTTTGCACGATCAATGTATTTTTGGATCATTCGCTTGATATTTTTCTTGCCTTTTCATGGAGTTTCTGGATGAATTCTGCATGACCTTTTTCATCCATATTAGTTGATTCCTTCATAGGAAAAATAACTAGATCAATAGGGGTAAGGGGATTAAATCCATAAACAATTTCAAAAGGAGAATATTTAGTAGTTGAATGCTTGACCCTATTATATGTGAATTCTACATGTGGAAGACACTCCTCCCAATTTTTGAGATTCATCTTGACAATTGTTTGCAAAAAGGATGATAGTGTCTGATTCACCACCTCTATTTTCCTATCATTTTTTGGATAAAAAGTAGTGGAAATGGTAACTTCGTACCTAGTTTTCTCTATAAGGTATTCCAAAAGTAACTGAGGAATTTTGTATCTCGATCTGACACAATCATCCTTATAATTCAATGGAGTTTGACTACAACCAAAAATAAAAATGTTACAATGTTAGAAACATCATCAGTTTTCTTTCAAGGAATAAAATGTTCCATTTTAGAAAACCGATCCACCATAAAAAAATGGAATCTCTACCCCTCTTGGTCCTTGGTAACCCCACAATAAATTTCATTGATATGTCCTCCCAAGGGGTGTTGGAGATTGGTAGAGGAAGATATAATCCATGTGGGTTCAGTTTCAATTTGGATTTATGACTAACAATGCATTTTCCCACAAAATTTTCAACATCTATAGATATCCTAGGATAATAAAAATTCTCATTAAGAACGATTAAAATTTTTACAACACCAAAATGTCCCATTAACCCACTTGAATGTGACTCCTTTAATAAAAGTACATATATAGAGAAATTGGGAATGCAAAAATTATCAATCCGAAATAAGAATCCATCATGTAAATAGAACTTTTCCCAAATAAATTTAGGTTTACAATGACCATAAGGTTCACTAAAATCACTATCAGTGGAATATAAATCCTTAATGCATTCAAAACCAAGGAATTTTCAATACAATAAGGATAAAAGAGAATATCTACGTGAAAGTGCATCAACCAAAGTATTTTCTTTTATCTTTTTATGATTGATGATATATGGAAACGATTCAATGAATTCCATCCATCTAGCATGTCTCTTATTTAGTTTATGTTAGCTCATAAGGTATTTAAGAGCCTCATGATCATAATGGATCACAAATTATTTAGGCCAAAGATAATGTTTCCATGTTTCTAGAACTCTAAAGGTGAGATCTACTGAATTTTGGAGATGATTTCTCTACGATATGCTAGATCTGGCGATAAATCATGGTGTCTTTCGATCCAGAATGGGAGTATTCCTTCAAAAGGTCTAGCCCTGAAGCATCGAAAAAGAAGGACCCTCCCAAAGCTATTACCAATGGAGATACCCTCTTGAAGCCTAAAGGGACACCATTTTTAGAAGCGCTAAAGGGATCACGTCAACTCAAAGCGACCACGATAGACTCCATTGTTCAAAAAATATAAAGATGGAGCATTCTCTATTGATGTAGATCCCAAATCCTTGGAGAAAAGGTTGAATATGTGTAAGTACTCAGTCTTGGGATATATTACTTATCTCAAAGGTGATAAAATGTGGCCTATCCCTAAATTGAAACCCTGAATTTCCCACTAATGGGGAAAATCCAATTGGAAACTAGTTCCAATTGGAAGGGGGATACTATAATATTATTCTCAGTTCCCAAGAGGATTTAAACTTAGTTTAGAAAAAAAATAATCTCCAAATTCATCTAGGTTTCATTCAAATATCTGAATGGGAACTTTCTTTTAATCCCCTTACACATATAAATTCCTTAGCTCAAATTTGGGTTAGATTGCATAGACTGAATTGGGTATTCTGGAACCCAAAGATCCTGAATGACATTACCTCTTGCATTGATGTTACCTTAAAGATAGACCAACTCACACTTAATGGGGAACTTGGACTTTATGAAAGAGTCATTATAGAGGCCAATTTAGCTTCTAAATTACCTGGTAGAATTAGTTTCAATGCTAAGGATTATCATACTGATGTCAAAGTGGAGTATGAGAAAAATCCATCTTTTTGTGAATTATGTAAGATAATAGGGCACTCAATCTCCAATTGTTGAGTGGTTCAAAAATAGTTCCTTCCGCATAATGATAAATAATGGAATGAAGTTAAGAGAAATAAAAAAGGGAAGGGACCTATTCTGAAGAAACCTAAACCCTCTAAAAAGAACAATGAAAGATGGGTCAAAAAGCAAGGTGATAGGAACTCCTTAAAGGCTATTGGAAGGTCCTGGGATGACTTGGCCGAAGAAGAAGAAAATGAAATCAAAACCAGAAGATAGTTTAGGACATTATTAATTTTTTAAGGGATATTGTTATGAATACTCAACAAAACCATGAAACTAAAAATATGATCAGCATGGAACCAGCCTTGGAGATTTCTAATCCGGTTCAAAATTCTGGCTTGGGTAGTAATTCTCACCTCATCACTCTGTCCCCTATTCAAGAGGCTGGTTCTGGCAGGGATGATTCATAGGGAAAGCTGGAAGTGCAAGGGCGAGAGGAAAAACTAGTTAGCCCTGTCAACCCTGAGGATACACAGATCAACATTATCACCTAGCCATCTCTACTGATGAAAACCTTAAGCATTATCAGATTTAAATAGGGAATACTTGTAGCTTAGATGAAGACAAAAACTCCATAAAATATCCTTTTGTTACCTTTCTAGACAGCATGCAAGGCAGGATACTCTCCAATCCGGTGCTCCCTATACAGGAGGCTGGAAATGATGCGCTGGCCAGTGATGATGCTGAAGTCAAGATTACAGCAGGCTTCTTTGAGCATGCTTGGACTCCATTAATACAAGTTGGTAAGGTTGCTGGAAGCAGCATTGAAAAAACCAACACACAAGATCCTGAGCATCCCTAAACTGACATTACTACAGATACTATTCTCACTACTAAATGCAGTCCTGAACAGTCACAACTTGAAGCTAAGTAGATTAATGCGGACAACATCGTCTCAGCCTATGAAGGAAATGTTAGTAGCCAATAGAATAGTGGAAAGGAACAAAGGACTCCTATGGAGTTATAGAAAGGTAAATCTAACACCTCTGAGTCTCCTAACTTATCTTTGAGTGTGTATGAAAAAGGCTCAACTTCTTCAGCAAGGAATGTCGTGCCAAACGGAAAATCAATGAGGAAGAAGACCTCTGGAGGAAAAAAGGGGGGTTCCAACCCCACACATAGGTTTAAATGACTATTTTCTATTGTAACTATCAATGTATTGCAAATCCTGACACCTACAACACCCTAAAAATATTTATTCACACATAAACCCAATTTTTTTGTTATCTCTAAGCCCAAAGTTAACTTTGCTTCTAACTTTAATGTCCTAGATCATTTTGGTTACGTTTTTATTGGTGCCACTGCTAATAACACCTCAGTAGAATCTCTCTGGTTATTTTTACACTCCTTTGTAAGTAATATTAGGTTGTATAACATGGATGATCAATCTATCACTTGTGATATGAACTTTCAGAATAAAAATATTGTTTTCACTTTTATTTATGACAAAAATAGATATCAAAATAGGAGAAATCTTTGGAACAACTTGTCTTCTCTAAATAGCAGAATACATGATCCCTAGATCATCATAGGAGACCTTAATGCCATCCTTGGGCCTAGTGAAAATATGGGCCCTGCTCATTCTAACATCTCCACTAGGGAATTTAGAGCTTTTATAGAAGATACCAATCTTATTGAGATCAACCTAGTTGGGGCCAAATATACTTGGTATAGAAGGAAATCCAATAGAGTTATGGCTAGTAAACTTGATCGATCTTTCACAAACATTCAAGCCCTTGATAAATGGGATACTATCTAAAGTATCACCCTTCCTAGATTAAACTCAGATCACCATCCAATTTTAGTTAGTATCAATACCAGAAACTACCAACCCATCCTCCCCTTCAGATTTAATAATGCCTGTACCTCAGTTATTGAGTGTGAAAAAATAGTTAGACACATGGAACTCAATGAAGGTTGGAAATGATGCTTTCTCCTGTATCATGAAATTAAAAATTATAAAGAAAAAACTTAAGGGTTGGTGCAAATAAAAAATAAACCAAATTGATAATGAAATCACTTCTCTAGAAAACAATCTTAATCAGATGCAAACTACCTCCACTAATATGGATTTCACTACTGATCCTCAGTAAGAAATTGATCTATATTCCAAACTTAACACTCTTCTCAATCTAAAAATAACCTTCGAAAATATACTTTCAAGATAAATTAGATTAAAGACGGTTACAGGAACACAAAATTCTATAATGCTCTTCAAAGAACTATAAAAGCTTGTAGGCCTCTCACCTCTCTTAAATATGGGGATGCTATTATTGACAATGAAGAGGGGCTTGCTCAACATATTGTCCCTTATTTTACCAATATATTTAATGGTCCCAACCTTAACAAAGATTTATTGTCTGATGTCATTCCTAACATTGTTAGCAACAATGAAAACCTTCCACTTAATAGTGTCCCCTTTGAACATGGAATAAAAAATGCTGTCTTTAGCTTGAAGCCTGACAGTGATCTTGGGACTGATGTATTTACTAACTCCTTTTTTCAACAATAATGGGATATGATTCAAATAGATGTATGCAATTTAGTTAAATCATTCTTCATCAATGGATCCCTCTCCCATATCATTAATGCTTAATTCTTCTCTCTTATTCCCAAAGTGGAAAATGCTGTTGAAATTCACCTCTTCAAACCCATTGACCTCATAAACACACTCTATAAAATAATCTCCAAACTTCTTTCCAATATACTTTCCCCCATTGATAACAAAATCATCTCTTGGAATCAGTTTGGATTCCTTAAAGGAAGAACCATCCAATATTTCATATGCCTTGCCTCTGAAAGTACCAATCTTCTAAATAAATCTAGTAGAGGAGGTATCATTTCTATTAATCTTGATATTAATAAAGATTTGACACTATCAATTGGAGTTTTATTTAAAAATTTCTCAACAACTTTGGTTTCAATGACAATTTCATCAACAAAATCAAAACTCTTTGAATTTTCTCACATTTTCGTTCTGATTAATGGCACTACAAAATGATACTTAAACTATTCCAAAGGTGTCATACAATATGACCCTCTCTCTACCATCCTTTTTTTGATTGTAGGGGACTATGTTAGAAGACTCCTCACTCAAATTCTTAATCAGGGTGAAATAAAAACCATTACTGCCTCCAGAAATCTGACTGTTCCCACTCACCTTTTGGACGTGGATGACATCATTATTTTTCTTCAAGGTGATAAAAGAAATATTAAAAACCTTAAAAATTCCCTCTCACACTATGAATATGTCTCTGGCCAATCCATTAACTGGAATAAATCTTTTATTTTATTTGAAAAAATATTCTCAGTGGCTAGAAAAATCAGCACTATGAATGACCTCGGTATTAATGAGGGATCCTTCCCCTTCACGTACCTTGGAGTCCCTATATTCTGGGGAAAACCTAAGAGTACCTACTTCTCCAACATCACTGATCAAATAACAAATCAGCTTTCTTCTTGGAAAGGAAAATCCCTATCTATGGATGGATGAATTTTTCTTGTTAAATACACCATTATTTCCAAAATGGTCTACTCCATGATAGTTTGTAAATGACTCCATGGGTTGATTAAAAATATTAATGACAATATAATAATTTTTTTTTGAGTGGTAAAAATCTTGAAATAAATATGGTCATGATTACCTATATTAATTGTTGCAAGCCGTTAGCCAGTGGTGGTCTGGGTATTAAAAATCTTAATCTCTTTAATGATTCCCTTCAGGCTAGGAACACATGGAATCTTCTAAACAAAAATTCGATGGCCTTTAACTTTCTTAGACATAGATTTCTAAACAGGCTAAAATAAGGAAAATTTCAATACACGGTCTCCTCTATCGGGCCATCTATTAAGAACTCTTTTGTTAATATTATGTCTCATTCCATATGGCTAGTTAATAGAGAATCCTCTCTAAAGTTTTGGATGGATAACTGGAATGATTTTCCCATCATTGACATAGATGATCCTATGATTTTTCCAGATGACATTAGTATCTCTATTAATGATTGTTTTCACACTCCAGACTTGGATTTACCCAATGATATTAGCACCATTATTAACAATTATCCTTTTGTTAATATCGATGCTTTCCTAGTTTGAGAACCAGGTAAAAATGGAATCTTGAACTCCAAACTTCTATATAATTATAATTTTATTAATGAAAATTAGGATTTTTTTGGTTAAGTAATTTTGATAAGCCTTGTGTTAGACCCTCCATATTCACCCTTGTTTAGAGAATATCCCACAATCGTGTTCCCACTAATTTTTGCCTTTAATTATTTGGTATACAACTCTACTCCAAATGCTGTATCTATAACCAACACAGAGAGGATACTGATCACCTATTATTATCATGTGCTACTGCTTCTAATCTTTGTAAATATAAATTTTACATTTTTGATCTTATATGGGCAGGTTTGGACTATATTTGGATACATCTTCAACGATGCACTGACGTGGATGTTTCTCAACAAATTGGGTAGCTCCTCATAACTACTGTTGCTGAATTGATTCATGTCATATGGTATGATAGAAACATGAATGTTCATCATAATAAGACTTTCAATTTTCATGCCTCATAGGTAAAGATTTCTACTGCAATCAAAGAAGTTGGTATGATCCAAACTGGTAACTACCATAACTCTATTAAAGATCTTACGATTCTTCACCGTCTTGGAATTCAACGAAGACACAATCATCTAAAAGTCTTGCTAGAAGTTTTCTAGGAAGATCCTGCCCTCGGATAGATGAATATTAATGTGGATGGTGCCTCAAATGGAAACTTGGGCCCTTCAGGTTACAGTGTGGTGTGCATAAAACACAATGGCTAGGTCCTTGGATGAAATTATGGTACTTTTGGATATGCCTAATCTTTAGAAGATGATATGTACAACATCATTATAGTGGTTGATCTTGTCAAACACCATGGTTGGAACAACATATGGATAGAAATTGACTCTACCACCATCATACAAGCCCTCTGGAATGGCATTGTGCACCTTTCTTGGCCTCTCACTTCCAAATGGATGCACTATATCTAACACCTCTCAGAGTGTAATCATATTATTACACACGCTTATCTCAAAGAAAACATGGTATCAGATGGTCTTTCCAACAAAGGAGTTAACAATGGCATCATTTGGTTATATAACCTTCCAATGGATATTACTCCTTTATATAAAAAAGATTTTTTTTTTTTTTTCCACTTTTCATCTTTTGTAACTTTCCTTTTTCCTTAATAAATTTTAGTGCTTTGGTCTTTTGACCAAGACATCACTGTTTAAAAAAAATGTTTCTATAACTCTAAACAATGCATACAACTCTTTATCATATGTATCATATTTTAGAGTTGGTCCATTTAACTTTTCACTAAAGAAAGAAACAAGCTTATCTTCTTGCATGAGCACTCCTCATATGCTAGTTCCACTTGCATCACATTCAATTTCAAAGGTCTTAACAAAGTTTGGAAGTGCAAGTAGAGGGGTATGGGTGAGTCTCTCCTTAAGAGCATGAAAGTCCTTATCTTGGTTTTTCCCCATTTTAAAGGAATATTCTTCTTTTTCAACTCATTCAATGGTGCTTCTAGTGTGCTGAAGTCCTTCACAAATCTCATGTAAAAACTAACAAGCCCATGAAAACTTCTTACCTGTACAATAAAGGTCAGAGTTGGTCATTATTGTATTATTTTTATCTTCTTAGTTTCAACTTCATCTTTATTTCCACTCACAAAAAATCCAAATAAAATAATCTTATCGAGGAAAAATTCACAGTTATTTATGTTTCCAAACAATTTTTCCTTCCTTAAAACCTCTAGGACTTTTCTTAAGTGATCTACATGTTCATGAAAATTACTACTAAACATCAAAATATAATCAAAGTAAACTACAACAAATTTTCCAATATATTCATGTAATACATGATTCATTAACCTCATAAATGCGCTATGTGCATTAGTGAGACCAAAGAGAATGACTAACCATTCATAAAGTCAATGTTTTGTCTTAAATTCTACTTTCCACTCATCTCATTCTTTAATACTAATTTGATGGTAACCACTTATTAAATCAATTTTTGAGAAAATATTAGAGCCATTTAACTCATATATCATATAATATAACCTAGGGATAAGATGAAGATACCTGGCCATGATGTTATTGATAGTTCCGTAGTCAATGCACATTCTCCATGTTCTGTCCTTATTTAGCACCATAAGCACTGGTACACCACAAGGACTAAGGATTTCTCTGATGTATCCCATACACAACAAATATTGAACTTGCATTTGAATTTATTTTGTCTACTCTGGGTTGGTGTGATATGCAGGGTAGTTTGATAGTGATGCTCCGGGTATGAGGTCAATTTGATGCTCAATACCTCTAATGGGTGGAAAACCCGATAACACCTCTTCTGAAAAACATCATCGTACTCTTGCAACAAAGAATCAAAAACACTTAGTAAATGGGGAAAGTCATTAGTATTTGGAAACACCTCTTTGTATATAAGTACTAAGAGGATTTACTGTGAAAACAAAGCTTTCTTAACCTCACTATTTTTTTCCAACATCACACTTTTATCTTCTCTCAATTTTTTCCTCTTGATTTTTTATTACTCTCCATTTCTTTTCTTCTCTCATTTTCTCTCTTTCCCTCATTCACTCATTTTTCATTTTAACTATTTTTTTCTTCATCACTCATTTTTTTATTCTCTCTCAAAATGTGATCTTTCAAAATTTGTTCAAGGGATATGGGGTTGAGGGTTATAGGTTCCTTTAAAAGTAAAAAAGAGAAAAGATTCAATAACTCATCATGAGTAACACACCGATTATACTACCACGGTCGACCCAACAACAAATGGAACACCTTCATAGGAACAACATCGCACAAAACCTCATATTTATACTTAATGATGGTGAAAAATACCTTCACTTAGCGACATTAATCTCTCCATAATAATTCAACCACTAAAGCCAGTATAAATGTTGGTGCTTTAAAGTCAGGAGTCCCAACTTCTCTACCAACTCGGTGCTCGCCACATTGCTACAACTTCCCCCATCAATAATAAAACTACATAACTTCTAATTGATCTTGAATCATGTATGGAAAAGGTTCTCTCACCATTACTTCTCTCTAATGTTTATTTTTTCACTTAAAACTCTCATAGTTATAAGAATATCACCATCTTCTACAAATTCCACATTATTAGTTTCAGAGGATTCCTCCTCTTCCTCCTCTGAGATCTCTCCATCAATCTCCCATTCTCAATACTTATTGATGGTCATGGTGTGCTAGTTTGGGTATTTACTATCAATGTGACCCATTCGTTGATATTTGAAACACCAAATATCCCGATTCCTTGTTTTGTTAGCCTTAAAAGTAGGTTTCTTAGGTGGAAGAATTACCTTATCACTTTTGTGATCAACCACCTCTTTTGGATTTGATGATTGTACAAAATCCTTCCTCAAATTTCTCCATGGAGTGAAAGGGGTAGTGGGTTTCCTCATAGTGCTCCTCTTTTTGATTTGTTTCTCAACCTTGGTGTCTTGGTGGATCATATCTTGTATCTCCACATGGTGGTACATCTCCACTTGATCATAAATCTCCAGATTGATCCCATGTAAAAACCGTGCCATGTTTTCCTTTAGATCCTCTTCATTTTTTACTCAAATCATGGAAATTTTAATCTCTTTATAGTAATCTTATATACTCTTACTCTCTTTAGTGAGTCACTGAAGTTTGTTGAGGAGATCTCTATAGTAGTGTGAGGGGACAAACCGCTTCCTCATGGTAAAATTTATGTCTTCCTAAGTATGGATAGGACGTTCTCCATATCAAGATATCTCCTTTTGAACTTTATACCACCATATTAATGCATAATAAATAAATTCAAGGGCTGCAAGTTTTATATTTTTCTCCTCATAATAGGTATAACAAGAGAAGACTTGCTTGATCTGCATCTCCCACTCCAAGTATGCTTACGGATCACTTTTTCCTTGAAAAAAGGGAACCTTTACCTTAATTACTACAAGGATGTCATCATCATGTTATCTCTATTGGCCTCCTCTAGGTTGTTGGAACAACCTCCTCCTCTGTGGGACATCCTCAAAATCATCATCAAAGTTCTCCATCTCCTCCTCCATGATGTGGGGGAGACATGGTGCTGAAGCGTATCACGTGTTACCATAGACCATCCTCAGGCTTGGTTTATTCTACAGGCCATCAATCCTCTCATTTATCACCTCCAACTTCCTATCAAGAAGCTTCTCAAAATGGTTCACCAAATCTTGTATTTGGAATTGCATAGCTTCCATTGCATGAGATCTATTTCAACTTCTTTTCACTAGCATGGGTTATTCTCTTACCACAATATTCTACCATGATATGTTACAAAAACACAAACACACATGGGGAGAAACATACAAAATGATACACACACTCACACATGTGAAGATACACACACACACACACTCACACACATAAGGATGCATACTCGCACATGCGAGATGTAAACACACACACACAAGATGCACACACTCACACACAAGGACACACACACACACACAAGTTGTACACACTCATGCACACAAGTATACACACTCACACACAAAATATGTACACAAACATGAACATAAGTTGTTCACACTCACACACACAATAATACACACTCAAGAATGTTTTTTACTTATTTATTTCCACTCCCAACACTTAATTCAAATCCCAAGATCTTATGAAATATAATACCTTGTTTGGAAAGATCACATACCACCAATCCTTCCCAAATCAATATTATGTTGGGGGGTAATTTTACACAACCCATTTGAGTGGTAAAGGGTTGAAAATAAGGTAGAAAAATGGGTAAAAAGTGGAAATGGGTAGAAAGATGGTATATGGGTTTTGCCCAATTGAAAAAGATAAGAAAAATTAATAACAATATAAGACAAAAATGATATGAAGATGAAGTAAAATGATGGATAAATTGATGTATATAAATGAAAAGTGATAATAATGTATATAAAAAATTAGTGATGAAAAACAAGCATGTGGCCCGCTGGATTTATGGTTATGGGGTGGATGTGGGGTTGAGTGGACCTAAAAATCTTGACCGTTAAGAGCATGAGCCAATGTGGGTTGAGCTCACATGGGTGTGGGCCATTTTGGGTTTATCCTGAGTGGGGGAGAGCTTACCCATGGGCTTAATTAAAAAAAATCATTTTTTTACAATATATGCTTATTTAACATTTTAGTTTTTTAATAAAAAACCATGATTAAACCATGACATATGATTTCTCACAGTACTGGTCATATTAATTCACCATTCATTCACATGTGAATTTTAAGTAAGTATATATTAATTATTTTAATTTTATATTATAATATTCATATAGTAATTATTAACCACATTAACATGACATGTCATCCCACCTCTTGAAAAACAGAACCCATCTCCCTTACACATGGTTTCATTCACAGGTCCAACCCTTTGAATCACCACACAACCAAGATCATCATTCATCTCCCCTCATAAATCACTTGACTACTTTACATCACAATAGTTCTCTACCACATTGGCATCACCACATGCCATAATTAACCCATTAAAAAATATTCCATCACATCCCTTAAAACGCTACCTATTTTCAATCCATACTTCTCCCCACTACTACCATTAAGAATGAGAAAAAAATACTATATTTAAATTATTATAAATAGTATATTTTTTTAAAATGTGGTGAATCTCGTGGGCTACTCATGGGCTTATGTGGGGTGGGGTGGTCTTGGAATTTTTTGTTCGCATTATATTAGGGATTTTGCAGACAAACCCACGCAAGATCAAACCCATGCGATCTTGGACCACCCCACTCCACCACACCTATTTCACATTAATACAAAGAATAAGTAATTGTATCAGCTTTTTTTATCAAATATCTCTAAAAATATTTATTCTTAGTGTTTTAAAGCATAATATAATGAACAAAGAGTAAGAATATTTTTTTTAAAATTTCTCAAAGAAAGGATGTGCTTAGTTTTGAAAAGCATAAAATGACGAGGTAAGATATTTTTTTTGGATACAAATTACATATAGAAAATTAAATGTGAAAATAATATGGATGAAAAATTGGATCAATGTAAAATATTTCAATCTTACACAACATAGTCCAATTTTGGAGGTTTTCAAAGAAAATGGTTCTTTTTTATGCTTTTTTTTAAATGGATGGATAATATTGAAAGATAAGAAGGTTGATGGTTAAAATTAATATAAATTAAGGGATAGATGCTTATCATGTCAACCAGATCTCTGATACCAACTAATGCAAGATGCTTAGGGTGGCCCGATCTTCACGATGTAGGGCGGCAGATAAAGGATGTAGTTCGAGGCTAAGTGGTGGATGGTGTGTATGGATAGTGGGTGAAAGTAGTCAATCAATGTTGTAAGAAGTGTGGCCTAATGATGCGAGATACAAGGGGTGACCCAATCTTCATGTTGTAGGGCGACAGATGAAGGATGCAGATCAAGGCTAAGTAGTGGGTGATGAGTATGGATAGTGGATGCAAGTAGTTAATAAACACTATAAAGAGAATGAAATACTACTTAGAAAACACACTCAAGGTAGGGATGTGATGGCCAATACACACAACAATGAATTTGGGTTGGGGCATGAAATTGGGGGATTTGTGATCTTGGATCACTAATCTAACTTATAGATTGACAAGGAAATAATGCACAAGATTAAGGGAGAAAACCAAAACAATCTTCACACAATGGAGAGAAAAAAAGCATAGGATTTCTATTATAATATTGAATTCCATAAAAGTTCCATGGGGGTGGATATTTATATCCAAGGGGTGATAAAATATTAAAGAGTATAATACCCTAAATTCATAAAGGATAAACCTACTTTGTTACCTTAAATTCAAAAATATAAACTCTACTAAAGATTTTTTGGAAAAGAAGCACACAACTTTCCAACTATAGACCATCAAATTTTACTTTGAGTTCCTAGCCCACCAGATTTGACTTTGGTGTCCAAATATGTCATTATAGAATCCTCTATGTGGGGAAGGCTTTCAAAATTCATTCAATCATGTGGTCTAAGATTTAAAAATCATTCTTGGGCTTGGATAAGTGAGATAATAGGCCCATTTTCTCCATCCATGCAATGTAAGATCCACTGGGACTTTAATGAGTCGAGATGGGTGTCCATTGTAGCATTCAACCTCTTTAATCTCACTTACATCATCGATAATTGAAAATCCAAATCCTCCTCCTAGGAAATAGACTCGGTGTATTCGACATGGTTCTCATCAGATGTTTATTTTTGAAGGTTTCTATGCCTGAGCACAATTGGTACATGATTAGTGAAAAATGTGCAGCCTTTCCTAAGAAACTGTGTGCCTATTGTTGGAGATATAGAGGAGGGAACATGACCCATGGTTTTTCAGTCCATGTAGATAAACCATGAAACCTATTATAGTAGTCCATGTGGGGGTGAAAAATTGGTGCACAGTTTTTCAAACCATGCAGTCAAAACACACATCTCTTCTAGTGGGTCTATTTAGGGTGCATGATTAGGCGCATGATCAGTACTAACTGTGCATCCTACCCAACAAAATTTACAAACAAGTTTTCAATTCCCCTAAAATTGTAATTAAAATCCCGAGACCCACATCTTTAACCCTAAACACATCCTAATCGAACCTAATTTTATCCTTTGGTTTTTGGGAGCCCTCTAGAGACATTTTGGATCTCCCAACCTCATATATTGGTGGATCAAACTGCATATTGAAGCAGTGATCCTCTTCCGGTAAGTCTTTCTCCTCTTGGAATTCTATCTCTTCTCTTCTCTTGATTCATTCTTCTTAGAGGCTATTGTATCCTTTTTATTAGTTGAATAAAAAATTATTGATGTGTAATTATGGATCTAGGATCTTTGATCACTTCTCTTGAGATCCCTCTTCCTAGATGCAGTGATCACCATCAGTGGAAACACATCTCGGATCTATTACGGTTGGATTCCAGATTTTCTAAGTAGGTGTTTCTATGCTTTTACTTCATTTTGTAATTCATTGTGGCTTGAGAATTTCTAGAAATGTGCCTTTTTCTAACACATGTTCTATAATTTTTTATCTTGAATCACCTTGTGAAATCCTCTTTGATCCTCTTTTAAATAAATTGAACATGACATGGGTTCCTTCTCATGGTTTTATAAATTGATGAATTCTTTATTGATTTTAATTCCCTTTCAAAGAGTTTTTTCAAGGTTACCTTGTATAAAGTGAGATATCAGGCCCAATTTTGATTTCTAAAGCGAAATAATTTTACTTTTATGAAATTATTTGATAAATGAAATGTTTTCAAAGGGTTTAAAATGATTGAATTTGTAAAATGACCAAGAACCCTCCTTATATGATTTACCCCTTTCTTTGAAATGGGATTTATTGGATGATTTAAAATGAGTGACTTGATCACATGGAAAGAGGGTGTAAACCCATGTTTTAAAATGAATTCAAGCCTTTTATGTTGTTAAAATTCCTTTAAATGCATTAGGTTTTTTTGAAAGAAATGCTTGGTTTAAAGTCCCATTTGGCATTTGATGAATACTTGTTAAAGAAAGCGGGTATGATTACCAATTTGAATGTTGATTTGAAGGAAGGTTTTTGAATTGAAATTTATGATGTTTGATGGACTAGTTGGCACTTTATGATGATCCTCTACTGTGATAATCCCCTTTTGTGTCTTACTTGATTATTATGTTTCCCATTGATGGGTGTTTAAAAGGGATTATTCAATTGAGGGAGTTCGGGGGTGAGAGTGAGATGTGATTTGAGGGAATGATCCCATGATTAAAATGTTGAGGGCATGGGCCCATGATTGATATCGATAAGGATCCCCATTGTGATCCTTGTAACTTGATTATCTCACTCACCTCTTTTGACTGGTCATGATAATTTGGTTAGTTAGATTATATGACTTAGAATTATGATTTTCTAGAGGAATCACAACTTTATTAGTGGATACTCAAAGAAAATGAAAGGTTCAGGCTATGACTATGAATCCAGGAAAGTGGGTGTTTGTGGAACTAGTTTTCTTGAGGCCCATGAGACTGGATATAAGCCTGATGATTGGTCATGATGATTTTTGATTAGATTGTCTATGGTGGATTCAATATTGTACCTAGGTTATATCCATTACATTCATATACTTATTACTTGGTACATGACAACATTATTTATCACTACTTAGCACTGGAGTTTCCATGCTTTATTGATTTTCACTCTTGATTGATCTATTTATTAAGATGATGCACCTTGACTCTATTGTATTGACTCTTGTACAACTCTTGATATCAGGTGCATGTTATTACTTTTCTTGACTGATATGACTCTAGTTTGTGAAATGGTTTTCAAATATTTTCAAGAAAAGGTTTGGTTTCAAAATGGTGAAATGGAAGGTTTCCAAATTTGGTTTGGTAATTTTTTTCAAAATGTTTAAACTTCTATTTTAAATCTAGAACCGTTGTAAAGTGAATTCTATGGATTTATTTTCCTTTCTGAACTGTAATGTCTTTCACTCACTTTATTGTTATCCTATTTTAGCATATTTTAATTTCCTCATGAAGTAACTGCATAGAATCTGGCGTAATCCTATTGGGATATACAGCTCACACCCTACTTGTACCATTTAGTGTTTCTAGCCTTTATGATCTTATAGAAGGTGCTCATGCTACTATCTTCCTTTGTGGGTTTCTGATTGGGTGATTGAGGGCAGTTGACTTGGGACATGGTGGGTGGTCTTAGACCATCAGGAGATGGGTTTTAGTTGTTATGTTATACTTTTAGTTTTTATAGCATCTCTTTGTACTCTGAGATGTATGTATTGATTTTTTATCTAACATTGTTTATGAAGTGTACTTTGATTATTATTTTCTATTGTGAGAGAAATCATTCCCAAAGGTTAATTCTGGATTCCCAGGTGCTTGTCGCCAACCTATGGATATCAAGAACAATCTCTAGGTTAGTGGTGAATTGACATGAATATTGGTTTAAATGGAATTCTGAGTTGATTTATTGCAGTTGAATCATACATAACTTTCTTTATGCACTTGATCTATTTTTTTTTTTTCAGTTTATTCTTTTTGGATAACTTGAAATGTCTGACTAATAGGGTGGTCCCTCAAGATCCTTTATCTCGAATCTTTTAGAAATCTCAGTCTTTACCTCCTAAATCCATTTTATGTTTAGACCGATTAGGAGCATATCATCCACATACAAGATAAGGAAGATGAAACCTCCATCTTTGAAAATATTCCAGTAGCAATAATGTTCCACATTGCTCCATCCAAACCCATTCTCAACCATAAAGACATCAAACTTCCAATTTCATTTCCTTGAAACCCACTTCAAACCATAAAGTATATTCTTAATATTTCACACTAGGACCTCATTCCATTTTTCCATGAAACTTTCTAGTTTCTTTATACCATTCAAATAAAATTCCATTTTTTACATCCTAGTGTTTCAGATGTAGGTATTTTGAAGTGACTAAACATAATACTATCTGGATTGTTGTATGTTTGAAAATGGGTGAGAAAATTTTAGAGAAATACACTCATTCCTTATATTGAAACCCCTTCATAAATATCCTGGTCTTATATCAATTTCCCCCATCCAATTCTTCTTTTGACTGAAACACTCATTTTTTTGGAAGTGCCTCCTTCCATTATGATAAATTCATTAGTTACCAGGTTCTATTATTTTTTAATGAATCTATTTTATCTTTCATGGATAACTCACACTTTTTGGAATAACAAAGACTCACCACTTCTTATGGACTCTCAGGTTCCCCTCCATTGGTTAGAATTAAGTAGTTGAGATTAGTCTCAAACCTTTGAACTGGTATCTTGATCTTGGTAGTCCTACACAACTCAACCTGTGACTCTACTCTTTCTAGAACCACTGCTTCTAAAATTTCACCTTTTAGAGCTCTTTCCTGAGCTTTCACAATTCCATATATTTCTTGTACATCTTCTGGCCTTACCAATTCTTTTGGAATTTCTATGATTCCTAAAATTTCTATAACTTTAATATTTTTAGAACTTCTGTTCATCTTATCCTGGACATGGTTGGTTGATTATTTGTTCTCAACCACATCTTTTTTTAAGTTCCAATCATTCCACAAGATCTTATTATTGAAGAAAACATTCTAGGTTCTAATGATATTCTAATTATCATTATCCCAGATACAAAATCCAAAGTTTTCATTGCCATATCCCATAAAGAAACATTCTTGGGACTTTGATTTGAGTTTATCTTGATCCTTTACATCAATATAAACACAAGTGATTCACCTGAAAACTTTCATATGAGAAACATTTACTGGATTTTTGGATCTTATCTGTTTGATAATATTCTATTATAATAGTGTGGAAGGACTAATGTTCACATGAAAAGATATAAAATTGACTATTTCTTCCCAAAACTCCTTGGGCATTCTAGAATGTAGTCCCATGCTCTAAGACTTCTTAGTTAGTGTACGATTTATCCACTCCACTACAATGTTCTATTATAGTATTTCAAGAATCATCTTTTCAAACTGAATTTTCTTTCTCCATCATAACCACTAGAATTCTCTATTTCCATATTCCCTACCATTATTAAACCATAACCACTTAAGATTCTTTTCAACATCATTCTCCATCACATCTATCCATTGAAGAAATACTCCAAACACCTTAGATTTATTCTTAAAGAAGTAAAACCATAATTTCCTCATTGAATCATTAATGAATAAAATAAATTACAATGCCCCTCAATGTGACTAGATTGAGGCAAGTCCCCAAACATCTATATGCATGAGCTTGAACTATCTATACTTAGGTGTATTTATTTTTGAGATAAATGACACATTACTTTTCAAGAATATAACTCACAAGATTTGAAATCCCTGTGAACAAGATTCAGTATTCCTTTAGCCAATAAGACTCATATATTATTCTCACTATGACACCCAAGATAAAAATACCACAACTCATAACTTTCAAAATTTTTGGTTTCGACATCCCACATCTGATATTCCCATCAGATACAATGCCTCATCTTTAACATCCTTGGCCATCACCATGGATTCATGAGTAATCTACCATACTCATTCTACAAATCTGGTTCCAAAACCCATGTCATCCATTTGACCAATGAAAATTAGGTTCTTCTATTAATGTGGAATGTTTTGAATTTCCTTAATCTCCAAAAAACTTTTGTTTGACATTTAGAATTTCACATTTACCTTCCCTATGATCTTGAGATATTCATCATCATCAAGATGAACCCTACTGAAATTTCTGGACACATAATTTACCATAAACCCCCTCTTGGATATAGAACAAAATGAATCCCCAAAATTAAGAAACCATGGCTCCATTGAAATACTAACACTCAGTAGTAAACTATTCTTATCAGTTTCTATGTTTATAGAACTTTTGGAATTTTCCCTTTTGGAATTAACCCTCTGATCTTTTAAATCCTTCTTAAAATGCCTTGCTTTCCTATGATGCCAATATAAAGGCTTGAGCCCAACTGAATTGCTCCAATTTATTTCTCTCTTCTCCTCATATTTCTTATGACCTTTCTGTGTAATATATCATACTCTTCCTTCTGAATTGAGTGCAGTTTTGGATGGTGCCTGGAATTCTCTCTTTCTGAGATCATAATTAAGAATGATATACCAAACATATTTGAATCAAGGTAATTCTTTCTACAATAGTTACTTATGACAATCACAATTACACCCCATGATTTTTGAAGTGATGAAAACAACAACAACACCCACACTATATCCTCAAAATTCACCTTCATTGATTCCAACTAACACCGACCTATGTTAAATTCATTGATGTGATTAGCCACCAATATTTTTTCTAACACCCTCATGCCGAAAACCTCTATATCATAAACACAATTTTCATTACTATTAGATTCTTTTATATATCAACAATTTATTTAATTAACTTCACTATGGTATTCACTTCTCGAATGATATAGGAAACATTTTTCTCCAATGGAATTTGTGTTATCCCAAGTGCTTTCTTATCAAATATTTTTGATTCTTATTTTTTTCATTGCTTCCAGTTTAACTCCTTTTAACTTCTTCCAATCAAACCATATTGCCAAAGATTTTATTGTTAAGTGTGAGAACACTAATCTATACTAAACCATAATCTTTGATACTACTTGTTGGATTTGAAGCCTCCTGGGTATGAAAAAACTCAAACACCACTCCTAATCTAAAAGCACCCTCTGACCTTGAACTATAGAACAAAGTTCAAAAACTATGAAAATAAATGGACTCATGAGATGATGCATCTGAACTGAGAAGTCAAATCAAACCCCAAACATGAACCAAAATACCTTCACTCCCACTAATACTCACATGAAAACTTCCAAAATGGAACAATCAAGAAGAAAAAATGAAAGGAATGACAAAAAATACTTACGTGGTTCGAAAATTTATCATACATCCATGAGAGAACACTGGTGCTACTATATTAGTAGAGAAAGAAGAAGAAATACAATCACAAATAACTCACTCAATTATAGGTTACACCCACAAATGAAAACATCATATTCTATTTATAAAAAAATTCTCTTAGTAATATAGTTACCACCTTACCCTAGAATTCATAGACTTCCCACCATTGTTGAAAGAATCCTATGATTCCATGTAGCATTGCCTGACTCAACTGCCAGATTCAAGTGAATGGTGTGTTCTATACAATTAATCTCCTTGCATTCCACCAGAGTTAATCTCATATAACCCCTTTGCCTCTAAGTGTAATGAACCAGACCCTCATGACCCCTTCCTTTGCCAATTATCGGTGCGACCGATCGACGCGACCGATCGTCACGACCGATCAGTGAGACCGGTCGGCACGACCAATCAGTGAGACCAATCGGCACGACCTATCGACACGACCAATCAGTGAGACCGATCGGTGTGACCGATCGGTGTCACCCATCCTTGGAAGGTTTTTCTTCTGCAACCTTCCCCGTAATCCCACTTTTAGACCTTTTTAACCTTTTGAAGCGTTTCAAGGCCGTTTTTAAGCCATAATTAATATCTAGAAATCTCGAGAAACCTCCCTATTAAATAACAATTAATCCAGTCATGTGTAACCACCCAACCACGTGGAATAACCACGATCTGACTTCCAAGGCATTCAAATTTCTTATCCCGTAACATTGGGATCTCATCTATTTATCATGCCGGATTTTCTTCTCCTTCCTCTTGGCTAGTCTCATCTTCCTTGTGAATTGAAGTCCTTTGTTCCTGAGGAAAGTGGTGCACCTGTGCCGAAGCCCTGAAAGTCATGCACCCCCTGTTCCTAGGGTGTGGAGAAAAACTTCGATCGTTGATCAATCGGGTAGGGGTTTCACCTTTGTCTCTCCTTTCTATGTATCTTGTGGGATGGGTACGCTACTGTTTCTGTAGAATTGGATGAACCAAAATTTAATGAAGATAATAAATGGATTTCTAAAGAATGAAGGGAGATGGGTGTGATCGATGATGCTGCTCTTTTTTCTCTCCTCTTTCATGATTAATGGGTTCTGATTTGTGCGGGCTTACGCCTACTGAAAATCATGGCCATTGGTGGTCTTTATCTATGCATTAATAAACCCTTACCCCTAGTGATGTTTAAATGGATTGTATTTTGGTTTTGAACCCCTTGGTGTGTAAAGGTAATTGGTTAATTACGTATATTCGGCTAAATAAATTGGAAGCACCAGGATCAACTCCTTTTCTATGATAACCCTGATTTAAGCCCAGTGGAATTGAAATCATGGAGTGTGTTAAATATTTTATATCTGAAAATACCTGCATGGGCCTGACTTGTGTTGGTGGTAGTGGTTTGGTTGTTTTCACGGGCTGTTGCGGGTGAACTCATAGTTTTCTTGGATGGGGGCTTAGATTGATGGGGCGATGCGGGAGGGGATGGGATCCCCTGTTGTTATACCTTGAGGCCGTGTGATTACTCTGCTTATATCACGAATTGGGGTGGGATCCTCTATTGTTGAGAAACCATTGGCTTCTAGATTTTGGGGACATGGGGCTGTACCTTGGGGTTTTCTTTGGTTCCAGTACTTCAAGGGATCTCACTTGTCCCTTTTTTGTTGTGACTTTACAAGAGAACCAGGTGTGAATGCTTAAATTTCTGTTGGCTGTGACTTTTTCCCATGGTTGGTGCTTATGCTGTTAGTTGCCCAGTAGTGTAGAAACTTATTTAAACATTATTACTGAACATGAAAGCAAATACGACACATGGGGATTTGGTTGGTGTGAGTTGTGACTTGGGCATGGGTGCTGTTCTCTTCTCTTATGAATGAATAGTGAGGATAGTGTTCTTTAGGCTGGCTGAAAAAAACCTAGACTGAGTGAGTTCTTGTTACCTATTCATATACTTGTAATTTTTGTGTTTCTTATTCACTCCCCACCCAAGTTGAGAACTTAGTTCCGAACACCCCCATTTCATGGGGGAGGGTGTTTTTCCCAACACTTCTATTAGTGGCCGGTTATTAGCTCCTTTATGCTCCCCTTCCCGGATAGCCCAAGTATCTTCGGGCAGGCTGTGATGCCCTGAAGTCCATTATTAGCCCAAGAATCTTCGAGCAGGGTAGTGTGGTGGTTGGCCCAGGTGTGTGCGGGCAGGTGGTTTCCCAAGTATCTTCGGGATGAGGCCCAGGTGTCTTCGGGCTTGGCAGTAGTTCTTCTAGCCCATGTGTCTTTGGGCATGGTAGTGGTTGTTCTGGACTAGGTGTTTGTAGGCATGGTTACGTGTGATAGTTGTGGCCCAGGTGTGTGCGGGCGGGTTAGTGTTTGTGGCCCAGGTGTGTGCTGGTGGGGTATGGCAGTGGGACTGCAGTGAGGTTGTGGCCTAGGTGTCTGCGGGCGGGGTATGACAGTGGGACTGTGATGAGAATGGCAGGATTGGTTCGATGCATAGGATGTCTTCAATAACCAGTGGGAAAGTGACGTGGGGTACCCAAACATCGATGTGCTATTACTATATATTACTTGACTTGCGTTATTTGGGGAGTGTGCCTTGGTGAGGCTTGGGTAGTTAGTTTCCTTGCTAGGTTCTTGGTTATCTCTTTTCTCACAGGGCATTAGTATGCCTCCCCACTTGTGCATGAGAGTCTTTGGTTTTTCCCTACTGAGTATACTTTTATGCTCACCCTACGTATATAAAACTGCTTTTAGGTTTCCAGGAGGACTTCGGGGATCGTGTTGGACCGTACTAGCTCTGACCTTGTGACAGATCCTTGTAGTAGTTGTTGTTATTTTTTTTGGTATTTTTTCCTTGTAGTCTCATTATACATTGTGGATTTTACTCTTGTAACATGCATTGGGAATGGTTCTTGGATTTACTTTTCACTTTCAGTTTTGGTGTTGTGGGATTTACCATCTTATCTCCCAATCCTATTAAAAGAAAAAGGGTAATGCCTTCCATTTAGTGTGTGATTTTATACCCTTGATGCTGGTCGACACTCTGGGACCTATTGAAGGTGGGTTTCGGGGGTAAATTATCGCTCCTTCAACTTAAAGAAGGAAGGGCCTGGCAACCTACTGACCCTTCCCTCCTTTTTGGTGAAGGCGGGTCATGACAGAATGGTATCAGAGCATAGGTTGAGAGATAGGATGGAGTCTGGAGTTAGGAACAGTAAGGATTGCATGGGATGGTAGGGCGATAGTGTTGGGTGACCTTGGTGCGTGAATTAGGCCAGGGAAGACCAGCTAGGACATGGGATTTTAGGGCCCCCTGTGATCCGATGAAAGGACTCTGGACCTACTGAACGACCAAGTGAGGCCACGCTGATTGCAGGGTAGAGACCCTAGGAAAGGTACATGCATCATAATGACTTGTGTTATTGTGTTTCTGGGGTGTTTTGGGAATTTGAAATAAATAATAAGTTTAAGAAGTTTTAAGAACAATATTCTGCACTACTTGGGCTTAGGCATTCCTTGTTTACCTTGCAGCTATGGAACCCGGGATATGGCCATGAGTTGTACGGGCGATCGAGGCCCAGGAGGTTGACTTGGCCGATCAACAGAGGGTTGATTAGGAAGAGGAGGATGACCAGTGGCATAAGACACTTTGAGCCTTCCAGTGACAGACCCTCGAGAAGTACGAGGGCAGCACCTCTGACATGAAGACAGAGGGCTGGTTAGAGGAGCTGGTGATAGCCTTCAGCTTGATCTGGGCTCCGACCGAGTGATGGGTTCCTCTGGCCATCATCCAGATGCGGGGAGAAGTGTGTCAATGGTGGATTCTCTACCTGGGGGATAGGAGAGAGGCCGAGGTGGCATGTGATGATTTCGATAAGGAGTTCCGGGCAGAATTCCTCTCTTCTATGATGAAGGCAGAGAATAGGCAGGAGCTACTCTCACTCCAGTAGGGGAGTATGTAGTTAAGGGAGATAGGGATCAAGTTCAAGGATCTCCTCCGCTTTTCTCTGGACTTCTTTCTGGATGAGGAGTCTCGGGTGAGACATTTAGAGGAGGCGCTCCGACCCTCCCTCTAGTACACCATTACCCCCTTCACCTTGCCGACATACTTGGAGGTCTAGAAGAAGGCAGAGGTGGTGGAGAGGATGCACATTCTGGGCGGTGTGTCATAAGAGGGGTTTTAGCTAGGCCCGTCAAAGGGAAAGGCTGTCAGCACCAGACCTCCAGCATCAGGAACCTCTAGGTTCCGACCAGCAGGGAGCAGGCCGTAACAGTTCCAGTTCCGATCCCCCGGTCCTCGCCCTTTCCCTTCGGACCCAAGACTGAGGTGTTTCATCTGTGGAAGCCATGGACTTCTCCAGAATCAGTTCCCAGACCGAGTTCAGTACGACAGTGGTGGACCGACCCAGCACCCGCCTCAACAGCAACTTCCAGCTAGGCCCTTCCAGCAGCAACAACAGCAGGGAAAGCGAGCTCCCGCTCCTCCAAGGGAATATGTTCCAGGGGGAGTCTGACCTTAGGGACCTCTACCGGGGCGTGGTCGGGGAGGCGACCGACAGCCGAGGGGAAGGGGAGCTGGGCGTGGATAGTTGCACACCGTAGAGGCAGAAGTTCCAGCAGGACCAGAGGTTGTTCGAGGTACGATCAGTTTGTTTAGTACCCTTGCTTATGCCTTTTTCAATACCGGAGCTTCATACTCCTTTGTTACACCTATTCTAGACCATGCTCTGGGTCTAGATGCCAAGAAACTTCCAGTGCCCCTGGTGCTGAGCACACCAGTCGGAGGTCAGACCGACTTGTTATATGTTTGTAGAGGATGCAGACTGATGATAGGGCCTCATCAGTCGATCATGGATCTAATACTGCTACAGATACAACCATACGATGTCATATTAGGCATCAACTGGATGTTCTCTATGTTTTCCATCATCGACTACTTCTAAGGAAGGGTTGTGTTCTCAGACTTGGGTGGCCGACGTGTTACTTTCACCGGCGAGCAGAGTGGCTAGAGGGGCAGTAGGGGAGAGGAACCCCTCCTCTCCTTGTTGGCCGAGCTATCAGTAGAGTCAGTGGATGCTGAGATGGTGGAAGTACCAGGGATCTTCAGTGATTTTATGGACGTATTCCCCGAGGAGGTGACGACTCTACCCCCTCGATGTGATATCGAGTTTGGTATAGAATTGCAGCCTGGTGCTCGTCCGATTTTGATGGCACCCTACCGGATGGCGCCTTCGGAGTTACGTGAGTTGTGGATTCAGATCGACGATCTGATGAAGAAGGGTTTTGTTCGACTGAGTGTGTCACCGTGGGGTGCTATAGTCTTGTTCGCAAAGAAGGCGGATGGTAGTTTCAGGTTGTGTATAGACTACAGGAGGCTGAATCAGGTGATGATCAAGAATCCCTACCCTCTTCTAAGGATAGATGATCTCTTTGAACAGCTGAAGGGGGCATGATGGTTCTCGAAGATTGACCTGTGATCTGGGTATCACCAGTTGAGGGTAAAGGAGGATGACATTTCTAAGATGGCCTTCAGGTGCAGATATGGTCACTTCGAGTTTGTAGTCATGCCTTTCGGTGTTACGAACGCCCCGACTGTGTTCATGGGGATTATGAAATCCTTCTTCCAGGAGTATCTGGATCGGTTAGTAGTCGTGTTCATAGACGACATCCTGATCTATTCGAGATCATAGGAGGACCACGTAGAGCACTTGAGGACAGTTTTGGAGGTCCTCCAATGACACCAGCTCTATGGGAAGTTGTCTAAATGTAAGTTCTGGGCGCGATAAGTGCACTTACTTGGGCACGTAGTGTCCGAACAGGGGGTAGCGGTGGACCCATCAAAGGTTGAGGCAGTTGTTTCTTGGGAAATGCCCAAGAATGTGGAAAAGGTTCGTAGTTTCCTCGGACTGGCAGGTTACTATCATAGGTTCGTACCCAAATTCTCCCGAGTTGTAGCCCCTTTGACAGCCTTGACCAAGAAGGACCAGGTTTTCGAGTGGAGTGAGCAGTGCGAGGCAGCCTTCACCTATCTGAAGGAGAAGTTGGTTAGTGCCCTAGTGCTGTGACTACCAGAAGAAGGGGCGGCGTATGAGGTGTTCTGTGATGCTTCAGGGCAAGGCCTTAGGTGTATGTTGATGCAGCGGCAAGGGGTGATCTCTTATGGGTCTAGGTAGCTACTCTCTCATGAGTGTAATTATGCCACCCATGATCTGGAACTTGTAGCAGTTGTTTTCGCACTGAAGTTATGGTGGCATTACCTCATCGGAGAACGCTTTTTGGTCTTCATGGATCACAAAAGCTTGAGGTATGTCTTCTCCCAGCGGGACCTAAACTTACAACAGTGAATGTAGATGGATTTCCTCCAGGATTATGATTTCGATATTTCCTACACCTCAGGGAAAGGAAACATGGTGGCCGATGCCTTGAGCAGGAAGTCACAGAGGGATGCGGTTCGAGAGTCGGTGGACGCTTGGAGGGCGATGGAGGAGTTGGCTTCCCTACACTTGGATGTGAGGATGGATATTGGAAGGGGTCACCTGTATCAGATGATAGTACAGTCTTTCTATTGCGCCAGGTGGAGGAGTCTCAGTGGGGAGACTCAGAGAGTGATGTAATGCACAACCGGGTTAGCCAAGTCGATGCTCCGGAGGGGTGGACAAAGGATGGTCAAAATCGGATGCTTTTCCGTGGGAAGTTGTTTGTTCCGGAGGCAATGCGCGATAGGGTTCTTAGTGAGTTCCACAACTCACCCCTAGCAGTGCACCCGAGAGTTTATAATATGTACCAGGGTCTGAGGAGATAATTTTGGTGGCCTTGAGTAAAGAGAGAAGTGGCAGAGTTTGTGGCCAAGTGCCTAGTGTGTCATCAGGTGAAGGCTGAACACCGTGTTCCAGGCGGGTTTTTGCAACCTTTAGATGTCCCCAAGTGGAAGTGGGATGACATCTCGATGGATTTCATCACAGGACTACCCAAAGTGCAAGGAGGTTGCGACGCCATCTGGGTAGTAGTAGACCGGTTGATGAAATCATCTCACTTTCTGGCAATCAAGGAGTCGAGTGCAGTAGATGCTTTAGCATGAAGGTACGTGGATGATGTGGTGCGGTTGCATGGAGTTCTGAGGTCCATAGTCTCGGATAGGGATGCACGATTTACCTCAAGAGTCTGGAGGGGTTTGCAACATGCTTTTGGCACCCAGCTATGCCTTAGCACTACCTTCCACCCCCAGATAGATGGGAAGACAGAGCGCACTATCCAAACCTTGGAGGATATGCTGCGGGCATGCGTTCTGGACTCAAGAGGATCATGGTTGCGACGCTTGCCTCTGGTAGAGTTTGCCTACAATAATAGCTATCACTCTACCATTGGCATGACTCCATTTGAAGCCCTATATGGAAGGTCGTGTCGCTCACCCTTGTGCTAGACCGAGGTTGGGGAAGCAGGTGTTCTTGTCCCGGAGGTGGTGCAGAGCACGTTAGAGAAGGTACAACTTATACGAGAGAGGATGAAGGTGGATCAGGACCGTCAGAAGTCATATGCTGATGATAGGATTAGACCCTTGGAGTTTGAGGTCGGGGACCACATGTTCTTGAAGGTCTCCCCTCAGTGTGGACAGCGGAGGTTTGGCAGAGGAAGTAAGCTTTCTACCAGGTTCATTGGACCCTTCGAAGTGTTGCGGTGGGTCGGTGAAGTGGATTATCAGCTAGCACTACCACCGCTGCTACTGAGGATACACGATGTATTCCATGTTTCCCAGCTTTGTCGATATCTACACGACGACTCCCACATCATTGATTGGGGATAGTTAGATGTCGAAGACGATGAGACCTTCATAGAATGACCAATCAAGATCGAGGATCGTAAGGACAAAGTGCTTCATGGATGAACCATTCCCTTGGTTCATGTGTTGTGGAGACATGGTGGGCTTGAGGAGAGTACCTGGGAGAGGGAAGCGCAGATACATGCCTAGTACCTGGAGTTGTTTTGAGTTTTATCCTGTTGGGTCAGTACTTGTTTACTGTGTAATGCTTTACCTTGTTGACTATGGATGTACATTTCCTTTTTCTATGGATGTGTGTGTGAAGTGTCCTAAAGAATGGGGAGAGGAGGAACTGATCCCTAGTTAAGATGCATTAAAGCAGATGTGCCTAAACCTGTGCGGGCGAGTCAGTGCCGCCCAAAGCGGATAATATCTTAACACGGAGGAAGGGAAATCCCTCTCCCACTGGATCAGATGGTTTAGGCCTTTTGTTTTGAGTGAAATGGGGAAGGAGCAGTAGGGCGTTTGTGTTTGTTCAGGAGATAAGATTTTCCTATGTCGGAGTGGTTTGCTCCTGAGAGGTATCTTCCAGGGTGGTTGTTCAGATCCCCCCCTTCCTCCAGGTCTGGTTTTGATTCTCGAGGGTGAGAATGGTTTGAGAGGTATCTGATGTAATGACCCAGACCCTCATGACCCATTACTTTTTCCAATTATCAGCGCGACCGATCAGTATGACCGATCGGTGTCACCCAGCCTTGGCGGGTTTTTCTTCTACAACCTTCCCCATAACCCCACTTTTAGACCTTTTTAACCTTTTGAAGTGTTTCAAGGCTGTTTTTAATCCATAATTAATATATAAAAATCCCGATAAACCTCTCTATTAAATAACAATTAATCCAGTCGTGTGTAACCACCCAACCACATGGAATAACCACGATCCGACTTCTAAGGCATTCAAATTTCTTATCCCGTAACATTGGGATCTCATCTATTTATCACGTCAGATTTTCTTATCCTTCCTCTTGGCTAGTCTCATATTCCTTATGCGTTGAATTCCTTTGTTCCCGAGGTAAGTGGTACACCTGTGCCAGAGCCCTTCAAGTCGTGCATCCCCCGTTCCTAGGGCGTGGAGAAAAACTTCGATTGTTGATCAATTAGGTAGGGGTTTCACATTCGTCTCTCTTTTTTGTGTATCTTGAGGGATGGGTACTCTACTGTTTCTATAGAATTGGATGAACCAAACTTTAATGAAGATAATAAACAAATTTCTAAATAATGAAGGGGGATGGGTGTGATCGATGATGCTGCTATGTTCTCATCTTTCATGATTAATGGGTTCTGATTTGTGCGGGCTTACGCCTACTGAAAATCATGTCCGTTGGTGGTATTTCTCTGTGCATTAATAAACCCTTACCCCTAGTGATGTTTAAATGTGTTGTATTTTGGTTGTGAACCCCTTGGTGTGTAAAGGGAATTGGTTAATTACGTATATTCGGCTAAATAAATTGGAATCACTAGGATCAACTCCTTTTCTATGATAACCCTGGTTTAAGCCTAGTGGAATTGAAATCATGGAGTGTGTTAAATATTTTAAATCTGAAAATACCTGCATGGGCCTGCCTTGTGTTGGTGGTAGTGGTTTGGTTGTTTTCACGGGCCGTTGCGGGTGACCTCATGGTTTTCTTGGATGGGGGATTAGATTGATGGGGTGATGCGGGAGGGGATGGGATCCCCTGTTGTTATACCTTGAGGCTGTTTGATTACTCTTCTTATATCACGAATTGGGGTGGGATCCTCTGTTGTTGAGAAACCGTTGACTTATGGATTTTGGGGACATGGGGCTGTACCTTGGGGTTTTCTTTGGTTCTATTAATTCTAGGGATCTCACTTGTCCCTTTGTTGTTGTGACTTTACAAGAGAACCGTGTGTGAATGCTTAAATTGCTGTTGGCTGTGACTTTTTCCCTTGGTTGGTTCTTATGCTGTTAGTTTCCCAGTAGTGCAGAAACTTATTTAAACATTATTACTAAACATGAAAGCAAATATGGGATATGGGAATTTGGTTGGTGTGAGTTGTGACTTGGGCATGGGTTCTGTTCTCTTCTCTTACGAATGAATAGTGAGGATAGTGTTCTTTAGGCTGGCTGAAGAAAAACCCAGACTGGGTGAGTGCTTGTTACCCATTCATATACTTGTAGTTTTTGTGCTTCTTATTAGTACCCCATCCAAGTTGATAACTTTGTGACGAACACCCCCATTTCATGGGGGAGGGTGTTTTTCCCAATACTTCTATTAGTGGCTGGTTATTAGCTCCTTTATGCCCCCTTCCTAGATAGCCCAAGTATCTTCGGGCAGGATGTGATGGCTTGAAGTCCATTATTAGCCCAAGAATCTTTGAGCATGGTAGTGTGGTGGTTGGCCCAGGTGTGCGCGGGCAGGTGGTTTCCCAAGTATCTTCGGGATGAGGCCCAGGTGTCTTCAGGTGTGGCAGTAGTTCTTCTAGCCTAGGTGTCTTCGGGTGTGGTAGTGGTTGTTCTGTCCTAAGTGTTTGCAGGCGTGGTTACATGTGATAGTTATGGCCCAGGTGTCTGTGGGCGGGTTAGTGGTTGTGGCCCAGGTTTGTGCGGGCGGGGTATGGCTATGGGACTACGATGAGAATGGCGGGATTGGTTTGATGCGTAGGATGTCTTCAATAACCAGTGGGAAAGTGGCACAGGGTACCCAAACATCGATGTGCTATTACTATATATTACTTGACTTTCATTATTTGGGGAGTGTGCCTTGGTAAGGCTTGGGTGGTTAGTTTCCTTTCTAGGTGATTGGTTATCTCTTTTCTCACAGGGCATTAGTATGCCTCCCCACTTGTGCACACGAGTCTTTGGTTTTTCTCTACTGAGTATACTTGTATGCTCACCCTACATATATAAAACTGCTTTTAGGTTTCCAGGAGGACTTCGGGGATCGTGCTGGACCGTACTAGCTGCGACCTTGCGACAGATCCTTGCAGTTTCCGTTGTTCTTTTTTTTGGTATTTTTACCTTGTAGTCTCCTTATACATTGTGGATTTTAATCTTGTAACATGCATTGGGAATGGTTCTTGGCTTTACTTTTCACTTTAAGTTTTGGTGTTGTGGGATTTACCATCTTATCTCCCGATCATATTAAAAGAAAAAGGGTAATGCCTTCCATTTAGTGTGTGATTTTATACCCTTGGTGCTGGTCACCACTCCTGGACCTATTGAAGGCTGGTTTCGGGGGTCATTATCTCTCCTTCAACTTAAAGAATTAAGGGCCTAACAAACTGCTGACCCTTCCCTCCTTTTTGGTGAAGGCGGGTCGTGACACTAAGGTTCACCTTACATGAGAATGGTTCTCTTTTTCACATCACTATTTCCACTAGCCCTGGTTACAAAATGTTGTTATTTCTTGTCATTTGGTTCCGGAATGCACATTATGGCCATGCCTATCTCTATTGGTCCTCAACTATCACAAACCTCCCCATGTACTGAATCCAAAGTTTTGTATTCAATCCTTTCAGACTTAGGAAAAATGGAACCATGAAAGAGTCTTCACAATTCCCAATAGTATTATATTACTTTTTGGGTGATATCCATTCCTTTGAAACCCTTTAGTGTAATTAGAGAAAGTTTATCGATGTTTGGATTGATTTTATTATGCAAAACAGTTATGGTATTATAAAAGTTATAGGACCATGATGTGGTTCAAACAAAGTGATCATAGCATGATTTTACCGAAAAATAGAGTTCCATATTTTGACTTTACTATTACATGGTTTACAAGTCACTGTGTCATGGTGGCCTTCACCGTGAGGATAGACTATGCCATAGTTGATGTTTCCAATCCATTTTGGGACTTCTGAAGTTATTCCATAAAATACCTAACTAAGAAAAATGACATGACCAAAACAACTTAGTTGAAATGAAATAGACTCTAAAATGTTCATGGCTTTTGGTGTTTCCATTGAACCAAAATGAAATGCTCTATGTCATGGTAGCACGCCATGGTGGGTATAATCTTAAATAAAATTATATTTTTGTTCAAATTCTCAAAAACCTTTACTGGCATGGGCCCTTTGGTTCCTTTCCAAATTCGATGGGGGGATTTAAAAAAATAGAAACATCTTCATAGATGAAATCTAGGTTTAAAATGGGTTTACATAGGAAAATTTTTATAAAATGTTTATACATTAAAAATAATCCATAATATAAAAGTGTTTATATTTTTTTTGTGAATTGTTTGTAAAAAAGAATATAAAATGTTTATATTGAAATGCCTTCCCTAAATTGTAAAGTGTTTATAATTTTCTTTATTTATGAATTGTTTATAAATGTTTATCTCATGTCTAAATTTATGATTTGTTTACTTATTTAGTATTGTTTCCTTCTTTATTATTCATGGATATAAAACATTATATTATTATGAATTGATGTATACTTTATTTTAAAGTGTTTAAATTACTTCTATAAACTATAATACACGCATTTAAGAAGCTGAATGCTAGTTATAATAATTGATTTAGTTTTATTTTACCACGAATTTGAATTGTATTTGGTTATGTGTAATGACACATAATTTTATCAATGAAATTTCCCTTTTGAATATATAATTGTATCATATTTAGTAATATAATATTATATAATGCACATGCACCACATGATAAAACCAACAAAATTTTATTATATTAAGTTAAAAATTACATTTAGAGAATAAATATGGTCATAAGAATTTAAATTATTACAATGGGATGAAAAAATAGAAAATAAGATAACAAAAATTGGAAATTTTAGATATGGTCGATCCCCCTGAATAATCGCACTCATGAACGACACTATAGAAATGAAGTAGAATATTATTAATGAAATATACATTTTGAAAATGAAAATATATGCAACCTTGAGAGGAAATATAAGTGAATGAAGAATTAATGAAATATGAAGTATTTATAGGAAGTAGAGAACCCACATGACCACTACTAATCTGGCTGTTAGAATAGTAATTTGACTGTTAGAGTAGTAATCTGACTATCAGAATAGTAATATGAACATTAGGAATAGTAACCTGACCATTAAAATAATATTATTATTCATAGAAGTTTAAAATAATATTCATATATATTATAATATGAAAATATGATATATTTATACCATGGTACATGCAAATATATGTTTTAAAAATGATAAATTAAGTGTTTTCATTTTTGTAAAACATTAATGTTTTAATTTCACTTTTATAATAAATATAATGATTTAAAAGAAAGTTTTTTTAATAAAACATATTTATAAATTAATATTAAGTTTTATTATAATGATAATATAATTTTATGAGACCATAAGTATTTTTTAAAGGGTTAAAAAAGTGATCACAATATTAAAATTGGAATTTTTCAAATAAATGAGGATTTTATTTAAAAATTAAATTTCTCATATTTATAAATTTATTTTCATAAAATTTATTTCATTTTTTGAATCTACATGTAAAATATTTTAGGGTGAATTTTTTGTATTTTTAAAAAATATTTGAATTTCTTTTGAATAGTGAAATATGGAAAAATACGATATTTAACATTATAAGATAAATACACAATTTTTTGAGTCATATATTATGTAATAACCTATTAGTTATAACTCATAGGCACCATTTATTTCATATAGTCACAAGAATCAATTCCATCTATAGTCTTGAGCCAAAATAATAAACTAATGATTATAATATTAAAAATACTCCCTCATCCCCTAATAAATGCCACCCCTAAAAAATTATAACCCTTAGAGATTGCCAAAATTATGCCCAATTACCTTCCAAACACTCTCCCCACATCCTAGTACCATTGTTCTCACCAAAAGACCAATCCAAGGTACCTTATGTGGAGGACCAAAGGAGACATCCAAAGGAGAGGGTAATTCCATCAATTGATTCTTTTAATTTTTCTTCCTCCCCATCCTCCCAAAAATCCAACATGGAATAATAACTCTAGTATCATATATATACCAGAATGTTATTTTTTTAAAGTATTATATACCATCAGTCATCTTCACTTTCTCTCAATTGATTTTAAAATGAAAATATTGTTTACAATATGGTTGGTTCATCGCCTCCATGAACAACTTACTTCAATTTTCTACACTACCTTCAAGGATGGTTATAGAAATAATATTATGGTTAAATATGATTATAATAAGTATATCATAACTTATTTCAAGTTATTTAATATTTTAATAATCATTTATTTAAATAAAACAAATCTAGTTTGTGACGGTCGATAAAACAACCTAAATGAACTAACCAAAAAAAATTAAAATTTTTACTAAGTGAATCATACCTATATTAGAAAACATATGGGTATTTGGGACCATTTAAATTTATAGAAGTACATGAATACCATTTCATTTAACTTTTATAGTTGTATCCCCATTTGACACAAACTTCAATAATTGTTCACAAGTGATCCGACCTTGGAATCATAAAACGAACACCCC
The DNA here is from genome assembly GCA_963277665.1 of Viscum album. Taxonomy (NCBI): domain Eukaryota; kingdom Viridiplantae; phylum Streptophyta; class Magnoliopsida; order Santalales; family Viscaceae; genus Viscum; species Viscum album. The sequence continues at coordinate 585,775,942 of OY728132.1, read as the reverse complement.
AAGAACAAAAAAATTGAACTTTGTATCTCATTGAAATAATCATAAATGAACATAATAAAATTATAAAAAATAAAATATATATGGAAAAAGTTATTAATTAAGTAATTAATGAATTTAATTTTATTATTCAGGACATTAAGTGCAAGTGTAGAATGATTTTGAAACATATGGTAAGAGATCTCTCTAAACCACCCTTTTTCTTTGGGTTATGAACATTCCTCTACATATCAATTTATATATATATTTAATGTTATGGAATGATTCTAAATTATATATATTTGTCTCTTACATATATACCTAGCTTATTATCCCTTCATCTGATGAGGTAATACATTCCTTAAGTTCACTTCTCAAATTCCTTATTTAAAATAAAACTTGTTTATTCTATCCCCTAATCCTTTCATGTAACGCTCATTTAAAGCCTTTATTACATATTCTTATGTACTCAAATATGAATGTTCAAAATATTTAATTTCTTATTTTCTTTGAAATCTTTATGAATTTTCCTTGATTATGATATGATGAAAGATTATGAAACCCATCTCTTTCAATGGGTAATTCTTATGTTTATGCCTTATGATTGATTTCATTTTGTGTCACACATAATCATGTACATGTTATGATGGGTGTGCCTAGATAGTGCTCCAATGAATTGGGTAATGATTTTTTCTCATGAGATTTTATATATGGGATTAGGGAGTGAACCTAATCTATGATGGGACTCTATCCACCATGTGATGTTTTCTTGGTGGTTAGCCTTGACTTATGCTTATGTCATGTTATATGTTTATGACACTTTTCTATATTGTCATGATATTATGATACCATGTTATTTATGTTATTCTATCACTACAACCCTAATTTTTTAAACAACACCTAAGAGGAGATGCTATAAGGCTTCATAAGTGCCTCCCCATACACAAGAGGCTACTGACTACCAACGAGGGTCCAAAGTAATGTGGGGAGACTATACCCTGTATAATCATATCCACTATTGGTAACTCAAAAAATAAATATAAACAAAATTATCATTATAATAGAAGGCAACCAAATAATTCTAAAACAAATGGAATTCTATGTCATACAAGGATAATTAAATGAACCCCCAATGTAGCAGGTTGATCCAATTATCAAGAAATATAAAAGTAAATAAAAGTACCAGAAATAATATGGAGCATGTAACGACATTGACTTTGACTCCAAGCCTTCATCTCCTTGGTCCCCTATCATAAGGCACTTTCCTCTCACTGAATCCATGATCAAGAAATCTGCGTATGCATTGAGATTCCCATGCAGGGTGTGAGTATAACAAAGTAGGACACCACCAATGTGTCTTAACGTAAGTACACATGCATGTAGAAGTGTATTACATGATAATAAAATAATTTCACACAGAAGAAAACAATACCATACTGAGCATATAGGTGCTAAAAAATCCACCACGAACCCCAATCGTATTCTATTCAGCACCATTCTGGAAGAATATATGAATGATAGTGGAAATTTCATAAGTGGAGGATCTAACCACTAGGATCCTCTATATCAGTATATACCCTAGGCCTCCAGGTCAGGCCACATAAATCCATAATGCCTCATTGTTATCTATTGGATCATATCACATAAGTCCATCATAGCCTATAATCTCCTCTTGGGTCACATCACAAAAGACCATCATTCCCCTAGGTCAAGACACACAAGGACATCATTCCCCACCATCTAACTGATTCCTTTCATTATGTCACATGCACCATCTGAACACACTCCTCTAGGGCCATTGATATAGAAAGGGTCCATCTGTTACTTTGGTACCATTCATAGAAGAAAAAAAATATAGAATAAAAAAAATAAATCACATGGAAATAGTTTCATCATATCAGTCACATATATCCACAGGCATAGAACAACAAACATTGTTTTCATGATACACACACACACACATTTGAATACCATAATAAACAATGGTTCTCTATGTTAAGTCTACACACAAATCAACATGTCGCATCACAAAAGTAGCCCATGTAAATGCACACACATACAATATAACATAGAAATAAATCAATATCAATTCCCTATATGGAAATAAATTCCTACCTTAAGCATGTAGATGTCAATTTCAAGGTTCATGAGGAGTGTTGTCACTCGAACCACATTCATGAACCAACCAAAATGGTCCCACATGCCAAGATCTTCCTAGAACTAATTCCAACATAGAATTACATAGGTTATAGAGAAAAGAAGAGAAGGGATAATAAGCCCATGGATAGAACTTTAACATACCCAACATCAAATACTATCAACAACATTTTTCAAGGCCAGTTTAAGAAGAATAACTGATCACTTCTTAGAAAAATGATTAGAGAAGAGAGTCTAGCATTCTATGAGTCCAGTTCAACAGGAATAGCCTCCGTATTACATGGTTCAATCCTCTGAGGTTTGGTTTCTACCAAGGTCAAAGAACGATAGGTATGAGATGAATGTGAATGATATATAAAGCTAAAAAGGTTGACCAAATATCAACACAGGTTCATCTAGAAAGCATCCAAAAATAACTTGGGTTAAAGGAATGATCAATAGAGTATATTAGAACAATTAATAAAGGAAATAATTGAATTAAAAATGCATTCAAGACCCATAATTGATGTCTCATGAATTTTCCATTTTGAACTGATCACGATCCATGAAGAATGGAAGTCGTTTTGATCATTTAGTTTATAGCCTGACCATCACCATGTCCTCTACCACAACCATGGTGGGTTTGAAAATTTTATCCTAACACAACAATCACTTGGATGTGGTTCCAAAATTATAGTTGTTTTGGGTTCACGGATCCCTTCACCATGACATAGTGGGTCTAATATGGTCATTTTCTATAGGTTCCTCCCTAATTCTATATACCCATGGCCATAACTCGACTTAATCATTTTAATTTATAGTTTTACATAGGGGATCACTAGGGACTAACACAAATTGAACCATGGCCATGGTGTAGTTTGTGTTGAACCAAAAGCCTCCAAAACACTCAAGAGCTACTCAAAAGCTCACAGGGTTCCACCCAAGCATGGATCAACCCAAAAATGAAAAGGAGAGGATGAAAACAAGGATTTATATATTATAAACAAAATTTTGAGGCTTTAAATAGATATTTTAAATCTCATATAACTGTATTACTTTATATGAAAATATCTTGTACCTTATGTATAAGATTCATTTATATATTTATAAATATACTTAGATTCTATGATTTAGTGAATAACACAAAATTATGGGTTGTGTAAAAGGTTACACATTAATATGGTGTTAAAAAATTTATTTGGTGGGTGGAATAGAGATTATAAAACTAAATCATTATAATCATGCGTACACAGATGAATAAAACATTATAAGTTAATATTTACTACGTTAAAATAGTTATAAATTTAAAATTTATATGATGTATATTAAATTGGTGAGACTTTAAAATAAAAACACCTCAAATAATATGTATAATATTCCTTCAAAATAATCACTTTTCAAGACCATGATCATTCAATTGGGTAGTTTTGTTCCAAATTTGAGTGCCCCTAGATCATCTTGTTTAAGGAAAGTAAGTAATGGGTTCCCATGGATTATATTTAGGTAGTTTCATACCAAAGTCGGGTTCCATTGGATTGTAATTTGTTATATTGTTTTTGGAATTTTCTTTGGGCTACACTTATCTAGTAAAACATAATGGTTATGATACTATAAGAATAGAGTTGAGTATATCCATGTGATGGATTTGGATAAAGAGTTATCTACTTAACTATCTATGAATCATAAATTTTATGATTTGGATGATTCCTACCTAAATAACTTTGTAGTGAGATGAATTCTAAATAAAACTCATTACTTTATAAAATATTGATATTGGATAAATAAATGGATATGATGTTCAGGTTCATAATTTTAGTGGGATCTATTTCATTAAAATTATTTGATTAAAAGATATAAAACATGATACTCACCCACTGATATATCTTTTTTGTAGATTATAACATTATAACAATAATTTTGCGATCCTTTATATATATGAACTATAATAAAATTAGAGGTTGGTATCTGGGGTTGAGAAGTGCTCTTAAGGAGAAGTATTTAGAGCTTATGGATGGGAATGTTATAAAGATTAATTCCACCAACTCTGACTCATGGGTATTCTATACTAGGTGTGCATCATACATTTGTGCTGATAAACAAAGACTCAAATATAAGTGGAAATTGATGAAGTTTGAAGTAGATATTTATATTGGTAATGGAGTAAGAGTTACTACATTAGAGGTTGGTAGTTAGGATCTATGTCTACCCAATGGATTAATATTAGAATTGGATAACTATTATTATGTTCTCATCATAAACAAAATTTGACTTGTGTATCTTATTTGTACAAGATGGTTTTTTTCATTCAATATCAAGAATAAGAGTTGTTATATATATAAGAATAAAATTTTCTATGGAATCGAGAATATGGTAAATAGTTTATAAATTCTATATATGGATAATCCTATTTATAATATTCAAAATAATATGTCTAGGGTTGATTATAATCCCACCTACCTTTAGCGTTGTTTCTCTGGACATATAAACAAGAAATACATTCAAAGACTCCATAGAGATGGATTACCAGACTCATTCAATTAATAATTTTTTAATACATACAAATCTAGTTTATTGGAAAAATGAAAAATCACCCTTTAAAAAAAGTAAAAGGGTAAGTGGATTATTAGATCTCATACATAGTGATGTATGTGGAATAATGAGTACACATGAAATTAGTGGTTATAGATACTTCATTTCCTTTATTAATGACTTTAATTAGTATGGTTATGTGTTTATAATGAAATAAAAGTATGATTATTTTAAAAATATCAATGAGTTTTAGAATGAAGTATAAAATCAAATGGGAAAGAGTATTAAGATTATATGATCCTAACTAGGTGTTGAATACTTAATCCAGGGATTAATTTATAATATAAGGGATTGTGGAATTATTTCACAACTCACTCCTCTTGGAAAACCATAATGTAATTTTGTATTTTAGAGGAGGAATCATAACCTATTAGATATGTTTTAATATATGATGAGTATATGAGATCTTCCTATTAGATTCTAGTGTTATGCTCTGGAAACTGCTAGTTTTCTACTAAAAAACATTACATATAAAGGGATTATGAATATAACATATGATATGTGGATTGGGAAAGGTCCAAAAATTCCTTTCATGAGGATTTGGGGTTACGAATCACTCATACGATGACTGAATTCTGAAAAAATTAGTCCCAAATAAGATAAATGCTTATTTTTGGTAATCCCTAAGAAACAATGAGATAATATTTTTATTACCATACTGAACACAGTGTTTTTAGACCAAAAAAATATTTTAATTGAGAAGAAAAATATAATTATATGTGTCAATGTGAGAAAATTGGAACTTAGAGATGTTTAAGACTAAAAAATAGGAATTTTTCCCAGGATAAAGGTCAATTCGGTTCCACAAATAGTTGTGAAAAAAACTGAATAAATTTAAACAACAAACTAGATGGTATAATATAATTCTTCAAGAACATGAGATATAATAATTTATTATGGATAATAACTTAGTGAATCATACCCACACTCACATATCCTATGTTGAAACTACACACTTTTCGTACTATATTTGATACCAACTCTATAATTTCAAACATAACTATCCCATAATTACATGACTTAAAGAAAATATTTCATTACATACATTCCCATGAACTTTAAATTTTATAGGTTTAGGGAATTGAGATAAATTATAAACTAATAAATCCCACGCATTTCTCAACTAACGGACATTTTTTCCCACTATATAAGAAACCACTCAATCTATAATAAATCTTCAACATCTCCCATAATTCTCCACAAAATCTATCCTGCTAGACATATCATGCATATTATATTTCTATATAATCTAGGGAAATGAAAAACTAATAAGGTGTGAGCTCAAATTTCCATTAAGGTTAAACATAAGTGATAACAACCAAAGTTCATAAGTTATCATAAATAATATGGAAAGAATATATAATCAAAATAACACCATAATCAAAATTAATTTGATCATAACATATCCATGGTTGATATATTAATAAATAAACACATGGATAACAATAACTAGTTCCATAAAATTTAAATTCATAATGAAGGAAAAACAATTCCATTCCCTAAGCCAATACATCACGATCTTACCATTAAGGCCTTGTTTTTAGACACTATTTAGTTATGGGAAGGCATGCACCAAAATGCCAAAGATAATATATCTCATGAGACCAATTTATGAATTAAATATCCATCTATACTGGGACAAACCCATCAATAATTTATTCTAATGAATTAATCATATGAATTAATGAATAAACTATACAATATGTAACCAACATACCTTAGTAATTAATAAATATCCATATTGAAATAACAATTATACAAATTTTTAATATTCCTAAATCAATAAATGGAATAGATTTATATGTAAGAATACCTAAAACTAACACTTTATAAAGTAATGATATATTTTTAAGTCAATAATTTTCCCCAATCGATAAATTTATAGGTATCCAGTTGAATTACCTTTAATTAAAGAAATTAAAAATAGGGTAGTCACAAAGGAAATGCATTAGAAGAAAAAATCATTCCAAAACATAGTGGATTATTAGGAAATGTGAAAATAATAATGGATTTTAAAAAAGATTAATATTCTAAGAGAAAATAGTTTGATAGGATTTAGAAGGTATTACTTGACTAATATATACACCAGAAAAGTAAAAAAGTGGTGAATACAAATCATATCTCAATAAATAAAAATTGAGATGCAAAAACCATTACGACAATGGAAATGTTGGAATAGAAAGAACATAATAGGGAAACCATATAATTAAAATATAATGAAATGAAATATATTAATTATAATTGAGGGTAATAAGATAGTGAATACACTATATAAAATAAATAATGATGTATAATATCAGATATATCTTAGGGATTTGAAAAAGAGACAAAAAATACCCTACAACTTGAGTATAATCTAAATCAAAACCCTTAAAGGGGAAAGAGATATAAACTAAAATTAAAATAAAATGATAATTCATGAAATAATATGAAAAATAATCATTATATAAACTAAATAAGAGTAAATTTTATCTTAACACAAAGCACATATCAAGAAATAGGAATAGAGATCAAGACACCTCTTTCAAGTAACATAATATTTATGGTAAGAATCATTTGATAATGAGGTTGTAAGGAAGAATTTTAGACCCCTAATAAAGGAGGAGGAAATAAAATAAAAATGATTGATTAGGTATAATAAATAAAACTTGAAAAATATAGTTCAATATGAAAGTTTTTAACTCAATGGAATAAAATTTAGTTAGCACAAAACCCTGATAACTTTTTTATTTTTTGAGTTAAAACTCAATGTGTGATAGAATAAGGAATAAAAAATTAAATATCATGAAATATAATATAATCATGATAAAAAATAATAAATGGTCAGTAGATACAAAATTACAAATAAAACATGGTTTATAATAAGAAATATGCCTCATGAGGTGAAAATTAAGGCAAGAAACCCTTACCTTTTTCCTGATTTGTTATGAGCATGTGCCTAGTTTCCTGAATAATCAAATTAATTTTATTATATATCTTATTAGGAACCTTATTCTTAAATATTTAATTTCATATATATCATTTATTGTAATATTATATTTATTTATTACTATTTTTCATATGTTTACATGAAAATTGAATCGATGTTAACTTATTTGGGTAATTTTGGAGACCAGTGATGATATTTTAATAATCAGTTACAAATTTAATATAAAATTTCCAAAACCATAAAAAATAATTATTTTATTATTAACTTATAATAATATTATTATTTAATTTACTATTATAATCCATGATCAAGTTTTATATCATTGTTCAAATAGGTGGTTAAACTAACCCAAACATGAACACACTATACCTCAATGGGTGAGTATGGTTAAGGAAGTGTATAATTTAATTATAAGATAAGGATAATGATATTGTTTATATTTTTTAATTCATTGAATTATATTTTAAGTTGTTTGGACAAATATTGAAAATCAATATAGAAAACAAAAAACATTACTTTGTGGAGGTAGTAGTCTGCACAACGCACAATTAATGTTTTTTTATTTTTCTAAGTGGATGTAAATGAAAAAATAATGTATATTACATTAATATAACAATACTTCAATATAATAATGGTACTGAATTCATAATATCACTATGACTTGTGTAGGTTTATAAGATAAAAATTAATAATAAAAGGGAAAGGAGTAAGTAATACTTTTGTTATACCTTGAACTTCCTCTTAATGAGCTCCTTAAAATTGAAGGAATTAGGATAAATTTTAGTGACCAAGGGATTTATAAGATGGAAGATAATTATAGGAGAGGAATATTGGAAAAAATTTAAAGGAAATTTTTAAGGTAATGTGGATCATTGAGAAGGTGTAAATGCTCCTCTTTTATAAGTGAAGAAAATAGAACTTTTATGAACACCCATTATTTTTCAATAATATCATCACACTATTAAAGGGTAAATGTTTCCAAAAAGTGATAAATAATGGAGTGTGGGGGGAAAAAGGTCTAGAAATCCCCCACCACTCATTTTAACACATTTTTAAACATTTTCAATCCTTTTAATCCTTGATTTTTACATTTTACCATTTTTGTTTTTACCTTGGTAATTAGATTTTACCAAAGTAATTTAATTTTAATTTATAAAAATAAAATGGATAATATTACATAATTTACACCAAATAATTAAAAATATTAAATCCATTTCTTAGATAAAATTTATATTTTTAAGATTTTTTTAACATTAGGGCATGTAACGCGTAAAAACACATTTTTAGAAAAAGTGTAATTTTAAGATTAAAATTTATGTGCATTAAAAAACTATCAATGTATTTTATTTTAATGACATATATATTTATTATAAAATAAATAAAAGTTATTTGAATTTTAAAGTAATCCAAACCCAGATTTTACCTAAATAATATTTAATCAAAAGAGAAAACCAAAAGCTGTTTCTTTGTAATTTTTTTTAAGTGTAATGCCCTGAGATTTTTATGAGATATATATATTTTTTCTTTGACATCTTATGTTGTACGAAATACCAAGATAAGCTCGTGCAATACGCAACACCAGCTTAGCTTGCAGTATACATAACGCTATGCTTGGATTGTGTTACATACAATTTCAAGTTATTTTGATAGAATTAATTTCACTCAAGACTGATTATAAGTGAAAAACTAAATATTATTAGGTTACTTTATAACCTAGTCATTATAATAGTGGCTATGAACAATATTAACTTTCTTCTAAAAACTATTTAAATGAAAATAAGTGAGTTTATAAAATAATAAAACCCCTCTTGATGGATTTTATTAATGAAATATTTATTTCATATATTCAATTTAATGTTTAAAATTTATCTTATATGTTTCCTAGATATTATATAAGAACAAATTCAAATTTTTAGATAAAATAAGTATTTTTCAAAAAATGTAGTTTTGCCGCTTTTTGATGGTGCACCCATTTTAAATCAAGTTTTTGACACTTATATATATTATATTTAACAACATAAACATGATATTTGGAATCAGGATATAAAAATTTAACTTTGGATTAATTTTTGATATTTTTTTGATAACTTTCTAGTTTTGATGAATAGTAAAAATACAATAAATTTTAATTAATTTTTTTTTTCATTGAAATATTTTATATGGTTAAATTATATTATTAAATGGTTTTAAAGTATAAATAGAATATATTTTTATCATTCAATATAATTTATGTCATTATAATTAATTTTACATTGAATTCAGATGTAAAACCATTTCAATCTTTTACAATGTTTTAACTTTTAAAAAACCCGTTCTTTCATTCCAACAACGGGATTGATTTTAAATTAATTACTGAAAATTTTATGTTTTGAATTTTAAAAAATGGACTAAATATTTGGAATAATTAGCTTCAAATTATGTAAATAGATTTATTTTATTTATGGGCAATATGAATAGTAACTTCAGTAATTTTTATTAATACGATAAAAGGGTAAAATGAGTAATTAAGGGTAAGAATACTATTATAAAACTACCCTAAAACTTTTACTAATATTATTTTATACAATATGGTCGACCAAGAAAATCCTTTAGATGGAAATTTGGCCTTTGGAAGCCACTTGGGTGTGATTATGACACTTATAACTTTTAATTTAAAGGAAAAGAAAATATGTTATATAAATATATCTTCTTACTAATTTTTTTAATATGGGATTATATAAGAGATCCCTTTGACTATAAATAGTAATTGTAAATGTAAAAAGATTTAATAAATCATGGTATTTTATTTATAATTTTTATACTTTAAAAAATTAAATTTAATTATGCCATAATGATGATGCAATGATTGCTTTATTAATGAAGGAATCAAATAAATGATATTATAAATATTAAAATAAAAATTATTTGACATTATTTATGTAATAAAAGTCTTCTCTAGGTGAATATGACATGTTATAAGACTATTAAATGGTTTTTTGAAGTTATCTCTATGTTTATATTTTATTTAAATTCAATAAAATGAAAGGTGAAAAAACTAACATAATTGAAGTTTTATAAAAATAGTAAATTATTAAATTATTTAAAAAGCTTAAAAATATTTTAAAATCACAAAGTGACCATGATAAGTTTTAAAATTTCATTTAGTGTCCAATTATTGGAAATTTACCCCATATAAGTAAAATTTATATCCTCTTAATACTTAAAATGTTGTTACCACAATTAAAATTAAAAGAGAATAATGATATCACCATGCGTGTGTACGTACGACTTACCGTCTCCACACTGTGGTGTAATTTTTTATTCAACACTACTATATTTATATGGGTATAACGATGAATATAAAGGATGTAAATAATTAATATGACATGATACTAATTATGTATAATTAATATACCATCCAATTCTATACCATTTAACCATTAATGGAATGATACCGTCACTCATGTGTATGTACGACTTACCATCTCCACGACGTGATGTGATTCATTTTCCAAGTTAACCATTAAAGAATTATTATAAAGTATATATAATAAATAATCATGAAATATATGACATAATAATGCTACTATAATTATGTATATATATTTTCATATATTTCATTTACTTGCTTCCATTCAATTCAATAAGGAAACAGAAACAACGTTCATGCATATATATGGCCAACCATCTCCATGAATGGTGTATTCCATTTCATTTATCTATCTATTATATATATATTTATATACTGAATATATATGATATATAAATAATGTTTTTAATTTTGGAAGTAAGTAAATCACAATCTAAGTAATAAGATCAAGAATAATAAGTCAAAACATGTATGATAAACAAAACGATTATTACCCAAAATGTTGCTTTAACATGGAATTGATAAATGAACAAGTAATATAAATTCATAAGTGAATCATATATGATATAATAAAAATGACTATTATTATAGAATAAGTCAATGAAATCATTTAAATAATTATACAGGAGGTTCAAATACATACAAAGTATAGCAGACCTAAGGTAAGAGATAATTTTTCAATCTCATTATTATATGAGATTGTTTATACATAATTATTTACTGATCTATATTTATCATCCATGTCCATGTTTTCTAAATTTTTTTCATAAAATGTTTACTATTCTCATATGTATGTTTAAATTCATTTTTACCCATTTTGACTTTTACTACATGGTTTGGAATGAATCTTTCTTTGGTTTTGCATACGAGGTACTTTTTTACTTTTCTAGAAAAAGTATGAGAAAAATGTTTTTTTACTTATACGACATGAGTGGTTTTTTATTCTTTCATAACACCTTGTTTCCATGAATTTTCCATTAAAAATTTTCAGGGTTATTTTCAAAGTAATTATTTTCTTTTAAAATTACACGGTGTTTTAAGAAAAGAAAATACTTTTGAAGAAGAAAGGATATTTTCCTCAAGAACTAATTTCATGCATTTTAACAAAATTATTTTTCCATCTAAGTTGACATTTTTTAAATAGGGTTATGTTTCTACCCTTATTATTACTATGATTTGATTATGTTTATGATGGAATGATATTTATGAAATCCATTTGTTTTAAATGGATTATTTTATGATGGAATGAAGTTTTAGAAACCCATTTTATTCCTTGGGTTATGTTATGATGAATGATTTATGTTTTTTATGTCACACATATGTATGGTTTTCATTATGTGATGGGTGAGAGATGTATCTCCCTCCAATGCATTGGGTAAATATTTATATCTCATGAGATAGACATGACCAAAATGGAAAGTAAATCCAGTTTAGTAATACAGGGCTGGAATGACAAGTAAATATGGTTCAGTAATACAGGTCTGGAATGACAAGTAAATCTGGTTCAGTAATACAGGGCTGAAACGAAAAGTAAACCTAGTTTAGTAATGGAATTTTTCCACTGTGATGGTCTTGGAAATGAGCCTTAGATAATCTGAAAATGATTTTCTATGCTTATGTGGCTGCCATAATTCCATGTTTTATACCAATGCTATTTTATCATGTTTCATGTTCCTTTATGATTTATACCTTATGAATTACCATGATTTATTCCATGACTCGTAATTTTTATATATGTTATACATGGTATGATTTTAAAAATTTAAGTTCATGTTTTTACATTATTATGTTCATGTTTTATTTTTTTACCCTTACTGAGCATTTGAGCTCACCCCTTATTATGTTTCCATTCCTCAGGTTATAAAGAAAGCTTTTAAGTAGGAGTATAAAAGGAGAAGATCTTTATGGGAGATGTTGAATATCTTTCACAAGTTAGAAGAATGTATTCTAAGTTTCCAAAGGCACTAAAATATTATATTCCTTGGGCATGATTTTGTAAAATAAAATGAATATTCATCTAAAAGATGCAATATTCATGTACGTTAAGCTTGGGTCATTATAGTTGGTATCAGAGGAAAGGTTTAGCCAACCTTTGAAAACTAGGATGTGAAAACTTTAGTGAGATCCCTATAGATATTTCTAAGGATATGTCTAGGGATGTCCCTAAGGGTAAGTCTAACTATAGGTTACAGTCCTAGAATTATGTTAACGATCATGAATAACCTAGGATTAAACCTAAGATGTTATAGATTGAAAGTACCCCCTTGAATATTTTGTTTTACTAGTATGATTTTTGCCTCTCATTCTATTCTTTTGGGTTTTAGAAAATGGATGGAACCTGAAGGAACCGTGGTAATGATTAATGTAATGGGAAATGAAATGATGGCCCTCTTGAACAACCAAATGTTATGGGATATGGAATGAAAAATCTTATCAATATACTTACACACACTATGAATCATTATAGACTTCTAAATGAGCAGAGAAGGGAATAGAAATCTATTGAGTCCTTCATGAGGAAACATCCACCTTCTTTCAGTGGGTCTTCTAATACAATTATTGCTGAACAATGGATCGGTACAATTGAAAAGATATTTTATATCCTTCGCTATCCGGAACATGAAAAATTCATTTTGGATGTTTATCATTTATAAGGAGAAGCAGACCAATGATGGACTCTAATCAAGAATACAAGGGATAAAGATGAAATTGAATCCATAGAATGGTATGAGTTCAAGAACTTATTTTTCAATAAGTAATTTACTCATATTCTTCGTACAAAGATGTAAAAGGATTTCCTAGAGATTAAGTAAACGTATGATGAATCCATTGGTACATATGAGGCAAATTTTACAAGACTTGCAAGGTATACTTTTGGATTTATAATCCAACCTGAAAGTAAATTTGATTGATTATTCAGTGGATTAAAACCAAGTCTTTGACGGGCGTTAGCTATAAGATACTTTAGTAGCTATAAATATATTGTGAGTTGTGCTATCAAGGTAGAAATAGAAGTTGGTGTTACATATCAATCTGATGGTTTTAACTAGAAAAGAAAGATAGAGTTCAAGGGAAAATCTCAAAAAAATGGTGAAAAGAATATGAGCATTTCATTATGCTCAATGTGTGGAAATAAGAATAGTGGAGATTATCTTAAAGGGAATATTTTATGTTTTAAGTGTGGAAAAGAAGGTCATTGGGAAATTGAGTTCCAAAGTAATGGAAAAAAGGTAACCAATTATGCAAATAGAGAAAAGGCTACATAAAATGCACCTCCCATACTTCAATGTTATAAGTGCAAGGAAATAAGACATTATTCTAACCAATGCCCTAATCCAAGGGTTATCGATGATGATCGATGTCAATAATCTCTAAAGTCCAAAGACAAAGGCAAATCACATGTGATCACTATTGGTGATGTTGAGTATGAAAACTAAGTGGTGGAATGATTGAGTATTTATATAATGGGATCCCAGAATAATGTTGTAGAATATCTTTTATAGTATTATGGAATATTAAAATATCTATGCAGTGGTCCACTGTGGTTTTCAACATGTATTTAGAATTATATGCTGAGTGGTACCGATAACCATAAAAAGTGATTGGGGGTAATAAGGTTATGTTTTTGGAAAAAAACATGATTAAGGGAAGGATAACCCTTAAAATGAGCATGATGTTGAGGTAATGATATTTGGATAAAGATATGTTGGATAGGAATAAGTAAATTTGATGATATTAGTTACCTTGGAACTGGTTAAGGATTTATTAGAATGTGGGTTATGCTATCATGGATGAAGTTTATGGATTTTTGGACATAAGAGTAAGGAAACATGCATGTTTTCAATAAGTATATATGGTAGTTCAGGTTATTACCATGAATCAAGAGAATACATGATGAAAGTGTTCAAATTTTTGGAATGTGACCAACAATAGATACCTTATGATATATGGGGGATAAATGTTAAGCCGAGTTAGTGAACTTTTTTCTATAGTTTTGGATTTTCATACTTCAGAAGGATTGTAAGGTTATCAATTTATGGAAAGTTTAAGTTAAACATCAGATGATATTAGTTAGAATAAATTATTATCTCACCATAGGTGGACTTATACATATTTGATTACTAGTTCTAATATTTTTTTATAAAGACATATGGAATAACCTATCATTCTATTTATCGATCGCATGATCTGCTAACACTTTAGGAATGAAAAATTCAACTTCATTTCTTTGAATATGAGATGAAGTGGAAATTGTTCAAGGTATGACCAACAGTGAGATTATACTGAAATCAAGGAAGTATTTCTTATCATGCTCTTCAACTTTAGGAAAAGGATCTTAAAAACCAAAAATGTTCTCCTAGAACCTTCTTATCCGATGAATTAGATGGTCCCTTATATCATTTCATATTTATGCCTTTTGATTGCTAACTTTCTCCTAGAGATGTTCTATATCACTCTCCATCATAACTTAATAGTTTGATTTTTCTTCCATATCCATGTTTTAAGTTCCAACCTATGTTCTCCTATGTAAAAACCCAATGATGAGTTTCTTTGGGTAACCGTTATGTTTCTAAATTTCCTTTTTAAAATGAATTTTTAATATTCCTTTTTACGATGTGGATTTCTATGAAAGAAACCTTCAAGTATTAAAACTTTTATAACCCTGATGAATTTAGAGGGATAAATTAATTTTAAGGGGGGTATAATGTAATTCCTTGAGATTTTTATGAGATATTTTTTCTTTGATGTCTTGTGTTGTATGCTACACCAAGATAAGCTTTCACAATACGCAACACCGACTTAGATTGCGGTATAAACAACACTATGCTTGGCATGTGTTACATAAAATTTCAAGTTCTTTTGATATAATTCATTTTAAGAAATACCTAGTATAAGTGAAAAAATAAATGTTATTATGTTATCGTATAACCTAATCATTATAATGGTGGGTTTGAACAATATTAACTTTCTTCTAAAAACTATTTAAATAAAAATAATCGAGTTTATAAAATAATAAAACCACTCTTGATGGATTTTATTAATTAAATATATATTTAATATATTAAATATAATGTTTAAAATTCATCTTATATGTTTTCTAGACATGATATAATAATAAATTCATTTTTTCATATAAAAGAAGTATTTTTCAAAAAATGCAGTTTTGCCGCCTTTTGATGGTGCACCCATTTTAAATCAAGTTTTTGAAACATATATATATTCTATTTAACAAAATAAATTTTTTATTTTTAATAGGTATAAAAAAATTTACTTTGGATGGATTTTTATATTTTTATGATAACTTTGAAGTTTTGATAAATAATAAAAATACACTAAATTTTAATTGAAAGAAACCTTTTTCATTGAAACAATTTATATGGTAAAATTATATTATTGAATGGTTTTAAAGTATAAATATAATATATTTTTATCATCCACTATAATTTATGTCATTATAATTAATTTTACATTGAATTCATATGTAAAACCATTTCAATATTTTGCAATGTTTTAACTTTTAAAAAACTCGTTCTCTCATTCTGACAACGAGATTGATTTTAAATTAATTATTGCAACTTATATGTTTTTAATTTTTAAAAATGGAATCTATATTTGGAATAATTAGGTAAAAATTATGTAAATAAATTTATTTTATTTTTGGGTATTATGAATAGTAACTTTGGTAATTTTTATTAATACGATAAAAGGATAAAACAGGTAATTAAGGGTAAGAATACTATTATAAAACTACCCTAAAACTTGTAATAATCTTATTTTATGAGATATTTATGACCAATAAAACCCTTGAGAGTAAAATTTGGCCTTTAGAAGCCACTTGGGTTTGATTATGACACTTATAACTTTTAATTTAAAGTAAAGGAAAATATATTATAAACATATATCTTCTTACTAAAACAATTTTAATATAGGATTATATAAGTGATAAATTCGACTATAAATAGTAATTATAAAACTAAAAATATTTCTTACATCATGGTATTTTATTTATAATTTTTAGACATTAAATAATTAAATTTAATTTTGACACAATGATGATGTAGCGATTACTTTATTAACGAAGGAATCGAATAAATGATATTATAAATATTAAAATAAATATTATATGACATTATTTATGTCATAAATGATTTTTATAGGTGTATATGATGCGTTATAATACCATTAAATTGTTTTTTTGAAGTTATCTCTCTGTTTATATTTTATTTAAATTCAATAAAATGAATAGTGAAAATTGAGATAATTGATGTTTTATAAAAATAGTAAATTATTAAATTATTTAAATACCCTAAAAATATTTTAAAATAACAAAGTGACTATTATAATGTCTAAAATTTAATTAAATATCCAATTATGGTAAATTTATTCCATATAAGTAAAATTTATAGCCTCTTAATACTTAAAATGTTGTTACCAGAATTAAAATTAAAAGAGAATAATTAAGGGTAAACCAAAAAGATAAGGTTTAAAATAAAATAAATACATGTCTAAAAAATATTGGATGAGATAATTTAGAACTATAATCATATTATATTATAAATATTTTAATTTTTAATCATTTTGAGTAAAAAATTAATTTATATTAATTTAATATTTTAAGAATTTCCAAGGGTGCCTCTCACCTCAATTATAAAAGGGCACCTCCTCCATCACCTATTCACTTAAATTTGATCCTTCAAGCTTATAAATCCCTTAAAATTTTCCATTATCAACTTCCCTAGTTACATTTTAGAGGTTCCAGTCTTCTTCCAAGACCAACTCTAGTGCTCTAATGGTATATTTAAAGGAAGCACATCGAAGAAGAGGTAATCCCCTCTACCGATCCATTCAAACTTCTTTCTTCTTCTACTTAAACTTCATGAGTTTTTTTCATAATAAAGTAATAAATCCAGTATAAATTATATAATTATATGTTATTATAATTATTAAAAAACCATATTCCACATTTTATCCACCCTACGAATAATGATATCACCATGCGTGCGTATGTATGACTTACCATCTTCACGCCGTGGTGTAATTTGTTTTTCCACAATACTTTATTTAGATGGGTATAATGATGAATATAAAGGATTTAAATAATTAATATTACATCATAATTATTATTTATAATTAATATACCATCCAATTATTTACCATTTAACCATTAAGGGAATGATACCATCGCTCGTGCATATGTACGACTTACCGTCTCCACGACACGATGATATTCATTCTCCACGTTAACCATTCAAGAATGATTATAAATTATATATAATAAATAATCATGAAATATATGACATAATAATTATAATTTAATTATATATATATATATATGTCATTTACTTTCTTCTATTCAATTCAATAAGGAAACAGAAACAATGTTCATGCGTACGTACGAACTCTTGTCTCCATGAATGGTGTATTCCATTTCATTTATCTATATATTATATATATTTATATACTAAATATATATGATATTGAAATCATATTTTTCATTCTATAAGTAAGTAAATTATGATCTAAGTAATAATATCAAGAATAATAAGTCAAAACATGTACGATAAACAAAATGATTATTACCCAAAACGTTGCTTTAACATGGAATTGATAAATGAACAGGTAATATAAAGTTATAAGTGAATCATATATGATATCATAAAAATAACTATGATTATGTAATAATTCAATGACATCATTTAAATAATTATATAGGAGTTTAGGATACATAAAAAGGATAGAATACTTAAGGTAAGGGATAATTTTTCAATCTCATTATTATCCGAGATTGTTTATACGTAATTATTTACTGAGCTATATTTATCATCCATGTCCATGTTTTCTAAAAATGTTTTCATAAATTTTTTACTATTTTCTAATGTATGTTTAAAGTCATTTTTACCTATTTTTGACTTTTACTACATGGTTTGGAAGGAACATTTCTTTTGTTTTCTATACGAGGTACTTTTTTGACTTTTTCGGAAAAAGTTCAAGAATAAGTTTTTTTTACTTACATGGCAAGAATGGATTTTTATGCTTTAATTGTTCCTTATTTATATGAAGATTACATTACACGTTTTCATGGTTATTTTCAAAGAAATTATTTTCTTTTAAAATTGTGCGGTGTTTTAAGAAAAGAAAATGCTATTGAAGAAGAAATGATATTTTCCTCAAGAATTAATTTCATGTGTTTTATCAAAAATATTTTCTATCTAAGTTTACATTGTTTAAATAGAGTTATTTTTCTACCCTTACTATTAATATTATTTGATTATGTTTATTATAGAATTATATTTATTTAATCCATTTGTTTTACATGGATTATGTTATGATGGAATGAAGTTTAAGAAACCCATTTTATTCCTTGGGTTATGTTATGATGAATGATTTATGTTTTTTGTGTCACACATATGTATGGTTTTAATTATGTGACGGGTGGGACCTATATCTACCTCTAATTAATCGAGTAAAGATTTATATCTCATGATATAGACATGACTGGAATGACAAGTAAATCCGGTTCAGTAATACTGGGCTGGAATCATAAGTAAATCTGATTCAGTAATACAGGGCTGGAATGATAAGTAAATCTAGTTTAGTAATACAGGGCTAAAATTCCAAGTAAACCCAGTTCAGTAATGAAATTTTTCCACTATTATGGTCTTGTAAATGAGACTTGGATAATATGGAAATGATTTTCTATGCTTATGTGTGTTCCAAAATTCCATGTTTTATACTAATTCTTTTTTCTCATAGTTTATGCTCCTTTATGATTTATCCCTTATGAATTAACAATATTTATTCCATGACTTGTAATTATGATATATGTTATACATATTATGATTTTAAAAAGTTATTTTCATGTTTTTAAATTCTTATGTTCATGTTTTATTTGTTTACCCTTACTGAGCATTTGATCTCACCCCTTATTATATTTCCATTCCTTAGGTTATAAAGAAAGCTTTTAAGTAGGAGTACAAAAGGGGAAGATCTTTATGGGAGATGTTAAAGATATTTCAAAAGTTAGAATAATTTATTCTAAGTTTCCAAAGGCACCAAATTATTATAGTCCTCAGGTGTGTGTTTGTAAAATGAAATGAACATTCATCTAAAAATATGTAATATTCATATACATTAAGCCTAGGTCGTTATATTAAGTCATCTACATATTAATCATAGGATTTATAAATTAAACCAAGTATTTTAAAATGAATAATTTTTATTCATTAAATAAATATTAATTTTTTTTATAAATTTATAATTCAATCTTATCTTTTGAAAATGTCATAAAAATTATAATTTTGGTAAAAATGGTATTTTTCACTATTCACCTTTAAAAAATTATTTTAGAAAAATATAAAAAATTTATCCTAAAATAATATAATTATTCTGAGTATAAAAATGATGTTAATATTTTTAAAATTGAGATTATATAATTATAAAATTTTTCTTTTAAATTGGAATACAAAATATAAAGAAAAAATATTTTATTGAAAAAATGAAATTTTTATACATTAAGTGTTATTAATATTATTTCATATTAATTTTAAATTTAAATAATATTAATATATTAGTTCATATATAATAATATTTTAAAATTGGTTAATTTAATTTTTTGGTATAAAATATACAACACTTAATAAATCAGTTCCTTGAAAAAAATACTTCTATATTAATTTTTTTAAACAAATTGGGGGGTATAGCCCCCCTTTTCTTAAGAAAAATAAAGACCCTTTTTATTTGGATTGAGAGGGAATCTATTAACTGAATGATAGGTCCAGAGGCATGTAGGAATGTGAAATAAAATCTTGAAGGCCCTTACACGGTCTAAAGGACCCATGGCTCGTAGCCCAGAATTTAATGGCATGAATGCCCACAGCTGGAGGCTATTGGCAGTTTGCATCACCCCTACCACCCAAGCACAACACCACCAACATAACCCACACCATTGTTCCTATTTTCCCACACCACCATCACCACCATCATATCATATTTTAATAATAATATTATTAATATTAATATGTAACAGACACACACATATATTTATAATATTTCAATATTATATTTTTATTTCATTATGAGTTATCTTATTCTAAATTCACTATTAACAATAAAAAACTTTAGTATACCTATTGGATATTTGTATATTCAATGACCATATTATCAATGACCATATTTTTGATGACCATATTTCCAAAAACCATATATATAAAGGTTATATTTCATTCCTATATATAGACGTTCTAGAATCATGCATTCTATCCTCAATTCTTAAGTCACACTACTTATTTTCAAAGTTTTTATTTTAGATATCACAATATTATTTCTCCTTTCAGGATTTTCTTCCTCATTATAGGTTTTATTTGACTATTGGTGATCCTTGTGGTTAAAGATGATCCAAGAGACATCCTAGAATTTCAGATTTTTTTATTTTTTATTTATTTTCCCCTTTTAATTCATTCACTTTTAAAGGATATAATAATCCATGGTGAGTAATAATATATGGTTTGTAATACCTAGTTTCATATTTTTTTGTTGTAATGTTTTATTATTAATGAATAATGTGATGTTAGTTTAATTCCTATCTTGTATGAATTATTACCCAAGTAATTTCAATTCCTTTGAACAAATAGAAAAAAATTAGAATTATAAATAGATAGTTTATAGAAAGGATATGATTCCATGCTACCTAGGTTATTATAAATAATGATGAAGTAATGTACATATGGGATGAACCCACTATATATAATGTGTCCATTGAGAGTTATGATTCTGAGAAATGGTTAAAATCAATAAAATATGAAATGGACTCCATGTACACCAACCAAGTTTGGAACTTGGTGGATGCATCTGAAGGGGTACGATCCATATGGTGAAAGTGGGGTTTTTATAAGAAAACTGTCATTGATGGTAGAGTGTATACCTATAAATCATGCATAATGGTGAAAGGTTATAAAAAATCCATGGTATTGACTTTGAAGAAACCCTTTTACTATTAGTGATGATTAAGTTCATTTAGATTTTAATAGACAGAACAACCTATTATGAGTATGAAATATATCAAATGGATGGAAAAACTGGTTTCCTTAATGGGAATTTAGTCAAGGATGTATCTATGATACAACCTAAAGGTTTTGAATTTCTAAATGATTCCTCTAAGTTATGTAGGTTGAAAAAAATCCATTTATGGATTAAATAAATATTCGCAGAGTTGGAATATCTAATTTAATTATATAATAAAATAGTTTGGTTTCATAAAAAATATGGATGATTCCTATGTATATAATCATATTATTGGGAGTATTGAGGTATTTATATATTGAATAAAGATTTTCAAAGTTAGAATATCAAATTTTATGATGAAATCAAAGAGTTTGGTTTCATAAAAAATGATGTTGATTCCTGTGTATATAATTAGATTAGTGAGAGTACTAAGGTGTTTCTAATATTGTATATAGATGAAATAATGCTTATTAGAAATGAAATCATGAAACTTCACTATATGAATACGTGTTTGGGAAAATTATTCTTGATGAAATACATGAGTGAAGCATCTTACATACTAGGTACGAGGTTCTATAGATATATATCTAAGTGGATGCTTAGAATCAACCAGGATAATTACATTGGTAATGTGTTAAGGGGGTTTATAATAAAAAACTCAAAAAGGTTTCTTTACCAATGCTACATGAAAAAAATCTTAGGAAGGTTTAGGATCCTTTTAAAGAGTTAGAAAGGATGGATAGAATTCCCTATGTATCTACTATAGATTCTGTCTTATATACCATGCCATGTAATCAACTAGATTTCACTTATACTCTTAGTATAAGTTGTATATACCAATAAAATCCTAATTATATTCATTAGATTACTTTGAATATTATTATTAATTACTTGAGAAAGACTAAGGATATGTTCTTGGTCTATGGAGGAGAGGATGAGATTTGTGTAAAAGTTTACAAAAAACACTAGTTTATAATCTGATAGAGATGACATGAGATCACAATTTGGTTTCATGTTTTGTATAAACAAAGGAGATATCACTTAGAAGAGTACTGAATAAGACACCATAGTAAAATCAACAACATAGTCGTAGTATATTGCTATATTAGGTGATTTAAAGGAAGCTATTTGGATCATGAAGTTTATCTCTAAACTTGACGTGGTTCCTACCATTCAAAGATAAATAGAGATCTATTATGACTATAATGGATCTATATCACATGTTAAGGAACCTTAATCTTACAAAAAAGAAAAAAACATACTTCAAAAACATCACCTTATACATGAGATTATTGAGAGGGGAAATGTAAGGATCTGTTGGGTGGATATAGAGTAAAATGTAGAAGATCTATTGACAAAACCATTATTAAAAAAACTACATAAGGTCCATGTTATGTATCTAGGTATTCGATACTTGAGAGATTGATGTAGTAGATATATAATTTATCATGATTTTATAATAAAGTAAATATCCATATATATCATTCATTAATGTGTGCTTTAATTTATTTTACATGAATGGTAGAATGTTTATATCCCATTTGAGGTGTCCCTAATAAATAATCATCACAGAGTATTATGCGTTGTGGTGATATGTTAATATTAAAATAAATAGAATATTATACTCATTAAAATGGGTAGTTTATGAGATATGAAGAATAAATTCACAAGGTAAAAAGTAGATAATTATTACTTGTATTGACCGAATAAAGTATATCACATGAAATGTCATAAAATCATTGATATACTTAGGTTTTTATGCTTATAATAAATCATTATTACCTAAGATTGAAAAGATACTGAGGATAATAATATTTATACTTGATAAATTTCTTATATAAGTCAAAAGTAACTTATATAATTGGTGGTGGTAGGGTATGTTACTAATCCTATCATCTATTAGAGTATAACCAAGTTGGGATTTTTCCACTTGTATGATGAGTTAGGAAATATGGACCTTGATTGAATTATACTGAGGAAATTCATGGATATGCTTATTTGAGTCTCATATTATGTGTTCAACTACTTGTATGAGGGACATGTGATGTACTCATCAGTTAGATGACTGACATGTGATGTATCCATTAACTTGGCTAGTCTATTTCAAGGAATCAAAAGAAGATGAGTTGGCCTATACTAGATTCACATGTTCCATGTCTAGTTGTCACTTAGTTTCATTGAAAAATTTATTACATAGGTATATATATTATGTATATGATACATATTATGGTGGGAATGTTTGTATAGGGATATGAGTATATTTGAAGGATATAACACCAGACCCCTTAGTATCTTGATTAGAACTAATGATTTTCTAAAGTATTATCTTTTATTATATTTATAAAATAAGGATTTTATATTTGTTTTCAATTACACTAAGTCCTACAAGGTCACATGGTTATGACTTTGTATAAGGATTATGTTTTGAATAAATTGTTTTTTCAAAAATGAATTCAGTTTGATGAAACTGTATCCAAAATGGTTTGGATGGATTTAAAAAAATTTGTAAAATTTTACATAAAATCCTCATATGATTTCAGTGTATTGGGATATTATCAAATGTTCACTAAAAGCATATGCATATGATTTAGGTTCATACATCTTCCCATGCAGCTTTAAGTGCATACATCTTCCCATGTTATTTCATCAGTTATAATATATTATGAATAGATTAAATGAATAGAATATTCATTGAATGGGTATAATGAATAAATGAAAATAGGAATAAATATATATTTTTATACATTAAATATGGACAATGTGTTTTCATTAAATTAAAGAAACTGAGGATGGATATATAATGGGATGTGATACCTCCTCTTGTCCACCATAGATTGTATGCAAGCCTAAAAATACTATATTCCTCCCAAAATTTAGTTTATCAATAGGTGATGACATTAGAAACCCTTCCACGTTCAGAGTTAGGATGATTTAGTCTATTTCTCCAGTGATCGATATCAAGTATACTCCATCAATGATTGAAGATAGATCTTACTATCATCCAAGTATGAACTTTTATGTTATTTAATTATATTACATGTTGAATCTATCAAGGTTAGATTACATAAATATTGGTTTTCTTCTGCTACCATTTTTTATAAGATAAACCCCATAAAACCCATAATTATTATCCCTTATAACTCAAAAATATAAGATAAAAAACTAACTATACTTCATTATATAGATTAGTGAGGAGGTAATATAAAAATAAGTTAATAAAAATCTTCCTTAATACTCCTAGACATTGATATGAGTCTCACAGAAGAGGCTTATCATCTGTCACGTGCTACAGGCCTAGAAAAACACATGATCTTGAGTCTTCCTACTTATCATGATCACCAAAAAATTCCCTTTAACATGGATATATTCCATCTTTAAGTTGAATGAATTTAGTGTGATGTCCTGGACCTAGATGCTACTGAAGGTTCCCCGAGTTTGGTTGGCCACACAGCCTCAAGAACACCCCCCAAATGCCAGAGGCTTCTGACTAGTAGTGAGGGATTGAGGTGTGTCTATGGGGAGACTATTCCCTCATTACCATAGTGTAGCATGAAAGATAAGTATAATATTACATGAGATAAGTATTAGAATAAATGTAATATGATAAAAAAATCCACAATAAAAGAATACTGGATAAAAATAAACATGTACAACTGATAATGATATACAAAATCTGATGATGATAAATGTCATTTCTCTATAAATATGGAAAAAATGGATACAATGCAATAGATAATACATGATATAAAAAATTATAAAAAAGGAATCCAAAAACTATCCAAGCATCATGAGATCTAACTCGGTCATATGCTACTAGATCCATTCTAATGAAAGTAAGCAATCAAGTTCCCTAATTAGCACACTTCCCTTTTTCAACACCTACATACATGTAGCATTCTCAGGTGCCAATGGCAGCACAGATAGGGTGTGAGATAAATCTCAATAGGCCACCACCAAAAATGTATATAACATCCTATCCATGTAATATAAACCAAATAGTGTGCAAGCATGAATGTATAAAAGTAAAGAAGTATAGTAATGTAATTACCCAAGTACCCACTTCATCCCTCATCTGGTGTCTGAACATGCAACCAGTTCATTAATTAATTGAGCTTCAGTTTATATAATTAATTCATGCGAGGTATAACTAGCACCGACATCCTATCATGATAGTATAATGAAGGATCCAAGATATAACAAGGAAGCTTGATGATATTAATAATGAATTAGTTCTAACGTAATAACCAAGGAAACCTTGACCTCAGGGGTTAATCCAACTTAGGTAGGAACTTCAACCTGACTATAGGGGTAAGAGTTTAATCCATGGTCCATCATCTAAGGAATTCCACAATAATGATTCTAATAGATTCTAAGTAAATCATAAAAGGTAAAATGGGATAAGTACTGGCTAGGCCTAAGGATATAACCAAGGAGCCTCATGTACAAAGAAGCCATGATGGATCCAAGGAGTGTATCTAAGGAATCCTATGATTATAAAAGAGGGATCCTACAATTTCATATCAAGCATCAACTGATAGACAAATATCAGGTTCCAAGGTGGGTCTTAACCAAGGAAATCAACATCCTTAAATTGGAATGAAATCCACGAAGGCATTCCCTCGAGAATACAAGGTGACATTGAGTATGACAAATCCTATTATAATTTCAAGGTCTATATGCAATAGGGACCGTATAATCAGTTCATTTAATCAAATAGGATATGTAATAGTCACGCCTCTTTATAATTCATTTGGTTCAATCCATTTCCTTTCATTAGTGTGACAAGGATAACTAGACATGCAACCACTTAATTAATTCTTGTATGCCATGATCATTTAATATGGTTCACTCCACTACCTTCCATTAGACATGTAAAGGGGTTCTACGAACATGAAACCAATAATTCATTTAAATTTAATTAGGCCAATTCATATATATAAATATATATACCAATTATAATTTATATTCATTAATTTTATTTAGGCACTTACTTTAGAAGGTTCAAGTGGAAGTAAAAATGGTAGTATCCATTAATCAATTCACAATTCGTAAAATTAAAGGGGCTTACCATTAGCAGGGTCAAGCCACACATCCACACGGTGGAGCCAAATACATAAAAACCATTTAATCATAACTAAGGAAATTGACCTACTTAGGGTTGTCATTTTTGAGGTCACAACCTCAAATGGTGGATAACATATTTAAAGAGAGTCTTAGAATATTATTCTAACAACTATAATCAAGGAATATCAATTAAATAGGTGATACTCGATGAAATTGGCATGAAAACAAGACAATTTATAAAATGATGATACATGAGGGATGATTTATAGACCACCTACCTGATACTCATACAAATCTCCTTGTCCAGTATCAGCCTCTAGTTTGACCTATATTAGAATATATTTAATGAGTGAATCAATTAACTAAAAATGGGGCATATTATCCTGCATCTAAATAGTGTATTTGATAGGATGAATAATGATATAATATTAAAAATGAACTGAGTACTTACCGATACACATCCAATGTGATGAACGATGATCAAAACAGACAGCATATCAGATATCGAGGTCAAAAGATAGCTTATATGCCTTGAGAGCTCCAAAATTAGTGGAAAAGAAGACCTAATCCTCTAGAAAGAAATAATAGGTAAGATGGGTTAATTTAATTAGGTTTTAAGGGAAAAATCATAAAATCATCCAAAAACAAGCCTTATATGGTTTGGCCACACAATTAGGTAAACTATGCGTAAACTGTGATTCTTTTGATATAGGGAGGGGGCACCCACATGTTTAGGCTACATGGTCTAAGAAACCATTCTCCAACCATGTGAAATACCTATAAAACATTTATTTAGTTTTTAGCATGGCTGTGGAGCCCCTAGCACACAGTTAGGGAAACCATGTGCCCTGTATCACCCCACTATCCAGCCTTACATGGTTAAAACTAACCATATGGCTATCCCCCCTTAGTTTCTAATAACTATGAAGACAACCTTTTCCCACCACCGGCGAGGGTTCTGAGCTCCAAAAAATCCCCAAACCCCTAAAATCTTTATAACCTCATTAGGAATCCATATTAGGTCCAAAATAAAGAGTTATACCCAAATTTAAAGGATCCATACCTGAGTCAAAAAACCGATTCTTATAGTATCCCCCTTAAAGGAACTCATCCATGATTTCACCTTCCAAGGGTGGTGAAACACTATCCGGAAACAACTCTGGCCACTGGAAACATATATCTTCCTACCACTCCCAAGTCTCATCCTATATATAGCCATGCTATTATAACACCTATACTAGAGGGACATGCCGGCCTCAGAGATCCTTTATGATCCGGTCGATGATGCATATAGGGTACTCCTTAAACAAAGTATCATCATAAATATCAACTTCTTCAGGATAAAAGTATGAGATGGGTCAACATGGTACTTGAAAAGCCGTGAAACAAGGAAGATGTCATGAATGAAACGATACCTCTGAGGTAGTATCAATTGATAGGATACCATCCCAACTCTCTCCAGAATCTAAAAAGGATTTAAAAATATCAACGACATCTCCCCTTTCCTCCATATCCATCTATTACCTAGTATAGGTGATACCCACATGAAAACATGGTCCCTGACCTCAAACTCCAGTGGCCATCGATAATGATCGACATATTGTTTATGTCTAGACTGAGTAGTATTCATACACTTACTAATCAACTAAATCAACTCCAAAGTCTCCTACATGATATGAGGACCTAATAGGGATACCTCTCCTACATCTAGAAAGCATAGGGGTGAATAGAACGACCTACCATAAAAAGACTCAAAAGGATCCATTTGAATTGTCACATGAAATCTATTATTGTAGGATAACTTTAAAAGAGGGATATGCTTCTCCCAAGAATAACCAAAATCAAGGTTTCATTCCTGGAGCATGTCCTCTATGACCTTTATCTTCCCTTTTGACTATCCATCAATCTGAGGCTGAAAATTTGTTCTCAGAAGCACATGTGTATCCATAACTTTCTATAACCCCCGAAAGAACCATAACATAAAGAGATCATACCTATTTTAAATGATAGTACAAGGGACCCCATGTAGTTGGATGATCTCATGAACATACAATATTCCCAGATCATCAAATGAGAAAGTCTCCCAGATTGGAAGGAAGTGGGATAATTTCACTAGTTGGTCAATGACTACCCATACAACGTCACTACCTCTAGGTGACCTTGGTAATCTGAATACAAAGTCCATGGTGACATATTCCCATTTCCATTTCGGGACTAGAAGTGGATGTAAAAATCCTATAGGTATCTAGTCCTCCACTTTCAACTACTGATAGGTGGAATACCTAGTGATAAATCATGCTATCTGAAGTTTCATCCCAGGCCACCAATACTGGCGTCACATATCTCAATACATATTGGAGATGTCTAGATGAACTGCCCATTGAGAAGAATGAGTCTCCCACATTAGTTTCTCTCTTATATATGTAAGAGAAAAGAAATGTCTATGTATATGTAGGATGTCATCTCTATCCACAAACCAATAAAGAGGTTCACTATATCCAGAAATACTCTCATGGAGAACAAAGTCTTCAGGATCTAAGAATTTCCTACTATTAAAATTCTTAAGGAGGGAAGAGGCAACTATTAAGACTGAGAGATAGGACTACTCATGACTATCATGAAACTCCATATACAGCTTGAAAAATAGGGTCATTAATTTCCACTCGTCATCAGCTTCTCATATAGCTTGTGCCTAAGTTTTTTGACTTAGCGCATCAGCTACTGCATTCCCCTTTCCAACCATATAGGAAAGCTCAAAATTGAAGGATTGAATATATTCATCCCATATTCACTATATGAGATTCAAGTCTCATAGTGTAAAGTTATATTTAAGGTTCTTATGATCCATATACACCATGAAGTTATCACCCAATAGATAATGTCTCCAGCAACATAAGGCATGGACAACTGCTGCTAGATCAAGGTTGTGCATCCATTAATTTCTATCATGAGGCCTCAACTGCTGAGATCTGTATGTAACAAATTTATCCTCCTGCATCATCACTATTCATAGTTCAATGCCTAATTCATCATAGAACACTGTATAACCTCTTTTAGGCTTTGGAAAAATTAGAGTAAGTATCGAGACAAGCCTCCCTTTCAACTCTTGAAAGGATTCCTCAAACTATTCTGACTATAAGAACTTGAAACCATTCTTTGTGAGACTATTAAGAGGTGAATAAAGGCATGATAAGTACTATATGAAACACTAATAATATATAAACATCCCCAATAAACTTCATATATCAAACATGTTCTTGGTATGATCCTAGGAAACTACATCACTAACCTTATCTGGGTCAATATAGACTCCTAATTTTGAGATAATATGACCCAATAAGAAATTTTTTTTGATCTATAAGTGGAATTTATAAAGCATAGAATAGATCTGATGCTCTATTAGTGTATCCAGAATGATCACAAGGTGCTTATCGTGGCCACTATGAGTGTGATAATACACCAAGATTTCATCCAAAAAGTCCACAATAAAGGAATCCAAATAGGGATGAAATACCTTATTCATCAAAGCTATGAAAATGGAAGGCACATTCATAAGACCAAACGGCATGATGAGATACTCATATAGACCATACATTCTAAAAAAATCTATAAGAGGTATATATGATGGCCTAACTCACACATGATGATAGCTCAATCATAGGTTGATCTTATAAAATACCCTAGCTACTAGAAGATGGTCAAAGAGATCATCTATATGAGGTTGTGGATACCGATTCTTGACCATAATCTGTTTCAACCATCTATAATCCATGCATAAGCGAAGGGTACCATCTTCCTTCTTGGTAAAAATCATGGCCAAACCCCAAGAGGAAGTATTGGGCTGTATAAAACCTTTGGCCTCTAAGTCCTCCAACTGCTTATTAAGCTCCTGGAGCTCGATAAGTTCTATACTGTATGGAGAAATGGACACTATCACTTCTCCCAGAACAATATCAATCATAAAATATACCTCTCTCTTAGGAGGTAAGATAAAAAAATCATCAAGAAAGAAGTCCCTGAAATGATA
The DNA here is from genome assembly GCA_963277665.1 of Viscum album. Lineage (NCBI taxonomy): Eukaryota > Viridiplantae > Streptophyta > Magnoliopsida > Santalales > Viscaceae > Viscum > Viscum album. Next base: position 585,744,871 of record OY728132.1, on the reverse strand, counting down.
TACTATCAAATGGAATTCAACCTCACATAAAACTTGATCCTCCATGATGAGATTAGCAATATGGGCGGTCACTCCATCTAGCCCATGATGTTTTGGTTTAGCTATACTACCCACTCACCCTTTTGTAGATAAATGCTATGCTATGGCGACATAAACAATAATTTTTGGAAATAGAAGTCCACAAAGGCACAATACATGACCAAAAAACCCATCCTGATAATGACATCAAAGCCAGTCATCTCGAGAAAAAATAGTTCCCATAAGAAAGGGTAATTGCCTACCTCAAGAGGACTGTCTCTACATTAGCATATTCCCTTTAAACATACTCCAAATAGTGTATCTAGGGTCATTACACCACATTAATACTGTATTTCCATCCTGATACTTTTAACAATAGATAAGGAGATGAAGGAGTGTAAAGAACCTATATCAAATAAATAAGATACTATAGTAGAGTCTACTAGAATAGTACCACATACTGAAGATAGTCCTGCAACCCGATCCTTAGGTATCAGCTATAATGAATGCAACTGACCTTATCCATGACCCTATTCAATAGCTAGACTACCATGATCAAGACTACTCTGCTGGCGCTGTTAAAAATACGAAGTCTGGCTACTACGACCACAACCTCATCCTCGTCCAATCCTTCTAGTGCTACTCCAAATCCCTGCCGAACACACTATAAAAGAACCTTCAACTGAAGATGGAGTTTTTTTATTCCTCTTTAACTAGAAGTAGATGGAAAGGTATGAAAAAATCTTTAAAGATTCCCCATATAACCACAATCCCGGTACTCTAGAGGGTCTCTATCACACTGAGGATTCAGATTCCCTTATCATCCACACTGATGGAACACCATGGAGCTACCAGTATGGGTACTATGGTTTCCACTACCATGATGAGAAACCTCAAGGGATCATTTCTTTCTACCAAAAGAACTATTGGACTACCGTGGAACTAATCCTCTATGCTTGGTAATATCACCTTCCCTCAGGTTCCTCTCAATGATAAGATCCTGACTGACTATTTTAGAAAAAGTATGTAGGTAGAAGATATTCACTTGAGTAAGGATTAAATACATGATCCCATCCTCAAATATTCTAGCATGAAAAATATCATCACCGTCTAGAAGTGGTGAAAAGCAGTGAAACTCATTGAAATGAGATGAATACTCCATAACTGACATAGAACCCTAATCAAGATGCATGAACTATCTAGATTAGTCAGATATCAAGGTCTGAGGAGATAAGTATTCATATAAATTAGTTTAGAAGTCATCACATAGCATGCCCTGATAGTGACTAGCCTAGGTAATCACATCCCACAAGCACTTGGCCAAATCCCACAACATATAAGTATCAAGCTAGACCCTCCACTATGGAAGTATCTCTAGTTTCTCAAAGATAGATAGGGTGTCTTCTATCCAAGACATAGAATCCTATAGAATAATATCCCCTGAGAAGGTGGGAGGATTATATTTTTGGGAATCACGAGTTAGATCAACCATCGTAGGCGCGGGTCGTGGAGCACCTTTCATGGACTAAATCAGATGTAGAAATATATCATGAAGCTGAGAATTGTTTCCCAAAGTAGGTATAATAGGTAGAGCCTCAAGTAAAACTCCTGGTGATAATAATGGAGGTTCAGGTCCCACCACGTCTGGAGCATGTTCGTCGCCACCCTCCTAGCGCATGACATGAGGACTTCATGTCAAAATTGGTCTAAAAATACTTATCACATTCCTTAAAAAAATCTTACAAGAATATATATAACAATAGAGGGAGGTTAATGAAAGGAAAAATCTATCTACCTATGGTATACTACCCCAACTAACCGCTTATAAGTCTAGGTATCGGTAATTGTTGAAGTATTTATTATGGGGTTCCAGTGGATGAAGGGTCAACTATACCTTGCCTTATCATTTTCTAGAAACCACTTCATTTACATTCCAAGTTTCACTTTTATTGTTTTAATTTTCTTATTTTCATATATCAAGGATCATTTAAAATGAATATCCATTACTAGTGAATCAGGGCCCATACACCTTATCACTGAAATTGAAACCCATTTAATTTTAATCTAATGGACCGACTCGATAAATTACTCATTCTAACCCACAAGGGCCCATAAACTTGTTGAATTGAAACTAGAAATCACTCAATGAAAACAAAAAAATAGCAAAAGCATAGTATAACTACCACATCATAACCTAACAATCACAGGCATATCTAGTAATGCAAGCAATGAAATGCACCTATATGGCATGAAAATATACATGACATGTGAGTTTTATGTGCCCATAGCGATTCATGCTACAACAATCCTTGCCCCCATATCATCAAACCAAGAATGAAATAAAATACGCAATAATAATAGATATAATAACCCTCACACAACATGTACTTCACCCAATGGTGAAATTATATCAACTGTAATAGGCAAAAGAAGAAAAAAAATAATAATTCAGGAAACTCAACATTTACCCAAAACACGGGTTAGCTATGCCCAAAAATGGATTATAACCAAGTTCCAAGCATTCCTAATATCCATATATTGTCTCTAAATAGTAAATAAATAAACTACTTTGATACATCTTTGTGACTTCTAGAACCCATATGCCACTGAAGGTTCCCCAAGCCTGGTTGGCCACATAACCTCAAGTTCACCCCTTGAATACTAGAGGCTACTGACTAATAGTGAGGGTTTGAGTTGTGTTCATGGGGAGACTATGACCTCATTAATATAGTGTAGCAAAATTGATAAGTATAATGTAATATGAGTTAAGTAGTGGAATAAATGTAATATGATAAATAAAATATATATTAGAAGTTGACTGAATAACAATAAACATGAACAACTGATAATGATATAAAAATATGATGATGATACATGTCATGTATCTATAAAGATGGAAAACATGGATACAATTCAGTAGACAATACATTCTATACATAATTAGTAAAAATGAATCAAAAAACTATATAAGAATTCCGAGCTCTAACTCAGTCATCTGCTACTAGATCCATCCTAATGAAAGTAAGAAATCAGGTGCCTGAAGAATTACGATTCCATTTTTCAACAACTTCATACATGTAGTCTTCCAAGGTGCCAATGGCGTCCCGAATAGGGTGTGAGATAAATCTCAGTTTGCGACCACCAATAGTGTCTATAACATCTTTCCCATGTAATATAATATGAATAGTGAACAAGCATGAATATATAAAAGTAAAATAGTATAGTAACATAATTACCCAAGTACCTACTTCAGCCCTCAGCTAGTTTCTGAACGTGTAACCATCTCATTATTTAATTGAGTTCTAGTTTATATAATTAAGTCACATGAGGCATTAACAACACTGATGTCCTGACATGATAGTATAATGATGATCCAAGATATAACAAGGCATCATGAAAATATTAATAATGAAGAGGTTCCAATGTAATAACCAAGGAAAACCATACCTCAGGGGTTGAGACAACTCAAGTAGGAACTGTAGCCTAGCTATATGGGTAAGAGTGTAATCCAAGGGGCATCACCTAAGGAATTCCATAATAATGATTGTAACTGAGTCCAAGGAAATCATCCAAGGTAAAATGGGATAAGCACTGGATAGACCCAAGGATGTAACCATGGTGCCTCATGTCTGTAGAATCCATGATGAATCCAAGGAGTGTATCCAAGGAATATTATGATAGTAAAGGAGGGATCCTACAATGTTATACTTGGAATCAACTAATAGATAAACATCAGTTTCCAAGGTGGGTCTCAACTAAGGAAACCAACATCCTTGAATTAGAATGGCGTCCATGCGTGCTCAAGTAATTCCCTAAAAAATCCAAGGTGATCTCCAGTCTAACCAATCCTATTATAATTTCAAGGTCCATATACAATAGGCACCATATAATAAATTCATTTAATAATATACGTCATGTAATAGTCATGCCTCTTTATAATTAATTTGGTCCAATCCATTGCCTTTCATTAGTGTGACAAGGATAACTATGCATACAACCACTTAATTAATTCATTTATTTCATAATCATTTAATATGGTTCATTTCACCACCTTCTATTAGACATTTCAATGGGTTATATGGACATGTAACCAAGAATTCATTTACATTTAATAAGGACAAGTCATATATATAAATATTCTTTCCAATTACAATTCAGATTCATTAATTTCATTGAGTCACTTACTTATTAGGGTCAAGTGGAAGAAAACATGGTACTATCCATTCATCAATTCAAAATTCATCTTATTCAAGGGGATTACCATCAACAGGGTCAATACACACCTCTTAATGGTGTAATAAAATTCATAACAAACCATTTAAGCATAAATAAAGAAATCACCATACTTAGGGTGGTCTTTATTGATGTCACAACCTCGAATGGTGGATAACATATTTAGCAAGAGTCTTAGAATATAGTTATAATGAATATAATAAAGTCATATAAATTAAACTGATGATGCCTGATGAAATCAGAATACACACATAGCAATTTATAAAATTATGAGACTGGAGGGATGAGTTATAGACCACCTACCTCATACTCATATGACTCTCCTCATCCAAAATCAGCCTCTATTTTTTCCTGGATTTAACTAGATCTAAAGAATAGATCAATTCCCTAAAAATGAGGAATATGATCATGCATATAAATAGAATATTTTATAGGAATAATAATGATGAAAGATTAAAAAGGAATCGAGTACTTACTAATACACATCCAACATGGAAAACGACGATCAAAACAGACAACAGAGCGGAGCTCAGGATCAAAATCTAACTTAGATGTCTTGAGAGCTCCAAAATGAGAAGAAAATGAGGCCTCATCCTTTGGAATGAAATAATAGGGAATATTGGTAAATTTATTTATGTTTTAACTTCAAAATCATAAAATCACCAAAAAACAAGCCTCACATGGTTTGGACACACAGTTAGTAAAACCGTGTGCTAACTATGCTTCTTCTACTATTTGGAGGGGGGACCCACACGGTTAGGCCACACAGCCTAAGAAATCATGAACCAACCATGAGAAAAAAAATCTAAAACATGTCGCCATTTTTTAGAATGGCCGTGCAGCACCTGACACACAGTTAGGGAAAATTGTGCTCCCTGTATCATCCCATGTCCAGCCTCATATGATTAAAACTAACTGTGCGTCCATCCCCACACAATTTTTACTAACTGCAAGACCATTCTTTTCCCTCCACTGGCTGGGGTTCTGAGCACAAAACAAGCCCCATACACCACCAAAACCTTTATAACCTCATTAGGAATCCATACTATGCCCAAATAAATATTTAGAATAAAATTTAAAGGATTCATACCTGAGTCAAAAAACCAGGTTATTACATGTAGATACTCATCCCACATTCTTTTTCAATGGTTGAGGCCACATAGATAAAAGATATACCTAATCCTCTCATATATAGTATACAAAACAAAATTCTCTCATAATAAGTAGTGATTCTAATATCTCAAAATGTACACTATCACCACTGGCTATAAATATTGAGTCATAATATTCTATTTATGATACTTGAAATGGATATATCTATAACCTACTACTTTACAACCCTATATCATAATGTCTATAAGACCTACCCCTAATTCATTACCATATAGGGTATACTCCTTACCTTGCTCAGGTAAAGTCAAAATCAATATAGAATTTGACATAATCTTAAACTCTTAAAATGATATCTTATAATAATTAGACCACTCAAACTTTTCTCCCTTATAAGTTAGGGCCTTCATCAGTGCTACCAATAAGAGGAAGTCCTAAATGAATATCCTTTAGTAGTCTGACAATCCCATGAATCTATAAATATCAAACACATTATTGAGTTTCTACCAATAAACCATGGCCTCAACCTTCCTAGGTTCCATTGATATGTTTACCTCTAATATCACATTACATAATAAGTGAACCTTAATGATATATAAGTAAAACTTTTAGTTCTTGGAATATACCAGATACTCCCTTAATATAACTAAGTAAATATTTATATTTCGAGCATGATCCTCCCATGATGAGAATTATACCAAAATAAAATCAATAAAAATGACCATAAATGAATTCAAAAATAGATAGAAGATTCTATTCGTTAGGTCCATAAATAATTCTTGTGCATTCATTAAACAAAAAAACATCATGAGATACTTATACAAACCATTATTTCTCCTAAAATTAGTATAAGAAATATCTAATGGCCTCATATGGAACTGATGATATGTTGATATTAATTCAATCTTAGAGAATCACTTGGATACATTTAAATTTATTGAACATATTATCTATATAAGTAGGAGGATTCTAATTCTTAACCATCACTTGGTTCAATCTCTAGTAATCCATGCATAAACATAAAGAACCATAACCTTTCTTGGAGAATAAAATGGGAGCACCCTAAGGGGATGTGATCAAGAAAATAATTTCCTTTACCACAAGGTTATATAGTTATACCTCCAACTCTTTAATCTCTGTAGGATACCCCTTGTAAGAAGGAATATATATGGACTTCATTCCTAACATATGATTGATTGTTAATTCATCCTCTCTCTTGGTGGGAAACCCTAAGAATTCATCAAGAAATAAATCCTAAAACTGGCCATCAACATAAGGAAAAATAGGATATCACTCTCATTATATCTTAACATGAATCTAGAAAACTAAGCTGAAATCATTTCTGGGTGCCTATGGTTTGGATCTGAATGACTAGAATAAAAATCCCACATTTTTAAAATGGTTATTGAAATCACCCTCATAAGATGTGAAGGTTACCCATTAGTGATATAAGCCAATGCGTTATTGATATTGAGCTGGAAAATACAACTTGATGATCACTTTGAAACTAATCATATCCAATACAAATAATTCATAGAGAATTATATAATCATGGATTGTGATAGTGCACTCTGGATATCTCACAATAACCTTAGATCATACCTATAAGGGTGTATTGATAGATGTCACCCAAAATATATACTATATAACTAAACCCAAATCCATAATAAACCAAGAGGATATAAATGAATATGATACACTCATATAAAAAAGAAGAAGCAATAGTTAATGAAACTAAAATCATAACTCAAATGTTCGATTACCCCTCAATATAATTAATAAGATTCAACTAAATATCATGAAATTGACTTAATCTTATACCACTACCCTGGCCTCCAGATCCCTGACTACCTCAAGGAGAAATACCTTGCTATCTCTTCTGACCCTAAGCAGTATGACCTCATCTATGTCTTAATCAGTTGGAATAACTCCAAATAGCACCCTATGATACAACACTCAATCCTTATTTGGATCCTTGAGCCTCTCCATCACCATGAACATTTCATGACTAGGAATAGCTGTAGAAAAAACACTATATATGTCCCATATCCTAGTAATATCTACATTTTATTGATGCTCGCTGGTATTATATTTGGATATTCCCAAATATATCATAATAATAAAATACTAGAAGAGTCCTCCCATGCTGGGAAGAAAATGATCCATGACCTTTATTGGCCTATCTATCACCACTATGGTGATAACAATTATATCACCATTTTATACTACCATGGGATCCACTCTAGGTCCTAAAATATAAGTAATAATTCCCTAGTAGAATACCCCTACCAAATAAATCTTAGAAATACAAGATCAGTCCACCACCTTAGAAAAAGTCTTCAGGTGGAAAACATTCACCCAAACATATATTAGATGGTTCAAACCATCCTTAAAATGAAAAACCCTATAAATATCATCATCTTCCATATTTATAGTAAACTGAAGTAAATCAGTTAAATAAACAATATGTTATATCACTAACATGATCCTATAAAAAAAATGAATAAAATCTCAATCCTTATTAGTCCCTAGCATATTAGGAATGAACATTTAGATGGAATGATCATTAAAGACCTTCTAAGATAACCTCACATGCTAATTTTCCTAGACCAGGAAATCCCATCATAACTTTTCTAGTACTCATATCATGTACATAGTGATATTCATCCACATATCAACGGTTTTTTCAAGATGGTCAAAAAATATCATGCATAGACTCAACTCAAAACTCAATAGATTATGGTCCACCCTCTTTAGTAGATAGAGGTGTATTTTGTAACTATAAATCTTTGGTCAGATATGATTTAAAATAAACTACTCTTAGATATCCAATTCCTATAAACTATATAACAAAGTGAATAATCTCTTGGAACTACTCATCAATAGGAGTGGATAAATAACCAATAGGGCATGTTCATCCCTACCCTCCTAAAAATCCATTGAATTTTATCATGGTGGTATGTCACTACAGTACCAAAAACATGCCTTATAATGAATTTATAATAATTATTGACATAAAAAATAAGATAATAATAAATATGGATCTTTTCTAGATATTCTATACACACCATAACATACAAGGGTCTCACATAACTCAGATTCTCTCTTTGGACTCGACCATCCACTCTCAGGTTAGTTATCAATATACATATAATATTTATATAATCAAAAATAAAATATCAATAACATAACCAGAACATGATTTAGATCAAGTAGAATTCCACCGTTAAGTTACATAGGAAAAAAATATAAATTATTTTTGATACTTTAAATAACCTAACCACATATAATAATTAAGGTTCTTAACCACATATAATCCCTTGAATGTCATATGAATCCTACATCCCAAAAATGATGCATGAAAAAACACCCACTTGTCCCCCTAAGCCAAGAGTAACAATATAAATCATCAATAAAATAACCAATGCATCATATTTGGTGAAAAGTAACCCAAATATATTAGTGAAAATAAAAAACAACAATGTGAAAGGAAAACCTAGGAATATAATGATCTCATCCTTTAAGCATCTTGATTTCAGATTATATCAATGTATAGACAATATGAAAGTTGACCCCATGTATGTAATGATATCATATTAATGGAATATTGTAAAAAAATAGATTGGGTCTACCCAACACATCACCCAAACTTCTCAACCAAAAGACTTGAAGCATGTTCCTAATAGCCCTAGGATAGAAAAAAGCACTAGGGAATCACAATCAAACATCTGGGTATAGTATCACCCTTGAAATATGACACGACCTATCTATGGATTGGATGTACACACCATCAAATAAGATGAATCAATATATATATAAACATCTAAATAGAGTAAACATATCAATGACTAAAAGAAGATATCATAAGCATCAATACTTCATAATTTATAAAAAAATCATATACATGATATTCATAAGTCAACATAATTAAAAATAAAAACAAGAATTAATAAAAAAATTCAAATACATAACATAATAACTATACAAATTCCCAAAACTACTATACAAGAGATACACTCCATGTGGCTATATCTCTACCATCTCAAAACAACCAGAGATGTCGATAACCAAGAAGATCCACTGAAAGGTATGGTGAACTTACCCTTACCTTAATCATATAAGAAAACCTATATATTCCCAAAGGAATATGAAGGGTGTAAGGAAAATGTCTAGTAGGATACCATCATGAATCAAGATAAAGCCTTTATCCATGAAAACCAATCACTCTTATAATGACCCATATTTTCATAAATAAATATTAAATCATAGTTGATGAATATTCAATACATAATATTAGGATCTATGCTATAATTGCATAGATCTAGTGCCTTTGTAAACTTGGATACATAAAAAACTTTTTCATAAGAGATCTAAATCATCTCTCACTTAGTTCTTTATAACTAGCACCCTTTTTAGAAATATCATACTTACAATATTATTTATATCATAGAGAAGGGAAACATAAGAAAGGGTTTTATCAGATACTCAATAAGGGTAAATAAGAGAGACATCAATGATCACTTAATAATAACATGAGCATAAGGGTATGCAAACAAAATCATAATATTTTTAAAAAATACCAAATATATCATAGATCATAATATTAAATTATCATATAAATCTTAGCAGTTCATAAAACATGAATCATAAAGAAATCAAAGAACATGAACCATGAGAGCATGACATTGGAATAAGACATAAGTTTGTGGCATATGAATAATTATAGAAAATCATTTCTTTAGTAAAGACTCACTAATAAGACTATCATAGTGGATTGGGTTCACTCCCCATTCCATCATATCCTTAATCAAGGTTTATTCCCAAGACTATCGTTGTGAAAAAATTTCCTTAATGAACTGGGTTCAATATAAATTAAAATCCTTATTATCTCATGAGATATCCAAATTTACCCAATCTATTCAAGGGATATATAATTTCAGGCCCACTCACCACATAATAAAAATCACACATATGTGTTAAATAAGATTATAAAACCTTAATTATATCATAACCCATAAAAAGAAACAAGTTTCATAAACATTTCAACATTTCATCATAAAATAACCCATAGAAAATAAATAGGTTTTATAAATATCTTATCATAATAATAATAAACCATCTAGATAAAAATAAAGATCGTATCATTAGATTATATCCCTAGTAAAGCTTAATTAACCTAAAAAGTTTCCATCTTAGATGGAAAATTTCTTTAAAATGTCTCTAAAATATTTCTTGAATAAAATACTCTTTTCATTTTGAAAAAACTTATTTAAAATCCAAAAAATTTCCGAAATATTATAATTTTTTTTATTTTTAAAGGACCATGAAAAATTTTATAGGAATATTAATAAATTGAGTAGCCATGATGACCATAAATTCTATTCATGTCATGTATGTTAAAAAAAATAATCCCTTCATATTTTTTTTTTGTAAAAATTCAAAAATACCTCATTTAGAAAATGACAAGAAAGTCCGATTTTTTTTATAAAAATGAAATCATGGGTAAAAATGAAATCATGGGTAAAAATGAATTTAAACAATCATATAAGGATTGTACTAATATTATCAAAATTTTTTTTAGAGAACATGGATATGGAAGAACAAGGATTTTCTACTGAAAGAGAAATAAAGTTAAGTTTCCTTAAAAATATTCTTTCAGTTTATTGAGTACTTAAAAAGATTAAAATTAAAGGAAAAAATATAATTTTTATAAATAAACACAGTATAATAAAATTCATGGGATTATCAATATATAATTCATCAAATTTCATAATAAAAAACTTTATCATAAACAATCTAGATAAATAATAGGATTGTAACCTAAATCCCTTACCTCAAGTTCCACATTCTTCCAAAGCACTCAAAACTCCTGTATAATAAATTTCAATTTATTATACATACATAATAGAATCATGTAAATTATTATAATATCAGACATGATCCACTTATGACATTTCAAAACTCATTTACTTATAATTCCTTATTAATATCATAATTTCTAGGTGTTAAATGTTTTTTTGTTATGAAAGTTTTGATTCTGTAGTTCTAATCCATGTAGTTTGATCGTGGTTTCATCATCACCAAAATATTAACCATGATAAAAATAAAATATCTATTCATTATATATATAGTTATCCATAAAATTTGGAGATATAAAAATGAATTAAACATTCATAGGGACGGTAGGCCATATGTCCACATGAATAATGTTTCCATTTTTTGACGAATGGAATTAAAGAAATGAAAATAATAATTAAAATTTACTGAATAATTATAATATCATAAATAACATATATATTTATTAAATCCTTCAGTATAACCATCAAAGTAAAGTGCTTATGAAAAATTAATTACACCACTATGTGGAGATGACAAGCCATTCGTACGCATTAGCAATGTTTTCACTTTCTATAGGATGGAAAGAAGGTTGAAAATGGTTGTTACATAATCATAATAATAATTAAGTATATTTAGGATACCTAATTAATTATTTTAGATTGGATACTAAGAATTTAGAGGTTTTAGAAGAATAAATAAAATTGAAAATGCTCAATTAAGAGTTATACATCTTCATTGAGAAGCCTTTGGCTTATATCTTAAGCCTTGCAGGGATGGTATTTTGGAAAGACCAGAAGATAAATGATGAATTTAAGGAAGTTTTTAAGGTAATAAATAATATATTAGATGAGATATAAGGCTAAAAATGTGTGATTAAAATAGGAGAATATGTGACCTTTTATAAGTGAGGGGAGGGGCACTCTTGGAATAACTTAAAGTATTTAATTAATATAAATTAATATTTATAATAAAGTGACTAAAAATTGATATATTTAAAATATAGTGAAATAAAAAATATAAATACTCTCATACAATAATATTTATACAAGTTTAAGTGATGTTTTAACCCTTATCTCTTATTTTAACCCCCATCGATCCTTTTGACAATTACCACAATATAAAAATTTTATACTATTTAAGGGTCAATAATGTTACCATAAAATGAAAATAATATAATAAATGGACCATTATTTATATATTAAAGTATATTAAATTCACTTGTAAGAATATTGTATTTTTATAAATTTTAAATTTTTTAATAAAATATTGTTTATTATAAAATATCTTTAATGTCATATTTTGAACTATTCATTTACCTTTAAAGTTATCAAGATAGTTGTTAAGTTTCAAAAATAAACCATTAAAACATCCCTAATGTGTTATATCTATCCAAAAAATTCCTATAACATAATAAATCATCCAAATTGTATTAATTTTAATATTTTTAAAATAATTTATTTTATTTTTCTATTAATTGAATAAATACTATGCTGACATTGCATAAGAATTTAAGGTAATTATTCAATCACTAAAAATTAAAAATAAATTAGTATAAGAAAAATAAATAAATATATATTTGTAATAAATATTTATAACTGAACACAACCTTTTTTATCCTTATGAAAAAATATTAGATATATTAAAGTCAAGAGAGTGACAATTTGTATCTATTATTTTCTTAAATTATCATAATGTTTATAATCAAAGAAAAATGGCACCATATTTCCATATTTTCAAAACATGGATGGAAATGGAAAAACTAAACTCTTCCAATAGGATAAAGGAAAGTGTTAAAGAAATTTTAAGTCCTTATCCCAAAGTTTTAACACTATTTTACCCATTTTACCCTTACTGAGTTGATAAATATTTACCAATGTTGTTATTCATAATGACCAAAAATAAAAGGTATATATTTAAAAAATTTTATCTTCTTGATTCAAAATATGGAATCTATTTTTTTAAGATTCAATTTATATAATTTTCATAATTTAATTTCAAATTAAACCTGCAAAACACAAGAAAAATATATTTTCCAAAAAAATAATTTCAGAAGTATAAAATTTTTAAACATAAAGTTAATTATAATTACTTTAATTAGATTATTCATAATATAAATGAGATAATTTTAATTTTAAAACCATTAAATAAAATGTAACTTTGAAAATGCTTTAAATAGAAAGAAAGTTTTCAATAAAAATCAGTAAATTTTCACCATTGATTGAAAAATTATTCTCATCAAAAAATTATCAAAACTTCACTCTAAGATAATTAAGAAATGATGATTTCAAAAGTTAAGTTTATGTTTTCAAATAAACTTTATAAATTTTTTAAAAATTAATTATATTATTTTCTCACGAAAATTAATAAAGACATTTTTGAGAGAAAAATATATTTTTAAATAATATAATTACCTTAATAAAAATTGAGTACTTATTTATCAATATATTTTATTTTCTTAGATCCATTATAGTTATTTTATTTTTTTAATTTTTTAAAAAAATGGTTCTTCATTTTCACTCCACCAATTTAATATCTTGGTCATAATGGTATACTATATTATCATTCATTTAGACTCAGGGTTTCATGTATCATAAGGAATCGAAGAAATTTAATTTATTTGAAAATAAATATATTATAAAATCTCAAGGAGTTACATTATAACCCCCTTAAAATTAATTTCACCCTTTAAATTTCCTTTACTCTATATAGAAAAATAATGATATATCTGTTTCTTCACATTCTTAGGTTCCCAAGTAGCTTCATCATATTTATGATTCCTCCTAATAACTTTAACTCGGTGATTAGTCATGTTCCATAACACTTTATCCCTAAAATACAGGACTTGTAATGATTTTTCTTTATAATAAAGATCATGATCCACTAGTACAACCTCTGAGTTCCATACATGTGAAGGATCAGATATGTACTTCCTCAAGAGAGATAAATGGAACACATAATGAAATTGAGAGAGGTTCGATGGAAGTGTAAAGTGATAAGTTACCATCCCTACTTGATCAAGAATCTTTGAAGGGGCCAATATACTTCAGGATTAACTTTCCCTTATTTACAAATCTCATAACCTTTTTTCATGGATAAATTCACTGGGATACCTTCTCACCAACTTCGAATTACATAATTATCTAATTATTGTTATCATATATTTTCTATCATCTATGAGATTCCTTTATGTGCTGCTGAATGAATATGAAATTATATTCCATTTCTTCAGATATCTTGAGTCCTAAAATATTTTTTTCTCTAAATTCACCCAATCAAGTTGGATTTATACACTTCTTTCCATAAATGGATTTATAAGGATCCATCTAAATACTTGACTGAAAACTATTGTTGTAAGAAAACTCAACTAGAGGAAGATGTTGTTCCCAACCACCTTTGAAATATATAAAACAAGACCTCAACATATCCTCCAGGGTTTGAATGGTTCACTTAGTCTCTCCACCTAGATAAGGATAATAAGTAGTACTAAAACACAACTCTAAATCAAAATCTTGAAAAATACTTCGCTAAAACTTCAAGGTAAACCTAAAATCCCAATCAAAGATAATAGAATTTGGTACTCTATGAAATTTTACCACTTACTTATTGTATATTCTATAAATATGATCAATAGATAAATCCTATTTGATAGTAATTAAGTGTGAAAACTTTTTACGATGATCGATTATAACCCATATAACATTGTAGCCTCTAGAAATTTTGGGGAGTCCGATAATAAAATCTATGGTGATGCTTTTCCATTTTCATTTTGGTATGGGTAATGATTGTAACATCCCCTTATACTTATGTATCTTATCCTTAACTTACTGACATACCAAGTACCAAGATACATACTCTATAATATCTCTCTTCATGATGTAACACCACAAATACTCTTTTAGTTCTCTATACATCTTCATAATTCTAGTATGACTAGAGAATAATGAACTATAAGATTCATATAATAACACATTATTCAAGTATGATATTAATGGGACACAAACATGGTTCCTAAAACTTATCATTCAAAATTAAGGTTGAACTCAAGAACATTTTTATCCCTATTTTTTATCTCTATAACTTCCTTCTGTACCTCTTTAATCCTTATTTGGATAGATGGTTGAACATTCATTCGAGAAAGATAGGATTTCTACCATTCCTTCATGATTTCCATATCCATCATTTGAATATATATAAAAATTAGATCTTTTTTGATCCTTATCATAGATAATACATCATGATCCTTTTGACTCAGAGTATCATCTACCTTATTTTCTTTCCCAGGTTGGTAATGTTTTGAGAAATTATAATCTTTAATCGACTTGAACCATCTTATTTGTTGCACATTTAAATATGTCTAAGTGAATATATAATTTAAAATTTTATGATATATATATATATACATATCACACCTTTCTCTGTAATGATAATTCCTCCATATATTTAATGAAAAAATTACCATAGCTAACTCTAAATCTGAATTTGGGTAATTTTTCTCATGAAACTTCCATTTTTATGTGAAAAAATGAATCACAATACCTTCTTAGATGCTTAACTATTGATCACAAACCCTTATCCACTTCAGGGTAGAATAAGTATAGGTGCACTAACTCACCTTCTATTTATTTACTTAAAATCTTCCTCACATTCATCTATCCAAAGGAAGCTAAATCCATTTCGAGTTGACTTGATGATGGATTAGATAACCATGAGAAATTCTCAAAAAGGAATCGATAATATCCATCAAACCCAAGAAAATTATGAATCTCAATCACAGTGGTTGGTCTAGGCCAACGTTCAATAACTTCCTCATTTGATGGATCCACTGATATACCCTCTCTTGAGATTATATGACCCAAAAATGAAACTTCATATAGCCAACATTCAAACTAGGTAGATTTTTCATAAAAATTATCATTTCTTATGGTCATTATCAGAATCCTCAAGTGATCTTCATGCTCTTTATTACTATTAGAATATATAAGAATTTTAAATACTATACAAAACTGATCAAGGTAATATATAAAGACTCTATTCATTAAATCTATAAAGATAGTAGAGGAATTAGTAAGATAAAATGGTATCACTATAAATTCATAGTTTCCATACCTCATGCATAAGGTTGTCTTGGGTATGTATTCTTTTTTAACCAAAAATGATTTTATCTAGATCAAAGATAAATTTTATAAAAATATTGACCTCCTCATAATTTATGGAAAAAATCATAAATACAATGAAAAGGAAACTTATTATTTATTTTTATCTTGTTATGGTCTTGATAATCAATGCATATTTTAATTGATCCATATTTTTTCTTATAAAAAATAATAGGTACACCCCATTATGACAAACTAAAATGAATGAATCCCTTATCAATATTCACCTAGAGTTTCTTCTTCAATCCCTAAAACTCAGTGGGGTCCATTATATATGGAGTCTTTAAAATAGGTGTAGAACTAGGCACAAGTTCTACTAAAAACTCAACTAAATGATTCAGATGAAGATTAGGAAACTATTTTAGAAAACATAAAAAAACTCTAAAATAATAATAATATATTCAATATTTATATTCTCCCCAACCATATGAGATAAAAAACCCATTTGAATAATAATAAAGACCCATATAATGGATGAAATTTCCATCAGAAGTTTATATTTATATTCACACTGATGAATGATCATAAGTTGGTTTAGAATATTAAATGTGACATACCTTCCTTGGAAATTGATGTTTGATTTATGTAAAAAATCCAATTTATTCCTAAAATAACATCAAATTAAACTAGAGGTAGAATGAAGAGATTTATAGGAAGAACATTGCTACAAACTTCAATTGAAGAGAATTATTAACTTGAGATGATATCATCATATTATTATGATTTTTTTATAATTCTAAAACTAATAATTTGGGTGGTATTATGATACCCTTATTAAATTATTTAGATATAAAAGAGTTGTAAATCTAGAATCAAATATGAAATTAGTAGTTGTAGAGTAGATGGTAAGTATACCTTTCAATACTTTGTTATCATACCCTACATCAGAAATAATGATTACATAATATTTCCCTTTTTTCTAGGATTAATAGGTTTCTAATTCCAATTACCATCATTAACCTTCATATTTGTGAACTGTTTAGCATAATTACCATATTTTTACATTTTAAACACTGGGGTGTGGGTGGGGTGTTACATGATTCCTTTTAACTAACATTAACTAAAAAATTCATCCCATTACTTTGTCATTATATTTACTGATGTAATTTCTTTCCACAATTAAACATCTTCCTCTCCCCTTAAGAAAATTTAATCATTTTTTCCTTCCATACTTTGAGCATAAAGGAAATCTCATCTTCTTATATCCATGGTTTTTATAATTTCCTATGAATTACATATCTCTTTTATTATCATAAGTATGTGATTGATAGGTAACACAAATATTTATTTCCACATTGATAACACATCAAATGATTTCTTCATATCTACTAAAGTCACTTATTGATAACACCCTTCATAGATTTAGTTTTAAGCCACTGAATAATTGACCAATCTTAATTTCAGGTTGGATGATAATACTAGAAGTGTATCTCGTAAGTCTTATAAAATTTTCCTAATATGTAAAGACCCGTAAAATTCAAGGGAATTTTTTTTTAATTTTCTTTAGAATTTTACAAGAGCGCGGTTTCAGACGGCACCTGATTCCGAGGCCCGGAGTGCCCAGAATTAATTTCCGAAGTTTGGCTCGGGTACGTTCAGTGAACGAACGAGCGGGAATTCCTAACTTTTGATCCGGTGCTCGGAATTGAAATCCGAGGGCACCGATGAACTCGCAGCGCCGATATTCGCTTAAAGAGACCTTTTCGGGAGTTGCGTTTGTTGCAAGTTGAAAGTTAGTTTTGGGGTTTTTCAGTTAAGTTAAATAAAATTGAGTAAGACAAATTTTATGTTAACTTATTAAAAACCTACCAAAGGAGGTTGGAAGTGGGACCCACACCCACTTAACCTCCCTTGGGAGGATTAAGTGTGGTGGGGCCCACACAAACCCCTTTTTCTTTTCAAATTCTCTCAACATCCTTAACCCCCCTCTTTAATGGCTTAAGTTACTTATTTAATTTTGGGGAGTTAAACTCTTTTGAATTTCAAACATTTGAAATTCTTTTGAGTTATGTGTTAATAAAATAAGATGTAATCTTATTTGTTTTTGGGTCGTTTTGTTTATTCCCTTGAGTGCTTTTTGAGAGCTCCTCTTCATCTTCAAGCTCTGACGAAGAACGAAGAACGCTCAAACTCCGACGAAGAACGACGCCTCTCTTCTTCGTCCTCGGTGTCAACAAAAGGGAACGCCGCTTCCTCCTCGGACCTTCTTCGTCGGCAAACGAAGATCCGCCAACGTCGTGTCTCTTCGGGCATAACACTTCGTCAACGGATTTGACGAACGACGACCGCGACGCCCGACCTCCGCGACACCGTCTTCCGCGGAACGTAGACGATTCTTCGAATCTTGAACCCGAGGTAGGGGTTGTTGGTTCTTTATTTCTTTATTCTTTTCCTTGAACGTGGATCTCGCATGTCTAACTTGATGCTTGATTGTTTAAGTTGCGTTATTAATTTAACGTGAGGGGGCCGGACCGCACGAACACGGCCGAACCCCCCTCCAACGTTCATGTTTATCCATGCGGGTGGAAGCAAGTAGCGAGGTGCCGTCGCACCACGCGGATGATCGTTCAATTAAATTACGCGGCGTCGTCGCGCCACGCCGAGGAAAAATCTTCAAGAACGCGACGTCGTCGCGCCGCGTTGAAAAGAATCAAAGCACGGCAAAGGGGCGCGGTGCCGTCGCACCGCGCCGGATGACGAACGCCGCGGCCGGTTTCGGGCCGCGGTAGGACGAGGAGACCGCGGCCGGTTCCAGGCCGCGGCGGGACGAGAAGACCGCGGCCGGTTCCGGGCCGCGGCGGAAGAGAAGACCAGCGGCCGGGCCGCCGGCGTCAGTAGCCGAAAGGGGGACCGGAATTTCCGGTCCCGTTTGAGAAAACCGGCCGGCCAGCTGGCCGGCCGGAAGGCTTTAAAACCGGGGGAAAATTAATCCCCCGGCCGCCTAATAAAACCCCCCCCTCTTTAAGAGGGGGGCGGTTTTTTTTGAAGAAGGGGGGGGGGGGGGGCAGCCGGCCCCCCGGTTCCGTTCCAGCAAGCCCCCCCCCACGTGGCGGGGGGCGTTTCTTTTAAAAATCGGCGCGGCTAAGCCGCGCCGCCAGAGGAAAATCGGGGGGGGGGGGGGGGGGGGGCTTAGCCCCCTGCGTGCCGACCGTGTGCGGCCAAGCCGCCGCGGCACCCCGCGTGCGCCGCCCTCCAGCAAAGCGGGAGCTTGCTCCCCGCAAGCCGACCGCGTGCGGCCCCTCGCGGCCCGCCGCCACCGCGGCCGCCGCGGCCCGCCGCCGCCGCCGTCCGCCGCCGCCATCCGCCGCCGCCGGCCACCGCGCCGCCCGGGGGGGGGGGGGGGGGGGTCGGGCCGGGTCGGCCCGGACCCGGACCCCCCCGTTTCGAACCTGATTTGGTTTTTGGCTCATAACTTGAGCCTCGGACCTCCGAACGATGAACCGTCTGCGGCAACGCGATCCTTGGATCGAGACGGTCGTTTCGGTATATCGCACTCAAGGTTTCGGATTACTTTGAGTTCGGCCGGGTTGGTTCGTTCACGGAACCAACCGGGCCTTCGGAGCGGAAACGCTCATATCTCGAGCCACGAACGTCCGATTGACGCGCCGTCAGTCGCGTTGCGTTCCTCTTAATGAGGCGGATCTTTTGGCATACTCCGCCCGAGGTTTGGACGCAGGTGGAGTACGGTCGGGTTGGTTTTGCCTTAAAAACCAACCGGGCCCCGGAGACGAAAAAGCCAATAACTCACAGACCGGGCGTCCGATTGACGCGCCGTCTGTTTCGTTGACTTCCTCTTGATGAGACGGAACTTTTGACATACTCCGCCCGAGTTTTGGATGCAGTCGGAGTATGGCCGGGTTGGATTGTACCCGAAATCCACCCGGGCCCCTGGAACGGGAAAGCTGATATCTTTCAGACAGGACGTCCGTTTGACGAACCGTCAGCGGCGTTGGTGGTTACGTTGAGTAACGGTCCCTTCGAGTATACCCTATGGGAGTTCGGGGTACAGTTGAGATACGGCCGGGATTGGTTTCGCTCACGAAACCAACCGGGCCCCTGGGACGAAAAGGCTAATAACTCACAGACCGGGCGTCCGATCGACGCGCCGTCTGTTGCGTTGAGACCCCTGTGACGAGACGGACCTTTGAGACACTTCTTCGTGGGACTTTGAGATACTTGGAGTATCGACCAGTAGCTCGTGGAGTGGACCCTTCCGGAGACGAGCGGGCGGGGGAGCGCTTGGGTGTAGCGGCGGATCCGTGGTACTTGACAGTGGTGGTGCGCTTGGATGCAGCAGCAGACCCTTGGCGGTGGAGCGCTTGGTTGTAGCGGCGGAACCGCGACACTCTACGGAGTGTGTGCGTTTGGTTGTAGCGACAGACCTGCGACAGTGGAGACGTGCGTGCGGAGTACGGAGACCGTGTAGCCGGCTGAGACCTGACGACTGCTTGACCGACTCGACTTGGAGTGAGTCGACTAGCCCAGTGGACGGAGCGCCCGGTATTTGGCGGCAGACCCACGGCGGACGGAGCGCCTGGTAGTTGGCAGCAAACCCGCGGTACTCGACAGGAGGAGTACCTCAGTAGGCTATTAGGGCGAGCGCCCGGTATTTGGCGACAGACCCTCAGCGGACGGAGCGCCAGGTAGTTGGCCGCAAACCCGCAGTACTCGACAGGAGGAGTACCTCAGCAGTCTTAGGTTAGTGAGCAGTACCTCGGAGTCGTGACAGGACCACTGTACACTCTAGAGACGGAGCTCTTCAGCAGTTACGGTTTCGATAATGAAAATCCTGGTTTGAGCTGAGACTTTTGACCTTTGTGTTTCCTCATGATTGAGATGAGTTACTTGATAACTTAGGTATATGTATGGGCATATACCTGGGTAGTGGTTATCCGTTGATCTCATGATCCTTGTGTTTCCTCATGACTGAGATGGGTTACTTGATAACTTAGGTATATGTATGGGCATATACCTAAGTAGAGTTTATCTGTTGTGATCTTCTCGTGGTTATCCTTGTTGGTTTTAGTGAGACCTTGAGGGTCTCGGGGTCCCTACTGAGTATCGTTATACTCACCCCTGCACGGGCTATGCCCGCACCTCGTTGTGTTGGTTGCAGACGACGGACAGTGCTGACAGAAGCCGAGTGTTCGAGGACTGGACGGTACCTGGAGGTGGACTATACGACGAGGTGGATCCCAGAGGCAGACCACTGGGTGGGACATACTCGGAGCGGATGGCGGGACCCGAGGAGCAGAGGAGCTATCTGTACCCACCCTTCAGGTGGGATTTCCAGTGGACATCTCAGCGTAGCAGCTTTACTTTTCAGTTGCTGTTTTCCCTTTCGAGTTGTACTTTACAGTTGGGCTTGTATTTCCGGCCCCTTTTTACTTTTCAGCTCTTCTTTTGTACTTAGTGTTTTACTTCCGCTTGTACTCTGTGGTGCTTGTTTTCTTTTATAAAGGCAATGCCTTCCCAGTTATCGGGATTTTACGCCTTTGGTGCTAGTCGCCAGCCCCTGGCCTATGGAAGGCGGGCTTGGGGTAGTCACGGCACGGGCCCCGAGGACGGGTCGTGACAAATTGGTATCAGAGGAGTTCGGTTCTACCGCAGAACTTATAACTCTGATGTTTCTTTCTGTGAAGCAATAGTGTTGAGAGTACCGAGTGTGGTTTTCAGTTCAGGGAGTCCAGCGTTGGTGCGGGCGGCCGACGTATCCATACACCAGGACCCTGACAACTGATTTCCGACTTTGTGCACGAAAACACTGATTGCGTGTGTGTTTTCAAAGGTTTTTCCCCTTAAAACAGCTCAAACTAGGTCAGCTCACCAGGTATAATCGTTTGATCGTGTTACGTTGTTTCTTTCAGGATGTCTTTTCTCAGACGACCAGCTAGAGCCCGGAGGGATGAGCGTGCTGACAGTCTGTCGAGCGACGAGGCTTCGGTACAGGGCCCTCTTGCAGTTGAGGCACCAGCGGAGGCACCAGCGGTACTACCATACGTTGGGCCACCGATGCCACCAGCCCCAGCAGTAGGCGATGCACGACGCTTGAGCGCGCTGCACGAGTTCCAGCGCCAGAGGCCACCCAGGTTCCGGGGAGAGATGGACCCGCAGGCGGCTGAGGTTTGGCTGGAGGCTGTGGTGTGAGTCTTCAGGCTAGTGGGGACGCCGGCAGACCTCATGGTGATCCTCGCTGCGAGCCTACTACACGCAGCAGCAGGTAGGTGGTGGAGCCACTTGTTTCAGTTTTGCGATGAGATGAACTTCGCATGGGAAGACTTCGAGACCTTCTTCAGGGTGGAGTTTGTGCCAGTATCTCTACACCCCGAGCGTGTACAGGAGATTCTGCCTTTGCCGCGTGTTTTTCGATCAGAAGCCGAGTCATCTGTGGGCAGTAGACAGATGATGCAGAGGTCCAGGAGGACCAGACCAGCAGTTGGGCGATCTCGGGTTTTAGGACCGGTGGTGCAGGGCACCCGGAGTGGGAACAGAGCTAGCCGTGCAAGGAGCAGGTTGTGTTACTCATGCCGCGGAAAGGGTCACCTGGCACGTGACTGTCCGACTCCTCGATCCGCAGGCTTGGAGGGATCCACCGAGGTTGAGGCAGCGTCAAATGCTGAAGCTCTGGGAGCAGGTGGACAGGGGAGGAACTAGTGGATACGTCTTTTGTACTTCTAGTTCCATGTTGATGTTGCTTTTGTGTAGCGTCTTGTATTATGAGCTGCAATAATAAAAGACGCATCCTTTGTGATGTTTTCATTCCTGTCCTCTTTTGTGATGTTACTAAGAGGTTTCAGTTGACTGTTGACTTGACCCTCACTTGTGAGACATCTACTGGAGGAGACCCAGTTACCACACACTGATGCCGACAGTGTGACTCAACCCTTGGAGGCGAGAGTAACAGTTGGATCTCTTAGTAGTAGCGTCGAGGCCTTACGACGTCATCCTTGGTATGGATTAGTATCATCCATGTTAGGATTGACTGTTTTAGGCAAAGAATGTGGTTCATCCAGGGGATGAGACCAGGTTTCTCTTATCGGCAAAGAAGAAATCTTGCAGCTCTTGTGGAACCAGAGAAGGTCCAGGTCATCCAGGAGCGGATGAGGACAGCTCAGAGCCGGCAGAAGTCATATGCTGACAGGAGGCAGATGCCACAGGAGTTCGAGGATGGCGACCACGACTTCTTGCGGGTCTCACCTCGACGTGGTATTCGGAGATTTGGCCGAGGCGGCAAGATATCTCCGCGCTTCATCAGACCCTTCCAGGTCCTCAGCAAGGTTGGCGAGGTGGCTTATCGCCTGGCTCTACCACCTCAGTTGCACCGGGTGCACGACGTCTTCCACGTATCTCAGCTGAGGAGATACGTGCACGACCCGACGCACATCATTGACCATGGGGAGCTTGACGTTGACGATGGGGTGACTTTTACGGAGGTCCCAGTGGAGATAGAGGACCGTCAGGAGCGGGTCCTACTTGGGTGATCGATTCCTCTTGTGCGCAACAGATGGCGGCACGGGAATCTCCAGGAGAGCACATGGGAGCGGGAGGCTCAGATGCGTGCTCAGTACCCTCTTTTGTTTCCCTAGTTTTTGTTGTATCTTTACGGGGACGTAAAGCCCTGAGGTGGGAGTAATGTAAAGACCCGTAAAATTCAAGGGAAATTTTTTTTTAATTTTCTTTAGAATTTTACAAGAGCGCGGTTTCAGACGGCACCTTATTCCGAGGCCCGGAGTGCCCGGAATTAATTTCCGAAGTTTGGCTCGGGTACGTTCAGTGAACGAACGAGCGGGAATTCCTAACTTTTGATCCGGTGCTCGGAATTGAAATCCGAGGGCACCGATGAACTCGCAGCGCCGATATTCGCTTAAAGAGACCTTTTCGGGAGTTGCGTTTGTTGCAAGTTGAAAGTTAGTTTTGGGGTTTTTCAGTTAAGTTAAATAAAATTGAGTAAGACAAATTTTATGTTAACTTATTAAAAACCTACCAAAGGAGGTTGGAAGTGGGACCCACACCCACTTAACCTCCCTTGGGAGGATTAAGTGTGGTGGGGCCCACACGAACCCCTTTTTCTTTTCAAATTCTCTCAACATCCTTAACCCCCCTCTTTAATGGCTTAAGTTACTTATTTAATTTTGGGGAGTTAAACTCTTTTGAATTTCAAACATATGAAATTCTTTTGAGTTATGTGTTAATAAAATAAGATGTAATCTTATTTGTTTTTGGGTTGTTTTGTTTATTCCCTTGAGAGCTTTTTGAGAGCTCCTCTTCATCTTCAAGCTCTGACGAAGAACGAATAACGCTCAAACTCCGACGAAGAACGACGCCTCTCTTCTTCGTCCTCGGTGTCAACAAAAGGGAACACCGCTTCCTCCTCGGACCTTCTTCGTCGGCAAACGAAGATCCGCCAACGTCGTGTCTCTTCGGGCATAACACTTCGTCAACGGATTTGACGAACGACGACCGCGACGCCCGACCTTCGCGACACCGTCTTCCGCGGAACGTAGACGATTCTTCGAATCTTGAACCCGAGGTAGGGGTTGTTGGTTCTTTATTTCTTTATTCTTTTCCTTGAACGTGGATCTCGCATGTCTAACTTGATGCTTGATTGTTTAAGTTGCGTTATTAATTTAACGTGAGGGGGCCGGACCGCACGAACACGGCCGAACCCCCCTCCAACGTTCATGTTTATCCATGCGGGTGGAAGCAAGTAGCGAGGTGCCGTCGCACCACGCGGATGATCGTTCAATTAAATTACGCGGCGCCGTCGCGCCACGCCGAGGAAAAATCTTCAAGAACGCGACGCCGTCGCGCCGCGTTGAAAAGAATCAAAGCACGTAAAAGGGGCGCGGTGCCGTCGCACCGCGCCGGATGACGAACGCCGCGGCCGGTTCCGGGCCGCGGTAGGACGAGGAGACCGCGGCCGGTTCCAGGCCGCGGCGGGACGAGAAGACCGCGGCCGGTTTCGGGCCGCGGCGGAAGAGAAGACCGGCGGCCGGGCCGCCGGCGTCAGTAGCCGAAAGGGGGACCGGAATTTCCGGTCCCGTTTGAGAAAACCGGTCGGCCAGCTGGCCGACCGGAAGGCTTTAAAACCGGGGGAAAATTAATCCCCCGGCCGCCTAATAAAAACCCCCCTCTTTAAGAGGGGGGCGGTTTTTTTTGAAGAAGGGGGGGCAGCCGGCCCCCCGGTTCCGTTCCAGCAAGCCCCCCCCACGTGGCGGGGGGCGTTTCTTTTAAAAATCGGCGCGGCTAAGTCGCGCCGCCAGAGGAAAATCGGGGGGGGGGGGGGGGGGGCTTAGCCCCCTGCGTGCCGACCGTGTGCGGCCAAGCCGCCGCGGCACCCCGCGTGCGCCGCCCTCCAGCAAAGCGGGAGCTTGCTCCCCGCAAGCCGACCGCGTGCGGCCCCTCGCGGCCCGCCGCCACCGCGGCCCGCCGCCGCCACCACCGCGGCCCGCCGACGCCGCCGCGGCCCGCCGCCGCCGCGGCCCGCCGCCGCCGCCGTCCGCCGCCGCCGTCCGCCGCCGCCGGCCACCGCGCCGCCCGGGGGGGGGGGGGGGGGGGGTCGGGCCGGGTCGGCCCGGACCCGGACCCCCCCGTTTCGAACCTGATTTGATTTTTGGCTCATAACTTGAGCCTCGGACCTCCGAACGACGAACCGTCTGCGGCAACGCGATCCTTGGATCGAGACGGTCGTTTCGGTATATCGCACTCAAGGTTTCGGATTACTTTGAGTTCGGCCGGGTTGGTTCGTTCACGGAACCAACCGGGCCTTCGGAGCAGAAACGCTCATATCTCGAGCCACGAACGTCCGATTGACGCGCCGTCAGTCGCGTTGCGTTCCTCTTAATGAGGCGGATCTTTTGGCATACTCCGCCCGAGGTTTGGACGCAGGTGGAGTACGGTCGGGTTGGTTTTGCCTTAAAAACCAACCGGGCCCCGGAGACGAAAAAGCCAATAACTCACAGACCGGGCGTCCGATTGACGCGCCGTCTGTTTCGTTGACTTCCTCTTGATGAGACGGAACTTTTGACATACTCCGCCCGAGTTTTGGATGCAGTCGGAGTATGGCCGGGTTGGATTGTACCCGAAATCCAACCGGGCCCCTGGAACGGGAAAGCTGATATCTTTCAGACAGGACGTCCGTTTGACGAACCGTCAGCGGCGTTGGTGGTTACGTTGAGTAACAGTCCCTTCGAGTATACCCTATGGGAGTTCGGGGTACAGTTGAGATACGGCCGGGATTGGTTTCGCTCACGAAACCAACCGGGCCCCTGGGACGAAAAGGCTAATAACTCACAGACCGGGCGTCCGATCGACGCGCCGTCTGTTGCGTTGAGACCCCTGTGACGAGACGGACCTTTGAGACACTTCTTCGTGGGACTTTGAGATACTTGGAGTATCGACCAGTAGCTCGTGGAGTGGACCCTTCCGGAGACGAGCGGGCGGGGGAGCGCTTGGGTGTAGCGGCGGATCCGTGGTACTTGACAGTGGTGGTGCGCTTGGATGCAGCAGCAGACCCTTGGCGGTGGAGCGCTTGGTTGTAGCGGCGGAACCGCGACACTCTACGGAGTGTGTGCGTTTGGTTGTAGCGACAGACCCGCGACAGTGGAGACGTGCGTGCGGAGTACGGAGACCGTGTAGCCGGCTGAGACCTGACGACTGCTTGACCGACTCGACTTGGAGTGAGTCGACTAGCCCAGTGGACGGAGCGCCCGGTATTTGGCGGCAGACCCACGGCGGACGGAGCGCCTGGTAGTTGGCAGCAAACCCGCGGTACTCGACAGGAGGAGTACCTCAGTAGGCTATTAGGGCGAGCGCCCGGTATTTGGCGACAGACCCTCAGCGGACGGAGCGCCAGGTAGTTGGCCGCAAACCCGCAGTACTCGACAGGAGGAGTACCTCAGCAGTCTTAGGTTAGTGAGCAGTACCTCGGAGTCGTGACAGGACCACTGTACACTCTAGAGACGGAGCTCTTCAGCAGTTACGGTTTCGATAATGAAAATCCTGGTTTGAGCTGAGACTTTTGACCTTTGTGTTTCCTCATGATTGAGATGGGTTACTTGATAACTTAGGTATATGTATGGGCATATACCTGGGTAGTGGTTATCCGTTGATCTCATGATCCTTGTGTTTCCTCATGACTGAGATGGGTTACTTGATAACTTAGGTATATGTATGGGCATACACCTAAGTAGAGTTTATCTGTTGTGATCTTCTCGTGGTTATCCTTGTTGGTTTTAGTGAGACCTTGAGGGTCTCAGGGTCCCTACTGAGTATCGTTATACTCACCCCTGCACGGGCTATGCCCGCACCTCGTTGTGTTGGTTGCAGACGACGGACAGTGCTGACAGAAGCCGAGTGTTCGAGGACTGGACGGTACCTGGAGGTGGACTATACGACGAGGCGGATCCCAGAGGCAGACCACTGGGTGGGACATACTCGGAGCGGATGGCGGGACCCGAGGAGCAGAGGAGCTATCTGTACCCACCCTTCAGGTGGGATTTCCAGTGGACATCTCAGCGTAGCAGCTTTACTTTTCAGTTGCTGTTTTCCCTTTCGAGTTGTACTTTACAGTTGGGCTTGTATTTCCGGCCCCTTTTTACTTTTCAGCTCTTCTTTTGTACTTAGTGTTTTACTTCCGCTTGTACTCTGTGGTGCTTGTTTTCTTTTATAAAGGCAATGCCTTCCCAGTTATCGGGATTTTACGCCTTTGGTGCTAGTCGCCAGCCCCTGGCCTATGGAAGGCGGGCTTGGGGTAGTCACGGCACGGGCCCCGAGGACGGGTCGTGACATAATAAGTACTAATGGATTAATTATATTTATACTTAATCTCAAGTAATTAATTATCCATTTTTATAAGGAATAAGATAAAATTACTTATTTAAAAATAATCACTTAAACTCATCCCACTCCATGGAGTAAATTTATTCTGATTGCATTGTGTTCTTGATAAGAATCGACCATTGATCTGCTTCAACTTCCAAAAATTAAACAAATAAAATAAATTTTTCATGTTATAAATACTAGAGGATTAAAAATATATTTTTAGTGATACTAATCCATTTCTCAAAAACTAGTGGATCAACAGACCCACAGAAAGAAGGTGGATGTTGCCTAATGAAGAACTAAAAAGAACATTGTTCCCTTATTTTCTTATTTGAAATATCAACATGAATCATAGGTTGAGAAAGTTGTGTATGCATAAAAAATATATTTTTCATTCCAAATCCCATAAAATTTGGTTTCTCAGGAGGAAAATCATTACATTTCCCGTAACAGTCAACATTAACATGGTTCTTTGAGTTCCATCTATTAACTAAAAACAAAATGTGTGAGAAATAGTAACCAGAGTGAAAAGCCACATAATATCTACCTTACCTAAAATTTAGTATATAATATAATACTTAAAATTATCCCTAGGGTTATCATTATTTTTTTCATCCTCATTTATGAAGGTAACCAATCCTTGATCTGATACTATCTATATCAACACATACATTTTATACATAAATATTACATCTTAATGGATGAATATTCAATACATAACATTATGAAACATGCCAAAAATATAGGTCTAGTGTATTTGGAAAATGGATACATAAAAAAATAGTTCATAGGATATATATATCATTTCCCATTTATTTCTTTAGAACTATCACCCTTGTTAGACATATAATACTTAATCTTTCTTTATATCCTAAGGAAGGGAAACATAATAAAGGGAGAGATCATATTCCCAGTAAAGGTAAACAAGGGATATATCAATGATAAACTAATCATAACATGAGAATAAGGGTATGGAAACATGGGATTAACATTTTAAAACCTACTCATCATATCATAGATTATAATATTGAATCATATAACAAATATTGAAAATTCATAAGATATGAATCATAAAGTAATCAAAGAACATATGCCATGAGAGCATAACATTGTTATAAGAAATAAGTTTATGGAATACACATAAGAATAAAAAATAATTTCATTAGTAAATTATGTATTCCAGGACTATCATAGTGGATTGGTTTCACTCCCCATTCCATCACATCCTTAGTCAAGGTTCACTCCCATAACTATCATAGTGGATGAATTCCCTTACTAAACTAGGTTAACTCTCCATTCCAATCCTTATTATCTCATGAGATATACATCTTTACCCAATGTTTTGGAGAGATATATAATTATGATACCACCTATAATATAATGAAAATAATATATATGTGTTCCACAGGATCATAAAACATTTATCTTATCATAGACCTTGGAAAAGAAATGGGTTTCATAAAAATTTTTACATTTCATTATTGAACAACCCATTGAAAATAAATGGATTTCATAAAAATATTGTCATAATAATCATAAAACATCCATAAAAAGAATAATTAAGGTATAATTAGACCATATATATAGTAAATATTAATTAACATCAAAAATTTTCATCACATATAGAAAAATCCTTTGAAAGGTCTCTGGAATATTTCTTGAGGAAAATACACTTTTTTTTTGAAATAACTTCATTAAAATAATTTTTTTTATAAATATAATGGATAAAATTTTATTTAAAAATAAAAATATAAAACTATATAAAAAGCATGAAAACATTGAGTGGTCATGATGGTGGGAAATTCCATTCATTCCATGAAGTTTTAAACAAAGAATCCCTTCATATTTTTGATAAAAAGTATGAAGTACCTCATTCAGGAAATGGAAATAAGATTCATTTTAATTTTTTTATAAAAATTTAATCATGGGTAAAAATCACTTTAAATAATAATATAAGGATAGTAATAATATTCTCTAAATAATTTTTAGAAATCATGGATATGGAAGAAAATTATTTTTGACCGAAAGAGAAATAAAGTTAGTTTTCCTTAAAAATAATCTTTTGGTACATTAAGAACTTAAAGAGAGGAAAATGAAAGTAAAAAATGTTATATACTAAAATAATCATAGTAGAATAAAATTAATGATATTATTGAGTGATAAGTCATAAAATTTCATCATAGGAAGCTTAATCCTAAACAATCCCGATAAACAATGAGATTATAACATAAATCCCTTATCTTAAGTTCCAATTGCTTCAAAAGCACTCTAACCTCATTTATAATAAATTTAAATTTATTATAATTATATAATATAATCATTTATATAATTATAATACAATATATGATCCAATTTTGACATTTCAATACCCATTTATTAATAATTCCTTATTAAAATCATCATTTATGGATGTTAACTGTTAAATGTTTCATTGATGTTTTGGCTCTGCAGTTATGGTCCTTATAATTTGATCATGGTTCCATCATATATAAAATTTTAACCATGATATAAATATCATATATATTAATCATATATATATATATATATATATATATATTTATCCATAAAAGGTAGAGGTAAAAAATGAATTACACCATTCATGGAGAAGATAGACCGTATGTACGCATGGGCACTATTTTTATTTTTGATATATATAATGAAAGAAAGGTAAATAATAATTAAAATTTACAAAAACATAATAATATAATAAATAGTATATATATATATTAAATCTATCATTATAACCATCCAATTGAATTGGTGATGAAAAATTAATTACATCAATACGTGGAGACGGTAAGCTGCATGTATGCACGAGCGATATTTTCACTTTCCATAGGATATAAAGAAGATGGAAAACAATTATTACATCATAATAATAACAAATAAGTCTATTTAAGATTCATAATTAATTATTTTAGAATATATACCAAGGATTTATATGAGGTATATGAATAAATATAATTGAAAATTCTATGTTAATAGTTATACCTCTTTGTTGCTCGAGTGGCCCGAAGGCCTTCATTTTTATTTATTTTTGATAACCCCCTTTCAAGGGATGAGGGGGAACCCTTAAAAGGCCCATAGGCTCAGAGATTACATGGACCATAGGCTTAATATATTACATGACCCAAAGGTCTTAGGGAATTCAACCAGACTATCTATAAGGAACTGCCCCTCCTTAGCATCTGCATCTTGATAGTAGCTCTCCACCTTTGTATGACCATCTGGCTAGGCTTCCCGTGCAAGCACAGGCTGGTACCAATGGAATAGAAACACCCTCTAATTCTGACAATCCATTTGGCTCTACTCTGGTGAGTGCACCTGCTCTGAATCCTCTTCTAGGGCTGCTCCTTTTTATAGTGTGTCTGCGGCCTACATTCATGTGGCCCGAAGGCCTTAGGGTGGACCTAAGGCATTAAGGTGGCCCAAAGGCCTTGAGAATCAACTGGCCCGAAGGCCTTGGGAGGACCGAAAGCCTTGCAGGACCCGAGGACCAAACTGGTGACCTGGAGGTCCAGATGGATGAATAGTTTTGGATGCTACAGTACCGAACAATGCCTGCTACAGTGCCTGCTACAGTACCTACTACAGTAGCTGCTACAATAACCCTGAAATAATATTTAAAATATAGTGTGATGATAAGTCTTAATAATCCCATGAAATAATATTTAGATAAGTTTAATTTATTTTTTAACCATTATATTTTAGTTTAACCCTTATTAATTCTTTTGACACTTACTGTAAAATAAAAGTTTTCTACTCATTAAGGATCAACGATGTTACCATAAAAATAAAAGAGATAGATGAATAAAAAATGGTTGATATTATAAACCATATCCCATTAACTTGGACAAGGAAATAATTTTTATTATTTTTAAATCATTTAATAAAATATATTTTATTATAAATTATCATTAATGTCATTTTTGAGCTATTCATTTACTTTAACTTTAAATTCATTAAGATAGTTATGGAATTTGAATATAAACCATTAAAAAATACATAATATGTTATATTTATCTAAAAATTTCGTTCAACAAATGAAATAATCCAATTTTTATTAATTTTAATACTTTTAAAATCATTTATTTTATTTTTCTATTAATTGAAAAAATATTGTGTTGGCGATGCATAAGAATTTCAGAAAATTATTTAAGCAATAAAAATTGAAAAAACTAATATGGTAAAAATAATAATTTATATTTAAAATAAAAATTTATAATGGAACATAACCTCTTTTTTATGTATGAAAAAATATTAGAGATATTAAAGTCATGAGAGTGGAATTATTTATTTATTTATTTCTTAAATTATTATAAAGGTCATAATAAAATAAAAATGGCACCAAGTTGCCATATTTTTGAAAAATAGGATGGAAATGGCCAAAATAAACTTGTAAAATAGGATAAATGAAAGTGTTATATAAATTTTAAAGCCTTATCCCAAAGTTTTAACCCAATTTTACTCATTTTTTCCATACTGAGCTGATAAATATTTACTAAGGTTACTATTCATAATGATCAAAAATAAAAATGACCTATTTTCCAAATTTGATCCTCCTGATTCTAAATATGGAATATATTTTTTAAATATTCAATTCAATGAATTAGAATAATTTAAATAAAAATTAAACCCTCAAAACATGACAAAAAGTAGTTTTCTAGATTTTTTTTGAAGTATAAAGAATTTTATACCAAAATCCAATATAAAATTTCTTATAATAAAATTACTTGGATTATTAATAATATAAATCAACCAATTTTACTTTTAAAACCATTTAAAATAATAATGAAACCTTTTAAATTTGTTAATTGAAAATACACTTTAATAAAAACTAGTTTTTTTCACTATTCATCATAAAATCAATATTTTTAGAAAATTATAAAACATTTAATAGAAGATAATTATGAAATTATGATTTAATAAATGAAGATAATTTTTTAAAATAAATTTTCTAAAATTTTCAGAAATTAATTATACAATTTTCTCAAAAAAATAAATACAAATGATTTTTGAGTGAAAATGTATTTTTAAAGCATATAATGAATTTACTAAAAATTGTGCACTTATTTTTCAGTATATTTTATTTAAATAAAACCCTTATACATATTTTATTTTTTAAAATTTTCAAAATTGGTTATTCATATTTACTTCTCTAATTTAAAGGCTAGTTTATAACAATATACTTTTACGATTCATTTAGACTTGGGGTCGTATGTATCATAACCTATCAAAGAAATTAAATTCATTTTAAGAGAAATATATCATAAATTTTCAAGGTGTTATAACTCTAGTTTGAAAACCACTTTTAAAACATTGTCACTTTGAAAAATAATTTCACTTTATGGCGTTTCTTTAAAACGATTCCTTTTGTTTGTCCAAAACATTCCATTTTTTCCAAAAAAAAATAACAAAGTCTCAAATATGAAGGAAGTGAATACACATGGAATATACATGTTCAGCTCACCAAAAAATGGCATAATTATTGTCATAATGATAAGCATAAACAACATCAGATATGACAAAAATGTTTTTAAGTATAAATGTTTGGGCAACCAAATAATACAAGGAATAAACAATAAGTATAAAATAATTCATAAACAACATTATATATCCAATAAATAAAAGAAACATAGGTATAAAAATAAACATAAAGACATATAATCCAAACTAGGCATAAATAATAGGAATCATGGTATCTAACTAATGTATTCTAGTGTGACTTAGTCTAAGATATGTTATGATATCTAGTTAATCATAATCCATATGTTTCGAATCTCTCTTGGTATTCCCTAGGCCCAACCTTCCATGATATAACTTGGTCCCTTGGGAAAAATCCCTTATAAGAGCTTAATTAGTCTCTTGGGCAACGTTTCTCTCATCAGTACACTTGGTCCACATGAAAAACATATTTCAATGGGCTCCCTCAGTCCCATGGTTAACACCCCTAGATAGTAAATGAAATAATCTATGGATCTAAGTTACTAAGTAACCCACACACCCAAGGTATCCCATGTGCAACACATTAAAATCACATAAACAAATAAAAATTTCAAATTCCGTAATCCAAACATGTCCATAATAATCATACACCATTCTCATGGTAAAAACATTTCAAAACCCCATTTTTAAATCCATTTGAAACCACAAATCCTCCTTGAGTCATTTTATAAAACACAACATATGTAGTTAAACCACTTACCTTGGAAAATCCCCCTTTTAAAACATCAAATTTCCAACACACAACCTAAATAAAAAAATAAAGTTTAAATAAACATTTATAACACCATTAAAAGGTATTTTTATAAATAAAAACCCAATGAAATCAAGAATAAAAGTCCATACATGTAAAATAACCCTTAAATAGAGACTACTACTATAAATAAAACTCAAAAATGTTTCCTTAAAAAAGCATCACTATAATTAAAGGACAGAGTTCCTCACACACAAAAACCACAAATAAACAAAAAAACCCCAATAAAAAAATCTTGGTTCATCTAAATCGCAATCTATGTTTCTATATTCCATGTAAATATAAAAACAAGGAAGAAAAAGGTGAAATGATGAAGAAATAAAGGAGAAATAACATTAAGATATAATCGCAAAAAATCCAAGGTGAATCCACCAAGAATTAAAAGTTAAGAAGCTCTAAAAAAAATGGAGGGTGGACGCACTTGAGTGAGAGTGAAATGAGGGAGAGGGGAGTAAGATTTGATAATGGTAAAATTGTAAAAATACCAATTTTTATTGACTCATACAATACATATGGGTTTTCCACACAATTATAAAAATCATGTTCCAATTGTGTGGGAGAAACTGTATCTCTAAAACAAAGCTACATCATTTTTGTAGATCCCTACATGGTCAAAAAATCCATGCTCAAGCTGTGTAAAATGCCATTATCCCCCAAAATACTCTCTCATACAGTTTTCCACATGATTTCAATTAATAATATTCTAACTATTAGCCAAGTCACAATTCTATAAAAATGGGTGTCTTCAATATCCAACTCATGAAAAATATAAGCATGGGTAAACAAACAAACAAAACACTAAATAAAATTTACCAATGACTCGACAACTATCACAATTCTCCCCAACATACCACTTTATACCTCTATAAAGTTCACATGGTTATTCAAAATAAAATAATTAAGGCCACTAATCCCTTACTGAAACTTTCTGATCCCACATCATGTGGCTATCACCACTATCATACCAAAGCACATGGACTGACCTGATAGAGTTACCATGGATCATCTTACTATGATAATCCATGATATAAATAGGTTGATCTATAATGGATATACTTTTCACCATCTCCAAATCTTCCTGCTCTATCACATGAAATGTGTTTGGATTAAACTTATTCAAATGGGAGATGTTAAAGACATTTTGGATCAAGGTCATCTGTGGTAGTAAGTCCAACTGACATGCTACCTTCCCAAGATGTTCCTTAATCAGAAATATCCCAACATAACATAGTGGAACCTTCCACTTATTTCCCAAGAGATGATTTCCTAGTTGAATAAATACCCAAATGAACACATGATCACCAAAACTCTAGTGGGTGATTATGATGATCGGAATATGATTTATGGTGACTATGAGCTATATATAACATCTTTAGAATTAAATTCACTTTCTTTATTATCTATTATATGAGGTTCGATCCTAATAAGGAATGATCATATAGCTTAGCCTAACATGATAGGGACCAATATAGACACCTATATAATTCCTCAAAAGGGACCATATTGATTGAGGTCTGGTAACTATTATTGTATGAAAATTCAGCCAATGATAGATACCTTTCCCAAAAACTTCTAAAGTCAAGACACATGCATGAATCACATGCTCAAAAATCTAAATAGACCACTTAGTCTGACCGTCCATCTATAGGTGATAATATTTGATCAAATTCAATTGAGTTTCTAAGTATTCTTGGTGAATCTTCCAAAATTCATAAGTAAAATGGGTATCTCAATCAAAAACTATCATTGAGGGCATTCCAAGAATCCTAACAATATCTTAGACATACAGGCGCCCAAGCTCCTCTGGCCTCATTAACTCCCTAATGGTAAAAAATTGGATGAATTATTAAAATAACATATAATCAAACATATAGAATCTTTCCTACTAGTATTATGAGGTATACCAATCACAATGTCCATAGAGATATTTTCCCAGTTCTATACTAGAACTGGAATAGGCTGAAGCAACCTAGCTGGCATATGATGCTCAACTTTGATCCAATGGTAGGTAAAACATCAGGATGAAAAATACACAACTGAATATATCATACTAGGCCATTAATACCAACACCTTGAGGTATAAAACACCTTGGTAGATCCCGGGTGAATAAACCAACTAGAATAATTCTCCTCATGCATCAGCTCCAGCCTCAGGGTCAAATGAACCACCGACCGCTACCTAAAGTAAAGGGTACCATCGGGAGACCAATACCAATCACTTAAGGTATAATTCACATTGAAAAATTAAATAATATAATATAATTCAGGATTATATGATTGTTCACACAAAACCTAATCAATTAGAGAGGACATGATTGGAACACTAGTTAAGAACACCTAATCTCTCTCCTCCCGCACCTGTAAACTAAGATCAGTGAATAAAACCATCAGACTCCACTCAAACTTCACCCCCTTTCAAGTCAGTGTTTTTAAGGTTGATGATTTTCTAGAGAAGTCCTAAATAAAGTGCCTGTGATATCTATCCAAACCTAAAAGTCTCATTATCTCAAACACATTATTAGCCCTCTCCCAAGACATGACTGCTTAGATCATCATTAGGTGCATTAAAATCCATCTCTTAGAAATCAAATAACCCATAAACTTAACCTCTTGGATCCATAAATAGAATTTGTAGAACTTATAATATAGGATATTCTCTCTCAAGGTACCCAAAAAAATAATCATATAGTCTCTATGGTACCCCTCCATCTTGAAATACATAAAAATATCATAAAAAAGACAACAATAAAGGAGTGAAAAAAGTGATGAAAGATTAGGTTCATCAATTCTATAAAGACCATAGGATCATTGGTAAGCCCAAATGGTATAACCGGGTACTCAAATTTCCCATACCATCTCTTGAAGGTTGTCTTAGGAACATCCTCATTCCAGACCCTCAACTGATGGTACCTTGACCTTAGAACAATTTTTGAAAACCACCAAACCCCCCTTGAGTGGATTAAAATAATAATCAATTTTAGGAAACATGTATTTATTCTTAACAATCACCAAGTTCAACTTTTGATATTATATAAAAAGTTGAATACTTTAATCTTATTTCTTTACAAAAAGTACCAACAATGCCCATAATGAAACACTTAGAAAAATAAACCCATTTATTTTGAGGTCCTACAACTAAAAGCTTAACTCCTTTAAATCGATATGATCCATCTAGTATGATGGTAAATAAATGGGGCCATATCAAGGAGAATACTAATTGTGAATTTAGCCTCTCTCTAGGGATAAAAATCAGAAAAATCATCTAGAAATACCTTATGGTATCAGTCCATAATCACTCAATGATAACCATATAAACCCTACTCCATGATATAGAAGAATAAAATGGGAAACTAGAATTTAATAAACCCCATATATGGAGTAACGAGTCATTGCCTCCTTGTTCTCAGGTCTCACTCACCATGTAAGATATGATCCCATCAGAAGATAGGAACTAGAACATATAGAAATAACTATTAATCTAATATTTGAAACTAATCATCAAATATATAATGATGATGAGATAAAAAACATCCAGGTCCAATATAAGGATTTTTTTGGAAAAAATCCATTTATATTGTGTTTTTGGGGTTTTGTTCTTGTTGGTATGGTTGTAAGTTGTTGAAAAAAGTGGATTATCAAAGGCTGAGTGATTTTTTATAGTTTTGGGAGAAATTAGACATGGAGAATTTTTGGTGAATAAGTAATCATAGGTTATGAAACCACATTAGTGTAATTAGGTTAGGTGACCACCTAAAACATTGGTGATCACAAGAAATTAAGTAGATCACAAAACCGTATAAGTTGACCACATGATAAAAGTAACACAAACTGAGGTGGATCATTCTTGTAGTCGCATGTAATATTTTGATCATTAGAGCCATAATATTTCTTATAATGAAGATTATATGATATAGTCATGGAAATCATGTGAAAGGAAATAAAAATTCAGATATAGAGGTGCTATGAGAATGAATCATCCAAGCCCAGTAGGTTATGCGACAAGAGATCACATGATTTTTTGAGTCAGATGACCTTATGTGATTGTATCAGGGATAAATAAGGTGAAACACATAAGGTATAGGATATTCATTTTTATAAAATATATGGATCAGTTAAAATATGTTAAGTGATATTATTGTAATTATTAGCCTATAAATACCTCTATCTTCACATCATTAGGAGGTGTTAATCATGCTTAATAGACTTTATATATAGAAAATTCTAGAGAAGGGGTTTTTTATGAAGTAATGGAGGTTAAATGATTGAAGTTTCATAAGTTGAAGCACATATTTCTTTTACATGAAGAGA
This sequence comes from Viscum album, assembly GCA_963277665.1. Lineage (NCBI taxonomy): Eukaryota > Viridiplantae > Streptophyta > Magnoliopsida > Santalales > Viscaceae > Viscum > Viscum album. The sequence goes on along the minus strand of OY728132.1, from coordinate 585,706,132 downwards.
AAAATATTACACGGGACATATAGATATTCACATGAGGAGATGGAGGTCGTGTGATCACATATATGTGAAAGGGTTATAAGCTCATAGTTTTACAGATAGATAGAATAGTTTGGGATTACATAAAGAAACTTCCTAAAAGGAGTTATAGACTTGAGGTTAATTACTCAGGGTCTCATGCCTAGAGTGACACAATCGCAAAATCTAATAAATGGTTATGAACTTTAAGAAGAAAATTTACACATGAAGAATATTTTCATAACTTTGATGAAAAAGATGAAAACAACACACCAATTTAAGTGAAAACCAACATAAAACTGATCATCATAATATTCTATTAGAGGAGAATTATGTTCACTTCTGTAGTAAGAGAGCGATGATATTTCAAATTGTGAATGGTTGTAAACTTGGATGGATAAAGAGTCCACTCTAAAAATTGTAATAGCAGTGTTCTATAGTGGACTTTATACATCAACACATCACTATTGTATGATCCTTATACTTTCCTAGTTAAGGGTAGACCAAGTAAAACTAATGTCTCTCATACATGTTTTCATTTTAGCTCATATATTTCTATGTGAAGGAGATATGAGAGTGTTTTTTATAACAACAAATAAATACACAAACAGGAAAGTGTTTTAATATTTCATACCCTCATTCAGCCCTCTTAGTGTATTAATCCTAGTGGGTCAATATTTGGTATCATAGGAAAAGGCTTAAATTCAGCGATTCTCTCTCAGTTTAATCAATAGATGTTGTTGACTACAAAGGGATTCCCATATTCAATGTAAACAATTAAAAAAATGAAATAATTGGATATAACACTACTTCTGACCATTGGGCATGGATTTTTTTATAGATGTGATTCTTGGTATTTCAACCAGTATATAAAATCATAAGTAGAATAAATATAATTGGATACTGACACCATAGGAATCCATAATTTATGGAAAGCCTTATCCAACACAATATACATAATGGTAATTTCATGTAAGTCATCACATTCCATGTGAAAATAGATACTATATATCTATGAATGTCATTCAAAAGTTTGAGAAGATAAATTATAGGTTCTTTGGAACAAGTATGAGTACCTGAGGATTCACCCTAATGAGTGTATCGATGCTTTCTGTAATTAGGTGAATGTTGTTGCGGGGGACATGCATAGTATTATATAAATAATTGATATTGTAAATATTTTCAAGAACATATTGAGAATAATTTCATATTAGTCCAATTGAAAATTTTATATAATGGAGGAAAAATATCTAAAGGATTTGAAATTGGATAGCTTATACATTACTCTTTTTTTATTATGAGAAGATAAATAATTATAATGAGGATGGGGAAAAGGGAATATCTAAATAGGTGGAATTCAAGGTCATGAAAGATCTCACCATAAAGGATGGATAGGAATAAGGAGAAGCGAATGAGTTAATATAATTACTTTATTAAAATATATAATAGGTAAAATGACATTTTAAAGGGAAACTTCTACTTGAATGATTTCGATGTAGAAATCTTGGGAATCTTGAAACAAAGTTTCACAAGAAGTTTCATGAAAAGGATTATTATGATGAGGTTACCATGAAGAAGTATTCAACTAGTGTGGAAGGTAGGGAAACAATTAAGAAAAATTTCTTCAAGAAGAATAAAATTCTTTCATAGAAAAATAATTGTTTAAAAGAAACTGAGGCAGAAGAAAATAAAGAATATAAAGAGAATAGAGAAAATGATATGGTATGATTTATAGAAAATTATCAAACTAGGGAAAGAGTGACAATGATGATAGATAAGTTAAAGGAATATTTGATATGTATGTTGAATTATAAGCTTCTATTGAGGATATAGATGTTTTGAGAGACAAAAAAAAAAGAAATCCAATAGAGTGGTTCATGATGCCAAACACTATATGTACTAGAATGAAGAAACAAAGTCTGAGTTGAAGGAAAAAAATAAAAAATCTCAAATAGGAAAATATAGAAAAATAATTTTTTTATTGATTTCAAACTCAAAATTGTAGAAAAAAAAGGATTATTAAAGGTTTTAGTAAAAAAATGAAGAATAAATTCAAACATATTGATTAAATTTGGGAGGAATTTTTCATATTATAAAGAAAAGTAGAAGATGAAGAGAAAATTTTAACCCCTTGGTATAAAATCATAAAATTAGGTCACACATGTGACAGAAAAATGGGAACTAGAGTATGAAGGCCCAATAAAATAGTCCAATAATTTCCATGAGAAGAAACAAAAACATAATAATGACACTACTAATATGTATATTGACTAAAAATAGAAGGTAATGATGATTGGTTCTAGACCAAAAACAACCGAACCAAGGTTGAATATTGATTTGGGTATGAATCTGAAGTTGAAGATTCATAGAACACAAGGGAGAATCAGTGTCCCAAAAATACTGTATGGGGATGCACCTCATATTAAGTGATATTTTTGTAGAAAGATAGGACATTCAAAAAATGTTTGTTTTATAGATAAGAGGCACCAAAGAGAACAAGAAAAATAATGGAATCCAAATAGAGTTCAATATTCCTATAATGATTTTGATCCTCCTGATTCTAAATATGGAATATATTTTTTAAATATTCAATTCAATGAATTGGAATAATTTAAATAAAAATTAAACCCTCAAAACATGACAAAAAGTAGTTTTATAGAATTTTTTTTGAAGTATAAAGAGTTTTATACCAAAATCCAATATAAAATTACTTATAATAACATTACTTGGATTATTCATAATATAAATCAACCAATTTTAATTTTTAAAACCATTTAAAATAATAATAAAACCTTTTAAATTCATTAATTGAAAAGACACTAATAAAAACTAGTTTTTTTTCACTATTCATCATAAAATCAATATTTTTAGAAAATTATAAAACATTTAATAAAAGATAATTATGAAATTATGATTTCATAAATGAATATAATTTTTTAAAATAAATTTTCTAAAATTTTCAGAAATTAATTATACAATTTTCTCAAAGAAATAAATACAAACGATTTTTGAGTGAAAATGTATTTTTAAAGCATATAATGAATTTACTAAGAATTGTGCACTTATTTTTCAATATATTTTATTTAAATAAAACCCTTATACATATTTTATTTTTTAAAATTTTCAAAATTGGTTATTCATATTCACTTCTCTAATTTAAAGGCTAGTTTATAACAATATACTTTTACGATTCATTTAGACTTGGGGTTGTATGTATCATAACCTATCAAAGAAATTAAATTTATTTTAAGAGAAATATATCATAAATTCTCAAGGTGTTACAACTCTAGTTTGAAAACCACTTTTAAAAAATTTTCACTTTGAAAAATAATTTCAATTTATGACATTTCTTTAAAACAATTCCTTTTGTTTTTCTCAAAACATTCCATTTTTCCAAAAAAAAATAAAAAAGTCTCAAATATGAAGGAAGTGAATACACATGGAATATACATGTTCAACTCACCCAAAAATGGCATAATTATTACCATAATGATAAGCATAAACAACATCAGATATGAAAAAAAATGTTTTTAATTATAAATGTTTAGGAAACCAAATAATATAAGGAATAAAAAATAAGAATAAAATAATTCATAAACAACATTATATATCCAATAAATAGGAGAAACATAGGTATAAAAATAAACATAAAGACATATAATCCAAACTAGGCATAAATAATAGCAATCATGGTATCTAACTAATGTATTCTAGTGTGACTTAGTCTAAGATATGGGATGATATCTAGTTATTCATAATCCATATGTTTTGAATCGCTCTTAGTCTTCCCTAGGCCCAAACTTCCAAGATATCACTTGGTCCCTTGGGAAAAATCCCTTATAAGAGCTCAATTAGTCTCTTGGGTAGCGTTCCTCTCATCAGTACACTTGGTCCACATGAAAAAAATATTTCAAAGGGCTCCCTCAGTCCCATGGTTAACACCCCTAGATAGTAAATGACAAAATCTATGGATCTAAGTTACTAAGTAACCCACACACCCAAGGTATCCCATGTGCAACACATTAAAATCACATAAACAAATAAAAATTTCAAATTCCATAATCCAAACATGTCCATAATAATCATACACCATTGTCATGGAAAAAACATTTCAAAACCCCGTTTTTAAATCCATTTGAAACCACAAATCCTCCTTGAGTCATTTTATAAAAGACAACATATGTATTTAAACCACTTACCTTGGAAACTCCCCCTTTTAAAACATCAAATTTCTAACACACAACCTAAATAAAAAAAATAAAGTTTATATAAACATTTATAACACCATTAAAAGGTATTTTTATAAATAAAAACCCAATGAAATCAAGAATAAAAGGCCATCCATGTAAAATAACCCTTAATTAGAGACTAATAATATAAATAAAACTAAAAAAATGGTTCATTAAAAAAGCATCACTATAATTAAAGGATAGAGTTCCTCACACACAAAAACCACAAATAAAAAAAACCCCAATAAAAAAATCTTGGTTCATCTAAATCGCAATCTATGTTTCTATATTCCATGGAAATATAAAAACAAGGAAGAAAAAGGTGAAATGATGAAGAAATAAAGGAGAAATAACATTAATAAATAATCGCAAAAAATACAAGGTGAATCCACCAAGAATTAAAAGTTAAAAAGCTCTAAAAAAAGGGAGGGTGGACGCACTTGAGTGAGAGTGAAATGAGGGAGAGGGGAGTAAGATTTGATAATGGTAAAATTGTAAAAATACCAATTTTTATTGACTCATACAATACATATGGTTTTTCCACAAAATTAAAAAACCATGTTCCAATTGTGTGGGAGAAACTGTATCTCTAAAACAAAGCTACATCATTTTTGTAGATCCCTACATAGTCAAAAAAACCATGATCAAGCTGTGTAAAACGCCATTATCGCCCAAATTACTCTATCATACAGTTTTCCACATGGTTTCTATTAATAATAGTCTAACTATTAGCCAAGTCACACTTCTATAAAAATGGGTGTTTTCAACCTCCAACTCATGAAAAATATAAGCATGGGTAAACAAACAAACAAAAAACTAAATAAAATTTACCAGTGACTTGACAACTATCACAATTCTCCCCAACATACCACTTTATACCTCTAGAAAGTTCTCATGGTTATTCAAAATAAAATAAGTAAGGCCAATATTCCTTTAATGAAACTTTCTGATCCCACATTATGTGGCTATCACCACTATGATACCACAACACATGGACTGACCTGATAGAGTTACCATGGATCACCTTACTATGATAATCCATGATATAAATAGGTTGATCTATAATGGATGTAATTTTTACCATCTCCAAATCTTCCTGCTCTATCACATGATATGTGTTTGGATGAAACTTCTTCAAATGGGAGATGTTAAAGACATTTTGGATCAAGGTCATCCGTGGTAGTAAGTCCAACTGACATGCTACCTTCCCAAGATGTTCCTTAATCATAAATATCCCAACATAACATAGTGGAACCTTCCACTTATTTCCCAAGAGATGATTTCCTAGTTGAATAAATGCCCAAATGAACACATGATCACCAAAACTTTAGTGGGTGATTATGATGATTGGAATATGATTTATGGTGACTATGAGCTATATATAACATCTTTAGAATTAAATTCACTTTCTATATTATCTATTATATGAGGTTCGATCCCAATAAGGAATGATCATATAGCTTAGCCTAACATGGTAGGGACCAACATAGACACACATATAATGCCTCAAAAGGGACCATATTGATTGAGGTCTGGTAACTATTATTATATGAAAATTCAACCAATGATATATACCTTACCCAAAAACTCTTAAAGTCAAGACACATGCATGAATCATATGCTCAAAAATCTAAATAGACCACTTAGTCTGACCGTCCATCTATAGGTGATAATATTTGATAAAATTCAATTGAGTTTCTATGGATTCTAGGTGAATCTTCCAAAATTCATAAGTAAAATGGGTATCTCAGTCAAAAACTATCATTTAGGGCATTCCAAGAATCCTAACAATATCTTAGACGTACAAGTGCCCAAGCTCCTCTGGCTTCATTAACTCCCTAATGGTAAAAAATTTGATGAATTATTAAAATAATATATAATCAAACATATAGAATCTTTCCTACTAGTATTATGAGGTATACCAATCACAATGTCCATAGAGATATTTTCCCAATTCTATACTAGAACTGGAATAGGCTGAAGCAACCTAGCTGGCATATGATGCTCAACTTTGATCCTATGGTAGGTAAAACATCAGGATGAAAAATACACAACTGAATATATCATACTAGGCCATCAATACCAACACCATGAGGTATAAAAAACCTTGGTATATCCCGGGTGAATAAACCAACTAGAATAATTCTCCTCATGCATTAGCTCCAACCTCAAGGTCAAATGAACCACCGACCGCTACCTAAAGTAAAGGGTACCATCGAGAGACAAAGAACAATCACTTAAGGTATAATTCAAATTGAAAAATTAAATAATATACTATAATTCAGGATTATATGATTGTTCACACAAAACCTAAACAATTAGAGAGGACATGATTGGAACACTAGTTAAGAACACCTACTCTCTCTCCTCCTGCACCTGTAAACTAAGATCTAGGAATAAAACCATCAGACTCCACTCAAACTTCAGCCCCTTTCAAGTCAGTGTTTTTAAGTTAGATTATTTTCTAGAGAAGTCCTAAATAAAGTGCCTGTGATATCTATCCAAACCTAAAACTCTCATTATCTCAAACACATTATTAGCCCTCTCCCAAGAAATGACTGCTTAGATCATCATTGGGTGAATTAAAATCCATCTCTTAGAAATCAAATAACCCATAAACTTAACCTCTTGGATCCATAAATAGAATTTAGAGAACTTATAATATAGGATGTTCTCTCTCAAGGTACCCAAAACAATAATCATATAGTCTCTATGGTACCCCTCCATCTTGAAATACATAAAAATATCATAAAAAAACAACAATAAAGGAGTGAAAAAGTGATGAAATATTAGGTTCATCAATTTCATAAAGACCATAGGATCATTGGTAAGCCCAAATGGTATAACCAGATACTCAAATTTCCCATACCAGCTCCTAAAGGTTGTCTTAGGAACATCCTCATTCCAGACCCTCCACTGATGGTACGTTGACCTTAGAATAATTTTTGAAAACCACCAAACCCCCCTTGAGTGGATTAAAATAATTATCAATTTTAGAAAACATGTATTTATTCGTAATAATCACCAAGTTCAAATTTTGATATTATATAAAAAGTTGAATACTTTAATCTTATTTCTTTACAAAAAGTACCAACGACGCCCATGATGAAACACTTAGAAAAATAAACCCAATTATTTTGAGGTCCTACAACTAAAACTTTAAATCCTTTAAATCGATATGATCCATCTAGTATGACGGTAAATAAATGGGGTCATATCAAGGAGAATACTAATTGTGAATTTAGCCTCTCTCTCGGGATAAAAATCAGAAAAATCATCTAGAAATACCTTGGGGTATCGGTCCATAATCACTCCATGATAACCATATAAACCCTAGTCCATGATATAGAAGAATAAAATGGAAAAATAGAATTTAATAAACCCCATATATGGATTAATGAGTTATTGAATCCTTGTTCTTGGGTCTCACTCACCATGTAAGATATGCTTCCATCAGAAGATATAAACTAGATCCTATAGAAATAACTATTAATATAATATTTTAAACTAATCATAAAATATATAATGATGATGAGATAAAAAACATCCAGGTCCAATATAAGGAATTTTTTGGAAAAAATACATTGATATTGTGTTTTTGGGGTTTTGTACTTGTTGGTATGGTTGGAAGTTGTTGAAAAAAGTGGATTATCAAAGGCTGAGTGATTTTCTTATAGTTTTTGGAGAAATTAGCCATGGAGAATTTTTGGTGAATAAGTAATAAAGGGTTATGAAACCACATTATTGTAATTAGGTTAGGTGACCACCTAAAACATTGGTGATCACAAGAAATTAAGGAGATCACAAAACTGTATAAGTTGACCACATGATAAAAGGAACACAAACTGAGGTGGATAATTATTGTAGTTTCATGTAATATTTTGATCATTAGAGCTATAATATTTCTTATAATGAAGATTATATGATATAGTCATGAAAATCATATGAAAGGAAATACAAATTCAGATATAGAGGTGCTATGAGAATAAATCATCCAAGCCCAGTAGGTTATGCGACAGGAGATCACATGATTTTTTGAGTCAGATGATCTTATGTGATTGTATCATGGATAAATCAGGTGAAACACATAAGGTATAGGATATTCATTTTTATAAAAGATATGGATCATTTAAAATGTGTTAAGTGATATTATTGTAATGATTATCCTATAAATAGATCTATCTTCACATAATTAGGAGGTGTTAATCATGCTTAATAGACTTTATATATAGAAAATTCCAGAGAAGGGGTTTTTTATGAAGTAATGGAGGTTACATGATTGAAGTTTCATAAGTTGAAGCACATATTTCTTTTACATTAAGAGAAAAATATTACGCGGGACATATAGATATTCACATGAGGAGATGGAGGTTGTGTGATCACATATATGTGAAAGGGTTATAAGCCCATAGATTTACAGATAGATAGAATAGTTTGGGATGACATAAAGAAACTTCCTAAAAGGAGTTATAGACTTGAGGTTAATTACTCAGGGTCTCATGCCTAGAGTGACACAATCGCAAAATCTAATAAATGGTTATGAACTTTAAGAAAAAAAGTTACACATGAAGAATATTTTCATAACTTTTATGAAAAATATGACAACGAAACACCAATTTAAGTGAAAACCAACATAAAACTGATCATCATAATATTCTATTAGAGGAGAATTGTGTTCAGTTCTGTAGTAAGAGAGCGATGAGATTTCAAATTGTGAATGGTTGTAAACTTGGATGGATAAAGAGTCCACTCCAAAAATTGTAATAGTAGTGTTCTATAGTGGAATTTATACATCAACACATCACTATTGTATGATCCTTATACTTTCCTAGTTAAGGGTAGACCAAGTAAAACTAATGTGTCGCATACATGTTTTCATTTTAGCACATATATTTCTATGTGAAGGAGATATGAGAGTGTTTTTTCTAACAAAAAATCAAGATACAAACAGGAAAGTGTTTTAATATTTCATACCCTCATTCAACCCTCTTAGTGTATTAATCCAAGTGGGTCAATATTTGGTATCATAGGAAAAGGCTTAAATTCAGTGATTCTCTCTCAGTTTAATCAATGGATGCTGTTGACTACAAAGGGATTCCCATATTCAATGCAAACAATTAAAAAAAATGAAATAATTAGATATACCACTACTTCTGACCATTGGGAATATTTTTTTTTATAAATGTGATTCTTGGTATTTCAACCAGTATATAAAATCATAAGTAGAATAAATATAATTGGATACTGACACCAGAGGAATCCATAATTTAGGGAAATCCTTATCCAACACAATCTACATAATGGTAATTTCATGTAAGTCATCACATTCCATGTGAGAATAGATACTATATATATGAATGTGATTCAAAAGTTTGAGAAGCTAAATTATAGGTTCTTTGGAGCAAGTATGAGTACCTGAGGATTCACCCTAATGAGTGTATCAATGCTTTCTGTAATTAGGTGAATGTTGTTGCGGGGGACATGCATAGTCTTATAGAAATAATTGATATTGTAAATATTTTCAAGAACATATTGAGAATACTTTCATATTTTTCAATTGAAAATTTTATATAATGGAGGAAAAATATCTAAAGGATTTGAAATTGGATATCTTATACATTAATCTTTTTTTATTATGATAAAATAAATGATTATAATGAGGCTGGGGAAAAGGGAATATCTAAATAGGTGGAATTCAAGGCCATGAAATATCTCACCATAGAGGATGGATAAGAATAAGGAGAAGCGAATGAGTTAATATAATTACTTTATTAAAATATATAATAGGGAAAATGAAATTTTAAAGGGAAACATCTACTTGAATGATTTCGATGTAGAAAGCTTAGGAATATTGCAACAAATTTTCACAAGAAGTTTCATGAAAAGGATTATTATGATGAGGTTACCATGAAGAATTATTCAACTAGTGTGGAAGGTAGGGAAACAATTAAGAAAAATTTCTTCAAGAAGAATAAAATTCTTTCATAGAAATATAATTGTTTAAAAGAAACTGAGGCATAAGAAAATAAAGAATATAAAGAGAATAGAGAAAATGATATGGTATGATTTGTAGAAAATTATCAAACTAGGGAAGAGAGTGACAATGATGATAAATAAGTTAAAGGAATATTTGATCTGTATATTGAATTATAAGCTTCTATTGAGGATATAGATGTTTTGAGAGACAAAAAAAAAGAAATCCAATGGAGTGGTTCATGATTCCAAACACTATATGTACTAGAATGAAGAACCAAAGTCTGAGTTGAAGGAAAAAAATAAAAAATATCAAATAGGAAAATATAGAAAAATAATTTTTTTGTTGATTTAAAACTCAAAATTGAAGAAAAAACAAGGATTATTAAAGGTTTTAGTAAAAAAATGAAGGATAAATTAAAACATATTGATGAAATTTGGTAGGAATTTTACATATTATAAAGAAAATCAGAATATCAAGATAAAATTTTAACCCCTTGGTATAAATTCATAAAATTAGGTCACACAGGTGACAGAAAAATGGAAACTAGAGTATGAAGGCCAAATAAAATAGTCCAATAATTTCCATGAGAAGAAACAAAAACATAATAATGACACTAATAATATGTAGATTGACTACAAATATAAGGTAATGATGATTGGTTCTAGACCAAAAACAACCGAACCAAGGTTGAAGATTGATTTGGGTATGAATCTGAAGTTGAAGATTCAGAGAACACAAGGGAGAATCAGTGTCCCAAAAATACTGTATGGGGATGCACATCATATTAAGTGATATTTTTGTAGAAAGATAGGACATTCAAAAAATGTTTGTTTTATAGATAAGAGGCACCAAAGAGAACAATAAAAATAATGTAATCCAAATAGAGTTCAATATTTCTATAAGTATTTTGATGTTCACTATTTTTTGTGTAGAAGATTTGGACACGTGAATAAATATTTCTCATCCACAATGAATAAGAATGTGATGAAGTAGTCCCAAAGTGGTTTCTCTAAAAAACTCAAAGAATTACCTAAAAATCCAAAAATGAAAAATCTATTTACATATTTTCAAGATGAAGTTGGTATGACATACTCCGAGGGATTCCAAGAATATCAGTCACCATCAAGTATGAGAGGATTAAAAATAAAAGATCTGAGTAGCTGCAGTTATATAGATTTACCTAAAGGCATTATATCCTACTGGAGTTTGAATACTTAGTAGTATATAAACTTATCATATGATTAGAGATAAGTATATTATCATAGGAATCAATAATGACATGGTAGGTTTCATAAAATCTGGAAATGATGAAGGCCTAATGATTATCTACTCTGGAAATCCAAATTTGGAGTTAAATAAATTAGACGAGCATATTTCTTGGTTGTTAAAGGTATTAGTCACAACTTGATATGTGATAGTCATATATGTAACTTAGGATATGAAGTATAGTTTACCAAAATACCTACATCATCAAGGAAAAATATTGTGTAGGTTTTTTGAAGGGTAAGTTCATGGAGGGTAATATATACCTATTCAGTGGATAAGAAGTTATGTTATTTCTATCTAAGGAAGAAGAAAATAAATTGTGGCACAAATAGCTTGTCTATTTGAGTCAATCAACCATAGAAGATTTGTTAAAAAGTAATGGTGCTTGAGATATCCCTAATCTTTCATGTGACCATACACACACTTGTGATGGTTTCCAATAAGGAAATATTACTGAAAATATATCCAAGGAAAATGAGAAAAGATCAACAAGAGTTCTTGAACTTGTGCATATTTATGTGTATGAACCTATATCATGAATCTATATTGCTAGAAAAAGATACTATATTTTTTTCATTAATGATTATTGTAGGATGGATTTGATTTTTGTTATGACCCACAAGTCTATGGTGTTCAGTTTCATAACATATTATCAAAGGGAAGTTAAGAAGATTATTGGTAATAAAATTATAAAATTCTAAATATAAAATGGCATAGATTTTAATAACAACTAAGTGAATGATTATATATAAAAACATGGGATATGAAACCAAGTTTTATTAGTGATAATTACTCATAAAAATGGTGTGGTTGAGAGGATAAATGGGATTATATAAAACCTGTAAATAATGATGCTCATTGAAAAAGTATTAACAGATATTTTTTGTAAGGAAACAATATAGAAATGGGTTTGCATCTCTAATAGATATTTGTTGTTTCTAAAAGAAAAAAAGAGTCCGTATGAGTTGTGGTATGAGAAAAAATCAAACATTGAAATAATTTAGAGTCTTCAAAAGTTAGTGCTTCATTATCCATAAAGAGAAACACATAAAGTTTGAATCCTATAGAGATGAAGGTATATTCCTTAACTAATCAGGTAAAAGAAAATCATAAAAATGATTTAAAAAGTGGCTAGGAATAGTGGTTGAAATAAATGATTTAATTGTAGTAGAAAATGAAAAAAAATTCCAACAACATAGTTATAATTTTCCTAATAACAATGGTGAAGAGGCAAGAAACTCAAGGGGGTACAATTAGAAAATACTGATTTTGAAGAAGACATCAATGAAAAGCAAGATGAAGTGGAATTTTATAATATTAAGAAGCTGAAGAGGAGAGATGAAATTGATAAGAAGAATATTATCAGTGGCCATTCAGTACCATTGAAGATAAGGATAATGAAGTATCTATAAAAAATATATCCTATCATAAGTAGAGCCAAATTTTTTTGAATAATCCATATGATATGAGATTCAAGATATTAATTAATATCTTGACAAAATTGAAAATAATTAGACCTGGGATATTTTTTTTAGACTGAAAGATAAGAATGTCATCAGTATCAAACGAGTTTTTTGTAAAAAAATGAAGAAAAAACATGGTTATTCAAAACAAATCATGAATGGTATATAGGGGATACTCCCAGATCAATGGAATCAATGTAGATGAGACATTTTCACCTACAATAAGGTTATATACTATTCAAATATTCTTAGATATCATAGTGAAAATAAAGTTAAAAGTTTTCCATATAGATGTCAAATATAAATTTCTAAATGTATTTCTGGAGGAAGGTGTGTACATTAAATAAACAGATAGTTTTATTTTCCATGAATATGAGAGAAATGTTTTTCAACAGAATAAGTCACTATATGGGTTGACTTAGGCACCAAAAGCATGGTATTCAATAATTGATCAGTATTTGATGAATCTTGGTTTCTAGAATGGTGAGGTTAATTACAATCTATATATTAACAATGTGAGTAATCAAATAATGATAGTTTTTTGTATGAAGATGCCATAATATTTCGTCTATTGAATGAATATAAATGAAAACAATTTGTAGAATTAATGAAATGTGAATTTAAATTTTCAATGATCAGCGAGTTGAATTTTTTTACTTAGTTTATAGGTAATAAAAGTAAGTAATTACACATTTATTTATCTATAAAAATGTTCCAAGGAAGTTTTGAGAAAATTTGGAATGAAAAATTACATGGAAATGAAAACTTCTATTGTTACCTAGATAAAACTATAAAGGGATGATGAAGGCAAAGAGGTCGATATTATGGGGTATATGAAGATCATTGGGAGCCTATATTACATAACCTGACATGACCCGATATATTTTTTTCACATGTTAAGATGCATAATATCAAAGTTATCACAAATAAATAAACTTAATTTCAGAAAAAATTGTCCTTATATATATCAAAGGCATTCTAGATTTGTTTCTACTATACAATGAAAAATATCAACAAGAGTTATTGGGATATACAGATGTAGATTGAGCTGGTTCAATAGATGACAAAAAGTCCACATAAAGTGGTGAATTATATCTTATTATACTATGTATTTATTTTTAAGAAAGAAATAAAATTGTATTTATATAAGATCCAAAACATCTGAATATATTTTGTCTACTCAAGATTTCACATAGTTACTAGGGATGAAGCAATATTTTGAATATATGAGAGTTGAATTGAAGTCTCCGATTATAATCAACCATGATAATTATAGTGCTATAAACCATATAAAAAATCCATTCAATCACTCGAGGATGAATCAAATTAAACTAAAGTATCATTTTATCAAGTAAAAGGTGGAGTATTGGTTGGTGATGTCAGATTATGTGCCTAAAAAACTATAGGTCCCCAAAATTGTTATAAAATAATTTACCAAAGAATATTTTGAATGACATCAAATGGTTCTTGGAGTCCAATCAACCCCCTACACTTGAATATTATGGATGTAAAACCCCTTATCCATGGGGTATGATGTGTTTTTTTCTTATGTATTGATATGTGTTCTTTATCTTATTGGAGATCACAAAGGAGTGACCTTTGGGTTTTTTGAAAAAGGGAGACAAGTCGTGTTCCTGAAAGGGGGATAAGTTGATAGTGGGTGTAAAGAAACTAGGGTACTTTTAAAATATAATGATGATGAATATGTTAGGTTATTGAATACATATCAAGAATGTATGTCCTTTGGATTCATGAATCTAGTAGCTAACATTTTTTGGTTTGTGAAGTGATCTAGAGGGATGACCATGTTTTATCATTTGGTATTGAGAAAGTTCTCATAGGTGGGATTGATAATGATGTGATTCATCGATGAAATTTTCTAAATACTCTTATTCCTCACCTCGAGCATGACTATTGTGGGCTTAGAGTATGTGTTAAGGAATTAATCAATCATTTTATAGGGTTATGTAAGGAAAATGATTTAAAATTTTCATGATTTTTCAACATAATGGTTTCTGAATTTTTGAAGTATTTTAAACATAAACATAGGGGGATATTGTTGGAAAAAATCACTTGAGATGGTGTTTTTGGGTTGTTTTGTTTGTTAATAAGTTTGGATGTTATTTTCAAAAATGGGTTATAAAAATATGAGTGAAGTTATAAAGTATTTTAGGTGAAATTGGATAAAGATAAGTCTTAGCACATAAGTCATGAAGGGTTATGTGACCAAATGAGTTTGATTAGGTTTGGTGACTATATAAACTATTAGATATCACATGAGTAAATGGAATGAAGAAGATTATGTGACCAAATATGTTGATCACATTATCCATGGAATATAATATAATGTGGAGAAGTATTGTGGTCTCTTGGAGTCTCATGATCATGGGATCCATGTGAGTTCTTGTGATGAAGGTCATCCAATGGAGTCATGTGAATCACATGAAATAAAATACATAGTAAGATTAAGGAGTGTTATGTGAATGAATAATACCAAGATAGATGGGTTATGTGAGAGGATATCATGTGATTTTTTGAGTCCGATGATTTTATATGATTATATCATGGAAAGTTCAATCAAAACACATAAGTCAATAGTGGTTCGTTTTTTTGCATGATTTCGATCGGTTAACATGTGTTAAGAGAGATTATCAGAATACATAGCCTATAAAAACCTCACATTACACATCATTAGAATGTTTTAATAATGATTAATATAATTTATCTGAAGTAATGTCTGAAGAAGGGTTATCACATGATGTGAAGGAGGTTATGTGATTGAAGTCATGTTAGTTGATGTGCATAATCATTTTTCACATGAAGCGAAGGAGATTACATGACACATAATGATATTATCATAAAGATAAGTAGGTTGTGCGATCACAAATATTATCAAGGGTTATGCAATCAAATATTCCCATATATTAAAACTGTTTTTGGATCACATGAAGCAACTTATTTAAAGTATTTATGCACTTGAAGTTAAGTGCTCTAGGTCTCACACTTAGAGTCACGTGATATCACAAGCTAATAAGGGTTATGTTCTCCTAGAATAAAAGTTGCACCTAAAGTATATTTTAAAATCTTTGATAAAAAATGAGAATAAATAAACACTTATTTAAGTGAGAAACAACACATAATAGATCATCATAATATTCTACTAGAAGAATAGTGCATTCACTTACACAGAGAGAGAGAGAGAGAAATGAGCTTTAAAATTAGGAATGGTTGTAAACAAGGAGGAAGATTGAGTCCACTCCAAACATTTTAATAGTAGTTCAATATAGTGGATTTTTTATATCAACACATATCCATTATATTATCTTTGAATTATCCTAATTAAGGGTGAACTATGTAAAATTGTTTTGTGTAATGCATGTTTTCAGTTTAGTTCATACATTTTTGCATGAAAAAGAGAGGTGTGTTTTGTATAATAAAAAAACAAGATCCAAATAGGAAATTATTTTAATCTTTTATACCTTGATTCACTCCACCTCCTAGGGTATTAATCTTAGTGGGGCCAATAGATGTCTGACATGACCTCTATGTCATCAACTGAAACTCAAAACATCAATAACTCAAAACATTTCTCATTCTTACTTCCCAATAGGGTAAGTAGATCCATCATAAATGGAATCAACTCCAATTTTGTACAAAATTAATAAAGAAACTTTAACAAGATAAATTAATGGGAAAATCCCATATCAAAAAATGATAAATCAATAGAATAATCAATAAACATCTTGCCTATCATGGAGGACGACTAAAATTTAGAGTCCTCAAATTCCATATCCATTGCCTAAAGATGTCCTGAATCAGGCTTACCTTGAGCCTTCTTAGTTAGCTGAAAATAACCACCATACTAAGAGAGAAATAACACACCTGTATAAGCATCTTATCACACCCATGAACCCATTATAAGAAGAAGAACCAACTAGACTACCATGAAGGGAATCCTTATAAATTTTTTAAAGATGACCCATACACCCACACTAGTGTCATATCCATATATCCTCTAGGAAATTAGGTTTTGTTTATCCATACTTCCTATAATGGTAATAAGCCACCGATTTTCACACAAACTAATATACTAGAATTGAACTTATTGACTACTGAGCACCCTTTTCACTACTCAAATGAGGTTCATCATGCTTTATCTTCTGGCTAGAGGAAGATATTTGGATATCTCCCACTACTGAAGAAACCCCATTTAGACCCATATTTTATACTAATTCTTCCTCAACTATAATCGATTATCCACCAACTCGACATAAGTGGACAGAAAATGAGAATAAGCATCAATCTAATCTTGGCCTTTAGTCCCATTTCAAAATGTATCTCCATGAGATAATCATTCATGATAAGACCAAGAAACAAATAAAATAACTCTAAAAACCTAGTAGTATATTACATTAATGAATAGTCTCCTTACTTTATAATCTTGAACACATAGGCCTTTACCACCCTTAACCTCTCAGAATAAAAATATTGATTAAAATTCTTTTTGAATGCAGTCTAAGAGATAACCTCATGAATCTTCACTTGAACCATGGATTACCACCACTTCTCACCCGGTCCTTCCAACATGTAAGTGGTGGATCACACATTTTAAGTCTTAGGGGACTTTAATAAAAATAATATATAATCAATACTCTCTATTTATTCCTTGGGATCATGGGTAATTTTGTCATTATGGAAGACCAATGGGTTATTCTTAGTAAATTCATGAGTATGCTCCATTGTCCATGCCTTAACTCTTTCACCCTCTTAGCATAAGGATTAGATTGTAGGGATCACTAATTCCACTAAATTAGGGTAAAATGAAGAGTTATCCTATGGATAATTCTTTGTAGATCCCTCCCTTCATATAGAAAAGGCCCTTATGGGTGACATTTTCTACAAAACATGAGATACAAACTCATTCAAAATATTATTTAATCTCAATAAACATCAATTAAAACACAAGAAACCTT
Organism: Viscum album; assembly: GCA_963277665.1. Classification (NCBI taxonomy): domain Eukaryota; kingdom Viridiplantae; phylum Streptophyta; class Magnoliopsida; order Santalales; family Viscaceae; genus Viscum; species Viscum album. Next base: position 585,688,209 of record OY728132.1, on the reverse strand, counting down.
TATAATTTATCTTAAATAAATAAAAACAACATAAAAGAAACTTTCAAACAAGTAAGGGGTGAAAATATAAAAATTTCAAACATTTTTACACTATGTATGGTTTAAATACATAGTTAGAAGAATGGTGCACCAACCATGTGAAACAACACTAGAAGGATTATAAACATGGATGCACATGATTCACATGGTTTATACTAATCATGTGCCCAAACTTTCTGCTCCTGTTTCACATTGAAACTCAAAATTTCCAAAAACCTCTCATTGGTTCTTCCCAAAACCCATATCCAACAATGAAAAGCATAAAATATCATCAAAAAACCAAAAAAAAGTTACTAATCCTAATCAAAATTCTAGAGAACCCATGGATACTCAAAGTTTAGCATGATAGATATGTGGCTAGGTAATATTACCCTCCTACCTTTCAAGATCCAATGGTCCTATATCCTATCCACCACTAACCCCCAAATAATAATAAATCTCTAGTACTATTTTTTAATGAACCGTATCGGGTCTACCAAACATGTCACGTGATCTAATCCACCATAAGACCCAAAGTGAATTCCTCATCACTATGGTCTATCACTAAGCATAAGGAAAACACAATAAAACATTTAAGAATGGTACTTTCCTTGAAAATATGTCATGATCCATCCATGAATTGGATGTGCACACTAATAAAAAAGAAGCATCAAAATATATAAATATCTAAATAGAGTAAACACAATAATGACTAAAAGAAGATATCATAAACTTCACTAGTTCACAATTTATAAACAAATAATATATATTCTATCCATAGTTCAATATGATTAAAACTCAAAATAGGGATTAAGATCAAAAATGAAAATACATAACATCCAACAATCCAAAATCCAAAAAATTACCCACAATAACTACACTCCATGATACCACGTATCTACGATCTCAAAATAACCATAGACATTGGTAAAAAATAAGAGACCCCAAATGGCATGGTTCCATTATCCTTACCTATGCCCTACAAAATAAAGTCTACATATACCCAAAATAATATATAGGGTATGAGGAAAACACCTAATAGGATACCTACATGAATCTAGATAAGACCATTATATATTCAAACCAACCAATCTAGTTTGAAAACCACATTTAAAACAATATAAATTTGAAAAAAAATTACTTTAAAGCATAAATTTTAAAATATTCCATTAGTTTTTCCCAAAACATTATATATTTCCAAAAAAATAGGAATAAACAAGGATAAAATATGAAGGAAGTGAATCCAAATGACATAAAAATTCTCAATTCACACAAACATGACATAAGAATAAACATAATCATAAGCATACATAATAAAAGGTTTTTAAGAATAAAATCATGAAAAAAAATCAATTCATAAGATATAAGCATAAAAAATACATAAATAACATCATATATCTAATAAAAAGGGAAAGAATGGGAATAAATATAATCATAAAGACATATAATCCAAACCAAGGAAAAGAAATAGGCATCATGGTCTCAAAGTAATGGAGTATAGTGTGATTTAGTATAAGATATAGTTTGTTAGATGACTAAGAATAATCAATGAGTTTAGAGTCTATCCCAGTCTTCCCCAAGCCTAATCTCCTAAGAGCTCACTTGGTACCTTGGTAAACATCCATTCAAAGTGCTCACTTAGTCCCTTAAGAAACATTATTCTCAAGGGTACACTCGGTCCCTATGAACATTATATTTTCCTGGGATCCCTTAGTCCCATATTTAACACTCCCCAACTATTATTTGACATAATCTAAGACTCCAAGTGCTTAAGTCACTCACACACCCAAGGTTTCCCATGTTCCACACATGAAAATCACATAAACACATAACAAGTACCAATTTCATAAACCAAACATGACCATAATAATAAAACTCCATTTTTATGGTAAAACCATTTCAAAACCACCTTCTTAAATATATTTGAAACAAAAAATCATCCTTTTTAAATTTTATCAAACAAAACAAATGTATTCAAACCACTTTGGAAAATACCCTTTCAAAACATCAAATTACAAACACACCCTATGAAACACACCAAACATGGATAAATCTACATTTATAACACCATTTAAAGGAAAATTTATAAACAATAACCAAAGTAAATAAAGAACAAAGGTTATCCATAAAAAAATGACCTTAAATATATACACCTACTGGAAACCAAATATAAACACATATACTTCACAAAATATCACTTGAATCAAAGGAGAGAGGTCCTCAAACACATAAATAATGAAGAAACAATACAAACCCCCAAAAATAACCCTAGGTTTATCCAAAATTCATTCTAGGGTTTCTATATTCCATGGAAATTGAAAAATAATGAAGAATAAGGGGAAAGGATGAAGGAATCAAGAAGAGACAAGCTTAACTCATGCTAAAATCACCAAACTCAAAGTAGAATCCATGAAAAATCAAAAGGGATGAATCTACAATAAAAATGGATGGAGGATGTGTGTTGGTGGGATATAAATTTGGGAGATGTAATTTAAAATCAATAAAGGTAAAATGGTAAAAATCCACATTTTTAATGACCTAAAAATTCCACACAGTTTGGCCACATAGTTAGATAAGCTTACAAAAACCGCGTGGGATCCATTATCTCCCCCAAAAAAGTTTCATGGTTTCTAGAGATCTCTATATAGTTCTAAAAACCATTATATAGTAGTGAAAAACCTCACGATCCACCAAAATCCTCTCTCATATGGTTAGACGCATGATTTCTACTAACTGTTTAATAATAATACGATGGGGTATGTTTCCCCAAAAACTGATGTATTTCAACCTAGAACTCGTGAAAACTCCATAAAAGGATAAATAAATAAATAAAACTAAAAATAAAATATACCAGTGACTCAGTGGGTGTCACAAATATTGATCATGATAAATCAATTTGATGAGAAAGTGAAAAGGAAACCCCTTTCTATATAGGTATCGGTTCAAGGTACCTCGATCCCTATCATAATAATACCAAGGCCATGGGAAATGTGGCCTCATATCTATATTGGTCTCAACCCACAACACCTCTACCTATATAATATTTACCCATTGATGATTTCCACATAATATAAAAGTGTATAACAATTCACGCCAAGTATAAAATCTAATGCCTCACATGATCATTACTAAGTCACTCATCACCCCTCGACCCTCTTTCCATAAACTAGGCATGAGGAACACCTCACCTAACACCACAAAAACTAAAGGGTTTAGATAATTAATCCTTTTACTTGATAATAATTCAACAAGATTACTTTATAACCTATGAATACATATTTAAGAAACCTTGGGGCCGGTATATTGGTTAAATAAACACCCCCTTGTCAAAGGAGGAAAAGAGGGAACCTAATAAGGTCTAAAAACTCATAACATAACTCAATGGACACCCCATTTTGTTCTATGTGATGAGTTTTAGGAGATCACCATATAATCATTGGAAGTGGAATCAAACCCAGAAATAACCCGATATCTTTTCAAGGAATCAAAACATGAAAGTAATATTAAAATAGAGCATACTTGTATCACATGTGTAGTAGCCTCCATCTTCATCATCACCATCTTCTTCTTCAATTGAGTATGTTTGATAACGATCAGAAAATTAGTAAATAAAGGATTCCTAAATCAAATAAATTACATCAAACTTATAATCCTAGAACTTTTCTCATGTATCCATGTACTTTGAAGGGTTGTTAGATCATTCACAATGAGTGATAAGTAGAGCCCTAAGAATGAAGAGAGAGTCAGCTATTTCACTTGAAACAGAGTTGTTTACCCCAACAGAAGGGATCATATCTTATATATGACCATACTTAATATGTTTCATTTAATGAAACTCATCATCCATATACAATGTATCGATATATTTTTATTCCAATTGGAAATTAAATTCAACCTATTCAATGAATTTGTATTCCATGTTAAGTCCAATTATAAGGGATCTTTAACTAATGAAATAATGTAAGGAGGGTTATGATAGGTGCTTGCTTAATATACATGAATATGGTGATTTTAAGGATATATTAGCATCAATTATATTAAACCATGGATTAATCTATGACATGGAGGTGATGATTTTTTAGTGCACACCCAACAATATCCCACTTACACTAAAATATCATAAATACTTTATACCAAACTTCACAACTCTTTATGAACCCATTCAAATTATTTTGGATATAATTTTATCAAAATATCTTCATTTTATAATTTTTTTTCCAAAACTTAATCTTTATCTAGAGGCCCAATCATGTGACCCCACATTCCTTAATAACATCAATAAGAAATATGAAATCTCAATTTTATAGATGTAAGAAAAGTCAGGCTTTTAGAAAAGCATCAGTTCTACTTAAGCTAATAAGGAGACTGGTGTGATCTCTTTAAAATATACTCATATCACTATATGAACATGTGCACCACATTATTTATCATGTACATAATATTTATACCTATATTATTACATTCTACATGAAATAAAGTTTCTACTTTACATAGAAGGTGTAAATATAGTATATGTCATATCATCCTTTATTTATTATCTAAGAAAGATAACCAGGTTAATGAATACATCACATTTCATTCATATAATAGATGAGTAGATAACATAACCCTCATCCAAGTAGCTGAAAACATAATATGTGACTCAACTAATCATGTAAATGCATTTCCTCAATCTAATTAAATCAAGAGACATATGTCTTAACTCATCATACAACTAGACAAGTCAAATCTTGGTTGCACTCCAACTGAATACACAATCAGAAATATACACAACCACCCCATGATTAGCTAAGTCACTTTTAAATTGTGTAATAAAGGTATCAAAGTATGGAGGTTCTCTTTCTATGCATCTATCCAGTGTTAGGTGAGAAATATTTATAATAAGAAAACATCCCTAAGTATATCGATGACTGTATGACATGACACAAGATATATGTTGGTGGTACAATCCAATTAATAAGTCTCTACTTATTACCTCATGAATCTACTACAATATCTCATATAAAAAACTTTAAAATTATTATAATATCATCTTTATGATCATCTTTACATATCATCACAACCCATACTATTCCATGATGATCATCGATTAGGGATAACGCAAAGATGTAGTTTGAAAGGATATTATCATTTTAATGTTCATGTAAAATAAATTGCAGTACACATGAATGAATGATAAATGAAGGTTTAATTTTTTATAAATACATGATACATTTACAACCATTACATAAATCTCTCAATTAACCAATATATAGAGACCTAACATGATCCTTATGTTGTTTCTGTGGTAATTTATTTTTTAATAGATATGATACATTATCCCATGTAGCCACCCTATTGATCCTAAAGTCACCACTTTAAATGATATCCCATATGAGATGGTATTTTAGAAGAATGTTTTTCGTTCATTGGTGAGATTAAGGTTCCTTCACCTAAGTGATGGATCCATTATTATCATAGTAAATCTCGATCACTCCCTCAAATACAAGAAACTACTCAAATTCAGAGACAAAATTTATAATCCAAAAATCATCCTTCACAACATCTGATGTTACGATATACTCTGCCTCTATTGTCGAGTCGGCTGTGGTGATTTTTTTGGAACTCTTGCAAGTGATACCTCCACTATTTAGGTAAAACATGAAACCAGATTAATATTTCATACAACCTCTATCAGATCAAGAACTCGCATCTATGTAACTTTTTACATAGAGATCATCCTCACCTCTAAAGACCAATAATATATACTTAGTCCTTTTTAATTACTTAATAATGTTCTTGAAAACAATATAGTGACTCTAAAAAAGATTATATTGGTATCTACTTGTTATTCTAAAAGAATAAGTGGAACCAGGTCAAGTACACAACATGAAATACATGATTGATCCTGTAACACACCAAGATTTTACTATATATATATTTTTCTTTAAAACATAATGTGTTCAATAGCTTGACTCACATGAAAAACTAAACCAAAAAACCAAAATAATCTATACAACTATTAGAATATGACTATAGAATTGGTAGGTAAAAATAGTGGAAACTGAATTATAAATAATATGCAGACATAAAAATAAAGACTCTATTAATACTAATGAATTGACTAAATTCAATTATTATGTCTAAATAGCTAATAAGACCATTTTATGCTAAACATATTTTTTTATAAAATTAGTTTTCTATACATGTTATTTTAATAAAATAGATATATTATAGATAAAATATATAGTTGATATGAATATTTTATTAACCCTAATCTAATTGGAAATTGATAGTAAATAAGAATAAGAATAGTTGAAATTTTCAAAAGTTATTTCCTATGAAGAAAATTCTCATTATAATTTTATTAAAAAGTTAAATTCCAAAATTTTTGAATTTTAATTTGACCAAAATAACTTAATTTTTTGGATTTATAACAATGATATTATCTTTAGTTGTATTTTGGTATTTTTCTGAAGTAGTTGATTTTTAGGTGAATTGTGAAAATATATTTATATTTCTAAAATAGTCACCTTTATGACACTATCATAATAAAAGAATAAATTAAATGTTTTTGAAAACATTTATAATATATATATATAAGTAAAATAAATCATTTAAAAAATACTATTTAGTATTTTTAAAACCCATGTTTATAATTTTTGGAAAGATAAGTAATATTTTACTCTAGAAACCAATTTATTTAATTATATTAAAAAAATTGTTTTCATTATTTGTAGATTTTAAATATAAAAAATGAATTTAATATTTTATATCAATATGATAATACCATGTAATAATTTAAATTTCATTTTTGGGAATAAAATCAATATTACTAAGATTAAAGATAATGATAATGATAATGGTAAAAGTGCTATTTTCAATGAATTATTTTATTAGTATTGTGTAATTTTTATCAAATAAAATAAATTAATACATTATCAAAAGTGACATTAATATAAATTTTAAACCTATGATTAAAATAATCATCACTCATTTAATTTGTAGTTAATACTAAATAATATTAAGAACACTGAATGGTGAAAACAAAATTTTTCTACGAAACTATTTTTTTATATATAAAATGTTTTAATTTAAAAGATAATTTTATATTTATTAGAAATTTAATTATATTAAATTTATATTAGATTTAGGTTTATATCACAAAAATTTGGTAATAGGGGTTATTTTATATGTTTATATAAACATAAACTTATTAGATAAAAACTAGTTACCTCGATAAAAACAAAAGCATGTAAAGGTGAAAATATACAAAAAAATGGATTCAAAAATGTTAAAAAAATGTGTGTAAATATTTTATGGGGCTTGATAAACCAAATATCACAAAAAAATCATTATTTATAACTTTTTCCATCATTGACCCTTGAATAGTTCAATGATATCATTGAAAAGTAAAGGGTATTCAAAAAAGTACAATTTTCTTCACTTATGAAAGGGGGAACTTCCACCACTTCATGCCACAAAAATTACTTAGAATTAATTCATGAAACTATACCATTCTTATTTTAATATAATACTTTATAATGTTTATATTCATTTAGTATCAATTATTTATCCTAAGATCTATAATTCCAAGGATACTTTCAAGAAGAAGTTCAAGTTACCAAAGTGAGTATTCATTACTCTATACCTTTTATTATTAATATTTATCTTACAAAAATATCCTAAACATAGTTATATAATGATACCATTATCATTATTATACTTAATTTTTATTATATTTATGGATCAACCATTATTTATTCTGTTGGTTGGAGTAAATTACTCAAGAGGGGGGGGGGTGAATTGAGTATCTATAAAAATTTCTATTAAAATTAGGTCTTTGAAAATTTACCCCATTTTAAAAAATAATCAAAGTTCGTTTATAGTGAATTTATAAATGTATTGAATGTTCAATTAATTTCTCATAAGATTGATTAGTTCTCAGATATACTAATCTAAATATTAGTCTAACTTTTGAAACTAATCTATTAGTTCAAAATAGATATAAACCCTTGCTAAACTAACTATCAAAGTTCAATTCAGTTTTATGTTAAATGTAATAAACACAGATCAAATTAATCTAAAAGGAAAAGGAATAATAGATATAAACAAGAGGTTCAGTCTCAAGCTGAGACTTAGTCCTCTCCACTTGGTGATCACCTACCACCAAGAAGTTTAATTTAATAAACAGTCTAATCCACACCCTGGATCATGGTTTAAAATAGCACACAAGGCTGTCCAGGTCACACCTGACCTCTACCATAATTATTCATGGGAAAAAACAATAAACATGTCACAGTTAACCTATTCCACTATTTTGTGTGGGATAAAAGAGTAAAATAGATAGTGAGTTTTAGGATTTCGAGTATCCTCTAGTTATGCACAGGAGACAGTGTGTGTGTAATAGACAGATACACACACCGCTTGAAAATGTAAACAAAAGAACAAAACAGATATATAGATGTAGAATAGAGTTTAAAAGTCTTTGTGTGTTATGCAGTGAAGCTCTAGGCTCAGTTTATGTAGGATAAATGAGGTTTGAATACTCTTCTAGAATTTGGCTTTATAAACAGAGTATCGTAGCCTTCTAGGTTTGAAAAGTTCAGCTTCTTGATGTTTGGATGATTAGTGAAGTCCATCTGTTTCTTTTTTATTGTCTTTTTTATCTCCCCATATGTTATTCCTTTTTAGTTCTTGGGAGTTGGAAGAAGGCTCAAGAGTTACAGGAGTTTTCAGTTCTTCTGTTATCTCTTCTTTTCATCATATTCCTCATCATCTCTTAAAAGATCCAGTGTGTAATTCTTTTATACTTTGAGGTCCAGCAGGAATGAAGATCTCCCCATGTGCATGTATCTCGTACTATCTATAGATAGTCCTATAGGCAACATTAAATAATGTTAGAAATATTAATTTGTATAAATATGACCATTAGATATAAATTTAAATAAATAAATAAATTTAAAGATAGTTTTTATGACTATCGGTGAGTTGTAAGTATCGCTGACTCATTGGCATCGGTTTGTCATCATCTGTGACTCTGTGTATCGGTGAGTCATTTCCATCGGTATCGATGACTCGGTGAATCAGGGAGTTGTTTGCGCTACCAGTTAGTCCGCGCATTGTTGAGTCATCATTGGGGACTCAGTTTGAACTATCGGTGTGTCGCCCATCGGTGAATTGTTTATCGGTGTGTCTTCCATCAGTGAATCATTCATCGGTGTGTCATCTATTCTATCGGTGAGTCCAGCATCGATGTGGTCTTTGATCGGTGAGTCCTCATCGGTGAGTGGACTAATGGTGGCTCCTTTTGAACTATCGGTGTTAGGGACTCTAAAAAACTTATAAATTGTCTGTCTTACACAGAACACTACCAAATTAAGTGATATTCATAAATACATGAATATATACACTGATAACCATATTGAAGCATTAATATACAAAGTTTATTGATTTATTGAAATTTATTGTACAATATGACATAATTTATTTACTTAGATATATTCAATGAAAAGATTAATCATATTTATAACTTGATGTATAATTTGGAATGATTTTTGATTATTAGAACAACTATTTCACAAAGGGTCTAACAATTTCCCCCTTTTTGATAATCACAAATTATGGAATAAATATGATGTTAATGAATAATAATTACTTTACTTAGCATACCAGAGTGAATGTAAATTCTTAAAGTGACTAAGGCTTTCCTTTTTAAGATCCCCCTTATTTTTGTAATTGAATATATATATATATATATATATATATATATATATGTGACTTTATATAAGAGGAAAGTAATTTAAATTAGAGCAGTTTTTATGAGAGGTGAGATATATATGTATAAATTATATGGAGTACATGCCATGTTTCCTATGCCAGAGTTTCTCCCCCTTAGATTTAGAATATATAGCCATATATAACTTTATCCCCCTTTTGGGATTAGTAAAAATGTTAAAAGAAAGAAAAAGGAATAAAGAGAAAGAACATAAAGAATATGTGAAACACAGGGAAGAGAAAAGGGTTTTCATTAAGGTGAAAAAAGTACAATCATCAAAATAAAGGTACAAAGCCCTATAAAATAAACAATCCACAACTAAGGATTTTTCTTCTAAGGTTATTTTCCTTTATTCGAAGGATCAAGAGGTGGTGCAGGAGGAGGTGTTGTTTGGGATGTAGGCAGAGGTGGTCTAAAGACAACACCAAGAAAGGCAACACCGTAGGGACATTGGATGCAAGTCTAGGTCTCCTTTATGAAAACACACAGCTCTGAGGTTGATCTGTAATTACATGTCAAATATGAGAAAGAGCCTAAGATACAGACATCTGAGCAGGAGGCCGAGAGGTAGGTCCAATGGAAGCAGTAGGTGGAACCACTATAGATTCAGCCAGAACATGCAAGTATGAATTTAGAAGCTTGATGAAATCATTAATGATTTCACCCCCATATTTCATAACCTTCTCTAAGTCACCCTTGTTCTCCAGGAATTTATCCAACAGAGGATTAAACTCCTTCAATTGGGCCACATGCTTCTTGAAATCTTCTGTTACTAGGGGAATTCTAAGATTTTCTTCAAAAAACTTGAAGTTATTGATGAGATCATACTTGGTATATATCTTGGAAAAATACTTATCTACTTTCTCTCTAATCTCCTTCTGAGCAGTAGAGGATTCATTTTTACACTACCTTACCATATTGTAAACAGGATCAATATTTCTATACACCTTGGCAAGAGTTTCTTTGTCTGAATCACTCTAAAGATTCTTGAGTTCTTACCTCATCACAGCCCTAAGAGACTTCATATCAGCACCAACAACCTTGATTCCTATAGAACTAGATATACCAGAGATCATTCGACCATGTTCCTCCTTCAATTTCTTCAAATCTATACTTAGCAGATGTGTCACTAGGTTCTTAAGAACTTCAACCGCACCACTAAAAGAAGTATTGAAATCGATTGTCAGAGAGTTCAAATCATTGCTCATCCTCTTCACTTATTCTCTCAACAAATTATTGTTTATGATGATAGTCTTGGTAGTAATAATGAGATTAGGATGAATCCCATGAATCACCATCCCTACAATTTTAGCATCATTAACATCTGAAATTCTCATAGAAGTATATGCTTCACTTCTGCCTCCAACTAAGGCTCTCATTGATTCACATATATCATCTTTGAATTGATCTAAATCATCCTTAGTGAAATAGTCACTAGGCACTGAATGTTCTACTGGATCAACTGTAAGAGGTGAAATCGGTGAAGTAAGTGCAATAGGTTCTACTTCAGCTTGAGCTTGTGGAACAGGAGGAGGTGCTGCCATCTCCTCATCTGAGTTATATTCCAATCCAAACAGAACGTATCTTAGATCTATATTCCACTCATGATTATAGGTCCAGTCTCTTGGCTTTACAGTGTCAATCCTAACTCTTCTTCCCTAAGGCTCAGGTACAATATCATCTTCATATTATTATTCTTTTTATACTCTATCCAATACAACATTTTTGGTCACAGGTACCAACTGAACTTGTGGTTCTACAAGTACTCCAGCCACTCTAGCTTCTCCAAGAACTTCCTCAACCTGAGGCATATGTGAAACTTGATCCTAAAACTCTTCCTGATGGCCACCAACCATAATTTAATTCAACTCATGAATGATTTATTGATTTTCAAAATCATCATGGTTAGGCCTGTCCTCATTACCAGCATCTCCATGATCAACAACCTCCTGTTCGACAAGATCACCACCCACCTGTCCATCAGCTCTATCAACAGATCCATGTATAGATTCCTCACTGGATCTGTCAACCACCCGTTGAACCACTTTTAAAGAATCATTGACATGATCATCATCACCTTCCTCCTCCTCCTAATCATCATCAGACTACTCATTTGACTTACTTACATATCCTTACACACATATTACTTCTATCTCTTACTCTTCCTCATCACATAAAAATGTTTCCCTTGAGGGTAGATCCAATGGTGGACTATCAGGTCCATAAGACATGTCTTTTGGGATTTCAGAAATATTAGGATCACTCCTATCATCAATATGATATCTTTGTTCTCTTGGAAGCTCAGCCTCAGCTTCCTCATCTGAATAGACTGCTTCCTCTCCAAGTTTTAGGCATGGATTAGCTTGATCCTTTGGTTTGGTAGGATGGTCAATCAGATTGTAATCTTCATACAGTATTTCCTCACCTCCTATACAAAATTTCTTCTAAGGGTTCTATAAAATCTTCATCATCTTGCAAATCTCTTTCTGAAGACAAAAACCACTACAAACACTGATCAATTCATCTCCATCTTCCACACACTCCAACTTCTTTAGCATTTCCGAAATCATCCTAGGATAGTACAAACATGTTTATTTCTTAGAGGGTTTTATAATATCAGAAATATATACCATTAGGTACCTATAAAGATTCACCTTTATCCCATTTTTCAATAGGTAAATCATAAATACATCCTAATACTTCACAGAAGAGAAGTCTCCCTTCCTTGGGCAGATTTGATGTTGAATGAACTTCAAGAGCAATCATGCCTCACCATCCAACTCACTGGAAGTAGATCTCCTCGATTCTTCACTTCCAGTCAGCTCCTTTAGAGCATCCTCACATGAATAAAATCAGAGGAAGGAGTAATGTTACCCTGATAATCAACATATATACCTTTATGTGGAATTTCCAAGCATTCATACCATTTCTTTGATGAAAAATAAATCTCTTTTCCCTTCACCACTAACATCATTCTTGCTTCCTCAGCTCCATCTAGGGACATTTTCAAGTTGAGATAAAACTCATGCACAAGCTAGGGATAAAAAAGCATCTTATTGTTTGAGAACCAACTTATCTAACCTTGAGATTCTAGCACTATCAACAAAAGAGATTTTCTTGAAAGAACCCAATCAACAGACACTTCCTTCTCAGCTGTAACAAATCGGCTTCCCAAACCTGGCTTTGCAGTACCACTGGACTAACCCTTCTAACACTTAACTGATGGAGATTCACTCGGCTCTTCCATCATGCACTTTTTTCTTGACATATGTGAAGATTCAAGTCTAAAGGAAGTCCAAAGGTCTTGGGTATAGAGATAAAGTGTCGAAGAGCATAAGGTTCAAAGGCATACAAGGAGGTTAAAGGTCTAAGTGGATTGAATTAATTGTATCATTTAGGGATTGAAAATAATAAAAACATAAATTAAAAAAAAATGTAAAATGAAAACAAAACAATGTCATTTTACTTAAAATGGATAGAATTACAAAAGTTTCCTTGAAGCCATTGATTTTACACAATCGGTATTACACAATTGGTTTTAAGTGACTAGCTTCATATGATCGGTTTTACATGATAAGTTTCATGTGAACAGTTTCAAATGAACGATCTCATTGATCGGTTTCACATAATCAGTTTGATAGACTAGTTTCACTAATTTGTTTCACCTAATCTATTTCACTAATCGGTTTCACCTAATCAGTTTCACCTGATCAGTTTAATAGATCAGTTTCACTGATTGGTTTCACCAATACCAGTAACACAGATAAACAAATTTTTCTAAGGGGAAAGAGGTTCAAAGAACTTTAGAGATTTATCATTCCTAGTTCATGTTTGAATTAGTTTATTCTCTCATAGTTTAAGGGTTTGGTGAAAATGTCATAAAGTTGATGTTCAGTCCCGATAAACTCAAGAGTTATATCACCTTTCTGATAATGATCTCTCAAAAAGTGATGTCTTACATCAATATGTTTTTTTCTAGAATGAGAAATTGGATTTTTAAAAATGTTAATAGTACTTGTGTTGTCACATTTTATGGGGATATGTATAAATTGAAACCCATAGTCTAATAAAGTGTGTTTCATCCACAAAATTTGTACACAACAACTACAAGCAGCAATGTATTCTACTTCAGCAGTTGATAATGAAACTGAATTTTTCTTTTTACTACACCATGATATTAGAGACTTTCCCAAAAAGTGACATGTTCCAGAGGTACTCTCTCTATCTAACTTACATCCACCAAAGTTAGAATCTGAATAACTAACCAAATCAAAAGGCTGTCCTCTAGGATAAAACAATCCTAAATTAGTTGTATACTTGAGGTATTCTAAAACCCTTTTAACAAAATTTAAATGGGATTATTTTGGGTTTTTTTGAAATATTACATACATACACACACTAAACATAATATCTAGCCTACTAGCAATTAAGTACAACAAACTCCCAATAATTCCTCTATAAGCAGTTTGATCAATAGATTTTCCATTTTCATTAAGATCTAACTTACATGTAGAACTCATAGGGGTTTCACTACTTTTAATGCTATCAAATCTATATCTTTTTAAAAGATATTTAGTTTACTAACTTTGATTTATAAAAATACCTTATTTATTCTGAAATATTTGAAATCCAAGAAAATATTTATGTTCACCCATAAAACTCACCTTGCATCATTTTTGAAAAATCATTACAGAAAGAATTTTTAGAAGATCCAAAGATAATATCATCTACATATATTTGAGCTATTAAAAATTATTTTGAAATTATTTTTATAAAAAAAGTAGGATCGAAAATTCCTTTTTTAGAACTTTTAGAAATAAGAAAATTACTTAATCTTTCATACCAAGATCTTGGAGCTTATTTCAAACCATATAAAGGTGTAGATAATTTGAAAACTTGATTTGAAAAATGATTATTTGTAAAGACTGGGGGCTGTTCAACAAAAACATCCTCAATTATATAACCATTTAAGAATTCACTTTTAACATCCATTTGATAAATTTTAAAATCCAAGTGTGATATATAAGCAAGTAAGATTTGAATGGCTTCAAGCCTCGATATTGGTGAAAATATATCTTCATAATCAATTCCTTCTTCTTTATTATATCCTTGTGCAACAAACCTAGCTTTGTTTCTAACTATATTTCTAGCTTCATCCACTTTATTCCTAAACACCCATTTGGTTCCCATGGTCAAAGTATCTTTTTTTTATATCTACAAGCTTCCAAACTTTATTTATTTCAAACTGGTTAAGATCTTCTTTCATATCCATTACCCAAAATTCATCATTGATTGCATCATTGATATTTTTAGGTTCAAATTGTGAAAAGAATACTTGATGTTCAACCTGGTTTCTCAAGGAGGATCTAGTTTGTGTTCCCCTATCTAAATATCCAACAATAGCATCTAAGGGATGGTTTTTATGGTTACTAGTTGGTCTAGTAAAGGTGGAACTAGTTATTTCAGGTTCATCATTTTGATTTGATTAATTATGGATATATTCTAGAGAAATTTCAAAACTGGAGGTTTTCACAAAATCCTTCATAGGATGATTTGAGGTTTTATCATTAATGTCTAGATTGGAAATATCCTATTCAATATTTTCTATAGAGGTATTAGGCTCATGCAGATCTATTTTATCAAACTTGACATGTACATATTCTTCCACATATTTGGTTTTCTTATTAAAGACTCTATAGGCTTTTCTTGATGTAGAATATCCAAGGAATATTCCTTTATCACCTTTGGAGGAAAATTTATCTAAATTGTATTTAGTGTTAAGAATATAAACTTTACATAAAAACACTTTAAAATAACTTACTTTGAGTTTCCTATTGTTCCAAAACTCATAAGGGGTTTTCTTAAGGATGTGTCTGATTAAGACTTTGTTTATTATATAACAAGCTATATTAATAGCTTAATCCCGGAAATAAATCAGTAGGTCATATTCATTAAGCATAGTTTGGGAAATTTCTTGTAGGGTTCTATTTCTTCTTTCTACCGCACCATTTTGTTGAGGTGTCATAGGGAAAAAAAGTTGTGCCTATAGCCATTTTTTGAGCAAAAAGATTCAAAGTCTTGATTTTCAAACTCACGTACATGGTCACTTCTTAAGAGTTTAATATTAATCCCACTAATATTTTTTACTATCTAGTCATACTTGGTAAAGTGAGAACAAGATTCACTTTTATGAGATAAAAAAAGGTCCATGTATACCTAGAAAAGTCATCTACAAGAACATAAACATAGTGCTTCCCATTGAGACTTGAAACTATATATGGTCCAAACAAATCTATGTGAACCAACTTGAGAGGTTGAGAAGTAGTTACTTCTTTCTTTAGTTTGAAAGAGATTTTATGTTTCTTTCCTTTTTGTCAAGGATTTCACACCTTATTGTCTGGAAACTCTAATTTGGGTAGGTCTTTAACTAAACATTTTCTAGTTAACTTCTCAAGAGAGTGTACATTGCAATGTCCTAGTCTTCTGTGCTAGAGCCAAGACTATTTGTGAAAGGTAATTAGAAAAGAAACATTATGTGAGGCTAATGTGTCTAAATTTATAGCATATACATTATCATTTCTAAGAGCAGTAAATACTAAGTTATTCTTGGAATAAGAAAAGATGGAATAAATCATTTTTAAATTTTAAATTAAATGCGTCATCACAAAATTGAGATATGTTAATCAGATTATACTTTAGTCCATCAACATAAAGTACTTTGGAAATTGAAATAGAGTTAGGGTTACCAATCTGGCCTAGGAGGATGATTTTTCCTTTACCATTGTCACCGAATGTGACATGTCCTCCATCAATCTTGATAATACTTTTAAATACTGAGTAGTACCCTGTCATGTGTCTTGAACATCCACTGTCTATGTACCACATATTTCTATAGGATCTCTTTATTTAGTTTACCTACAAAAAATTTTATCCAATAAATGATTTTGGTACCCATATTTTTCTAGGCCCACAAACATTAGTGATAAAGGCTTTAGAAACCCACGATTGTCTTATGGGATTCCTATATGAAAAATATAGAGTATTTAAAAAATAAACTCTATTTAGTCCTGAATAACTGGATGCATTAAAAGAATTCTTGGAACTGGAACTTGCAATAAAATTATAGTTTCTAAATAAAGATGCAGATTTTCCAGATTTTGTTATAAAATGTGTTTTGGATAAATTCCTTTGACCTGGTTGATATTCTATCCTAGAAGTTTACTTAGGAGCTATCTATTTACCAAGAATTTGAGTAAGGGTATTTTTCCCATTGGTAATTTTTTAAGTCCTTTAATTTATCATTATACATTTTTAATTCATTGTTTTCCTTAAACTGTTGATCATTTCCCCCCTTTTTAGTTGTAAGTTCAGATTTAACCATTACAGTAAGAGCATGTTTTTTCTTTAAATATTTACACTTATCTTTCAACTCATTGAACATTTCTTCTAGTATGTTTCAATACTCAAATAATTCATCATTTTTCATATTATCTGACTCACTTTTATTTTGAGAATAATAAGAATTTTTAATAGGAGAGTATAAGATTACCTGAGAAGTGTTTTTCATAAAACACATATTATCCATATCATCTTTCTCATTATGAGAAAAATAAGATTCAATGGATCTATCCTCAAAGGAACTCCAGTTGGAATTCATTGATTTCTTATATTTTAATCCTTATTATCATACTTCTTTTTGTATTTGAGATTTGAAAAGTCAGCTTTGACATATCATTTCCTTTTACATCCGTAGAACACTATCTCTTTTGATTTATCATTTCCCTTCAAATATTTTTTCCAATTTCCCTTATTTTCATACTTTCCTTTGTAATTGTGATTTTTGAAAAACTTCCTTTTCCTATAAAATTTCTTGTATCTACTGGCCAGTTGGGCTATTTCTTCATCACTGTACAAAGTGGATTCTTCACTACTGGATCTTTCAACAGTAGATTGAACTTTCTCTTTGTCTTTATTTTTAGAGGTAGTAGTCTTGAAGGCTACAAACTTTCATTTTTGTTCATACTCTTCTTGATTTACTTTGAGTTACTCTTCATACATCATTAATTTTTCAATAAATTCCTTCAATGGAATCTTATCAATGTCACATGATTATCTTATAGATACATATGTACCTCTCCATCTCTCTGGTAAGCATCGAAGAATCCTCATAATTTGATCTCTAGCTGTAACTTCTCTTCCTAAATAAATCATGGTATTCACAATTTCATTGAACCTGAGATACATATCAGAAATAGATTCATCATACTTTCTTATGAAGTTGTCATATTTAATATTATAAGTATTTAATCTCATTTTCTTAACATTATATGTTCCCTCATGAGAAACATACAATGTGTCCCAAATATCATGTGCAGTTTTACAAATAGAAATATTATTAAACTCTTAATCTCTTAGTGCACAGTACAGAGCATTCATTGCTTTACAATTATTGTTATAGGCAGTCTTGGTAGGTTCATCCCAAGTGTTTCTAGTTGTTTCAGGAATTACATATTTGCTTTCAATAACAGTCCAGATTTCAAATCCCATGCTTTCTAGATGTATTTTCATTTTAATCTTCCACTGAGAAAAGTTAGTTCCATTGAAAAATGATGATCTATTAGTAGCATATCTTTCTAATCTATTATTCATGATATAAATTGAAAAATAATTTCAAATAGATAAAAATTTAGAAATAATAGAAATTTTAAGATCTTTTAAAGACAACTACAATCACAGTTGAAAATCTTTGAAAACTGACAAATTTTTAAAACACCTATGATACCAAATGTTGGTCGGAGTAGATTACTCAAGAGGGGGGGGGGGGGGGGGGTGAATTGAGTATCTATAAAAATTTCGGTTAAAATTGGTTCTTTGAAAATTTCCCCCAATTAAAAAAATAATCAAAGTCAGTTTGTAGTGAATTTATAAAATTCTTAAACGTTCAATTAATTGCTCAGAATATTTATTAGTTATCAGCTATACTAATCTAAAGATTAGTCTAACTTTTGAAACTAATCTACTGGTTAAAAACAGATATATACACTTTCTAAACTAACTATCAAAGTTCAATTCAGTTTTATGTGATATGTAATAAACACAGATCAAATTAAACTTAAATTAAAAGGCACATCAAATATAACCAAGAGGTTCAGTCTCAAGATGAAAATTAGTCCTATCCACTTGGTGATCACCTACCACCAAGTAGTTTAATTTAATAAATATTCTGATCCACACCCTAGATCAGGGTTCACAACAATACACAAGGCTGTCTAGGTCACAACTGACCTCTACCACAATTATTCATGGGAAATAAACAATAAAAAAGTCACACTTGACCTCCTTTACTATTATGTGTGGGATACAAGAGTAAAATAGAGAGTGAGTTTAAGGATATCAAGTATCCTCTAGTTATGCACAAGAGACAGTGTATGTGTAATAGATAGATACACACACTGCTAAAAAATTTAAACAAAAGAACACAACAAAGATATATATATATAAAATAGAGTTTATAAGTCTCTGCGTGTTATGCAGTGAAGCTATGAACCCAGTTGATGTATAATAAATGAGGTTTGAGTCCTCTTCTGGAATTTGGCTTCGTAAACCGAGTATCGTAGTCTTAAAGGTGTGGAAAGTTCAGCTCCTTGATGTTTGGATGATCAGTGAAGTCCATCTGTTTCTTTTTTTTGGTCTTATTGATCTCCCATAATGTTATTCCTTTTTGGCTCTTGGGATTTGGAAGAAGGATCGAGAGTTACATGAGTTTTTCGTTATTCTGTTATCTCTTATTTTTAGCATATTCCTCGTCATCTCTTAAAATACCTAGTGTGTAATTCTTATATGCTTCGAGGTCCAACAAGTATGAAGATCTCCCTATGTGCATGTACCTCATACTGTCTACGGATATTCCTATAGACAACATTAAATAATGTCAGAAGCATTAATTTGTCTAAATATGACGGTTAGATATAAATTTAAATAAATAAATTTAAAGACAATTTTTATGACTATTAGTGAGTCATAAGTATTAGTGACTCATTAACATCAGTATTTCATCATCGGTCTATCAGTATCAATGACTCTGTGTATCAGTGAGTCTTTTCCATTAGTATTGGTGACTCAGTGAATCAGTGAGGGGTTTATGCTATCGGTCTGTCTTCACATCAGTGATTCATCATCGGTGACTCAGTTTGAACTATCAGTGTGTCACCCATCATTGAATCATTCATCAGTGTATCATCCATCAGTGACTCGTTCATCAGTGTGTCGTCTATCGGTGCCTCGTTCATCGATGTGTCATCCAATGGTGACTCATTCATCGGTGTGTCATCCATCAGTGACTTGTTCATTGGTGTGTCATCTATCGGTGACCCGTTCATCGGTGTGTTGTCTTTTCTATCGGTGAGTCCAATATCAGTGTGTTCTTCGATCAGTGAGTCCTCATCAGTGAGTGGACCAATGGTGACTCCTTTTGAACTATCGGTGTTAGGGACTCTGAAAAACGTATAGTGTATGTCTTATACAGAACACTACCAAATTAAGTGATATTCATAAATACATGAATATATACATTGATAAACATATTGAATCATGAATATACAAAGTTTATTGATTTATTGAAATGTATTGTACAATATGAAATAATTGATATACTTAGATATATTCAATGACAAGATTGACTAGGGTTATACCTTGATGTATAATTTGGCATGATTTTTTATTATTAAAACAACTATTTCACAAAGGGCCCAATATATTCCTTCCCATACACTTATAAAAACAACATAACATTGATCATGTGTCTTAAAAATTACCACCACCACAAAGTAACATTTTTTGTTTTTCATTTTTATTTCAATTATTTATCCAAAAAAAAATTAAAATATGATTTAAAAATATGAAAATATAAAAATAATATCATTATTCTTATTCTATAATGATATTATACATTTACTTAACCATAATCACCCATTAAGATATAGTGTGTTCATGTTTGTGGTTGGTTTATCCATAACTTGAACAATGCAATAAAACTCTATCATGGATGGCTAAGGTAACTTAAATAATAACGTTATTATGAGATAATAATAAAATAATTGTTTTTTAATGTTTTTTTAATGTTTATATTATGTATTGAACTTATTATTAAAATATCATCATTGATCACTAAATTTACAGAAATATACCGACATCGACTCAATTTTTGTTCAAACACAAGAAACAACTACATAATAAATAAATATCATATGATAATAAATGGTATATATCAAATGAAATATTGAAGAACAAGGTTATGAATAAGTTATATAATAAAATTAATTATATTATTCAGAAATTTAGGCGCATACACAAAATGGATTGGAAACAAGGTAAGGGGTTCTTGTCTCAATTTTCACACCTTGAGACATATTTTTTAGTATACAATATATTTTAATTGGAATGGTGTATATACTATACATTTAATATTTTGTATTATTATTCCATTATATTTCATTATGTTCCATATTATATTCCATGTTTATTCCCATATGGGGTTTTGAATAAAAAATTATAAAATCTGTAAGGGTTTCTTTGTCTCATTTTAAACACTATGAGACATGTTTGATATTATGAACCATAATTTATTTTATATGGTGTATTCCCCACCCTATTGAATTTAAAGTTCATAGGAATGTGACGACCGCTAAGAGGGGGGGGGGGTTAATCAGTAGTGATTTTTGAAATTTTATTTATAATAAAATTAACCACTGTAACTTGTTAGTGTTTAAATCCTCTAAAATTTATATATCAACCATAATTGTATATAGTGATAAAATTAAACAGAGAAACATATTATTTTTAAAAGGTTTTCAACCACCAGTTTGAAAGTTTTATTATCTTATTGATAAATAAAACTATAATAAACATTGAAAATTGATCACGTAAACTTTATTTGGAAAAATATCTATTTGGTATTCTTATAATCTTCATCCGGTAAGTCTCTATCTAGTGGACCTATGTCCGATGCATATCAATCTAATTCACTATGTATAGTACACCTCTTTTTGGTTTCTCTGTCTGGTATCTCTATCTAATAAACCTTTTTCTACTACACCTATGTTCGTTTTTCTTATTATTATTCTTCAACAAAGTTATTACTTGGTGGGAAACTCATGCTACTAAAACTTCATCTCTTATACTCTCTATTTGGTAGATCTGTCTAATACCTATTCTTTAGTACTTATTCTATTTATCATGAAATAATAATATATCTTTTTTATGGTGCCTTCACCCCTTTGTATAGTTAAACTTCCTAAAAAAACCATGATCAATCATGGGCTTCCAAAAATTCAATTTTTACTTTTCCCACTCAAATCAGATTTGTTAGAGTACCTTTAAACCTTCTAGGACTTTCTTGAAGTTTCCTAAAAATTTAGCATCAATGAATTTCTTCAAACTTTCTTAAAACCCATCAAGATTAATTAACTTAGAAATAAAAAATCTCCATCATCATGGTTAAGGAATTTGAAAAGTTTATGTAAATATCCTCCTAACTCTATCCAACAAATGTTTTTATAGTGCCTTCACAAGAACTCCTATGTTTGCTAAACTTATATTTTCTCCACCTAGTGCTCTTCAAATAATTCCTCTATCTGATGTATGCACACATGTTCATATATATTGATCATTATAATGAATTGGAATGTCTATATCTGGCCATATTGTGCCTTCTCAAACTTTATACATGGTTTGGTTCACAAAAATCATTCGGGTACAACTTCATAGAAACATACTTCTGAAGCCATCAAATTTCTATGTCTCATGTTCATATATCCAATGGATCTTTAAAAAATAAACATGACTTTATAAACTCATCATAGTAGATTCATTGATCATCAACTCTATTTTTCAGATGTTATTCCTTCTTCCCTATCCAATGGTTTGACAAAATTTTCATTATCTTCAACTTATATTAACTTTAATTATAACTGCTAGAATTTATAAATCTATATCCCATGTAACTTTATACATGTTCATATGGTAACCATCAATGTTTTATTCTTATTATTCTTTTGGATATACACCATCTCTATCCAATGAGCCCTTTTCTGATGAAAACTGCAGAGAATAGACATCATTTAGTAAAAAATTCATAACTTTATATCTTCAAACTTTATATAGTCTGCAACTTCAACAGTTTATGACATGAAATTAATACAATATATTAATTTATAGAAACTTTATCTATTTGAAAACATCATATTACTATTTATAATAGACTAAATCCATTGGCATTCATTATTATATATTATATCATTAGTTTAAACTTCAAAAAATTATAGTTTAAACTTTTTATATAAACAACTCCAAATTTATAGTTTAAACTTTGAATTATCTCCCTTTTTGTAAACTCATAAAAACTTAGATAGAATCATGAGTATATTCATTATTTTATGAACTTTAATATCAGTATAACATCATATAAATTATTAAAAAAACATTCTTAAAATCCTTTAGAAACCTATATGGAAATTTTCCTAACTTACTCTAATAAATAATTCTTACCTAAAACACAAAAACATTCACAAAAAATATATTGAAAAAAATATAAAACTCATTAAAAAAACAACCCAAAGGATATTTGATGCCCCCTTTTTATTTTTTGGAAACATTATTAGAAACTCAATCATTTTTTAACTTTCATCAAACCAAAACCGTTATCATAGAGAATTCACTAACACTACAGTTCAATTTTAAGTAATATTTTTGAATGAATTCCATCCCTTGGTGATAAGATTTTTTTGTCCATGATATTGGTAAACCCCCACCAACCATTTTTCTACCACTTTATATGATAAAAACAACTTTATATTCACCCATTTTTTGTAATTCTTCTTATAAAGTTGTACTTATTCTCCCTATTTAACAACAAAATACATATTAAGGTGTGGGTACTTACTTAATAACTTTCTTAAGTCATTGGTGGAGGCTAAACATATAGTTATAGCCTCAATTCCAAAATTATTTCCCTTTTCATAGATTTAGTGAAAATATAAGCAATTTGATATATTTTTTGATTTGTAATCAAGAATAACACCTGCACCAACATCATTATTTTAATGATCCAATCATTTTGAATGATATTTGTTTCCTAAAAATGTGTGTTATTTTATACATAACAAAACCATATATATCTAATAATAAAGTGAGTATATTTTGAAATGTTATAATCGGCTTTTGACCATTTTATGACCATTGGTAAATATGACCATTTTTCAATATGACCATTGTAAACTATACTCTTAATAATAATTTTGATGTTATAATTATATTTTATAAGTATAAATGACAAAGGAAAATTAATGTAGAAAGAAGAGTCGATGACCTCATCTAGTAGAGTTGTGCTATACGAATCCCATTTGCTAGAGTTTGGGAGATAAGTAGTATCACTATGCTTCTATCTTGATCAATCCCAAGCTGATATTCAACATGTTATTCTTGAATTAAATCTCATATGGGAGAACTTCAAGTTAGTGAAGATTACTACACAAGTGATGTTAGCCAAGACGCCCCACGAGTCTATCACTATCGCACACCTCACCCTTAGGTCATATGATGATGTTATAAGTGGGTATGTGTCAAGATATTAGTTACTTATTGCATAATATATTTTTTGTAAATAAAATTTTTGTTCCATCAATTCTGTTTTGAGTTTAGTTTTTCTTAAAAATATGGTGAATTTGATAAATTGATTTTTTTGGATAGAAATTGTATTTTTCAGAAAAGATATAATTATTATAATAAAATAATATATTATTAGTAATGTTCATTTTAATTAAATAGTATGATTAAAACACTCTTATTTAAATTTAAAGGATATTTTTTTTCAAGTGTCAGAAATTTTACTATACATTTTACTATGAATTTTCTATCTACTATTATTTTTCATAAATAAAAATTTTTTATATTTAAAAGTTAAATTTCTCATAAATATATAATTATTATGATAAAATAAACTTAATTTTTTAAATAATCACATCAAAATTAAGTTAGGGTAAATTTATGTTAATTTTATTAAATATTTCATTTTTTAGTGAATAATAAAAATACAGTTTGAGTTTTTTGATATGTTTAATGATATCATAATGATGTAATATGTAATAAAAAATGATGGTAAAATCATGTGGATTATTATAAAATAATAGGTTTCCCAAGTGGCCAATACCATGGAAAAATACCATGGTCAAGCCCATGGTTTTGAATTTACCACTACCTAAGCGTCTAAGAAATTAAGTAACCCCCACCAATTTTGATATAAATACCCACCCATTTATATATTTAAATTCAATTAAAATTTATCCTCCATGAATATATGATAGTTTTACCCCCCAAGGAGTCCTCCCAAGGTTTCCTCAATCCCCCAATGTCCCAGTATTCGAGTTTTAGGATTTACTCTTCAAGGTAAGGGAAATCTCAACTTCTCTTTTCCTTTCAAGTTCCCTTTTTTATGTGGTATGAATTTAAAATTTCTATACTATGTTATTATTTACATTTTATTATATCCATTTACTATATTAAGAGTTTTTTATTAATGGGATACAATTTTACCCTCTATTTTTAATTGTTTCTAAAACCATGTTTCATACCCATTATGTTGCTAGATTCTCTTCTCAAAATTTCCCTTTTTTTCTTAATAAATTATCTTATTTTATTTTATGAATACACAAACCTCTTTATTTTCTATGGGTATTCTCATAGATTTTAAAATTATCTATTTTACTCTAGGATTAACATACATTAAACCAAC
The DNA here is from genome assembly GCA_963277665.1 of Viscum album. Classification (NCBI taxonomy): domain Eukaryota; kingdom Viridiplantae; phylum Streptophyta; class Magnoliopsida; order Santalales; family Viscaceae; genus Viscum; species Viscum album. Next base: position 585,662,647 of record OY728132.1, on the reverse strand, counting down.
CTTCAATTTTCGTGGGTTAATAATGACATAAAGATCTTGTCTTTAAGCACTTTTAAAAAAAAACACCATGATTTTAATATGAAAACCATTTATTTTATTCTCCATAGGTTATTTATGAAATATTTTATTATGATATATTTGGATCACATTAATTAAGACATATTAAGGGTGTACCCTGATAGTGCTTCAATGCATTAGGTAAAGAATATAATCTCTAGAGATGACATGTTTTATGATACCTTAGTGAATAACCTTGGTAATTTTTATGACACCTCCATGATAAACCTTGGTGATATGCTTATGAATGAATCAATTAAATTTTGTATCCAAATTTCCAAGTTATTATACATTTTATTATTATTATTATATTCCTCTTTCTCATGCCTTTATGTATTTCCCCAAGTTCTTATTGATATTCCTCAAGATCACAAGTAAATTGTTTTCCTTGTTTTCCCTTACTAGGCCTTATTCTCACCCTTTCTATTGATTTATGTCCCCAAGTTATGATTTTTTTTAAAATTACTTAATATAAACCAATTATTAAGCCTTTGAAGCTTTTTATAATAATTTTTTAAATTTTCATGTATTATGTATCCTATTTTCCAAGAAAATAAATTTTAAAAGTTCCTCTATTTTGTACAATGTAATGAAAATGTTATGTAATAAAATGGTGGGATTCCATTGTTGGTATCAAAGGAAGGTTTAGTTATTTGTGGAAATTATGGTTTTAAAACTTTAGGAATAAACCTATAGAAATGTTTAAATATAGGAAAAAAATCCTGGTATTTTGGTGAAATATTAAGTAAGTGGTTTTTGAGAAAAGAAATACTTGTCTGGATACAAACAAGTGGATGTGTATATATCATAGATGTACCTAGGGGTAACAGTTCTGACAAGGTGTGTCGGTCCTGAATCTGTATAACCTGGTACACGACAACATGCCTTGCTACCCTCCTAGTTTGACAATCCCAGGAGATATGATTGGTTAATTACAAGATTTTATTAACCATTATTAAGGATTTATAGAAAATGTAATTGTTGTTAAAGAATAACATATTTAAGAATGATTTTTTAAGACATGAAATTCCTTTACAATTATAATATTATTAAATGAAACATGTTTCTCACTAAGGTTTTCTTATTTTAGAAAATGGATGGAAATAAGAGGGACCGTGTACATGGAGAGTGCAAAGGACCAGACTTTGATGGCCTTCCAATGAAAGCCATAATGGAAAAATTAATAAGAATGATGAATTAACTGACTCTAATTATGAGCAATAACTTGAATCAGTCTGAGATACCAGATTCACCTTGAAGAGAAAAAATTTCCATTGTGTCCTTTATGAGTCAAAACCACATTATTTTAGTGGATCTACTGATTTATTTATTACTATATAATGGATAATCTCTATATAAAATATATTTTTTGTACTCCATTATTTAGAATAAGAGAAATTCACCCCGGATGTGTACCTCTTAGAGGGAGAAGCTGATCAGTGGTGGAAACTAGTTAAAAACATGAATCCAAGAGTGTATATTAAAGCTATAGAGTGAGAATAGTTACAGAGAAATTTTTTCAAAAAATATTCCCCCCATTAAATGAGAAAAAAATGGATAAGTAATTCCTAGAGTTAAATCACAAGGAAAATGAATCCGTAGGAAGCTACGAGATGAACTTCACAAGAATTTCCTATTACATATCTATATTTTTCATGGATCCTAATGTGAAGGTTAATAGATTCTTTAGTCAACTAAGACCTCATCTATGGAATAATCTAGCCAGCCAAGACTATGAAAACTATGAACATATAATGATGAATGCTATGAAAGTTGAACTGGAATTTGGAGAGATACAGTGACCCCATAGGTCGAATAAAGAGAATGTATCTTTGGATCTAAACTTGGGGAGGATATTTGATCAAGGAAGAGGAGGAAAGAAATCCCAACTTTCCACATGAAAAAAACATGGGAAGAAGCATTCATAGAAATTCTTTCTTGAGAGCAGGAAATGTTACAAGTGTGGAAGAGAAGTCCATATTTCTTGTAACTTTCATAGTGAGGTGAATCCCCAAATTATCAACACTAATGAAAAAGGGAAGACGGTATAGGCCTAACATGAAGTTCAATTCTTCATGTGTGGATATCTTGGGAACTTTTACAATCATTGTCCAAACCCGAAGATAATGGAAGGGAATCACCATCAACCTCAACTTAGGCCAAGGGAGAAAGGTTGGTATTTCACTATCAAGATAACTAAAATTTATGTTCCAAATTATGTGGTGGTAGGTACTCTTGATTTTCTCTCAAATCTAGCAAGTCTATTGTTTTATTATAGTTATACACATTCCTTTATGTCCTCTAAGTTTACAAAGGATATAAAATCAATCCCTAAATTTCTAGAAGAAGAACTATAAGAAAAGAATCTTGGAGGGATTATCCAAGAATCAATAGTGTATATAAACTCTAGTATTTACTTTGGTGAGCATAATCTCATCACAAATATAGTAGTCATTCCCATTATGGAATTAGACATTATACTAGGGATATAATGACTCTCAAAGTATAATACTGAGATAAAATATAGAATTAAGGAAATCTAATTAGTCTTGAATGGAAAACCTATAGTTGTTTTCAATGGAGAGATATCTCGACCAGATATTTGTCTAGAAACAACTTCCATATCCATCATTATGGAAATTATTGGTGAAGATGAAGAAGTAAATTAAAGTATTTGAATAGAGAATGTACCCATCATTCAGGAATACATTGATGTATTTATTTAAGAGTTACCCAGACCTCCCCCAGAAAGAGAGGTAGAGTTATCCATTGAGCTCATTCATGGTTCCAAACTGATTTCAAAGACCCTATATAGAATGGAAAATTTGGTAGCTTGAGTAATTAAATAAGCAACTCCAAGATCTTTTGGAGAAGGGGTTTAACCATCCAATCATGTCTCCCTGGGGAGTACCTATTTTCTTTGTGAAGAATAAGGATAGATCAATGAAACTATGAATTGATTATAGATAACTTAATGGGATCATAGTGAAGAACATATACCATCTTCTAAGAAATGATTATTTATTTGACTAGATTTATGGGGCTCAATTATTCTCCAAGACTGATCTTTGATTTGGTTATCATCAATTGAGGGTAAAGAAAGAAGATATTCCAAATACTTACTTCTAAAAAATATATGGTAATTATGAGTTTTTGGTTATTCTATTTCTCGTGACTAATTCTCCTGATATATTTATGGATTTTATGAATAGTTCATTTAAGGAATACCTTAATAACGTAATGTTTGTTTTTATTGATGATATTATTATGTATTTTAAAAGTTTAAAGGAGAATGAGTATCATCTAAGGGTTATATTGAAAAATATAAAGAAGGAGAGACTATTTGGATAGTTTAGAAAATGTGAGTTTTGGTTACAATAAGTTTATTTCTTAGGGAAAATTATAAACAATAAAATAATATCAGTTGACCTTATAAAGAAAAATTTTGTAGAGGAGTGGCATCATCCTACAACAGTAACTAAGATTCATAGTTTCCTTATTTTAGAGGGATATTATAGAAGGGTTGTAAAAAAAATATCACAACATTCTAATCTACTAACCATTTTAACTAAAAATGGGGTCAAGTTCTTCTAGACAATAAAATGCAAAGAAAGCTTCTAATATATGAAGAAGATATTGGTTAATGTACCTATGTTAACTCCACCCTCTATCTGAGAATGTTTTTATTTTTTATTTTTAGAGATTCATCACTAAAAGGGATTGGGTGCTTCCTCTTTAAAAATGACAATGTAATTTCTTATTCATCTTGATAATTGAAGCCTCATGAGTAGAACTATCCTATTCATGACCTGGATCTAGCTATGTATTTTTTTACTCTGAAGATATGGATGCACTATATTTATGGGGGAGAAATGTGATATATAAATAGACCATAAAAATTTGATGTTTATTTTCATGCAAAAGGAATTGAATATGAGAGAAATAAGATCATTAGAACTTATTAAAGACTATTATTGTTCAATTCATTATCATCTCGGAAGAGAAAACAAATTTGGTGGTTTATTAAGTAGAAAAGAACCTATTTTTCTAGAAATGACGAGGATTCAAAGAGATCTTGTAATCAAAGACCTAGTAAAACTAGACATGGGAATCATAAGGGAAGGGACATCATAAACCCTATCCTAAATGGTTTATCAACCATAATTACTAGAGAAAATCAAGAAATCTAAAAGAGAAGATCCTTTTTATAGAAGAATTTAGATTTTTAAAGAATGAGAAGTTTCCTAAGTTCAATATTGATCAATAAGGTGCACTAAAATTTCATACAAGTCTATGTGTTCTATCAATTCTGGAAATAAAGAAGGAGCTGATGGATGAATCTCATAGCATTACTTTCTATATGCATATTGGAAGCATGAAAATGTATAGGGAACTTCTTGATCATTATTGGTGGGATAACATGAAAAGAGAGATTGCTGACTACACTACAGGGTCCTTGGTGTGTCAACAAGTGAAGGTAGAGAGACAACTTCCTAAATGGGTATTACAACCACTACCCATACCAGCATGGAAGTGGGAAAATATCACTATGGACTTTGTCACTGGTCTCCTAAAAAAATTCAAAGGAAATAATGCAATATGGGTTATAGTGACTATCTCACAAAAAAAACCCATTTTGTCTCTATTCAGGAAGATATATCTCTTGAACAACTCACTGAGATATACGTAAAGGAAGTGGTAAGGCTTCATAGAGTGAAATTTTTTATCATTTATGATCGTGATCCAAGGTTCACACCAAAATTATGGAGAAGTATTCAACATTATCTAAATAATGAATTGAATTTCAGTATGGCCTATCACCCTAAAACTAATAAAAAATATGAAAAGATGATTCAGACACCCAGGGACTTACTGAGAACATGATCAATCACTACTATAAATTTAGGATATAGCCACGGTTTATAAACATGTCAATAGGTCCTAAAACTATTGCTATAGGTAATAGACACAGTTTAGGGAGCCGTGGATGCTATTGGTGTGGCTATAGGGAAATGAATATAGCCATGGTTTAGAACCATGGCTATAGATAATTTCAATGATAGATATAGCCACTGTTTTAAACTATGGCTCTATACTTACAACCATGGTAAATATTGTGGCTATAGGCTTTAGTATCCTAAAAAAAATGCATCATGTAGCCACATATACTAGCTGCCTACAGCTCCTCATACCAGTTTCCACCTAGAGAACCTCATACCAGCTACCTCCTACAACACCTCATACTAGTTTCTTATAGGATCAATACCTAGCAGTTACAAAATACCAGCTGCCTGCAGCCTATAATCCCCCAATACTAAACCACTTCATAGCACCCCTTTACTAGTAGTAAATTCGGGGAGACTTTAAAATACATGGATGTGGTATTAGTAAAATGACCATAAACTACAGGCACAATGTTCCATTGATTATATAATATATAATGGAACACCATTAGTCATCTATGTAACCCCTTAACATGGATGGTGTTCACCCCCTGCACACCCCCTGCACCCCCTGCACACCCTTCACCCTTTGCACACCCACCTGCACACCCCCTACACCCTCCCCTTGGCCCTTGTAATAGAACCCAACACACCCCTCCCCTTCCCCTACCCCTCCCCTGCACACCACCTTCACCCTCCCCCTACCCCTTACAACATAACCTAACACACCCCTCCCCCTACCCCTAGCACACCCCCTGCCCCCACCTACACACCCCCTGCCCACCCCATGCACCCCCTTCACACCCCCTTCACACCCCCTGCACACCCCCTACACACCCTACTACACACCCCATGCACCTTCTATACACCCCCTACCTACACCATCCCTTACCCCTTGCAACAAAACCCAACACACCACCTTACCCCTCCCCTACACCCCTGCCCCTTGTACACCCCATGTACCCCTTATACACCCCACCTGCACACCACATGCACCCCCTAAAAACCCCATACATCCTTTCACACCCCCATTCACACCCCTTGAACCCCCTGTACCCTCTCCTACCCCTTGAAATAGAACCCATCACATGACCTGCACACCCCCTGCACTAAAGTCTTTTGACATCATAGCACTAGACTAATAGGGGAGAACCCATCCTTAAGTGTTAAGCCTAAATTCTTAGATGGTATTGGGAATGTAATAAATATTGTATTCATATTTGGATTATATAATGTAGATCTAGATATAATTGTTTATCCTATGAGAACATGAATCAAGCTATGTGTTGTCCTTAGATTAGTGTCTTTTATACACATTAGGCTATACATGAGAAAATATAATGGATTTTTCCTAGTTTAAGACTATAGGAGAGGACATTACATAAAATAGTAATACCACACACTTGGAACTCATAAATATATATTTTCTTGAAAAATCTAGTGGTTATTAAAAAACCAAATTTTAAAAGTCAAGAAATTATAGAAATAAATTTTTAAAATAATCAAGAAATTATAGAATTCAAATTAAAGGGTTAGGAAGAGGGAACCTAACTCAACCTTAAGGCACACTTATTTTGATGAAGACAACTCAAATATTCCTTTTTTTATTTTCACACATATGAAACCTCACATATATATAAGGATACCTAGCCCCTATGTACATATTTTCATGGACAAATATACACAAGGGGGTCCTTAGATATATTTTTATACTTTAATATACCCCTTTGCAGTTACACATGTATTCATTTTTCATATCTATATATAATCACACCTAGACCCAATATATATATTCATACTGCCATGAGTGAATATATATAAAGGGGGAAATTATATATGTATATGCCTACCTATGCATACACATGTAAGACTTCGTCAATAGTGAATCAAATACACCTCAATGAGATCCAAAATGCACTACAAAAAATATAAGGAACCCAAAAATCACAAAATACCTGATTAAAATTAGGACAAAGAATAAAAACAGAATAAACCTTACCCAAATCTGATGTTGAACTCACTGTATTTGATGGTAGTGGATAGAAATACCTCATCATAAGAAACCACCTATAAGGAAATAATGGAAAAAGAAATGAGATATAAGGAATTCTTATATATATGTGATTAGTGTATTAAATGTACATGATAAATGATACTTGAATCCACAACCAACAATAAAAAAATAATATTCATATTGATATTTACATCCCAATACTAAATAACATGATCATTAATAAAGGATTTTTGTTCAAATTACCTCATCATATGAGTTAAAAAATCCTTATTTAATTTATAATGTAATGAAAATTCATTTTTTCAAATTCCCTCATATAGTGGGAATTTCAAATTCATACACTCGATAGAAAATTCATATTTATTAGAACATGAAGTCAAACATTGGGACTTCCAAAGTTATAAACCAGCTATATTTATCATGCAGGGACTCAAAAGTTGTTCCACTTAATATAGACTTCATTAATTGTTTATTTTTGTGATTTTCTTCCTAATATTATATGCTTCTTCTGATGACTCTATAAATTCTTCAAATCCATTATAAACCTGCTCAAGGCTTTCAAATCACCTCATAAAATCTCCAAATAATTATATGAATTATTAAAATAAATCTAAAATCCTTAAAAAAGTTTATAAGGAACTTATCATCATGTAACTACTAAAGTAGATTATTTTAATGAACTACACTAATCCTAAATTTCCATATTTCACTTCATCCATTTAAAAATTCATTTAAGATATATTAAAAACTTATTTTAGTAAAAAATATACTAAGTACTCTATACATGGATTATTTAACTCTAAGATATAATCCTCTAGCAATTTAACTTATTAAAAACTTTATAATAACAAATTTGAAAGCTATCCAGTATCTACACAAGTTATAAGCTAGCTTCCATTATCATCTATTCCATTAAAATTATTATAGAAAATAATTTTCACACTTCAATACTTTTCATGAAACTTTAGGACCATATCTAAAATTTTCTAGTGTTGTTTACTTTTCCATGTATTCATCATGGAAGTAAATTATTCATATTTAGTGGGTGGATACTCATTTCATCACCAAATACTTTACCTTTGCATACCTATATTAATCTCCTTGAAAAAAATCTAATTGACTAAAAAAATTTCAACCCAAGGGAATTTTAATCTCCCACTTTAGACTTATTTTCAATTCAAAATTTCTAGTTTTCACTAAAATAACAAGTAATCCTTTTACACCTAATTGAAAATAAATGAAAAGGGAAAGGATTTCTTACCATTATTGACATCACATGTGTAAGGTAGGGATTTATCTTATTTAAACAACTCTTCTAATTTTAAAAAATACTTATTCTCCCATTTTGTTCTTTCACTTTGGGTATGATCAATTCAACCCATGAGAGAAGGGTTATAAAAGATTTTCTATTAGAAATGTGTCATCAATTGAGAAAATCTATGTAAAATTGGGCTATACCAATGTAAATTCCTTCAAAGGTCAATTTAGAGAACAAATCTACCCATAAAGTACTCATAATGTAATGAAAACTAAAAAATTATCTTTACAAGAGATGTAAATCTAATTTTAAATAAATTTTATGAACTGGCCCTCAAATCAACAACCACTTAAAAAAAATTAAGTACCACCCTATTTTCTTCCCCCTGCATCAGCCCCCAAACACCGCCCCCAACCCCCCTGCACCACCCAAACCCCCACCCCTACACCAACCCCCCTGCACCAGCCCCCCTGCACCACTCCCCCACCACCCACCGAACCCCCCTGCACCACCCCCTACACCACCCCTTCACCAACCCCCCTGCAACAATCCCCCTTCACCAACCCCCCAACCCCCACTCTACACCATCCCCCCACTATCCCCCACCCCCTGCATCAGCCCCCCTCCCCTTGCACCATCCCCCAATGCCAGCCCCACCCCGCACCAGCCCCCCCACCAACCCCTATACCATCCCCCCTTTTATCACCATGCCTTTAGTATATTTAATAAATATTAATCTTAGAGGACCAAAAATCTCCCCGTAACTTATAATAGTATTTTCAACTCTGCCTAAAGGATACTAGTTATTTATAGTTACCTAATTTTGCTTCATGTACTCCACAAAAAGACATATACTTATATCTACCTTCATGGAAGATAATAATGGATCCCCCAAGGTGCTGTATATATTTTAAATAATCATTCACCTCTAAATATTCTAACTAAAAATTCATTTCCAACAATTGGTCCAATATGTTAAGGAGAAATAAATATCAGTTGTTTACCAAGAACCATCTCAATGTCAAACTCAATTTCTATATATTAAATAATTATTGGAAAATAATCTATGAAATTATCCAAATAATGAACTACCACTAGAAGAATGATAGTTGGGGGTACTATCGATTCTGCTGCAAGAGATAGTCTTTCAACTTGTGACTTGATTGCAATGATCTAACTCATGTCTAGCCCCATCCTACCAGTACCACGATCCCACTCACTGGTCAAAACATACCACTATCATCTAGAAATGATGAATGTCACATGTATGTAATAAAATTTTATATGATCATTATAACTGGTCATACATTCTATTCTAAATATCATGTCAAATATAGTCTTCTCTAGGATTATAAAATTCAATAGTTTTCTATAGTCATCGATGACTATGAGACAATTATGAAATCACTAATGATGGTCTATTTTTTATAGAAAGGAAATTACTAGATATTTTGACTCATAATATATCATTAAACATAATATAATATTTTAATATCATGATCTAATATTAATTAATGGTAATGTTAAGTATTAAATAAATTATAAAATATTATAGAGTAAATCAATAACATACTTCTAACTATATAATGTCACTCTCCACTAGTGACTATAACCTCATCAATTATATAAATCTTCCCATTCCCTAGATTTTTAATCACATAGTTCGATGATAACTATGATGTCTAGCTCTGTTGTTGAGGACACCCTCCTACACCCTAACATGTTCTCCTAGAAGTTGGATGTGTCTTCTTAAAAAAAGTGATAAAGATGTTGAATCATGTCACACTGGTTAAATTTCTTAGGCGGCCTTGTGCATGATGTACTAAAACATCCCTTACATTAATAATTATAGAAACTATTCAAATTTTATCCCATATATAGAGTAATAGAATCCATACTCTACTCTTCCTTCTTTCTAGATTTTGATGCCCCCTTATACTTCTTTTTCTTACTATAATAATAGGTACATACTTCCACACTAGAAAATATGGTCATTAGCGCACTATAATCTTCAAGAAAACCATAAATCATATCCTTATCAAGAAGATTCTAAAATGGAAGGGTCCTATGAAGAGCCTATAGATATGTTTTAGGTCAGAGAACCAAACACGATGCCATATCTCTAGACGAAGTCAAATCTTTAACATCTTAATATAATGTTAATTGTTCCAAACTATGTTTGAGGAAAGATATAGAATCCATGTGGAACAAGAAATTTAAGTAAGAACCAAAATCTTAACTTACTAAATATCTATAAAAAATTTAACTAGATATATATTTGGTGTTTTAGGAAATAAATCATTGAAGATCATCTCATTGAAGAACTCTTAAGTAATATGTTCATGCATTCTTACCAGACTTATTCAATCCCAACACCCCCTAGTGCGTCCCTAAAGCATAAAGGATTCAATATTCAATATTATATCCCCATTATTATCTAGTATATTAAAAATATTCCCTCTATTATATCAATAAAATCCTCATCATCCAAATGGACAATAGTTCTCTTTAATGATAGTGGATGTTTGATATGAATGTCTTAACCATAGTTGACAATCTTCCTCTAAAATCCTCTCTTTTAGAGAAGGCTCATTGCATGCACTACCAACATAGTTGTGGGAGAATTACTAGGTGCATCATCCTATATATACTTTGGTGTAATGAGTGTTTGATATCGATTTATATAAATCATGTGTCTTAGGGAGTTTTATTTTTCTAAAATATAAAATGATTATTTATAATGCATATAACAACATTTATATGAGAATGTAATCTCTTTTTAGGGACATATATAGAATTTCTTATAAGAAGTCATATCCCATGAGATATCCATAGAAATAGTATAACCCTATTAATTCAACCCAATACTCAAGAATAGTACTCCAAACTTGAATGTTAGTCACAATCACATAAATACAAAACATAATTAAATGCTGAATTTAAAATAGTTAATCATGCTTAGATATTTCAATCAATATATAAAATTTATTGATCTAAAAAAGATAGTAAAATCAAGGAAATAAATTAATGAATATTTATAGAGAAAAAATTGATATATTTATGGAATGTTATTCTACCTTTATACTCAAGATGCATGAATGAAAGAAAATCACAAAATATGTTAACAACATTTTGAACACCAATAACTCACATGTTCCTTACACTTGATTTAGCCAAGCAGATGGAAACTCCACTAAAAAGTTCCAAAAAACCAATATCCTTTTAACCATAACCCATAATAGTTTAATAAAAAAGGTACCTCATGCCATTAACACCATATTATAATGACCCAAACCAAACCTATAGGTCTGAGCCAAAGGGCTACATAACCTCATGTGAGTATCCTCATACAAAAGAGTTTCCCTACTAGTGGTGAGGTTCTAATTTAATTTTAGGAGATCATACCCTTGGAAATCATTTTAATTTATGGATGCTAAAAAATATTGATAATCCAAATAAGTATGACAATAGAAGAGTTACAATAATAAATTATATTGCATATTTCATTCAATTTCAAACATAAGAAATTATTTATAAACCATTTGAAAATGAAATTTTACCAAGAAAATTACATAAAACATTAAAAACAGCCTCAAATACCATGAAAGTATTAAAATAAATGAAAACGAGATAAAAAACCCTTATTTTTATAAAAAAATCCTTAAGAACACCCAAATAACCCCATTTGAAAATTTAATAGGTGTAAAACACCATTTTAAAATACTTAAATTCCTTTGAAATATCCACTTGGAAATTTTCACACACTTGGAATGAAATAACTCCATGCCCAGTATAAAAAACACTTGAAAAAAATTTATAATACCTCATGGGTTTCACATATAAGTATATTTTGTAAAGAATAACATTTTAAAACTTTCAATCTTCCCATAGAATTGAATATAAATAAAATGAATAGAAACACCTTCCTCAATCCAAGAAGAAACAAGTCCCACCACATCACCTTTAAGAGTGGAAGAAAAAACAAGCGAGGAGATGACCTATACAAACGCATGAAAACCAAAACCCATTTATTAGAACTTAATTTAACCCTAAATTTATCCAAAATAGGCACTGGGGAAAAAATAAACTCCTATAAAAAAGAACACCACCCTTAACAATATTCCTCAAAATCCATAGAATAAATCATTAAGCATCATAAAACCACCTCAAGCATAAAACAAATCACAACCATATGACATGAATCACTTAATAAGATGAATACTTAACATTGGTCTTTCCACTATTTAGAATTGATATAAAATAGCGAAGTAAAGGATAGACATACCCATGAGAGAAAACATCACCAAAACAACCATATTTCCACTAATCATCAAAGAAAATGATAAGATTCCACCAACTATAGGAAACCATGAAGGACTATCTCAAATACATAAATGAGTAAAGTTCTCAAAAAACACATGAGAGGTTACTGGATTAGGTCACTAATCCAAGACATCCCCTATGAATAGGAGAAAACACACCAATCTTGAACATGACTCATCATGGAATAATATGGCTCTATCATTGATTCAAAAAACTTTTTAGAGGGTAAATTTCTTTGCAATTCATAGAACACATAATCATGGGGATCCTAATAGAAAATACTAACATGGTAGAACTCACAGTCTAATCGGAAACCAACTGCTCAACCCTGTTATATTATCCATCAAACAAACTGCATCCCATGGTCCAAACCATGAATAAACAATAACGATCATCATAAACCAATGGGGCATGAGAATCCAAAAATAACAACTGCTTAGATAAGAACAATCCACAAGGTAACCAAAAGGATACAACAAACAAAGGTCACCTCAAAACCTTAATCACTTTAATATCCTCGAACAAGAATCCCAATACAATTCATCACCCAAATAATAACCATGTAAAAAATTCACCCCACATCATATCATAATGAAACTATTAATGGTGAACTGAGTAGACACCTCTAATAAATGATAATATATAAAAACTACAGGGGCTTAAAATTCTTGGGGTTCTTACTAAATCACATAAAATATCTAAGGTTAAACTAAATACCTCCTATAAGGAACTAAGAAATATGCGCTATAGAACTACACTAATCTCCTTCCCTAAAAGAGTACTCAAGAACATAATGGATTCTTCACATGTATAGTCTAAGGATAATTCCACTAAAAACACCATCTTGAATAATTCTACAAGATGCACTAGTATATGATGTGATGGAACAATATCATCTTCAACCCTATTTAAATCTTGGGTCGTGCCAAATTTCTAAAAGGTTGGGGCCAAAGCATCATTTATTATTAAAGCAAATAAAAGACCTCTTTAACTGGGTATAGGGAGACCCATTATATAGCCCGAAGGCCCAGTGGTAATTTATCCCATTACATGGCCCATAGGTCCATTTTTTTTGGCCCAAGGCCCATTCTGTGAATAGTACTGCTACAGTATCTGTGCTTCTACAATACCGTACAATACCTCATCGCCGCTGCTATTGTGCGCTATAGTACTTGCACCCAATGGGTTTTGAACCCCCATTTTTCATAAAGATTTAAGAGGTGCTTACCACTAAGCCAAATTCTAAAAGGACCTCACTCAAGAAATAAAAGGATTCACCATATGGTTCATCTAAAGAACCTTTCTAGGATGCATACTCAAGAAACAAGAAACATGAATCCAAGCCATTTATATTTCCCAAAACAAATGAATGAGTCCCAGTACACCAGGGGGAAAGTTTCAAAAGCACCCATTAATTAAAGAAACACATAACAAAACTTTTACTTTCCAAAAGTACACATTATTGTTAAAAACACTATATTACATAAGGAATAAAAACTCTTTTTTAGAAACACTTGTTTGAAAAACACTCGACCATTAAAAAACAACATGATTCATTTAAAAATACTCATTTTACTTAGGGAATTTCAAAACTTTTAACTCATCTTAAAAACCCAATTACACATTTTTAAAATTAGAAAAACCCTTAGGACTCATAAAGATATTATTTATTTTAAACAAATTACATAATAATACATTTTGTATTTCAATGAGTTTTACCCTTTTAAACATTTCTAAACACTTACAAATTATTATTTTAAAACTGACCACTCTTGATAATGATTATTATGATGGAAAAAATTAGAAAATACAACCTATAAAGTAATGAGAAAGAATGTTAAAATCCAGTAATTGTAGAAGCAAGAGGAGGAATATTATTATACACAAATATAGTAGAAAATTCAAACAACGTAATGGTTTGGTAATGAAATACACTAAACTTAAAAGAATTATATATTTCCAATATCGCTATAACCACATGATTATCGGGTCACCGAATCATGGAGATTAGAGAACTAAATATTGTTTATTTTTCATCATTGACGTAGATAATATTTAATTCATGAGATTAGGGATTGAAAATTTTAGAAACATTGAAGTTGAAAATAAATATTAAATTAGGGGATAATGAAATACATACCTTACATTAGTTTTTTGGGGCAGAATCCTACAAGTGGAAGGTGGATATAGTTTATGGGATCCATGAGGGAGGCGATGTGCAATCCCTGAGGGAGGGGATCTATGAGGGAGATCGATAGGGATGATCTATGAGGTGGAGCCAAAAATTGATCCGAGAATGGTGGGGATAACCGATGGAGGGAGGGAGGCGGGGAGGCAAGGGGTGACGAGGTAGGGAGGTGGAGATAGAGATGTGGGAAAGAGGAGGTGGGGATGTGCGGATGAGGATACATGAAGGGGGAGGCGAGGAGGTGGGGAGGCCAGAAGCTGGAGGCATATGTGGTGCCTGGGTGAGGTGAGGAGGAGACGAGGATGAAAATAAGATAAGGGGAGGCTCATAGAAGGCTGGAATGTGGAGGAGGTGGAGGAGGTGGAGAGGAAGAGTGGGATACTAATAAGAAAAATCACGAGGGAGGGAAGCAGAATAGGGTTTATAGGGAGGGAATAATCATGAGGCAGGGAGGGGGATGGGGGAGGAGTAAGCATGAGGGGGTGGGGTACAACCACAACCATCATGTATTTATGTTGAATATAGCCATATTTTTTATAAACCATGGCTAAAATCCTTGTTTATAACCCAAAATTCTAGTAGTGAATAGAATTTAAAGGTGGATGGGATCAACATTACCCATTACATGAGTTCTCATACAATAATAGTTTCCATTCGAATATTCAAATGGAACCCTATAAAGCTCTATATGGAAAGAGATGAAGAACTTATATTTTTTGGGATGAAGCTAGAGAGAGAAACCTTATTGGGCCTAATATTGTGAAAGAGATGAGAGAAAAGGTTCATGCCATCCAACAAAACATAAAGGTTACTCAGAGTCATCAGAAGATCTATGATGATAATCATCAAATGGAATTAGAGTTTGATGTTGGAGATAAAGTCTTCCATCAATTTTCACCTTGGAAGAGAGTCATGCGGTTTGGGAAGAAGGGGAGGCTCAACCCTCGGTACATTGGCCCCTATAAAATCCTTGATCACATAGCATTAGTGGCCTACCGAATTGAACTTCCTCCAAATCCAGATCAATTTCATGATGTATTCCATGTATCTATCTTGAGGAAGTACATATCTAACCCTTCACATGTATTGAATCTAAAGGTGGTATAAATGGAACATGGCCTCTCTTATGAGGATTATCCATTAGAGATCTTGGACTATAGAGAAAAGGTTCTACACAACAAGACTAACCGACTCATTAAAGTGTTGTGGAGGAACAAAAAATATGAAGAAGTGAAATGGGAACTAGAGGAAATAATGAGGTAGAAGTACCCTTACCTTTTTTCAACTGAGGGAATGAGTTGAAATTTCAAGGATGAAATTTATTAAGGGGAATAATGTAATAACCTGAACTTTTTGAATGTTATTTGTTTCATGTAAATGTGTATTATTTTATACACAACAAAACAATATCTATCTAATAATTAAGTGAGTATATTTGGAAATGAGGCTATCAGTTTTTGACCATTTTATGACTGTTGGTCAATATGAATATTGGAAACTATACTCTTAATAATAATTCTAATGTTATAATTATTGTTTATAATTAGAAATGGAAAAGGAAAATTAATACAGAAAGAAGAGTTAATGGCCTCATCCAGTCGATCCGTGCCATAATAATCCCATTTGTTAGAGCTTGGGAGAGAGGTGGAGTCACTGGGATTCTCTCTTGATCAAGCCTAAGCTGATATTCAATAAGATAAATTTTAATGAAGTCGGCTAAGGGAGAAGTTCAAGCTAGTGGAGATTACCACTTGGGCAATGTCATCCGGGCCACTCCATGAGTCTATCAATATCACAAACCTCACCCTTAGGCCATTTGCAGGTTTTATAAGGGGTTATGTGTCAAGGCCTTATTTAATTATTTTATAATCCCTTTTGTATAAATAAAATTTTTATTCTATCAATTCCGTTTTGAGTTTAGTTTTTCTTAAAAATATGACAAATTTGATAAAATGATTTTTTGGATTGAAAGTGTAATTTTAATAAAAGATATAATTATTATAATAAAATAATATATTATTAATAATGTTTATTTTAATAAAATTGTATGATTAAAACACCCTAATTTAAATTTAAATGGTAATTGTTTTTTCAAGTGTCAAAAATTTTATTATGCATTTTTTCCGCTATTATTTTTAATAAATAAGGATTTTTATATTTTAAAGTTAAATTCATATTACTTATAGAATTATTATTATAAAATAATCATAATTTTTTAAATCATCATGTTGATATTAGGTTAGGGTGAATTTATGATAATTTTCAAAAATATTTTGTTTTTCATTGAATAGTAAAAATATAGTTTGAATTAGTTTGTTTAATGAAATCATAATGATGTAATATGTAATATAAAATTATGATCAACTATTGTGGATTATAATAACATAATAGACGTCCCAATTGGCTAATACCATGAGAAAATACAATGGTAAAGCCCATGGTTTTTGAATTTACCACTACCTAGGTGTCCAAGGAAATCAATAAAAAAATTCATCACATTTTCTATAAATACCCACCCATTTATCCATTTAAATTCACTTACAATTAATTAAACACAAATATATGATATTTTTAACTCCCAATGAGTCCTACTAAAGTTTCATCAATCCCCCAAGGTCCCAATCTTTGAGTTTTATGAGTTACTCTTCAAGGTAAGGGAAATCTCAACTTCTCTTTTCCTTTGAAGTTCCCTTTTATGTGGTATGTATTTCTAATTTCCATAATATGTTATTATATACATTTTATTATATCAATTTACTATATGAATATTATTTTATTAATGGTATACCCTTGTCTAATATCTTTTTATTTTTTTTTCTAAAACCATGTTTCAAACCCGTTCTGCTGCCATATTTTCTTCTCAAAATTTCTCTCTTTTTCTTAATAAATTATATTATTTTCTTTTGTGGATACCCAAAACTATTTATTTTATAGGGGTATTAAAATATATTTAAAAATTATATATTTTATTCTGTTATTGAAATATATGAAAACCACCTTCCTTTTTCACGGGTTAATAATGACACAAAGATCTTGTCGTTAAGCAGTTTGTTTAAAAACACTATGATTTTGATATGAAACCCGTTTGTTTTATTCCACAAGGGTTGTTTATGAAATGTTTTATTATGAAATATTTTTATAAAATTAATCAATAAATTTTAAGGGTTCAAACTTATAGTGATCCAATGAATTGGGTAAATAATTTAATCTCTATAGATGACATGTTTTACGATACCATAGTGAATAACCTTGGTAATTTTTATGACACCTCCATGGTAAACCTTGGTGATATGATTATTAATGAATAAATTAAATGTTGTATCCATATTTAAAAGTTATTATTCATGTTATTATTATTATTATTATATGCCTCTTTCGCATGTATTTATGTATTTTATCAAGTTCTTATTGATATTCCTCAAGATTACAAGTAAACTATTTCCCTTGTTTTCCTTTACTGGGCCTTATGATCACCCTTTCCTTTTATGTATGTCCCTAGGTTATGAGATTTAGTAAAAGTAATTAATATAAAATAATTAATAATCCATTAAATTTTTTAGAATATTTTTTTATGTTTTCATGTATTATGTACCCTGTTTTCTATGAAACTAAACTTTAGAAGATCATCTATTTTGTATAATGTAATGAAAAGTTTATGTAATAAAATTGAGATTCTATAATTATATTTAGTGAAAATATATTTAATATATATTTTATTTTATATATATTTTTGTATAGGATTTTTTATAGATCAATTTAACTATGATTACCACAAAAAATCTTTAATGGTTCCCAATATTCACCCTCAAATATTCCATTTGAACCTTCATCCACATAATTTTTGTACAGTTTTTTACAACAACTATATATTTTTATTCCACTGTAATCAAGGTAAAAAAAATTGTTTCTTACTATTGAAACTCACACAAATTTATCCCAGGAATAAAGTTCCTATTGATGTTGATTTTCAATCATTGTAATGTCTAGCCCAATCAATATCAATGAAGCCGTGAAATGTTATCTCTCTACTTGTTCTACACATCAGGCAATAATTTGATATTCCTTTAACATACCTAAGTATTATATTATCCACCTATATGTGTTATTCCTTTGTATAGCTTTGATATCTTGCACATAAAGTAAAAATATATGAAATATCTAGTTTTTAAGTGATAAGATAGACTAAACATCTAATCAAATTTTGGAATTATTTTTGATTCACACTTTAACCAACTTCATCTTTAATCATATTCATTCCAATAGTTAAAGGAGTAGAAAAATACTTTGAATCATCCATACTAAACATTTATAATAACTCCTTGGAATAATTATCTCATTATTGGAAGATATATATTCCTTTATACTGAACATATAGTCCAAGAAAGAAGTCCATCTCTCTGAGCATTGAAATCTAAAATTTCTTCTTAATTTTCTTTTAAAAAATATTCACAAGATTTATCTTTTCCACCTGAAAAAATTATATCAACAACATAAAAAATAAAAATCATGGTACCTATGATAATTTAATTCACATAAAAGTTTCTAAAAACGTTTCCCTTAGAAAAATCAACTAATTTAGGTAACTATCATGTTTTTATGCCATTAATGAGGGGAATATTTCAACCCATATAAATTTATCTTCAGTTTATAAACCATAGTTCCATATTTATAAAGTAAGAACCCATTGGGTTGATCAATATAAAATTCTTCTTCAATTTTTATGCTTGAAAAATATGACTTAAAATACATTTGATATATTTTGCAATTTTTATGAGAAAAAACTTTTATGAACATTTTTATATTTTCAAGTCTCATAAAAGGGGAGAATGTTTCTTCAAAATCAACACTTTACACCTATGAGTAATCATTGCACACAAGCTGTGAATTATTTCTTAAGATTTATCCATTTTAATTGAGATTTTTTATGAGTACCCATTTTTTTATAATAACATTATTTCATTTTTACTATGAAACTAAATCCCAGGTATTATTCTAGAGGTTCCTTAGGATCATGAGAACTACTGAGAAGGTACTATGTCCCAAAAATATAAAGTAAGAATCTTGTATTAGGTATAATGTATGAAACATGGAACCAAGAGTGTAAGGTAATATAATATCCAAATACTTTATAATATATTTACTATTTAGAATAGATCCTATATATTTCAATGCATGCAAAACTGAGTTATCGCGCGTTACATGCAAGAGAGACCTTCATCGATGGCTTGCATTATATACAAGATCGAGTTTTATCGAACAATAATATATTATTAAAATATAAGGAGATATAAACTATCCATTAAATTAATCTTTATGAATAGTAATAACTAACTTATGAAAATTATTCTTTATACAAAGATAAAATGGATTAATTGGTTACAAATTAATTAAAAATGAATATAAGAAGCAATTGAATATAAAGTGAAGGTAATATAGTATCTGGATAATTTATAATATATTTAATATTTAAAATAGATTATATATATTTCAATTCATGAAAAACCAAGTTAGAATTCATTACACTCAAGAGAAAACTTCCTTAATGGCTTGCATTATATGCAGGACTGAGTTTTATCTAACAATAATATATTATTAAAATATAATGAGATATAAAGTATCTGTTAGATTAGTAGTTATGAATAGTAATAAATAACTTATGAAAATTATGATTTATACAAATATATATTGAATTCATTGGTTACAAATTAATTATAAATGAATATAATAAGTAATTGAATATAAAGTGAATATTTTTATAGAAAAGTATTTTTTATGCCCATAAAGTAGTTTTATAATAATAGATTAAATTAATTAAAATTATTGAATGATTTTAATGAAATATATATGTTATATATTAAATAAAATATTTTTATATTCATCCATTGTGTTTGATATGAATAAGATAAGAACAAACCCCATTTATTCATAAAACCTATATTTTTATAATGACAATTTTACCGCCTTTTAATGGAGAAACCATTTTAAATATGAATTTTGAAACTTTAATTGATTTAATATGTAAAAATAAACTTCGTATTTGAAATATAAACATAATAATGAGGTTAGGGTGAATTTTTGATATTTTTATGAAACATTTCATTTTTTATTGAATAGGTAAAAATACTGCATTTTAGTTCAAAACTGCTTTTTCATATAATTTATTTATAAGGTTAAATTATAATTTTAATTGGTTTTAAAGTTTAATTAGATCATATGTTTATAAATTAATAAAATTTATTTCATTTTAATCAATTTCACTTTGAAATTTATTATAAAAACATAGTAAACTTTTAGACGGTTTTACTTTAGAAACCCGCATTGTTGTCTCGCCTGTAGGATGAATTTTAAATTATTTTCATCAAATTATATGATTTTAATTTTGAAAAATGTATTAAATATTTGGAATCATAATAATTTATAATTTATAATAATTTTAATTTTTTTTACCAAAAATATTAGTGAAAGTGATTAAAATTAATTACAATTATTAAAGAAATATTAAGCTTAATAAAGGAGTAAACCTTTAACTTAGGGGACCAAATGACCTAGAAAATTTTCCAAAAACCATTTTATTGAAATATTCCGGCCATTAAACTTCCATTATTGAGTCTGGTTATATTTTTATTACTTTTTTAGGTAAGAACATATGTACACCTAACTTGTTTTCAAAAATACCAAGTGAGTCCTTTTCCTTCCTTATAAAGGCCACCACCTATCCCACTTTTTCACACCTATAAAACCACTTTGGTTCCTACAAGATATACCTAAATATATTCCAAAAATCCATAACCTCAACCTTTAATCATCCCTTTGGGATTAAAGCCTCCCAAATAATCCTTTTTGTATAAACTAAAAGAAGTTACCAGATTAAGAGGTAATATATTTCCTTAAGATTTTTAGTTTTATTTCCATTATCCAACACCTATTATCTTATTATTATATTATTTTATAATACCACCATTATCCTCATTATACTAGTATGTTTTTATGATAAGGCTTTTAACTACACTTACACACGTTTCCATCAAATGGGTAACGAACATACTGTTTCTGTGTACGACGAATTACTTCCTCACGAAACGACGACTGTTCATTTTTCCCTTACCACCTCTCATGGTGTCCATTATGATGGAAAATATGTTTATATATGATATAAATTATATTTATTATGTATTTATACTTATTTTATCCTTTTATAACACATACCTTAACTACATTCCATTTTGTGTTAATACGATAACATTGTTTGAGGAAGTGTGGACTATCGCCCCCTCAAAGCTATGTGATTCATTCACATGATCAATGGAATGTATAAAGGATGATTATAATTAATCATAGGTGACATAAATAAAATCTATATTATATTAATGAAATAATTAAATTTCTATATATATATATATATATATATCCTTTTATTTGTTACCCTTTCACACACAATAAAAAACAATAACGTCGATCATGAACATGTGGACTACCACCTTCTTGACATGATGTGATTCCTTTATCATCACAAGATTTATATATATAACTATATATTATTAAATAATATGGTATTTATGATATTATTATTATTCTTAAAAGATATGGTGTTACTTAACTTCTTTCCATAATGATCATTGAAAAATAAGATCGTTACTCATGCGTACGTACGACCTACCGTCTCCATAATCGTAGCATTGGTTCATTTTTCATAACCATATTTAATAATTGATATTAAAATAATAATTTATGTATAAATATGATAATTATTTAATGATTATTATTTTGTATATGTCATTTAATGAACCTTTTGACCATGTTTTACCTACCAAAGTTATTTTTGACACATAAACCGAATTTGGTCAAAACTCCCGACATAAACATAATTGTTTAAGTATTTGTATACAATATAGTAAAATTTGAAATAAAAGTAATGATAAACATGAAAAAGGTTCTCAATTAATTATAAAATTAACACAATTTTATCATACAGAAAGTTAAAGGATGTTCACCTAAAAGGAAACACAAGATAAGGTATTCTCATCTCACTTTTTACATCCATGAGATAAAGGTTATGTTCACCACATACATATTTTGTGTGGTGTATCTACTACCCCTTTTGTTATATTATATCATTAATAATTTAATATTCATAGTATTTTAAACTTATATTTAATATTATCACTTCATGAGGTTTATAAATTAAAAATTTTCAAAGTGGTATGAGACACTTTGGAATATTTAAAGATTATTTCCCTCAATAATAAATTTAATTATCTTTCAATGGTATTTCCATTTGAGTAATTTATATAATTTTTTTAATAAAAACTTTCATTAATATCTGGTTATTCATGACTATTTTCAAGTAGTAGTACCATTTTCCCACTCTTTGGTACTCAAAATTTTTGAGAAAATGTTTTTCAGAAAACCAAACTTTATTCCTCTCTTAGCTGGAGAGCCTAATTTATTATAAAGACCATGATTTAATAAAATGTTTTAAAAATTGTTTTAAAAATTATTTTGTAAATAAATTTTTACCCTTTATTTCATTTACTATTTTTTTCAAAGGAATCTTCTTACCGATTTTTGAACAAGTCATCTTTCAAACCTTTAAACGTGTAAAAGGAACGTTACTTTTACCTCATACGGCTTGTACAGATTTACCCACCATCTTTTCTTTGAATATTCCTTTACATGTCTAAAAGTTAATTTTTAATAAAAATGTTTTCAAAAGTGATTTTCAAAGAAATTTTTTTAAAATGTTTTACAAAACAAAAATATATTTTCCACAAGAATGCTTTTAGAAGATATTTTTATAGTATTTCTATTCATTAACAACAACAACCCTTTATTTTTAATTCACTTGGGTTTTTTGTATTGATACCATATTTATTATTACTAGGGATGGTTTATTATATATTTATCCAAGGCTAGTATCCACATTCAATTCCTTTAATAATTTTTTATTCCCCTTAAAATATTCAATTTTATATGATCATTGAACATTGAATTCTCCCTAATTATCCATTTCATTCATCATGTATGTTACTATTTCCAATACCATATACTTTTTTTCATACGATATCTACTTTTACAGTTATTTTATTATTTGTGGAAATATTGATAATTTGATATTCTTTAGTCAATATGGATATTTGATAAGGCATATTATTCATTTTGATTATTTGATATGAGGAATGTTTTATAATGGAAATTATTGGTGGAGCTTGGAATTTATATAGCTCCTCGATGCATCGATAGGTTCTCATGAGATAAATTAGTTGTGTAATGCTCTGAACCTAGAAGCCTAGAGCTGGTGAATTATTTTATTACATCGGTATTATTATAAGGAATCAAATCCCGAAGGACCAATTAGTTTAGCAGTCTTGAAAAGCCAAATTACATATACGATACCCATAATACATTAGGAAATATAAAATACAAAAATGATACATAATAAAATAAAATAAACTTCATACTTGAATTCTTATTCAATGATTTCTTTTTCATAACCTAAATAATGGAAATATAATAAGGGTGATCTCAAATGATCAGTAAGAGTAAGTAAAGCAGAAGCAATAATGAATCAATATGAATAAATTAAAATATAAATTTAAATAATTTATAACACATGCCATAAAATAACTAGATAAGTCAATATCATCATGGAAAGGCAAGAAACTGAAACACATTCCATTAAATCAATGAACTGAAAATTAAATGTATCCATAGATTTATCGATGCAAAATCTCATGGATAAATAATAATTGAATTATCAATAAATGAAATTATTAATTATTGGATGTCATGTTTTCCGAACACATGATACATTTACCATTAAGAGGAATTCTAAAATATCTATCCAACTAATTCACCACATAAGACTACTGATTCATCAAGGGGATTTCATTAACCGGTCCCCGACCTGCAGGGATTTCCTTAAATGGTCCCCAACTTGTGTATTTCATGTCCAAATAATTCCTCATATATTGAATAAAACATATTCCTTATCAAATACTCATATTGAATAAAGAATATTTATTTATCAATATTACCTCAAAGTAGGATCAGTAACAATAAGGGATGTTGACATTAAAAAATTCTCAAGGATAAATAATCTATAAACATACCAAACAGTCGCATAGCACTTTGAAACATTTAAATCATAATTCCATGTAAATTAAATAAATCTTAGAATATTATTAGAATAATATGATTCATGGTATATGAAGTGCCCAGATCAGTGTGAATCACTGAGAGGGGGAGGGGGTGAATCAGTGATCCTTTAAAACTTTTTACTAATTGATTCTTTATCAATTAAACCTCTATGACTTGTTAAGGCCTCGATCCAATCTTCTTGTATCTCTCAGCCTTTCCTCGAGTGATGCAGTAAATGTAAAGGCACAGGACATAAGGATTTACAAGGTTCGACACCAAAGGCCTACGTCCTTGCCATGTTGGTTATACGCCCCAACATGGTTTCTCCATTATAACCTGTTAAAATTACAATGGTCGATACAGAGTCCCACTGTATCTCTCCTAAGTCCCACAGGAGGGTCTTTATACTGCGTCCCACAGTGTTACCAGAGTCCCACTGGCCTGCTCCAGAATCCCACTGAAGACTTCTTCCACCTTGAGTCTCACAGGGGGCTTCTCTTGGCTCCTCGAGTCACACGAGTAGCTCTTCTTCACTTTAGCTCTTCAAGTATCCTCAGCAGCCTGGGATAAAGGTTTCTGGCCTTGCTCTGCACCTATGCTCACTTGTGACGAACAGGTCTTCTCGTCTTGCTCAGGATTTATCTCCTTTCTCTTAGGATGACCTGGCCTCTCTCTTCAAGAATCTTCAACAGCATCTGAAAAGGTCTGTTGTTCTTGCTCAGCACTTCTGATCACTTCTGTTGATCAGGAACTTCTCAATTACTGAAAACTCAGACAACTGATATCTCTAACTTCAGTCTGGCTTCAGTATGACTTCACATCAACTTCATGCACTGAGTGCATGGCATCTCTGCATCCTCATGCAATGATTGCATGGCTTCTCTAAACTCTTCAAGAACTCCTGGTCTTGGACAATTCAAATGCACACCACTGATTTAAGCTTTATTCACGTGTGCACGTGCATGCATTCATGAATGCACTCCCATTCTTATACTCTTGGTGAAATAAACCTACAAAGGGTGTAAACTATTTTAGCACACACCTTTCTTCCTCCTTCACACTCTTTGTTCTTTTTGTTTACACACTTTAAAGTGTGTTCTACTTTAGTGTGGGTCTTCTTCTTCTTCTAAGTGTGCACAACCACTTTGCACAAACTTAGGCTTCGGCCTCCTTGTCTCTTAGCACACACTTCTTTCACTTTAGCACACACAACACTTGGCCTACTTCACTTGCACACACTTGGCTTGGCCTACTCCTCTTGCACACACAAATACCCACGACCTTTTCCTCCTTTTGGAACACACACACAAATGAGGTGTGATATTCACTTGGTTCATGCACAAGGAATTAATCCTCATCCTTCCTCCTTTCCAAGCACCCACAACTAGTAGGGTGTGGTCTTCTCAACACGAGCCTCTGCCTTAGTGAAGGCGCGCAAGGGGTGCAACCACTCTTGTCTTCAAATGCCGTGCAAGGTCACAAGGTTGCAAGGCACGCAAGGCTCTTGGGTGGCTTCTGACGCGCAGGGTTCAAAGACCACAAGCGCACAGGGTGCAACACCACTGTGGGCGCACAAGTGCAAGGGCACAAGCGTCCGTGCAAACACCTCCTGCCGCATAAGTCCGCAGGCAGAGAGGGATGCAACCACAGGCGCTCAAGGATGCGGCCACGGGTCTTCCTGTCGCACAGGGGACTCCCTAACTCTTCTTTCGCGCAAGGGGTGTGCAAAAGGGACCTTAAGGAGGTAGGGGAGCTCCGAGATTCTGCCGTGCAAGTGGTGCACGCAGGTTCGGCTTCGTGAGGTTTGGAGCTCTCACGGGACTTCTCAGATTATCAGCCAGCTTCTCCAATGCCTCGGGCTCTCCTTTTATAGGCAAGGGAATTCCTTTTTCATCCGCTGAGATATAACTCAAATTCCAGAAATTATCGGGTTTTCAAGATTCTGTGAAATCTTGTTTTTATCCTCTGTTCTCCGTGGGTTCGTTATTTTTTTCCTTCTTCACGTGCATGCATTTTAGAACGTTTGCATGGCCTCCTTTAAGTCGATTCATGCAAAACATAAACCCCACATAGCCTCGACACTTCATTTGCCTCGGCCTTCTTCAAAAATCTTGTCTCGTTGCATGCGTGAGTATTTTTATGCATGTATGAGTTCCTCATGGCGAGACGAACTCGAAGGTGTCTTTGGCTTGATCAACAGTGGCCGGTAGCTCAAATTCTTCATTCGGGAGGCCTCTGGTTCAGCGGCGGCTTTGCGGGGTGGTCTTCGGTTGAGCTCGAGGAAGACGATGTGGCAGCCATCGGATCATCCATTTAATAACATTTGGACGACCTCGATCAGAAGATCACGTGCGGGATGCGATGAGCAGCTGTGATCAGCCGCGCGATTGGATGGGCGGCCAGGATCTCTTCCGCGGCAAAATCACGCGTCCCACATCGAAACGGCTCCCGGTTTTCCGCAGTTTATCAAACTCGCAGTCCCCGCTCCATGTCAGTTGTATCTTCTCCCTCCACAGTACCGCCCCACACCATGTTCTCTGCAGGCGCGCTCTTCCGCCCACTACTGCCACTCAGGCGCATCACTGGCGCCCACTATGCACACACGGGCACGCGCTATGGCGCCCCGGCTGCGCGGGCTTCATCACCGCGTGGCCTACGGGCTTGTACACGGCCCCCAGCCTCTTGGGCTGGCCCCATGCCCATGGGCGTGGTGACCTTGAGTCCCACAAGAGCCTTGGGTCGAACCCTTAAGGCTGGCCCTTAAGGTTGGCATATCTTTTGCTTAAGTGTAGAACCTAGACTTTGTGTAAAAACAAAGTTACTAAGTACCAAATGCCAAATTCCAAGCCACTTCTTCCAAGCCATTCTTCCTCTTCTTCATTCTTCTTCTTCTTCAAAAGAATTCCTCCATCTTTTTCATTATAATCCCTTCCATCCTCTTCAGTCATGTATTCTTCACCAATGAATGGAATTCCCAAAGGTTCTTTCTTCAACCGAATCACTTGAATCAATTAATTCTTCAATGTTCTTCATTGATCTAATCATAGATCAAGTTGGATCAATTTCAATTCATCATGCACTAAGAGATAGTGCATGGTATTCATTAATCCACATCATCCACTTAAGGGTTGTGGATGGATCTCCTTATCTCCTCATGCATTGTGAAGACAATGCATGGTCTTCAAACATTGTTGTGACATTGTATCCAGTTGATACAAGTTCTGTGAACTTAAATAACAGCTCATCAATCATCAGATGTAATAATGATGCTCCATCATCATCCATTCTTGAAGTGTTGTAACTTAGTATCACCTTGATACAAGTATTGAAACATTAAGATCGGTTCTACAATCGTCTGATATGGTATGGAGAATGTTTCAACCATTACCTCCTATGCCACTTAGTGATTATCTTAAGTAACATGCCTCTAAGTTCCATGGCCATTCTCCATTCCTCACCAACACCATCACATCCTTTGTCATTCACATATTGAAACTCCTTGACATCCATCCATTCCATGTCACCTTTTGACAACAACATACATAATTGACAACAAATGCAACACAGTGCACTTCAGTATAAAATTATAAAGGAAGTATATACACCATATAAGAGTTAGTTGGTGCATAAAAACAAACAAGTCTCAATGAAATTTAAATTGAGATGAAATCCCTTACCTAATCCTTCCTTTTTGTTGTGTGATCTATATCCTCCTATATAGTGGTTTGAAATATGTTACTAACTAATATCAAAACCTTAATTATGTTTATAATACCATATATTAACTTATTATAATATCTCATTAACCGTTTGTTAATAGATTTCATTAATTTTACTATTTCAGGTGTTAATTGAGTAGTTTTCTCGAGTAAGTTTTAACTAGTTATTTGTTGTTATAATTAATTAGATCACAGTTTAATCATCTACAGAATATAAAACATGACTTAATTATATTATATAATCATTATATATGTATTTATATTATTCCATAATATTTGGAGATTAGAAATTAATTTCACTGTTCATGGAGACGGTAGGTCGTACGTATGCATAGACACTACTTTCATTTCATTGTTGTATTAGAAAAATAAAAACTAAATGATAAAAATGTATATTATAATTATAGTATAATATATATGTTATATATTGTACATAGTTTTATAAAAACCATATTTTATATGTTCCATGTATGGAATGAAGAATTCATATCGTATTGAGGGGACGGTAGTCCACACTTCCTCAAACGAAATTATCATATTTACACAATATGGAAATCATAAAGGTATATTATAAATAAAAATTATAGAAGAATAAAGAGATTATAAATATCATATATAACATATATAAATATATTTTCCATCATAATGGACACCATGATAGGTGTTAAGGTTAAAATAAACAATCATCGTTTCATGAGGCAATAGTTCAACGTACACAGAAACAATATGTTTGTTACCAATTAGGAAGAGATGTGTGTTAGTGTATGTAAAAATATTAAAATAAAAAATCCTAGTATATTGAAGATACTGGTGTTTTTATTTAATAATTTAATAAGAAGAGTATAGGGAGTGGATAATGGAAATGAAACTAAAAATATTGAGAGAATATGTTACCTCTTAATCGGGTAACTTATTTTGGTTTATACCAAAAGACTTACTTGGAAAGATTTATGACCAAAGTGAGGCTTAAAGGTAGAGGGGATGGATGATGGAAAACTATTTGGGAAGATCTTGGCCGAACCTAGATGGTTTGATAGGTGTGAAGTAGTGGGATAGGTGGCAACATTTTATAGGGAAGGAAATGGACTAACTTGGTATTTTCGAAAAGAAGTTAGGTAAACACATGTTTTTAACTAAAAATTCCTAAAAAACTAAAATAACTCAATAATGGAAGTTTTATGGACTATATATGTCCATAAAATAGTTTTTGTACAAGTGGATAGGTCATTTAGTCCATTAAGTGAAAGGTTTAGTCCTTTATTAAGCTTAATTTTGTTTTAATAATTGTAATTAATTTTAATTAATTTCACTAATATTTTTGGTCAAAAAATAATTTTACCTTATTATAAATTATAAATTATTCTGATTAAAAATATGGAATTTATTTTTCCAAATTATAATTACAGAAGTGGAAAAAGATTATTTTAAATTTAATCCTGTAGACGGGACAACATTGTGGGTTTTTAAAGTAAAATCATCCCAATGTTTTCTATGTTTTTAAAGTAAATTTCAAAGAGAAATTGATTAAAATGAACTAAATTGTATTAATTAATAAAAATATTATCTAATTAAACTTTAAAAACAATTAAAATTATAATTTAATCTTATAAGTAAATTATATGAAAAAACAGTTTTGAAATAAAATCCAGTATTTTTAACTATTCATTAATAAATAAAATGTTTCATAAAAATATAAAAAATTCACCCTAACCTAATTATTATTATTTTATTTCAAATATAAAGTTTATTTTTACATATTAAATCAATTAAACTGTAAAAATTTATATTTAAAATGTGTTCACCATTAAAAGGCGGTAAAATTACCTTTATAAAAATATAAGTTTATATGTGTAAAATAGGGTTTGTTCTTATCTTATGCATATAAAACCTAATTGATTAATATCAAAAATATTATAATGAATATATAATATATTTATTAAATTAATATCACTCACAAATTATATTTAATTTAATTTATTATGGTAAAAAAATTATGAGCATGAAAAATAGTTTTCTATAAAAATATTCCCTTTATATTCAGTTGATCCTTATACTCATTTATAATTAATTTGTAACCACTGAATTAATTTTATATTTATATAAATGATAAATTTTCATAATTTATTTAATACTATTCATAAACTCTAAAATAACAGCTAGGTTATATCATAATATATTAAATAATAATACTTTAATAATACATTGTTATTTAGTGAAACTCGGTCTTGTGTGTAATGCAAGCTATCAAGGAAGGTCAGTCTTGCATTTAACGTAAGATATCAAGGAAGGTTGCTATTTCATGAAACATAAGATAACTTGATGTGTAATTTATTACAAGCTATATCATGTATTGAATATATTTAAAATGGTAAATATATTATAAAGTATCTAGATATTATATTACCTTATGAACTTGATGTTTCATGTCATACATTCTATCAAATATAAGTATTTACTTTATAATTTTGGGGTGTTACATTATCCCCACGTTAATTAAATTTCATCCTCACAATTTAAGCCCGACCTTAGTAATCTAGGGATTGAAAATAGTCCACTGTTAAAAAACCCAAATTGTAAAAAGAGTTAATATCACATATTATTAATAAGAGAGAATAGAAAGTACAACTATCACATAACTAGGTTCTTTAGTAGTAGAACATAGGTGGGAAATGGAAACATGGATATGGAAGAAAAAGTCCAACAATGAATTTATAATGGATAGTGATAGAGATCATGTTCAGATGAAAGTTATTTACCACAAAACCATATACCATAGGTGTGAGTAAAGGTCTTTGATATCATAAAAAATGATGATAACATGACAAAATTATTATTTCAAAACCATTTTTTATAGTTAATAAATTATTTCACTATATTAGAATATAAGTAAATATAAATTTATATACACATAATCTTTTCCTTTGATTATACCTTGAACTATTTTTACTTTATCTCTTAGAACATGATGCATTATATGGTTAAGTAATACATTAATCTCTAAAATATCATCCAATGAAAAACTTAAACCAATTTTCAAATGGTTAAATTTTTCAAAATATTATGATCCAACACTTTAGAAATAAGGTCACTGAATTTCCAAGATGAACTTATCATTAACCTTTAGTCAACATGAAGCAGCTCTAAATTTTCACATTCCAAACATGTGGATAACTTCATCATGTATCCTCTTGAAATATGGAAATAACTAAAATCACCATAAAAACTTTTTGGAAACATACTTTCTTACTTATTCCTTATATAAGACACATATTTATCAAATATATTGCTTTAATCTAAAATTGGTGTAAACTCCATCAATAAGAGCATATACCACTTTCCAACAAGTCATTAATAAATTCCAATGTAGTTAGAACTTGTCCAAATTAATCATTTATTCATCATTATATCAACATCAGGAACATATTAAGGGTTGTATTTCCATCAATTATATGTTTTTCTTATTCCACAAATGGCTCCGCATTCTCCAGGGAGCACCCTCTCGGTTCTCTCGGCAACAACTAGGGTTTTCCCCTGAATCCTTTGGTGCCCGTGGTGGCTCCTCCTCTACGCGAGTCATTCTCCGGATTTTCCCGGATCACCTCTCTCCCTTTTCTCTTTTATTCCTTTCGCTTTTTAGGGTTTATTTATTTGTGTCTTCTTTCGTGGTGTTTCGGGTCTGAAGCTTCAATGTCCCTCCTCTTATGCTCTTTTCATCTTCCCTGTCATGCTAGACCCCATATTGGTCCAGTGCGATGGTTTTGATGGACGACTTGGGATTGTGTCGGTGGAACGTTGGTTTGGGGCTTCAGTATTTCTGGTTTAGGGTTTTTTGTGTCTGTGGTGTTCTGCTTTTCCAAGTTGGTTCTAGTTTTCTTCCTTTTTTCTCCCAGTCCTCGCATCTACTTAGTGATGGTGCTCTGGTTCCCCTTCATGTCGACACCGACTTCTTTTATGGAGCTTCTTGGGCCTGATGACAGTTGTGATGATGAACTCCTTTGCTGCTCAACCTGCTCTGACCCCAAGTTCCCATGTGCCTCTCCAAGTCGGATCTGGCTTAATGGTTACTATGAGGTTTTGGGATTTTTGGTTCAGTGTTCAAAGGGATTCAAGATAGCCGTTTCTCCAGGCGTGAGTCCTTCGATGTCGGCCGCGTTCTGTTTTGGATTCAAATATATTTTTGGATAAGTTTCTAATGATTCAAAGAATATTGATTTTAAGAGGGTTTCCTTATAGGAATATGTTTTTTGGATTTGGTGGTTTTTCTCTATTTTTACGGTGTTCAATTATGGTTTTTATTGGCAGTGATATGTTTTCCGGTGATCAGTTTCCTTCGGTATTCTGATGCGGTGATGATCAGTGATGAAAACAACGTGGTTATTAATCGGGGGCGATGGCTCCATGTTCGACGATGATGATTGACGACGAGATGACTGATGTGTCAGTCGATGGAAGACAACTTTTTTGTGACTTGGACTGATGCGAGCTTAATCCTCATCTCCTCATTTTGTGTTGTTGATTTTTTGAATCTTGTATTTTGAATTTGGCTTACCTCTACTGTATCCCGCCATTTTGAAAATCAAATAAAAAGATAATTTTCTGTCATATGTTTTTTTTAAAATTTTAACTTATAATGAATCAATTTTCTTTGTATCATTCAATATAAGATCTCAAATACTTAAAAAAAGTACTAAAGTACAATGCATACATATTTCATAAATCATATGATAAGAACATTAAAAAAATAATAATTTTAAAACATATTTATTAGATACAAATATATAAGTACATTAATTATTCTACTTTGGTTGTGTCAATAATATATGATTTACCTTGATCCCTTAGCTTATTCTAATGTACATTCTCTTAATTCTTGGGGAATTTGTTTGTGTAGTTCCCCATCTACTTACAGTTGTAACATTGAATAGAATTATTTTCCTTCTTTCCTTTGCATTCTTTTTCCTGGTGAACCTTTTCTCCGCACTTATAAAAAACTCACAATCCTTTAAATCATTTACCAGGGTGAATATTTCCATAGTTATCACATTTTAGAAAATATTTCTTTCCCTTAATTTTATTTAACTCATTACCCTTTTAATGGTGTTCATAATACCTCTTCTTCTCTTGGTTTCTCTTGAATACATAGGGTTTATATAATTCCTTCTTTGTTTTAATGTCACATAAAACTATCTCTTAGTATAATGAGAAATTCTTAGAAACCACTACCCTTTAAAGATTTGTCCTAAGACCTTCAAAGAAGTGGTTAATCTTGCACTCTGTGTTTCATATATAATTCGTAGTATACCTGGATAACCTTGTAAAGGTAGATTCATAATCTTCAACACCCTCTTTTTTCTTTTTTATTTAAGATAAGAAACATTCTCTTTATCTCAATTTACTAATCACAAGGTAAGTATTTATCAAAGAATTTATCCTTAAATGATCTCCATTCTATGAGTTCTATTTCTTCTTCCTCCATAGTATTTAGAATAAAGGACCACCATTTATTAGAATTACCTCATAAATAATAGACCTCAAGTGTAACATTTTACTTTTCACTACTTTACAAGGCCATAAATATCTTCTCTATATACTTAATCCAATTCCCATATTTAATTTAATTAGTCGTACCACTAAAAGACAAGGGCTTCTTCCACATAAATAAATCCATCATAGGGGATTCTCTCTGTGGAATAGGTTGCTCCATTTGGGTAAGTTTATTTTTCTTAACCTGAAAAAACCTCACTAATATATCCATAACTTTCTCAGTTCTAATACTAGCTGTATTTGTTTCCTCAGTAGGGAAATCTCTACATTTCCATGAGTACTGCTACCATTCTTCCTTCTAGGTGCCATTTCTAAAAAATGGAATAAACTAGATTATTTTATAAAGTTTTGAAATTTGTGTAACTCTAAATATGGTATAGCACATAACATAAATTTATGCATCATTAATCCTAGAATAATAAAGTTTGGATACTTTTGGGAAATATTTACTTATAAATCTTTCATAATGGTAGGTAAAGAAAATGTGTGATATCCTTTGTGTATCCCTCAGAAGTGTCAAACCAGGTTCATAGTAAGGCTCATTTTCATATACCAGGTTACCCCAAGTTAGGCCTAAAACAACTTTTTAGAGTTATTACTCTTAGGTACATGTGTACTAGAACCACATCCACATGTAGTATCCAAAAAATGGATGTATTGCTAGGAATACTCATATAATCACTACCTTACCAACATTCTAGGATGTTCTTGTATACTTATCTTCAATGTCTATCTCATGGTTGTGTTTCCTAATATATGTTTTCTAAATAAAGTTTCCAAGGTTGATTTTAAACTTCATTTGATACCAACTGTAATGTCCCAAACCCAGAACCCCAGATCTAGTGCATTAATTTATTATATTGACATGATTATAGGGAATCAAATCCCAAAGGTCCAATCAGTTTTGTATTATTAGAAATCTAGATTACATACATTTTACCCATAATATATTGGGAAATATAAAATAAAAACATTATATATAATTAAATGAAATAAATTGCATCCTTGAATGTATATTCAAAGATTACTTATTCATAACATGGGGGAAAGAAAACATAATAAGGGTGATCTCAAATGCTTACTAAGTGTAAGTAAAGTTGAAGTAATAATGAATTGATAGGAATAAATTAACAATAAAGGTAAATAACCGATTACACATGCCATAGAAATAACTAGATAAGGAAATATCAATTTGGAAAGGTAATAAATTGAAAACACATTCTATTAAATCAATGAATTAAAAATAAAATGTATCTATAGATATGTCGACACAAAATATAATGGATAAATAATAACTAAATTATCAATAAATGAAATGCTTAATTATTGGATGTCTTGTTTCCCAGGCACATGATACCTTTAACATAAATATATAGTTTAAAATATCTGACCAACTAATTCACCTCACGAGACTACTGATGCATTTAGGGTCTTTCATTAATTGGTCCCCAACATGTAGGGCTTTCCTTAAACGGTCCCCAACCCATGTATTGATTGTACAAAGAATTACTCATATATTTAATAAACAATGAACCTTATCAAATATTCATATTGAATAAATAATACGTATTTACCAATAATACCTCAAATTTGGATAAGTAACAACAATGGTTTTTTACATTAAATCATTCTTGAGGATAAATAATCATTAAACATACCGAAGTGTCCCTTATCACTTTAACATATTTATATCACAATTAACCATAATTAAATGAAACTTATAATATTATGAGAATAATAAGATTCATGGTATAACATTATAAAGAAATTATATACACCATATAAGAGTGAGTTGGTACATAACAACAAACAAGTCTCAATGAAATGTAAATTGAGATGAAATCCTTACCTTACCCTTCCTTTTTGTTGTGTCATATTTAGACTTTTTGTATATTGGTTTAAAATATGTTACTAACTAATATAATAACCATAATAATTTTTATAATACCATATATTATCTTCTTATAATATCTCATTACCTGTTTGTTAACAACTTTCATTAATTTTACTATTTTGGGTGTTAATTGACTAGTTTTATTGAGTAAATTTTAACTTGTTATTTGTTATTATCATTAATTAGATCATCATTTAATCATATAAAGAATTTAAAAAATGAATTAATTATCATATATAATCAGTATATATGTATTTATAGTAGTCCATAATATTTGGATATTATAAATGAAGTGCACCATTCATGGAGAGGGTTGGCCTCATGTACGCATGAACACTACTTTAAATTATTTGTTTTATTAAAAAAATGAAAAATATGTATATTATAATTATGATATCATATATATGTTATATATCTTACATATGTTTATTAAAACCATCCTTTATATGTCCCATTTATGGAATGGACGAGTTATATCACTTTGAGGGGGCAATAATCCACACTTCCTCAAACAAAATTATCGTATTTACACAAGATTAAAAGCATAAAGGTATGTTATAAATAAAAATTAAAAGAGAATAAATAAATTATAAATATCATATATAACATATATAGAAAGTGTTTCCATCATAATTACCACCATTATAGCTGGTAAGGGAAAAATAAACAATCATCATTTCGTGAGGCAGCAGTTCACCATACACAGAAACAATATATTTGTTACCCATTAGAAGAAGTTGTGTGTAAGTGTAGGTATAAATATTAACATAAAAACATCCTAGTATATTTATGATACTGGTGTTTTTATTTAATTATAGAATAAAAATAATATAGTGAGTGGATAATCTAAAAATATTGAAAGAAGACGTTACCTCATAATTGGATAACTTCTTTTGGTTTATGACACAAGAATTAGTTGGAAGGATTTATTACAAAATGGAGGATTAAAGTTAGAGGATATATATTTTGGGAATATATTTGGGCAGATATTGTCATAAAATAGGTGTTCTGAGAGGTGTGAATAAGTGGGAGAGGTGGTGGCCTTTTATAGGGAAAGAAGTGGACTCACTTGGTATTTTCAAAAAGAAGTTAGGTGAACAGATGTTCTTTCTTAAAAAAAGTAATAAAGAACCAACAAAACTCAATAATGGAAATTTTTTGGTCTATATATGGTCATATAATAGGTTTTGGACAAGTTTCTAGGTCATTTGGTCCCTTAAGTTAAATGTTTAGTCTTTTATTAGGCTTAATTTTGCCTTAATAATAGTAATTAATTTTAATTACTTTCACTAATGTTTTTGGAAAAAAATAATTTGAACTTATTAGAAATTTTAAATTATTATGATTACAAATATGGAATCAATTTTTTCAAATTCAAATCATATAAGTGGCAGAAATTTATTTAAATTTAATCCCACAGACAGGACGACAATGCGGGGTTTTAATGTAAAATCATCCAAATGTTTGTTATGTTTTTAGAGTCAATTTCTGAGGCAAATTGATTCAAATGAACTAAATTTTATTAATTGATAAAAATATTATCTAATTAAACGTTAAAACTAATTAAAATTAAAATTTATCCTTATAAATAAATTAGATGAAAAATTATTTTTGAACTAAAATTCAGTATTTTTAACTATTCATTAAAAAATGAAATGTATCCAAAAAATATAAAAAATTTACCACAACCGAATTATTATGTTTTTATTTCAAATATGAAATTTATTTTTACATATTAAATCAATTAAATTGTCAAAATTTTGATATAAAATGTGTTCACCATTAAATGGCGGTAAAGTTGCCTTTATAAAAATATAGGTTTTTATATGTAAAATAGGGTTTGTTCTTATCTTATGCATATAAAACCTAATGGATTAATATAAAAATTATTATATTAATTATATAATATAGGTATTAAATTAATATCACTCAGTAATTTTAATTAATTTAATTTATTAGGGTAAAACATCATTGTGAGCATAGAAAATAGCTTTCTATAAAAATATTCCCTTTATATTCAATTGGTCCTTATACTCATTTATAATTAATTTGTAACCAATTAATTCATTTCATATTTATATAAACCATAAATTTATATATGTTAGTTAATACTATTCATAATCGCGAACATAATGGCTAGATTATATCATATTATATTAAATAATAATATTTTAATAATACATTATTATTTGGTGAAACTTAGTCTTGCATGTAACGCAAGCTATCAAGGAAGGTCACTCTTTCATGTAATGTAAGATATCAAGGAAGGTCACTATTTTGTGCCATGTAAGCTAACTTGATGTTGCATTCATTACAAGCTATATCATGTATTGAATATATTTAAAATAATAAATATATTATAAAGTATCCAGATATTATATTACCTTACACACTTAGTACACTATCAAATAAAAGGATATATATTAGAATTTTTGGGTGTTACAAGTTTCACAAATCATAATAGTTTAAACTATGTTGTGAAAGGTTTTGACGATATAGGTTTTGATGTGCCTCATACATGACATCCATTAAGAATTCATTTCCCTCATTTAGTTTCAATTATTATTTATCCATGAGATTTTGTGTCAATATATCTATGGATACATTTCATTTTAATTTCATTGATTAAATGACATGTGTTTTGGTTTCTTACCTTTCCATATTTATTTTGTGTTATATAGTTATTTTAATGACATGTATTTTCATTTATTACCTTTCCATATTTTTTATGTACTTTCTTCTCAGTTTATTGATTATATGGCATGTGAGTTCAGTTATTCACCATGTACTAATTATTATTCTCATTGATTAATTATTTATTCTTCTATATTTTTTCCTTACTAATCATTTGAGATCACCCTTATTATGTTTCTTTCCCTAGGAACCCATGAATCATACTATGAAAGATATGTAGGTATTTATTAGATGGATTAGAGTTATCCTAAAAGTTATTTATTTATAAATAAGAAAAAATTATGTTGTAATTAGTGTATTCATTTTTAATAAAAGTATCATGTATGTTTTTTGGTTTACTAAGACTTCTAA
Source organism: Viscum album (assembly GCA_963277665.1). Classification (NCBI taxonomy): domain Eukaryota; kingdom Viridiplantae; phylum Streptophyta; class Magnoliopsida; order Santalales; family Viscaceae; genus Viscum; species Viscum album. Next base: position 585,623,525 of record OY728132.1, on the reverse strand, counting down.
ACTATAATTCCTTCAAAATTTGATTCCTTGTAATCATACTAATGTAATTATTAACGAACACTGACTACATGCTATCTAGGGTTGGGGAACTACAGTTGGTATTAGAGGATGTTTAATATTAACCTTGGTAACTAGATTTAGGAAAAAATAGGTTAGAGAACATAACCTTAAGGTATAATTTTAGGATAATTATAGAAGAAAATACTAGAAAATATGTTAAGGTTGAGATTATGTGGGTATTCCTAGAAATACATCCCTACCTGGATACTATAAGTGGATGTGGTTCTGGCATAATGTACCTAGGAGTAAAAACTCCGACAAGGTGTTCCGGGCCGTACTCAGGGTAAAATGGTACATGACAATGGGCCTTATTGTGCACTTATTTTGACACTCCCGGGGGATATGCTTAGGAAAATTCACATTTTCTTTACAAACCACTATGAATAGATAATGAAAATTAAAAACCTAGGTTAAACCAAAGGTGTTTTAAATTGAAGATAAGGTGTCATGATTTAGATATCATTTAAGTGATATTAAAGATAAACTCTAGACTAAGGAATTATATATGTGTAAATAAGTGGATGAAGTATTTGTGTATTGAGGTTTTATTGAAAACCCGTGTTAAAAGGATATTTAGTGATTAGCTTATTTTAGGGATGTCCATCATATTTATTTTGGAAATTATATTAATTTGGTTTTGGAAAAGTAAAACATATAAGATGGGTGAAAACCAATCAAATTCGGTTAGGCTATGAGTTTTGAACCCATGACCAAATGATGATAAGGGTTTCATGGAAACCCCTGGACTATGTAATTTCCTGGTTAAATTTTCATTATTTTTAGTTAAACAATTTTATGAATAAATGTTAACGATGAACTGGTAGTATCAATTTTTAGTATTATAGATTAATATATTAAAAATATTAGTTTTGGAAGATATTTAAAGACAAATAGTTAGACTTTTCACTCTTTTATAGGCCTTATGATCCTTTAAAATTTTATTTTAGTGCTTCAGGCATAAAAAATTCATTATTGGTAATTAATTTCTGTTATTAAAGGAATGAATTAGAATTTGATCAATGCACAACCAAAAGTTAGGATTTTTCATATGATATTGAAACCTATAAAGTAAGAATATTTCCTTATATTATTAGGTAGTAAAAGAATTTCCCAAAATTATGAGAATGACTTTGAAATAAAATGTTTTCCTAATACCTTAATTTTTGTCGAACTGATGGTCTCTTAAATCATCATAGATTTATTGATTTGAGGTCCTCAACTTTCTATTGACCATTCACTTGTTTGTGATATATTACCTTATTCAATACCTATAAATAGTTACACTTTTCTTCCAAGTACGTATTTTCACTTTCCACTAATGTTCTCCTACTTAGAGACCTAGTTATATGCGATTCCATGTGACCCTTGTACTTCCCATTATCTATTTTCTAGAGGATGTTTTACAAACACTTCTCATGATGTTGGATTTAAATAATAGTAAGTATCAACCAATATATCACCATGATTGTGTTTAAATTGTGAGGACATAATTTAAATGAGGTGGGGAGAATGTGACACCCCAAAAATCTGAAGTAAGAACCTTGTATTCGATAGTGTGTATGATACGCGACACCAAGCACGTAAGGTAATATAACATCTGGATAATTTATAATATATTTAATATTTAAATTAGATTAAATATATTTCAATATAGAAAAAATTGAGTTATCATGCATTAGACGTAAGATATACCTTCCTCAATGGCTTGCGTTATATACAAGATTGAGTTTTATCAAACAATAATATATTATTAAAATATAATGAGATATAAACTAGTCATTAAATTAGTAGTTATGAATAGTAATAACTAACTTATGAAAATTATGGTTTATACATATATATAATTTATTAACTAGTTGAAAATTAATTATAAATGAATATAAGAATCAATTGAATATAAAGGGAATATTTTTATAGAAAACAATTTTTTTATGCTCAAAAAGTTTTTTAAACTAATAGATTAAATTAATAAAAATTATTAAATTATTTTAATGAAATATATATGATATATATTCAATAAAATATTTTTTATATTCATCCATTGGATTTTATATGCATAAGATAAGAACAAATCCTATTTTATACATAAAAACCTATATTTTTATAAAGGCAATTTTACCACCTTTTAATGGAGAACCCATTTTAAATATGACTTTTGAAAATTTAATTGATTTAATATGTCAAAATAAAATTAATCTTTGAAAGAAAAGCATAATAATTAGGTTTGGTTGAATTTTTTATATTTTTCTAAAACATTTCTTTTTTAATGAATAATTAAAAATACAGAATTTTAGTTTAAAACAACTTGTTCATATAATTTATTTATTAGGTAAAACTATATTTTTAATTTTTTTTAAATTTTAATTAGATAATATTTTTATCAATTAATATAATTTATGTAATTTTAATCAATTTCAATTTTAAATTGATTATAAAAACATAGAAACCATTCAGACATTTTTACTTTAAAAACCTGTATTGTGGTCCCTCCCACGAGGTGAATTATTTATTAATTTATTAACATTATATGATTGGAATTTGGAAAAATTGATTCCATATTTTTAATAATCATAATTTATAGTGTATAATAAGACCAAATTTGTTTTTCACCCAAAATATTAGTGAAAGTGATTAAAATTAATTACAATTATTAAGGTAAAATTAAGCTTGATAAAGTACTAAACCTTTAACTTAGGGCCCCAAATGACCTAAACACTTTTACAACGCCAATTTTATGGCCATAATTCTTCCATTTAGCTTATATTATTTAGTTTTTTTTGGGTTTTTATAACTTTTTTTAGTCAAGAACATGTGTACACCAAACTTCTTTTCAAAAATACCAAGTGAGTCCTTTTCCTTCCCTATAAAAAGACTCCAACACTATCACTTCTTCACACCTCTCAAACCACTTAGGTTTAGAAAATATAGTACCAAATAGATTAATAACATACCTAACCTCTAACTTTAAGCATTTTTTTTAGAAAAAATCCTCCCAAGGAATCCTTTTGGCATAAACCAAAAGAAGTTACCCGATTAAGAGGTAACATATTTCCTTAAGATTTTTTTAGTTTTATTTCCATTATCTAACCCCTAATATCTTATTATTATATTATTTTATAACCAAAAAAGTATCCAAAATATACTAGGATTTTTTTATGATAAGGTTTCAACCTACAATTAAATACACTTCCATCTAATGGGCAACAAACATACTATTTCTGTGTACGGTGAATTACTGCCTCACGAAATGATGATTATTCATTTTTCCCTTACCAAATCTCATGGTGGCCATTATGATGAAAAATATTTTTATATATGATATAAATGATATTTATTATGTATTTATACTTCTATAATAATTTTATAACACATACCATTAATGCTTTCCATTTTGTGTCAATACGATAATATTATTTGAGGAAGTGTGGACTACCACCCCTCAATGTGATGTGATTTGTTCTCATGATCAATGGAATGTATAAAGGATGATTATAGTTAATCATATGTGACATAAATAATATATATATTAAATTCATGACATAATTAAATTTTTATAAATATAATATATACATATATATCATTTTATTTATTACCCTTTCACACACACTAAAAAGTGATAACATTGATCGTGGATGTGTGGACTACCACCACATCGACATGATGTGATTCCTTTATCATCACAATAATTATATATATAAGTATATATGACTAAATAATATGGTATTTATGATATAATGATCATTCTAAAAAGATATGGTGTTACTTACCTTCTTTATATAACGATCATTGAAAAATAAGAACGTCACTCATGCGTACGTACAACCCACCTCTCCATTATTGTAGCATTGATTCATTTTTCATAACCATATTTAATGATTGATCTTAAAATAAAAATTGATGTATAGATATGATGATTAATTAATTACTATTATTTTAGAGATGTCATGTAATGAACCCTTTGACTATAGTTGACCTACCAAAGTTATTTTTGACACATAAACTGAATTTGTTCAAAACACCTGATATAAACATAATTGTCTAAGTAGTTGTATACAATATAGTAAAAAGTGAAATAAAGTTAATGATAAAAATTAAATAGGGTCACAATAAATAAAAAAATTAATATAAGTTTATCATACATGAAGTTAAAGTATGTTCACCTAAAAGGAAGCACATGGTAAGGGATTCTCATCTCACTTTTTTACATATGTGAGATAAATGTTATGTTCACCACATACATATTTTTTGTGGTGTATCTAATACCAATTTTTTATATTATATCATTATTCATTCCATATTTATGGTATTTTAAACATTAATTTAATATTATTACTTCATGAGGTTTATGATTTAAAATGTTTCAAAGTGGTATGGGATACCTTGGATTGTTTAATGATTATTTTACTAAATAATAAATTTAATGATATTTCAATAGTGTTTCCATTTGAGAAAATTAGATAAAAATTGTTCAATAAATCCATTCATTATTATCTAGTTATTCATGACTATTTTAAAGTACTATTACCATTTTTCAACTCTTTGGTACTCAAAATATTTTAGAAAATGTTTTTCAAAAAACCCAACTTTATTCCTCTCTTAGTTGGAGAACCAGTTTTCTTCAAAAAACCATATTTTATTAAAATGTTTTCAATTTTTTTTAAAATAAATAAGTAAATAAATTTTTACCCCTTTTATCTTTTACCAATGTTTTCAAAGGAATATTCTTGTCTCTTTCCAAATAAGGCATCATTTTAACCTTTAACCATGCAATAGGAATGTTCGTTTTAGGTCGTATGACTTGTACAAATTTACCATCCATCATTTATTTGATGTTTACTTTGCATATATAAAAGGTTAATTTTTAATGAAAATGTTTTCCAAATTGATTTTCAAAGAAAATGTTTTTCAAAAGGTTTTACAAAACAAAAGTTTATTTTTCTCAATAGTGCTTTTAAAATATATTTTTATATTATTTCTATTCATCATAAAAAACAACCCTTTATTTTTACTCCACTTGGGATTTTTGTATTGATTCCATCCATATTATTACTCTGGATGGTTTGTTATTTATTTAGCCAAGGATAGTTTTTACACTCAATTCCTTGAATCATTTGTCATTCCCCTTGAAATATTCAATTTACTATTATTATTGAATATTGAATTTCCCCTAATTATCTATTTCATTCATCATGCATATTACAATTTTTTAAACCATATAATATTTTTCATATGGTGTCTAATTTGATAGTTATTTGATTATTTATGGAAATATTGATAATTCTATATTATTTTTTCAATACGGATATTTTATAAGTCATATTATTCATTTTTATTATTTTATATGAGGAATATTTTTGAATGGAAATGATAGGTGGAACCTAAACTTTATATAGCTCCTTGATCTTCAATAGGTTCTCATGAAAAAAATTATTTGAGAGAATTAGAATATTTTAAACTGTCTTTTGAAAGGTCTTGAAGGTATAGGTTTTCATGTTCCTCAGAAATTAATTACATTAATAAATAATTTCCCTCATTTAGTTTTAGTTATTATTCATCCATGAGATTTTGTATCGACATAGCTATGGATAAATTTCATTTTCAGTTCTTTGATTAAACAACTTGTGTTTTAGTTTCTTACCTTTCCATATTTATTTTTCCTTATCTAGTTATTTTAATGACTTGTATTTCCATTTATTACCTTTGAATATTTTTTATGTACTTCCTTCTCAGTTTATTGATTATATGGCATGTGAGTTCAGTTATTCACCATGTCATAATTATTATTCTCATTTATTCCTTATTTTTTTGCAATATTTTTCCCTTACTGATCATTTGAGCTCACACTTATTATGTTTCTTTCCTCAGGAATCTATGAATCATACTGCAAATGATATGTAGGGATTTAATAGATGGAATAGAGTTTTCCTTGAAGTTACTTATTTAGAAAGAAGAATTTTTTGTTGTTGTAATTAGTATATTTATTTGTAATAAAAGTATCATGTATGTATATTGTTTATGAATACTACTAAAATATCATTCCTTTGAGATTTGATTCCTTGTAATCATGCCAATATAATTATTAGCAGACTCCGACTTCAGGCTATCTGGGATCAGGGCGCTACATAAGGGGGTTTGAAATAGTTTGGTAAGCTCAGCTTAAATTCTATACTAATTTCTTCCATTGATTGACTATATCCAGTAAACTCAGCTTAAATTCATATGGGGATTAGTTAGAAAAATTCAATCTGATAAGATTATATAAATTTTACACCTAATGATATTAGGATTTTTTATGATGTTCTTCCATATGATAGACTTTGTAATGATATATATGAACTTATCTTCAACTATGGGACCTTTATATTGGTCTTGGAATGAACTTTATCTAGGACTTTAAAACTCTTGTATACCTTAATGAATGTTCAAATATACCTTTATGAAACACCTTTGATACCTTTACATAGAATTATATTTATGTTGGTTCTTCATCTGATGGACTTAAACAAATACATTTATACAGTAGCACCCTTCACAACTTCAAACTTCATACAACACGTAAAAAAACTTCATAATTTAAACTTTATACAAACTATCTATAAGGTAAAATAAACTATCTATATCCAAAAAATCCACCTACTATTTCCCATATATCTTAAGATATTAATGTTCTTTAATATTTTTGAAACTTATAAATACTTATGTCATAGAATAATTTCCCTATCTAGTTATAACTTCCATGATCTATCTAGTTTTACAACATTATGTTTGTACATTCCACTCAAACATTATTATTCTCACATATCTATACTAATTTCCCCCTTTGGACTTTCTACAATTTATATAATTTCGTACAAACTCATTAGTGATATTTTAAAGAAAAAATCCATCTGATAATAACCTCCCTGGTATGTCTGGTATCTTTGGATTTGTACATTTGGTAATTATTTTGTAATTCTCTCCCTATAAATTTCATACCACTATATCTTTATCTACTTTTACATGTTTGATTATCTATGTCTAATGAGGGTCATTCGATAACTTTAGTTATCACTATGTACACCTACTCAGATTATGAATTATCCCCCTTTATACTTAGTTTGGTAACATCACCATATTTTATTCAGTAAAACATTTGTACTTTTATCCATTTTTTTCAATTTTTTTAAATTTAGATAAGATAATGAATTTATTCATTATGTTATAAACTTTGAATAATGTCTTAGTATCATCTAACTTTAGGAATGTTTCTTAACAAAATTAAGGAAAATTCGTTCACCTCATCCAACAACTCTATAAGTAAATTTTTTTAATAACATTTAGTAACTATTTATCACATATTTAACAAAAACATTATTATTAAAATATGTTTACAAAAATTACAAAATATGTAATAAAAAAATCCCAAGGGATCTTCAATCTCTCCTTTGGTTTTTTTGGCACGATTTGTAACAAATTCTCAACAAATTTTTTTAACAATCATTTTTTAAACTTTTATCAAATTTTATCAAACCAAAATATTTTCATATATAATATCTTAACACAACACTATTGGATAAATAATTTTTTTAAGTAATTACATCCCTCAATGATAAGAAATTTTACTTCCATGTTAAGAGAAACCCTCTGTTAATTTTTTATCTTCTCAATTTTTTATATCCCCATTTTTATGATAACAAAATGTTTAGATTTATAACATAAATAGTTTTAAACCTTTTAAAAAAGTTATACCACTCTCCCAATTTGACAACATAATCCAAATAATGGAGGGTGATTTCCTTACAAACATTAGGAAGTATTTGGTGAAGGATGAACATGTAGTTGTAGACTCAATTACCTAAATCTACCCCTTATCATGGATTGGGTGAAAAAATAATCAACTTGATACTTTATTGAAATGTAATCAATCATAACATCTCCCCTAATAACTTTATTTTTTATGAAAAGATACTTAATCTTAATATGATTTGATCTTGAGTGTTGTACATGATTTTTGGAATGATCCATTGTACTTTTATTATAAAAAATAATATTCAATGGGATTATAAAATTCATTATCATATCTTATAGATGAACATTCATCCATATCATTTTCATACAAGAATGGATAATAAAAACAATTTTGGTGTAATTGTACTCAGACTCACAAAAATTTGTTTCAAAGTTTCTCCTGATGTTGATTTTCTATCATTACAATCCCATACAAATAAAAATCAGTGTATCTAAGGAATTTCATGTCACAAATTATTTTATAAAACACTCCATAAGAAGACGTTCCTTTAACATAGTCGAATATTATTTTTCTGAAAGAATATATGATTCCTATAGATCACTCTGATATCTTTCACTCAATTTAGCATCATATAAAATGTCTATCCTTGATTATGTAATATAGATAAAACTTACTATCAGTTTCTAGATGCATTTTTTATTCATATTTTTTCCATATTAATATTTACTGATCTTTATGCTAATATAATGGGAGTAGAAATTTATTTAAAATCCACAATTCTAAAATTTTTTAATCTTAGAAAGAAATTTAACTCTATAAGAATAGAAATTTTAAAAATATTCTTTATTGAATTATAAAATTACTCACAGTTTTTATAAATGTCACCTAAAAAAATTATATTTTTCAATATAAATTATGATAATAAGGGTACTTGTGACCATATCTTTAACATAAATGTTTCAATAAAATTTTCATTTATAATGTCCAACTTCTTTAATAACTGTCAAGCTTATAGTACCGGGCACATGGAGCCTATTTCAATCCATTTAAATATTTATTCAGCCAACACACCATGTTTCAATATTTATCAAGTAAGAATCCTCTAGGTTTCTCAATATAAACTTCTTCTTGAATTTATGCATTTAATAAATATGATTTAGCATCCATCTGATAAACATTGTAACAACAATGTAAAAAAAACAACAAAGAACATTCATATAGTTTGCAATCTTGTAAGAAGTTGCATAAGTTTATTTGAAATCAACACCTTTTACTTGTGATTAAGCTTTATAAAAAATTTATTCTTTGTTTCTTGAAATTTATCTATATTCAATCATCTTTTTTTGGGAATACCCATTTTTTTCCTATAACATTATTTCCTTTTTGTCATGGAACAAGTTCCCCTGTGTCATTTTTCTTAATCTGATCTAACTCTTCATTCATAGCTTGTATCCACTCTTTATGTCCAATAACCACTAAAACTAATTCCAATTTTATCTGTGAGATAAGTGATTCATGATTCTCTAACATCTGTTTTTTTATGGTTTGAATTGGATCTTTCTGATTTCTAATGATGTTTTTAGATTCAACATGTTTCTGTAGGGTGTGAATCTTGAGATATTTTCTACCTATATAAATTTATTCCTCACCTGATTCATCTAAATATTCATATATATTTTTGGATCATTTTCATCTTCATTATTTTTATTCTTATTGGAATAATTCAATTTATCTACCATAACATTTTAAACAAATTTTGTTAATAAAGTTAGATTTTAAACAACATTCAAATCAAAATAATCCACTAACTTTTATAAATGTTTATTCCCAAATTTATAACTCATATCATTGGTTGAATATCCCATGAGAATTACTTCCTCATTTTTTTCATCAAACTTTGTATGATCAAGATTTTTGATATTTATTAAGAAAGGACTACCAAAAACCTTAAAATATTTCATCAAATGTTTTTTCTTACACCATATCTAATAGGATTTCATTTTGGATTATGGCTGTAAAAAACATCTATTTTTCACATAAACAATAGTATGAAGAGATTATATCTATAAAAACATTTAATGTTTATATTCAGCCAATATAATTCTCTATTTACACTAAACTTCTATTTTTTGATTCGGCCAATCCATTTGATTTAATAATGTATGGAGCACTATATTGATGTTTTATTCCATTTTTATTTAGATAGAGTTTGAAAAAATTTCTTATTTACTCCATTCCATTGTCATTTCTTAAATTTAGTATATAAAAACCCATATATCTTTTGACTTATCTTCTAAAATATCAAAACATCTCTCTAGCCTCATATTTATGCTTTATAAAAATTATTTTGGTCATCCAAGTGATTTGAGAATTTATGGAGCACTATATTGGTGTTTAATTCCATGTTTATATATATAGAGTTTGAAAGAATTTCTTATGTAATCCATTCTATTGTCATTTATCAACATCAGTATATAAACACCCATCTCTCTTTTAACTTCTCTTCTGAAATATCTAAACATTTCTATAGCCTCATTTTTATGATTTATAAAAATTATTTTGTTTATCTGAGTGAATTCATCAATGAAAGTTATGAAGTAAAAATATCCATTTTTTATTGATGTCTCATAATACCACAAAGATCAGAGTATATATGTTCATGAGGTCTAGTGGATTAGATTTTAACTTTATTATTTCTTCCACTAACCATCTTACCTTTCTAACATGTTATACAAATAGAATCATCTTTACTTTTAAGTGGTGGTATGTTTCTAAAAAAATTTTCTTTCAAAAGTGTTCACATACCTTTTTGGACAAGATTCCCAAGTCATGGATTCCACAACTCATTTTTACTCTTAACACATAAGTAACAAGTGTTACAAAATCCTTAAATTTGGAAGAGATTTCTACTGGTTTATTCTCCATTGGTAACAACCTTTTCATCTTCTATACTTACAATGATAAAAGAATATTTCATAAAGACAAATTCCATACTATCATTAAAAAGTTTTATAACACTCATTAAGTTGTTCTTGATCCCATAAAAATATAAATCTTCTTTTGATTTTTGTTTATGAGATTCAATGTCATTAGTTTCTATTCCTATTATTTTTAAGTAACTACCATTTTTGTAATTAACCAATCCTAATTTATATTCTTTAATATCTTTCAAGTTATTTATATCAAATATCATGTGTGAGGAATAACCAATGTCAGGTTTGTTCCTTTTGGTAGTTTTTAGATATGTCTCAATAATAAGGGATATTTCCTCAAAATTATTCTTTTTGACTACCTTTTTCTTTCTATAATAATAAAACTATCCCATAAGAGTTTCCATAAATTATTTAGAAAAGTGACTGGGTTGGTCACATCTTTCAAAAACATCCTATGGGTACTCAAAATGGTCTTCCATTGGAAACTTTCTAACATATAATAATTTTTACTTTCTTTATTCCTATAACTTTGGAAATTTTATCTCTTTCCTTCCATTTTAACCCCCTTTGTTCATTCCTTTTTCCTAGGAGAGAAATTTTGTGCCAATAGTTATATGCTTTAATCCTATAAATTCTAGAACACCAAAAATATCCACTGAATCCTAATTTTTTGTTGAATTAAGATCTTTCCTTGTAGAAAGTCTATTTAGGTTCAACATATATTTTTATATGAGAAACTTCATGGTGTGAGAAATATTTCTTACAAAGTTTATATTAAAAACTAGTTTATGTAATGGCTTTATCACATCATTTCTCAGAATAACATTTCCCAAAATTGTTTTTAACATCTTTGTGGTTAGAATAATCAAATAAAATTTTATGTTTAGTAGGTAAAGATGTCACCTGATTCTTGGGAAGAATTTTCCTAGTAGATCGAGTTGCTTTGGATTTTAACTTTAAATCATTGTTGATATTTTTTATTATCATCTTCAAGTCACTTTCAACCATAAGGAATCCTGATTGATTTTTTCAAACCTCATCTTCCTCAGTAGAAAGTTTCTTATTGAGATCTTCCACCATCCTTGTTCATTAACTTTTAGTTTAAGGTTCTTGATCTCATCAATGTACACATCTTCCATTTTAATATTTTCTTTTCCTATATTTCTTTTCACACATTATTTATTCATATTTATGTTTTCTTTCTTGGGTTTTGTGTTTTTCCCAAGTCATGACACATTTTCTAATCTCATATGATATTCTCTATAAGTTTCTTCACATTCTTCTTCTTCATTTTTTGAGGAAAATTTAGTTTTAGCAACATTTGAAAAGAATGTTTTAAAATTATCTAGATTTTTTTCTTTCAATTTCTTTAGTAGAGTCACATGTAACTTTCTTACTCAACATAATTCTTTTGTTTCAATTGAAATTTTTATTATGTTGGTTTTATTTTTTATCTTCCTTAGAGGGTTTGTCTACCTATTTCACTGAGGTTTTTCTTTATAATCATCTTCATATTCTCAAAATTTCTTCTTAAGAAAATTAATTTTAAAAATCCAAATTCCTCCATACTCAAAAAATTTAAGTGGGAGTTTCCCTATATACTTTAATCTACCCCTATGATATTTTTTTTGAGATAAGGGACATGATCTTTTCATTTATTTCATCATCTTATTTATCTTCTAAATCACTATGGTTAACAATATTATAATCATCATCTTGGATTTTAATATTTATCATAGCCTCAAAATATATTTCATCCATGATATTATTTTTGAATATTGGAGCTTTCATCATCTCACAAGAAACAAGAATGTTATATAATTCATCAAGAGATAAATTGTCTTTATCTTTTATAGAATAAATTTTAGAATCAAATATCTTTGAAATGTTTCTCATGAGTTTCTTAAAAATGGTAGAATATTCCAAGAGATATCTAAAACATATTATGTAAAAATAAACCACATTAACTCTAGTGAAGTATTAATCAATAGTTTCATAATCTTCCAATATAAAATCTTCAAACTTGATTCACTAGATTTATTACTTTGGTTCCTTTAACCAGGAAAGCTCAGCCAGAGGGAAAAACATCTGACCATTTATTAAAGGGAAATAAAAAGTACAAAAATAAAGGAGGATTATGAGGATGAACATCTTGGACACATACAATCGAAAATACCAACCAGAAAGAGACAACTACATATCATAAAAACTAGACCCCTCACCACATCCATAATAAGGTGCTTCCTCCATAGTATCCAATTCCCATTCTGAATTCATTTCATGTTACTTCAGGAGGATGTCATATTTCTTTATAATCTTTTATTTCTCCTCCTTATAGGATTTATTATCAATGCAGACCTTTTTAGAGTCAGGGAAAACCACTATTTCTCTCTTAATTTGGTTCCTTTACTTTCATATTACCCTCAAAGACACTTTAAATTTTATCCCAATATTATTTAGCTTTATAAGACCCATTACCTTCATATAATTTTTTTTCAAATACATTATAATAAAATTTCTAACATTCCTATCTAATTGAAGATTTATTTTGTCATAAAACATCATAGGATAATTTTTCTTAAAGGGTGAAAACCCCATTATTGATATATCAATTACCTATGGGAAAATTAACAAAAGATATGGTATCATTCTATTTTTATAACTATGATTATTTTTTCCATCAAAGGTAATAATGACTATATTTTTTACTATGTTTAGATTTTAAATGATAAGAATAAAATAGGGGAACCATCACTTTGATACCAACTGAAGCTCCATAGGATTTTTGGAACCACTAATAAGGGGATTTGAATTAATGGTGAAATTTTACAATTTAAAAAGCTCTAAAATTAACCCCTATAACTTGATAGATTTTTTATCCTTATAAATTTTTTATAACAATCACAGAAACATGAAATGATAAGAAAGTAATTCAAGGAACACAAGATTTATAAGGTTTGAACTTATTGTGAGAACCTAAATCCTTACCATGTAGTCTCCCATTGATCCATGGAAATTCAATATAAATAATAAATGAATATAACTTGAGCCAACTCCCACTAGACTCATTCTATTTTCTGATATGAATGATTATACTGCATCACCTCCGTTATAAAGTTTTTGATTATAAAAATGATCCACCAAAAATATGTAAAACTTTATAAAATAGCTACCATAATTTTTTTTTCAGAAATAACATATCCGATTTCTCCACTTGGTAAGTGTTTATATTGTGTGCCTACCTTTATTTATTATTCTTTTTCTGATGCACCTTACTAAAATTTTTCCTACATTTATAATTTGTATTGTATCTGATGAAAAAAAATAATATTCTTAAAAATTTCACCAGAATATCTGTCTGATATACTATTTTTGATAGCTCTAATTTGAAAACCTCTATCCAATTAACTCTGATAGATATTCTCTCTTCTTCAACCAATTCATTTGGAAACTATTGCTGCTCAAAAATTTAAGCGTGCCAGCTTTTTTTATGGGTGAAAAATATTAATTATAGTTGTACTTAAACCCCCTTTTTATAATTTTACTCATATGGGAATGTTTGGGAAACCAAAATTATTTTTCCCTCTCAATGAAAACTCAAAAATGAAAACTCCAACTCATTATAAATTCACTATATTCTTATCAAGAATTCTAGAGTCTTTTGGAATATTCTTGAAGCTTCAAAAAAACTCAATGTCTCTAACCTTCATTAAAATTCATTAACCTTAACATTAAGGAACTTCTTCAATATTCCTTATCTCACCAAGATAATTTTTTTTGATAGATCAACTCATTATTGTTTTTGTAAAGGGATTTACAATGCTCTATAAATCTTTTCAAAAACTATATCTAGTAAAATTTTTGTCTCATGAATTTATGAGAAATTATCTATATTTATTTTTTTACCAAATCTATAATAATTACATGGAACAATTTACTATGTATGGTGAACTCATATTAACATCATATGATTCTTGGTCCATACAAATCAACGTGGTATAACTTCTCTTAGTCATATATTTGATGAAATCATGATTTTTTGTCTGTTGTCTGTCCATTCAATTGAATTTGTAAGGATATTTCTTAAAAAATATTTTATTTTAGGGAACTTTATATAGGTCTTGTGTAACACCCAAACTTTTTATAGTATATCTCTTTCTAAATTTAATCTTTTTAATATCTTACATTAGACTCAACACCCAACTTAAAGGAACAATGAAATATTATTATAACCCAACCATTAAATTGGTGAGAATAAATAGTATTGAACACATTATGAAATTTATATATTATATATTCAATTAAATGGTTTTAAATTCATATAATATATTTTATAGTCATAAGATAAGAGTAAATCAAAGTTTACGCATAGAAAGCTGTATTTATCTAAAGGCAATTTTGTTGCCTTTTAATAGTGCACTTGTTTCAAAACTAAATTGTTATAATTTTATAAATAAATTAAAAAAAATTAACTTTATTTTTAAAAGAGTAATTTAAAAATTATATTGGGGTTAATTTTTGGTATTTTTTTAGAAAATATTTATTTTCCAGTGATTAGTGAAAAATACTAGTTTTTATAAAACTGTAATTTTTTTTATATTAAAACAACATTATGATTTGAATTTTTTATCAATATAAAATAAGTAATATTTATTTATAAATAATATAATTAATTTAATTTTAATAATTCTTATATCTTACTTTTGTAATACCCAAGCTTCTACGACACGCTTCTCTTTGAATAATGCAATAGCATATGTTGTACGCAACATCGAGTTATAACACACCACAACCAATCAAACTAGCCGTTATGAATAGTAATACCCAATTTTTGAAATTTATAAATTTTATTTTTCAAAATGGACTTCATTTTTGGATTCATAATATTGAAATTAGCCTAGGTTGAATTTTTGGTATTTTTCTGAAAAACTTCATTTTTTGATGAATAGTGAAACCACTAAGTGGTAGTTAAAAAAACTGAATTTTTCATAAAACTAAATTTTACCGCTTCTGTGAGTGGAATTTAGAAAATCCAAGAGACACGGTTAATATCAAGGACTAAAATGTGGTTCATTTAGATGAAAATAATTTTTGTTGAATAGTAACTTTTTACTTTTATTTACCATGGTTAAAAGTAAATAGGGTAATTAAGGGTAAAAATGATATTAATATTACCCTAACACATGTACTAATTCTATTGGATAAGCTTAATTCGACCAAAAACAAACTTAGGAATAAAATATTATCATTTAGGTCCATTTGGATTAGATTAGGGCGTTTATTATTATTTAATTCAAAGAAGAGTTAAAAGAGTTAAAATCAAAGTTTATTTACTAAAACATTTTTAATATAGGGTTATACATAAGGTAAATTCGATTGTAAATATTCATTAGAAAGATAAAAATATTTCCTAAATAATGGTATTTTATTTATAATTTTTATACATTAAATAATTTAATTTATTTATGACACAACGATGATGCAGTAATTACCATAATAGTGAAAAATTAAAATAATTGATACTATAAATACCAAAATAAATATAATTTTAGACTTTTTATGAATTAAACTAATTTTATAGGTTAATATGACATGTTATTAATGATTTAATTAAATTTTTTAGAAGTAATTATTTTGTTATGATTTTCACAAAAATCAATTTTCCAAATAGTGTCAAAATTGACATAAAAGAGTTTTTAAAACAAATATTATATTATTAATTGATATTCAATTCCTAAAAATCTAAGGTTCGGCAAAGTGACTTATATCATGATAGGTGTATCATTAATGGACCACTTGGGGGTCTATTGGAGGTATATAGTAAGTTTATTAACTATATAATATAACAATACAAAGTGACATGGTAAGTGTCAAACTAATTAACTAAGAGTTAAAAATAAAAGATAAGGTTAATATAATGACCCAAACCTGTCTAAATTATATTGGTTGAGTGGTTTTCGACCAATAGCCACCTCAAATTTTAAATAATACACTTTTGAGCCATTTTAAACCGAATATGAATTTATTATAAAATAATATTTCTAGCTTTTCCAAAGGTGCTCCTCACCCCTCTTATAAAAGGGCACCCCCCCTTCTCATTAATTCACACCTTCAAAGCCATTTGGACCGGCAAAACTCTGCCCAAATACTCTCTCAACTTCCTTAAATTCATCCTAGAGGCCTTACTTTAGTCATAAATCCAACCTAAGGATCCCTTTTGATCAAATCAAAAGGAAGAACCTCAAGAAGAGGTAATGATTTCACCACCCTTTTTCAAGTTCCTTTCTTCTTCCACTTCTTCTTTCTTTGTTATTACAATTCTAAAATAATAACTCCAGTATCTTATATATACTTTGATGTTATTATAAATATGGTACAACCATATTCAGTATTCTATCCATGCTTTGAATAACATGTCACCATACGTGCGTACGTACGACTTACCGTCTCCACATCGTGGTGTAATTGTTATTCAATAAATTATTATTTGGATGGGTATAATATTGATGTTTAATTCATGTAAATAATAAATATAACATGATAATGATTCTGTATATATGATATACCATCTAATTATATATTATTTTAATATCCAAAGAATGATATTGTCGCTCGTGCGTATGTACGGACTACCGTCTCCACGAACGCGATGAGATTCATTCTCCATCTTATCCATTCAAGTCTAATTATCATTTGATGATTAATAATAGTATCTAAGGACTTGATATCATTCTGGATATTATTAAGATACAACCTATCCATGAAAAACACGACTTACGTAACAAAACATATAAAAGAAAACGAGTAAGTTAACACCGAAAACAACGATAATACTAAGATATTATTAACAAATCAATGTTAAAAGATCATATATGATATCATATTAATGTATATGATTCTTGTATAATTTAATAACAATTATTTCACCATTATACAGGAGGTTAACCTACCGTCAACCAAGGAAAAGTACAAGGTAAGGTTTTATTTCATAATCTCTTCATTATCCGAGGTTGTTTATACGTAATAATCTACTGGGACTTCTTTATCATCCACATCCATGTTTCTTAAAAATGTATTTAAATTTTTTTTTACTATGGGTTAAAGTCATTTATACCCTTTTTGACTTTTATAAGTGGTTTATAAGGGAATATTTCCGTCGTTTTCCAAACAAGGTGCTTTTTAACCTTTTCGACAGAATTAAGGTAAACATGTTTTTTTTAACTTATACGGCGGGTGAGACTATTTTCCACCGTTATAAAATCATCGAAGCTTCCCTTACAAGCTTATAATAATATTTTCAAAGAAAATTTTTTATTTTATAAATATATGACTCTTAAATGATTTCAAAATAGAAATATATATTTCTCTAAAAAGTGTTTTTATTTCATCTATGTCAACATCCTTTGATGGATTTTACGCTTATTTGAAGTTGATTTATTATGATACAAAAATTATATATTGTATTGATGGTTTTGTGATATGTTTGACTGTGGATGTGTTATTTTTATACCATTCATGGTTTATGGATGAAGTATTTACATTTTTTATGCTAGTTTTAATACTAATGTTTATGTTATGTTTAAACCTTTTCATATGGGAATGCATTGGACTTAATATGTGACGGGTGGAGCCCGCTATAGCTCCTCGAGGCATCGGTAGGTCTCATGAGACAAACTAGTGTCTTGTACAAGGCCTTGGAAAAATATTATTTGTAGTCTTGGAACAAGGCCTTGGCTATGTGGTTATGATAGTATGGCATTATGCATTCCATCATTATGAAAGTGGTTATTGATATTGCATGTGATTATTCGATTAGTAGAATATCCATGTCAATAAGTAAATGGAATTATTTCATTTTATTTTTGCCATACTATGTTTAAGTTCAAGTTTAAAAGGCTTTTGTTTTAGTTATACATTGCCTTAAATGTTTATTCTTATTTATGAAAGTTTTCGCGATATTTTTATCCTTACTGGGAATTTGAGCTCACCCCTTTTCTATGTTTTATTTTTCCCAGGATGTGAAGAAGTAATTTATGAATGACCTGCAGGGATAGTATGAGGGGATAAGAGTGTGGAATATGGAGACTATATTGTTGTAGTTTTCATTTTATGATGTAATGTAAACTTTATTAATGTATCTAGTTATTCAAAGGCTACTAAACTAATCGGTATTTCGAGACTTGATCTTTCTTGTGATCATGCCAATGTTATGTAATAATGCATCGACTCTGGGTAACTAGGGTCGGGGTGTTACCGTTGGTATTAGAGGAAGTTTAGTACCAACCTTGGAAGCTAGATTTAGATAAACTCTGATTAGAGATCATAGACCTAAGATGGACTTTGAGGATTAGTATAGAACTTCCTAGAATTTTGGTATTGTAGATATTTTGTGAGTTTTCCGAGCAATAAATCCTTGTCTGGATATGAGCAGGTAGAGGCGGCTCTGGCACAGATGTACCTAGGGGTAAAACCCAAAAACACCGCTTTGAGCTAGACTCGAACGGGAACTGGTGCACGACAACGGGCCTTGCTACAATCTTGGTTACGACACTCCCGTGGGATATGCTTCGGATAACTCTCATTTTCTTTAAAAATCATTATGAAGGGTTTATGAGTATATACTTACTAAAATAAAACATTTTTATGATTATGTATTATATCCATAAATAGTTAAATTTATGTTAAGTGTTTTATAAGTATGGAATTATGTATTTTGATTCATAAACTGATCTAGTTTATGCCATTGTTTAGAAATGGAACCTAGTGGAAGAAATGGAAACCGTATCAATGCTCGCACTCCTTGTAGGGATTTTCCTCCTACTCAAGATAATTATAGTGGAGCTGGTGATGTAACTGGTGTCGATCAGCTAATCACCATACTGGGACAACTCACTCAGGTTATGAATAATAACCTTACCCGTATGGAGCACCCTAATCCGCAGTGTGGAGGATCAATGTTAGATCGCTTTGTGAGGAAAAAACCACCAACGTTCAATGGGAGTACAAATCCCTTAGTAGCTGAGCAATGGATAAATTCCCTAGAGAAAATATTTCAGGCTTTGGGGAGTAGTGAAAGGGGAAAAGTTATCATGGAAGTTTACTGCCTCACTGGAGATGCTGATCAATGGTGGTTGTTGATTCAAAACACGAAAGAAGATGATGAAGTATCAAATATGGAATGGAGGGAGTTCAAAGATCTATTTTTAGAAAAATACTTTCCTCGTGACCATCGAGCAGATATGGAAAGACAATTTATGAGTCTGAGACAAAAGGAGGATGAGAATGTCGCAAAGTATGAGGCTAACTTTACAAGGTTATAAAGGTATGTTGGAGATTATATACGTAACCCAAGAAGTAAGATTGATCGTTTCTTTGATGGGTTAACACCATTTCTCCGTCGAGTATTAGTCTCACAATCCTTCTCGTCGTATGAAGACATTGTCTCATGTGCTATCAAGACAGAGAAAGAATTCTCTAAGTATTATGACTTTAAAGCAAAGCAAGAGAAGAAGAGATCTACTGATCCATCTGAGAATGGAAATAAGGGGAAGAAGGGAAAGGTTGAATATCCATCCTGTGGTAAATGTGGGAAGAAACACCCCGGTACTTTCTTGAAGGGAATGGGTGTCTGTTACAAGTGTGGTGAAAAAGGCCACCAAGCTTGTGATTGCAAAGGGAAGAAGGAAGATACCGATGTTCAGTGCTACAATTGCCGGGAGATGGGACATTATACAAATAAATGTCCTAAGCATCAAGGGAACTTACCTCAGAAAAGGCCAAGGGATCAAGGCCAAGCTTATGCTATCACTACTATTGAGGTAGAAGCTCCGAAAGACACGATGATAGGTAGTTTAATGGTTTCCTCAAGTTTAGAAAATTCATTATTTGATTCTGGATAATCGAATTGTTTCATATCTTCCCAGTTTTCTAAGAAAATTAGATATTTACAATTTGATTTAACAAAGGAGTTGTCAGTTAAAACTCCTATGGGAAGTATCACTGCAGCTAAGTTTTTTGAATCAATCCCCATTAGAGCACATAAATGTTCTTTATCCGCTGATCTCATCGTCATACCTATGATTGAGTTTGATATAATCATCGGTATGGATTTACTTTCAGACCATGATGTGAAGATTTATTGTAAGAAGAAGGAGGTTACGATTTTTGATGATGATGATAAGGAACACCTTATCTTTAGAGAAGAATCTTCACCACCTAATTCTTATCTAGATCCACCCCCAGTAGCTCAACTAAATTAAATTATTGGGGAGGAAGAGGATGAAATGACTATGGGTGAGGAAAGGAATGTTCAAATAGAGGATGTACCTATTGTGAAATAATATATAGATGTGTTTTCAGAAGATTTACCTAGACATCCTCCAGAACGAGAAGTTGAGTTTTCCATTGATTTAATTCCTGGATCAAGGCCTATATCAAAGACCCCTTATAGAATGGCCACTGCAGAATTAGTTGAACTAAAGAAACAACTAGAGGAATTGAGTAATAAGGGATTTATTCACCCTAGTGTTTCTCCATGGGTAACCCCTGTTCTTTTTGTTAAAAATAAATATGGATCTATGAGGTTATGTATCGACTATATGGAGATCAATGCTATAACAATAAAGAACAAGTATCCCCTACCTCACATTGATGATTTATTTGACCAACTGCATGGAGCTCAACACTTTTCAAATATTGACCTTCGATCTGGATACCATCAGTTGTGTGTGAAGAAGGAAGACATTCCGAAGAAAACATTTCGAACCAGGTACGGGCATTATGAGTTTACATTAATGCCTTTTGGATTAACTAATGGACCCTCAGTATTCATGGATCTGATGAATAGTGTTTTCAAGGAATATCTCAATGAATTTTTGGTGGTATTTATTGATGATATCTTGATATACTCCAAAAGCTAAAAATATCATGAAAATCACTTGCGCATTATCCTGAAGACCCTGAGAAGACATGAATTATATGAGAAGTTTATAAAGTGTAAATTCTGGCTTCAAGAGATTTCTTTTCTTGGCCATATTGTCTCTAAAGATGGAATCTTTGTTGATCCTTCTAAGACCAAGGAAATCCAAGAATGGCCAGAACCTACGAGTATATCTGAGGTACACAGTTTTATTGGTTTGGCAGGTTATTATCGATGTTTCGTCCAGAATTTTTCCCGATTGGCTAACCCATTAACGAAGCTCACACGTAAAGGGGTTAAATTTGTTTGGAAAAAAGAGTGTGAATAATGTTTCGAAGAACTGAAGAGAATATTAGTCAATGATCCTATATTGACTCTACCATTGGGGAATGATGGGTTCGTTATTTATAGTGATGCAATGAAGAAAGTACTTGGTTGTGTTCTTATAAATAATGATATGGTTATTTCCTATGCATCACGACAGTTGAAAATTTAGTAAAAAAACTATCCTACTAATGATCTAGAGTTAGCAGCTGTGATATTTGCTTTGAAGATATGGAGGCACTACCTCTATGGTGAAAAATGTGAGATTTATACTGATCACAAGAGTTTGAAGTATATTTTCTCACAAAAAGAACTCCACATGAGGCAAAGGAGATGGCTTGAATTACTCAAGGATTATTATTGCACTATACACTACCACCTGGGGAAAGAAAACAAGGTGGAAGATTCTTTGAGTAGAAAAGACCATGGAGTTTTGAACAATATGAGAATTGAATGGGATCCAATTTTCATGGATCTAGTGAAGATGGGCATGGGAATAACCAGGGAAGGTGAAACATCAATGCTTTTTCAAATGGTTGCCAAACCATCTTTACTAGAAAGGATTAAGAGTTCTCAGACTGATGATGAATAATTTCAAATGAATATTAAAGCTGTGAATGATGGGAGATTGAGAGACTTTGTGTATGAAGAAGGAATTTTGAAATTCGGGAAGAGGATTTGTGTTCCCGATATACCTGATCTAAAAAGGGAATTGCTGGATGATGCTCATAGTTCCAATTTCTCTATACACCATGGGAGAACCAAAATGTATAGAGATTTAAAGGAACATTTTTGGTGGAACAACATGAAGAGGGATATTGTTGATTTTGTGTCAAGATGTATGGTTTGTTAACAAGTGAAAGCTGGAAGGCAACAACCTGGAGGAGTCATGCAACCTCTTCCCATATCGGAGTGGAAATGGGACAATATTACGATGGACTTTGTCATGGGGCTACCAAAGACTCCTAGAAGGAACGATGCAATATGAGTCATTGTTGATCGTCTTACCAAGTCATCACATTTTCTTGCTATAAGGGAAGATTTACCACTTGAACGACTAGCAAGACATTATATTAATGAAGTGGTGAGACTTCATGGAGTACCCCTATAGATTGTTTCTAATCGTGATCCCTGTTTTACTTCAAGATTCTGGAAAAGTCTTCAGAAAGCCTTGGATACTGAACTTCATTTGAGAACTGCCTACCACCCTCAAACAGATGGACAATCAGAATGAACTATTAAAACCTTAGAATACATGTTGAGATCATGCTCACTTGACTTTCAGGGTATGCGGGATCAATATTTACCTCTGGTAGAATTTTCCTATAACAATAGCTTCCATTCGAGTATTCATATGGCACCATATGAAGCGTTATATGGAAAGAGATGTCGCACACCAACCTGTTGGGATGACGATGGTGAAAGAAAACTTGTAGGCCCAGAACTGGTGGAGGAAATGATGGAAAAGGTGAAGGTAATCCAAAACCATATCAAAGCAGCTCAAAGTAGGCAGAAGAGCTATGTTGATAATCAGAGGAAGGATTTGGAATTTCAAGTCAGTGATCATGTTTTTTCTGAAGGTATCTCCATGGAAGGGAGTCATACATTTTGGTAAGAAAGGTAAATTGAGTCCCAGGTACATCAAACCTTTCGAAATTCTAGAACGAATTGGGGCTGTAGCTTACCGATTGGCAATACCGCCAAGTCTCTCCAAAGTTCACGATGTGTTCCATGTATCACTATTAAGGAAATACATGCCTGACCAAATGCATATACTCACCTATGAGGAATTAGAACTGGAACCCGATCTGTCTTATTGCGAAGAGCCCTTCAAGATTCTTGATACGAGAGAATAAGTACTGAGAAACCAGAAGACTCGTCTGGTAAAAGTTTTGTGGAGAAACCATAAGATGGAAGAGGAAACGTGGGAACTCGAGGAACTTATGATGAAGAACCACCTGAGTCTTTTCATGCGGTAGTATTCTAGAAATTTTGAGGACGAAATTATTTGAAGGAGGGGAGAATGTAACACCCCAAGCTTCTACGGTACGCTTCTCTTTGAATAATGCAATAGCATGTGTTGTATGCAACATCGAGTTCTAACACACCACAACCAATCAAACTAGCCGTTATGAATAGTAATAACCACTTTTTGAAATTTATAAATTTTATTTTTCAAAATGGACTTCATTTTTGGATTCAGAATATCCAAATTAGCCTAGGGTGAATTTTTGGTATTTTTCTGAAAAATTTTATTTTTTGATGAATAGTGAAACCACTAAGTGGTAGTTAAAAAAACTGAATTTTTCATAAGACATAATTTTACCGCTTCTGTGAGTGGAATTTCAAAAATCCGAGAGACACGGTTAATATCAAGGACTAAAATGTGGTTCACTGAGATGAAAATAATTTTTGGTGAATAGTAACTTTTTTACTTTTATTTACCACGGTTAAAAGTAAATAGGGTAATTAAGGGTAAAAATGATATTAATATTACCCTAACACATGTCCTAATTCTATTGGATAAGCTTAATTCTACCAAAAACAACATTAGGAATAAAATATTATCATTTAGGTCCATTTGGATTAGATTAGGACATTTATTATTATTTAATTCAAAGAAGAGTTAAAAGAGTTAAAATCAAAGTTTATTTACTAAAACATTTTTAATATAGGGTTATAATAAGGTAAATTAGATTGTAAATATTCATTAGAAAGATAACAAGATTTACTACATAATAGTATTTTATTTATAATTTTTAGAAATTAAATAATTTAATTTATTTATGACACAATGATGATGCAGTAATTACCATAATAGTGAAAAATTAAAATAATTGATATTATAAATACCCAAATAAATATAATTTGAGACTTTTTATGAATTAAAATAATTTTCTAGGTTAATATGACATGTTATTAATTATTTAATTAACTTTTTTCGAAGTAATCATTCTGTTATGAGTTTTAAAAAAATCAATTTTCCAAATAGTATCAAAATTGACATAAAAGAGTTTTTAAAACAAATATTATATTATTAATTGATATTCAATTCATAAAAATCTAAGGATCGGCCAAGAGACTTATATTATGGTAGGTGTATCATTAATGGACCACTTGGGGGTTTCTTAGAGATATATAGTAAGTTTATTAACTATATAATATAAAAATACAAAGTGACATGGTAAGTGTCAAACTAATTAACTAAGAGTTAAAACTAAAAGATAAGGTTCATATAATGACCCAAACCTATATAAATTATATTGGTTGAGTGGTTTTCAACCAATCCCCACCTTAACTTTTAAATAATCCACTTTGGAGCCATTTGAAATCGAATATGAATTTATTATAAAATAATATTTCTAGCTTTTCCAAAGGTGCCCCTCACCCCTCTTATAAAAGGGCACTCCACCTTCTCATTAATTAACACCTTCAAATCCATTTGGCTCGGACAAAATCTGCCCAAATACTCTCTCAACTTTCCTTACTTTATCCTAGAGGCCTTTCTTTAGTCAGAAAGCCAACCTAAGGATCCCTTTTGATCAAATCAAAAGGAAGAACCCGAAGAAGAGGTAATGATTTCACCACCCTTTTTCAAGTTCCTTTCTTCTTCCTCTTCTTCTTTCTTTGTTATTACCATTATAAAATAATAACTCCAGTATCTTATATATACTGTTATGTTATTATAAATATGGTACAACCATATTCAGTATTCTATCCATCCTTTGAATAACATGACACCATACGTGCGTACGTACAGCTTACCGTCTCCACATCGTGGTGTAATTGTTATTCAATAAATTATTATTTGGATGGGTATAATATTGATGTGTAATTCATTTAAATAATAAATATAACATGATAATGATTCTGTATATATGATATACCATCCAATTATATATTATTTTAATATAAAAATAATGATATTGTCGCTAGTGCGTACGTACAGACTACCGTCTCCACGAACGCGATGAGATTCATTCTCCATCGTATCCATTCAAGTCTAATTATCATTTGATGATTAATAATAGTATCTAAGGACTTGATATCATTCTATATATTATTAATATACAACCTATCCATGAGAAACACGACTTACGTAACAAAATATATAAAATAAAACGAGTAAGTTAACACCCAAAACAACGATAATACTAAGATATTATTAACAAATCAATGTTAAAAGATCATATATGATATCATATTAATGTATAAGATTGTTGTATAATTTAATAAAAATTATTTTACTATTATACACGAGGTTAACCTACCCTCAACCAAGGAAAATTACAAGGTAAGGATTTATTTCGCAATCTCTTCATTATCCGAGGTTGTTTATACGTAATAATCTACTGGGACTTCTTTATCATCCACATCCATGTTTCTTAAAAATGTATTTCAATTTTTTTTACTATGGGTTAAAGTCATTTATACCCTTGTTGAATTTTATAAGTGGTTTATAATGGAATCTTTCCATCATTTTCCAAACAAGGTGCTTTTTAACCTTTTCAACAGAATTAAGGTAAGAATGTTTTTTTAACTTATACGGCGGGTGCGACTATTTTCCATCGTTATAAAATCGTCAAAGATTCCCTTACAAGATTATAAGAATATTTTCAAAGACAATGTTTTATTTTATAAATATATGACTCTTAAATGATTTCAAAATAGAAAGAGATATTTCTCTAAAAAGAGTTTTGATTTCATCTATGCCAACATCCTTTGATGGATTTTACGCTTATTTGAAGTTGATTTATTATGATACAAAACTTCTATATTGTATTGAAGATTTTGTGATATGTTTGACTGTGGATGTGTTATTTTTATACCATTCATGGTTTATGGATGAAGTATTTACATTTTGTATGCTAGTTTTAATACAAATGTTTATGTTATGTTTAAACCTTTTCATATGGGAATGCATTGGACTTAATATATGATGGGTGGAGCCCGCTATAGCTCCTCGATGCATCGGTAGGTCTCATGAGACAAACTAGTGTATTGGAACAAGGCCTTGGAAAAATATTATTTGTAGTCTTGGCACGAGGCCTTGGATATGTGGTTATGATAGTCTGGCATTATGCATTCCATCATTATGAAAGTGGTTATTGATATTGCATGTGATTATTCGATTAGTAGAATATCCATGTGAATAAGTAAATGGCATTATTTCATTTTATTTTTTCCATAATATGTTGAATTTCATGTTTAAAAGGCTTTTGTTTTAGTTATACATTACCTTAAATGTTTATTCTTATTTATGAAAGTTTCCGCAATATTGTTATCCTTACTGATCATTTGAGATCACCCCTTTTCTATGTTTTATTTTTCCCAGGATGTGAAGAAGTAATTTATGAATGACCTGAAGGGATAGTATGAGGGTATAAGAGTGTGGGATATGGAGACTATATTGTTGTATTTTTCATTTTATGATGTAATGTAAACTTTTTTAATGCATCTAGTTATTCAAAGGCTACTAAACTAATTGGTCTTTCGAGACTTGATATTTCTTGTGATCATGCCAATGTTATGTAATAATGCACCGACTTTGGGTAACTGGGGTCAGGGTGTTACAACTTTAGTATAAGTACATTTTTGGGTTTAAAATTCATTTTCAAGAAAACAATTTTTATTACATTTTAGGGGATAAATTTTAAATTAAATTATAAAAAATATACGGTTTTATTTTTTAAAAATGGATTCCATATTTTTATTCATAAGTTTGAAATTTATTATATAGGTCCATTTTATTTTTTATCAATATGAATAGTGAACTTAGTAATTTTTATTACCAAAGTTAAGGGTAAATATGGTAATTTATGTTAAAACTAATAAGATAAGGATTAGAAAATCACCCTAAATTTTTTCCAAATTTTATTGGATGAATAATATTAGATCTTTAACATCTAAGGTTTTAATTGTAGTTATTTAATGGAGACTTTTCCATGAAAATTACTTTGATATTATTAAAATCAAATAAAGTCACAAAATGTCACTATCTTGGTCTTAAATATATCTTATGTGTCCACGTGGGAAAAAAGGTAGGTTATTAGTGAATATAAGTTTCCATTTTGAACTTAATAAAATTATTTTCATGATATAAATTTATTTATTACATTTGGGACCATTTGAATGAGGTTATGATATTATAATATTTTATTTAAAGAAAATTCAAAGTTGTCACATTCATATTTTTAATAACTATATTATTTTTAATATGGTGTCATTCAGAAGATATCTTCGATTATGGAAATTATTTTGAAATATAAAATATTTATATACATCATGGTATTTTATTTTTATTTTCTAGTTAAGAAATAATTACATTAAAAAATTATACAATGATGATACAATAATTATTTTATTAATGAAACAATCAAATAAATGATATGAAAATATTAAAATAAATATAATTTAAATTAATTAAGGTTATGAAATAATTTTATGGATTATTATGACATATTATGGGTGTATTAAATGTATTTTTTTGAATTTATCATATTGTATTGTTTTTCTTATTGTCAAAGTAATTAATAGTATCAAAATTCACCCTAATGATATTTTATCGAAATAATATTTTATTAAATTATTTAAAAATTATAAAAAAATATTTAAAACTAAAAAGCGATTATGATTTGTTCTAAAATTTTATAAATTATTCATTTATGTTCAAATTGAAATTTTACAAGTAAAAATCTCCACCTTTTCATATTAAATAAATTATTACCGTAAATAAAATTAAAATTGGTTAACTAAAGTGAATCAAAATGATAAGGTTTAAAATAAAACCAAAACATGTCAAAATTTTATTGTATTTTTTTATTACGATATTATCTCATCTTATATTTGAATCCATGGAAATTTGCTATAATTTGGATAGGAAATAAATTTATTATAATTTAATATTTTGAGGATTTATAAGGGCGCCCGTCACCTCAATTATAAAAGGGAAATACTTCATTTAATTTCACCACCTTTAACCTTCTATATCAACCAAAACTTACCCATTTATCATCCAAATATACTTATTCAAGTTCTAGAGGTCCTAGTCTTCCAAAAAGACCAATCTTATATCCCTTGAGAAGTGGTCCAAAGGAAGTCCAGCGAAGAAGAGGTAATCGTTTTTACCAAGTCATTCAAGTTTATTTCTTCTTATACTTCCTATTCATGTTTTATTGCCATGGTAAAGTAATAAATCCAATATTATATATATATTATGAAATTTTATTAAAATTATCGGACAACCATATTCCACCTTTTTATCCATTAAATGAAAAACAAAAGCACTATGCATGCATACATACGCGTTATCATCACCACGTTGTGCTGTAATTTGTTTTTCATCACTACTTTACTTGGATGAGTGTAATGATGGAAATAATGGATATATATGATAATTATGACCTGATATTTATTCTGTAAAAATTAATATACCATCCAATTCATTACCGTTTCACCAATTAATGGAATGATATCGTTGCTCGTGCGTACGTACGACATACCATATCCACGATGCAATGCGATTCATTTTACATGTTCACTATTAAAAAATGATTATAAAAATGTATATAATGAATAAATTTTATATTTATAAAATTAATATAAATTTTTAGATTAAGGAATTATATCATAATCATAATAATAGGGACTTACATGACAAAATATGCATAGGAAAATGAAGCTGTTAACATCCGAAACAAGGGTAATAAAAAAATATTATTAACAAATGGGTGATAAGATGATATAAAAGGATAATATATGATATCATAAATTTTAATATTGTTCTAGTATAAATTAATAACATGATTTAAACCATTATATAGTAGGTTAAATAATGTTCGGCCAAAACTAATGGAAATGTAAGGGATTTCTTAACTCAAAATCTATTCATTGGGTGAAATTTCTACTTCATTGATTATTTCATAATAAGATTATGTTTGAAATGAATTTTTATTATCCTATGTTTTATTTACACTTATTTTATATATATTTACATAATATACACATAACATATTCATTTGATTAATGATATGATCTTTATAAGGGACTTCGTCTAAATTTCACTTTATTGAGGCATATTTTATTATTATACACCCAATTTATTTTATGTTATGTATATAATTACCCTTTGATTTATTTATGGTCATAATTTATCTTAAATATAGATATTTATTATATCATAGATATGATTATTGTCTATAATTTATACCATTTTTACATACGGTGATTACTTTGAAAGTTATTTCATTAAATGGGGAAATAATGTTAAATTTGTATCTTTCACTCAATAGAGAAATTTGTTTATAAGAAATATTGATTCATGAATTAAATTTTTAATTTTTATATATGATGAAGTATTTGGAAATAAACACATGGGTGGGGTCTAATTATAGATATCCCATCAATGCATCAGTTGTCTCATGAGATGAATAAGTTGGCCAAATTAAATGGGTTTTACCTATAATTATTAAACTATCTTGTGAAAGGTCTTGATAGTATAGATACTATGATGTATGAGATCATTGCATCCAATAGTAATCATTTACTTTAGTAATAACTCAATTATTGTTTATTAATGAAATTTTCACTATGATATATTCATGGATTCAGATTGTGAACAAGTTATTTATTAAATGGATTTTTTCCAACTATTTACATTTTCATGATGTTTATACCTTATCCTATCATGATATAACTTTTATTGATTTAATTTTATGAGAGTCCAGTTATTTATCATGAAATATTTATTATGATTTATTGATTCAAGATATATTATACTGTACTTAACCCTTACTGAGCATTTGAACTCGACCTTATTTTTGTTTTCTTTCCCTAGGTTATGAAGAAGAGATATTTGAATGAGTTCAAGGATGAAAATTACCTTCATTTGTTTTGTTTTTAATTACCATTGTAATAAGTATACCCTACATGTATCTAGTTCTTCAATACTACTAAACTATTTGGTCCTTTAGGATTTGAATCTTGTATCTAGTTCCAATTTAATAATGTAAGGAACCATCTTTAGGCCACTAGGGTTGCGGTATTTACATCATGGAATGAACTTTATGTATGCCTTGAAAACTCTTAGATACCCCCCAAAAAGTTCACATTTACCTTTATAAATAACATTTAATACCTTGACACAATCTTGTCTGTCTGATGGTTCTTCATATGATGGAATCAAAAAAATTCCTTTATACTATAATGATCTTCAAAATTTCAAAACTCATACATCATGTTACATAAAACTTACCATTTAAACTTCATAAAAACGGTCTATCTAGTAAAATGAACTTCCTCTATTTGAAAACTCCACTTACCTTTTTCCATTTCACTTAAGTTTTTTATGTGCTTTAACATTATTACAACTTCTAAATACTTTAGTCACTAAAGACTTTACCCATCCAGTTACAAATTCTATAGTTTTCTTAATTTTGTAGCCTCATGTTTGTACCACCACTTGAAAATCAGTATTCTCAGGGATATATAATTATTTCCCCCTTTTTATTTTTTACACTTTGTATAAGTGTGTACAAAATCATTAGTGATATCTTCAAGAAAACCTCTATATGGTAACAACTTCCCTAGTCTATCTGGTAAATTTAGCCTTTTCTATTCAGTAATGTTGTTTTACTTCTCTCCACTTGAATTTCATACCAATATATCTATATTTTCTTTCATAAAATTAGTTATCTTCATTTAGTGATATGTGTCTGATGAATTTAGTTAGCACTATGTATGCCCACAAGGATTATTAATTCTCCCCCTTTGTACTTCATCCGGTAGCATCACTATGTCTCGTCTAGTGATAAAGTTGTACTTATATCCATTTGTTTCAAAATTTACTACTTAATCTTGGATCATGAATTTATTTACGATGTTATAAACTTTTAAGAATATATTAGAATCATCTAAATTTATTATTTTTTTAATAAAGATAAAGAAATTTCCTTTACCTTCTCCAACAAATACATAAGGTTAACTTTTTTAAATAGCTTTCAGCAACCCTTTCTTATCTATTTAACAAAAACATCCTGAACAAAATAAGTTGTAAAAAAAATAAAAAATATGTTATAATAACTTCAAAAATAATATTCAATTATTATTAATTATATAAAAATCCTTATTTATTGAATTTAACCATTCATTATTCTCAATGAAAACTAAATTAGAATGTGGTTCAACTTGTAAGACAAATGATTTATGATTATAAAATATCAATTTTCATATGGTTTGAGTTAGATGTTTTTGATCTATAGTGATATTTTTGGATTCCATAAATTTGTATAAAGTCTATAATTTTTGTGATTTTATTTCTATCTTACATTCCTAATCACTTGAATGTTCTGAATCAACTTGTACAAGATTATGCTCACTATCTTCTTTCTTCTCATAATCTTCTCTAGAAGTCACCAATATTTCATTTGTAAAATCTTCCTTATCATATTCAACAAATTTTGTTAATGTGGGATGATTTTTAATGAATTTAGTATAGAATAAGTTTACCAAATTATGTATTCTTTTATTCTATTATTTTTAACTTTTTTACATTGGATGAATATCCCATAAAAATACCTTCTTCATCCCTTTCATCAAACTCTCCTATGTCCATATTTTTTATCATTATTAATCTATGGAAACCAAAAACCTTGAAGTATTTCACAATAGGATTTTTATTTTACTAAATATCACAGGGAGTTATAATTTATTTTGGTTGAAGAAAACATATGTTTTGAACATGTACAACTATACTTATAGCTTATCTTTTGAATAATTTTGAAAGTTTATATTCGATGAACATGTTCCTACCCATTTCTACTAAAATTCTATTTTTTCCTTTCCATTAATCTATTTTTTGAGTAATATAGGGAGAATTTTATAGTTTTTTTATTTCATGATTATTTATATGATAATTGAAGTATTTAATTGTTTAATCCTTTCCATTGTATTTACTCAACTTCATTATTTATACACCCATATCATATTCAAAATACCTTCTGAAACTTATGAACAATTATGTAGAATATGATTTAAGTTTTATGAAAATTATTTTATTCATATGAGTGAAATAATTAATAAAATTAATAAATTACAAATCACCCTTGTTTTATTGATGTCTCATCATCCCATAAAGATCATAGTATATAAGCATAATAGGTTTAGTGGATTGTATTTCAACTTTATTATGTCTTACACTAACCATCATTCCTTTTTGGAAAGCTGTAAAAAAATATATTTCCTATTTAGTTATGGTAAACCTCTTACAACATATTCCTTATAAATTATGCTCATAATATTTTGGCCAAGATTCACAAGTCTTAGATGCCACATCTTGTTTTCATATTCAGTGCTTAAATAAAAAGCATTATAAGGATCTCCAATATGAAATATATTATCACCGGTTATTTTTCCCTTAGCATAAAATTATCCATCTTTAAAACATTATATGATACAAGAATATTTTGTAAATATAAATTCCTCACCATAATGAAAAAGTTAGCTAATAATCAATAAGTTGTACACAATCCCATCAGTAAATAGAATTTACTTTGACTTTAATTTCTAAGCTTTAATCATAGCCATTTGGATTCACCTAATTTTTTAAAGATCTATAAATTTTTAAAGTAATTACAACTCCTGAATGTTGTTACATTTTTTTAAATATTTTCATATCACCTATCATATGTGAGGAACAACCACTTTCAAGAATCTATGGTTCATTCCTTTTTCTAGCTTTCTGAGGAGTCTCAACAGTAAAATCACTATATTAAATTTTAGTCTTCCAAAATTCCTTTTTTTTTGGTATAATAATTTTTTCCTAGAATTGTTTTCATACATTCTTTAGCATAGTGACTTAGTTTATCACACCTTCCAAAAAAATTCTTCCATGTAGATAAATTTACTTTTCCTTGAGATCTTTTTAACTAATAATGACTTTGATTTTTATTTCTTACTGCATATTTAGAAATTTATATTATTTTATTTTACTATTTATCCCCTTATTATATATAATAAACAAAAAATTTAGTTTAAAATAATAATAATATCAAAAACATTCTTAACATAGGACACTGATATTTAAGCGAATTAGGATATATTATAAAAATATTATAATTTAAGTGTGTCCTAAACATTGAATTGGTGGGTATGAATATGAGTAACCACATTATGAAATATATTTATAATAGCCCCACTCAATATAAATTTATTATTAATTCTTAAGAAATAATCAACCAATTGTTAGTGAAGTCATTTTATTCTTCAAAAATTCATTTTTCATCAAAAATTATTTTATTGTATTTTGTGTGTGGAATTTATAATTAATTTATTCCAATATTTAGAAAGTGTATTTGAAAAAATGAACTTAACTTTTGAAATAATCATGTAAAAATAATCATAGAGTTAATGTTTTATAATTTTATAAAATGTTTTATTTTTCGATGCATAGTGAAAAATATTCCTTTTATTAAAAACTATCTTTTTGTTTCAAGCATTTAAAAAATTCCATTTTGTTTTAAAATGGTTTAAAAGTAAAATTAATTCATTTATATTTTTAATAATCCAATTAAATTCATTTTAATCAATTTTATTTTTTATTTTTATATAAAACTCTTTATACTTAAAAAATATGTTTTTTCATCATGATTTGCAAGTTTAATTTTAAATTAAATCTTTTCATTTATTTAGGGATGAGAACACTCAGTACTTGAAATTTCCTATTAAAGTATCAATTTTTTTCAATTTAATTTAATAAAATGGATTTCATATTTAGAATCAATATAATTTATATTAAGTAATAAGCTTAACTTAATTTTTTGTCAAAATGAATAATAAAAAAGCAAAAATCTATTAAGGTAGTTATGGTTAAAATGAGTTTACTTGGGGGTTAAACTAAATGATAAGGGTATGTTTTAAAATTAACTTCTCTAAATCCTATTTTATTTCAATTTTTAGACTTCATATTATCCCAACATTGAATATCTCACCATTTGGAAGTATTTGGATTGAGTATGAAATTATTATATTTTATTCTTTTAAGAAATTTTAATTGTGTCCTCTCCGCTACTTATAAAAACACACCCCTACCCTCTCTTGTTACACCACCTTGATACATATATATCAACCAAAAACTACCCCATTATATTTTATTCTTTCTTAACCTTTAATTGGAAGTTATTTCCTTCTTAAATGACCATTCCAAAGATCCTTAAGAAAGGATCTAAAGGAGGCCAACTAAAGGAAAGGAAATCATCCTACCCAATATCTTTCAAATTTTTTCTTATTATACCTTATGTAAATGAATTATATTCATCATAAAATAATAAATTTATTATCCTCAATATTCTTAAATTTTATTATTTTTATGTAACTACCTTTATTCACTCTTTTTTTCCATCAAATGGGAAGTGAAAGTATCACTCTTATGTATGTGTGGACTACCAACTCCACGTAGAGATATAATTAATTTTCCAGTACCATATTTCATGGATGGTTATTATGATGGGTTTTATTTTTTTATATTATAATTATAATATAATTTTGATTATGAAATTATAATATCATATTTTCCTTCTTGTTTTTCTATCATTTGGTAAATGATAACATTGCTTGTGCATATGTGTGGATTACCACCTCCACGAAGAAATGTGATTAATTTTTCATTTAAACATTACATGGATGGTAATAAAAATATATTTAATGAATATATATGATATAATAATTATCCTAAAAATTTGAATTATTATTTACCTTTATTTTATTTCATTCGTCGAAAAGTGAAAATAATGTTCTTACGTACGTACGACCAACTGTCTCCATAGATAGTGTAATACATTTTTATTTATCTACATTTCATGAATGATTTTAAATATTTATATAATAAATATATATTATATTTATATAATTATTATAGATTTATTTATGAAGGAACCATGGGAAAGATAAGAGTACCAAAACTAAAGAACTAAAACTTACAGAAAAAAATGAGACAATTAACACTTGGAAACAATTATGTTAATAAATTATTGTTAATAAATGAGTGTTAAAATGTTATAAGTGGATAATATATGACATTATAAGTATTTATATGTCTATTTTATATAATTATAATAAATATAAACTTATTATATAGGAGGTTAAAATCACTTACGAAACAAGTCAAACCTGAGGTAAGGGTTATTTCCCAATCCCATCCTTATTTGGGATTGATTATGTTTTAAGTTTACATTGATGAAATTATATGGTATTTCTATGTTAAACCACATATGTTTTATTTTACTCTAGTTATTTATGTAAACTAAAAGTTTTCATTTCATTTTAATCTCTCTAAGTACCTGATAGGTCGAAATAATATTTAAAAAAAAATCGACTTTGTTTCCAATTTAGTTGGGAATATTTTTATTCCATGTCCATATTTTATTTAAAATGTTTTAAATAATATTTTTAATACTATAATATGATATTTTAAAGTCATTTTTACCCATTTTTTATTTCTATAATTCTTTTCAAAGGATTATTCATGTCATTTTTTGAATGATGTACTTTGGCAATTTACTGAAAATGTAAAAGGAATCCTTATTTTAATGTAATTAGAAAGAATAGAATTTATTAAAATCATATACATTGAATTATTTGAGAAATTATTTATAAATTTCCATGGTTATTTATAAATAAAAAATTTTCCCAAAATTTTGGAAATTTTTCGATTTTAAATAATTTATTTCATAATTAAAACGGTATTCTCATCAATAAATATTACAATGAACTTTTTAAAAGTATTTTCATCCTTTTCAATATCCTTTAATGAATATCATGTTTTATTAAGGATATAATATAATGATACCATCCAATATATTTCTCTAGATTATTTATGATCAGTTTTACAAGGGAAATTATTGACATTTCTTATGCAAGTTATTTTAATATGGACAATTATTGATTATGAAATCATGATAATTAAGTTGTATTATTTATTCACGTGATGATTTAATTTGAATTATTAAGTGATAGGTGGGTATAGGAATTATATAGCTCCTCGATGTATTGGTAAGTCTCATGAGAAAAAATTGGATGGTTATTTTGGATAAGGTCCCACCCATTTATGTAACATGTCTTGGAATGAGGCCTCAATGATTAGTTTCAAATATACAACATTATGCATGCCATAATTATTAAATAAATTATTTTTGTCCATGAGATTATTAGAATAGTCATGTTATCCATGGATATTTTCAATATTATGTGATTATTTATATGAAATTATTAGATCATCATTTATTCTTTCCTTATTATTCATGCCTTATTTATTTTGTGGTAGATTCCACTATACATATTACCTTAATGAGCATCTAAGTTCACCCATTTCTTATGTTTCTTTTCCCAAGAATTTTAGGAAATATAATATAAATGATATGCAAGGATATTATAGAGAGAATAATTATATTCTAAAAGGAAATATTGTTCTGTACTTTATGTTTTAAAATGTAATGTGAGATTCAATTATTTATATAGTTTACCAAGACTACTAAATTATTTGTTCCTTTTTGATGATATCACTTCTATTTAGTGCTAATGTAATAAAGTAATCACCAAATATTGTATATAAGGGTAAAGGTCTTTATAGTCCATGCCTTCTCTCAGGGAGAGACATGTTTTCCAACAATTATATGCCTTGTTCCCATATATAACAGAAAACCAACAATATCCACTGAAAATCAATATTATATAGAAATATGATTTTTCCATGTGTTGATTTTGTTGAGGTTAAACATATCTTTCAACATATGATTTTACTTGGTGTAAATAATAATTTTTCTAGAGGTTATTTATAACTTTAATTGATGTGATGTATTTCTAAGATCATTTTTCAACCCAATCTACCCCATTGTTGATTATTACACCAGCATGGTCAGTAAAATCAAATTAACTTTTGAGTTTAGTGGGTGTAGATTTCACCTGATTCCTTGGTTAATTTATTTTAGTAGCTTTAGAACTTCCCGAATTTACTATCATAACATTACTTAAATTCTATTTCATTTTCTTCAAAGGGTTTTTTAGCCTCGAGATATATTGATTGAGTCTTATTTAGATCTTATTCCTTAACAATATGTTTTTGTCAAGATAATTCACCACTTGCCCTTATTCTAAAACTTTCATCTTGAGGTTTTTAATCTACTATATATACCCATATTAATTTTTAATGAATTATTCCTTTTCAACATTATTCTTATCACTTCACTATTCAATAATTTTACTTATTTCTTAAGTTTTTTATTTTTATCAAGACATGCCACAAGTTCTCATCTCAAATAATATTCCCTATAACTTTCTTCAAATTATTCTTATTCACTATTTGATATAACTTCCTTTATTTTTTACATTAGCAAAGAAAGCTATGAACTTTTTAGGATTTTTATATTATAATGAACTATTTTTTTAGTCTACACAACTTTATTACTAAAGATACTTCTTTTATTTCTCCCAATGAACTTTTTCTTTATTCTAGTTTTTTGGTTATATCCCTTGGAAGTTTTTCTCCACTCATTCAACTAAGGATTTTCTTTAGAATCATCATTATATTCTTCATATTTCTTATTTGTATAGATTATATAAAAATTTCGAATTCCTCCACACTTGAAAGATTAATTTAGGAGTTTTTCTTTCTACTTTACTCTACCTATTCAGTAATTTTTATAGATAGGAGACATAATTATATCATTCAATTCAATATCATCTTCCTTATATTATGATTCATCAATGACCACTATCAAATGTTTAGGTTCATGGATTTTCATCTTACTCATAGCTTCAAAAATATATTTCTTCCTTAATATTATTTTTACATACTGGAGATTTCTTCATCTCATAAACAATAAGAAATTTATACAGTTCATCAAGGGATAAAACATATTTATCTTCTAAAGCACATATTTTAAGATCAGACCAATATGAAAAGTTAAATGAATTTTTTAACAATGGTTTAATCTTCTAAGACATCCTAAATCCTTTGATATTGATGATAATTTCATTAAATTAAGTGAAATATTCATCAATAGTTTCATGTTTCAAAATTTTGATATCTTTGAAATTTCTTCTCAATATAATAAGCTTTTATTAATTTAATTTAATATTTACCTTGAATATAATTTCAAGTTTGTCCAAAGTTTCATTTTATTTCTAAAAACTCATCATCTTTATATAAAAATTTTCTAATAAAGACATAAGAGTAACATTTAATGCTTTCCCATTGACCTCAATATTTATTTTGTCATAAATCTTATTAGGATCATATTTCACAGTGAGTGGAAACACAATTTTAGTTTCATAAATCACCTCTAAGGCAAGATATAAAATATAGGTCATCATTCCATTTTTCTGTCCATTAATTTTTTTCCCTTCGAAGGTTGGGATACCTCTAATATTTAATGATTTGAGATTATCCATGATAAGAAAATTAAGTATATTACAGTGGGAAATTTGATGTTTTGATACCAATTGAAGTTATTAGGAATGTGAACACCACTGGGGGTAATTTAGTGGTTATCATTTAAAATTTATTTTACAATGAAATTAACCCATTCAACTTGTTATAATTTCAATCCTATTATTATTATATGTCAAAATTACTTGTATACAATGAAAATAAAGTAAACAAAGGAACATAATATTTTTACAAGGTTTTCCACCATTATGGGAGACTATATCCTTGCTGTGTCTCCTCCCATTGGTCCCTATATTTTTCCCTATATGAAAAGTGATTACAAGTGAACCAAATCCAATCAACATCATTCTATCTCCCTGACAAGTAATTATACTGGTTATCACTCGTTACAATGTTTTATTATCTTCTTGAGATAGAATAAAATAATAAACTTTGAAAATAGCTCACAAATAATTTTTATCGGAAAATATCTATCTGATACACTTAGAATATCTATTTGGTAAGTCTCTATCTAGTACTCCTCTATCCAATGTGCCTCAGTTAGATACACAATGTTTGGTAAACCTTTGTAAGGTGAATTTATTTGATATCTCTGACTGATATAAATTTATCTAATACACCTTTATCTAGTGTTCTTTTTATTATTATTCTTTAACTAGGATACTCTATGGTTATAAACTCATGATACTAAAACATAAGTTTTTCTTCCCTCTTTCTGATACATATTCTTCAACAATTCCACCCTTTCTCATGAAAAAATAGTGTACATTTAATATGGTTTTTTCACCCTTTTATATAGTTAAAATTACTTTAAAAAAACTAGGAGAAATTATAGTCTTATAAAAATTCAAATTAAATTTTTTTCTCAACTCTGGTTCATTAGAGTGCCTTGAAACTTCATATAACTTTCTTAAACTTTCCTGAAAACTCATTTTTAATAAATTTCTTCAAATTTCCTCATTAATTTGATAGATTTATGAATGATTAAAGAAAAATTCATCATCATCATAGTAAAGGACTTTAAAATGGTTTATTTTAATCTCTTTAGAACTCCATCAGGTGAATTTTTGTTTGGTTCCAAAATAAGAACTCCTATGTTTGGTAAACTAATATTTTCTATGTTTGATGCTCTTCACATGATTCCCTTATCCGATGGATTCATATATGTTCATATGGTCTGATTTTTATAACAAATTGGCATATATCTATATAGATATTATAAACTATCTCAAACTTCATATAGTGTTTGGTTTGAAAAACATAGTTTGGTATAACTTCATATAAACGTCCGTCTAATGCCATCAAATTTTTGTGTCTGATGTTCGTTCATATGATTGATCTTTGAGTGATCAACTTGACTTGATAAACTCATCCTAGAGTCTTTATTGATCATCATGTATCTTTTTTGATAGTTAATGTTATAATAAATCATCCATTTTTTAGATATTATAGTTTTTTATTCATTATAAAAATATCATGTAATTTTTCAGTCAAAATGAAAAATATTTATTTTTTACCGAATTGGATTTTTAGGCATTATATGGTTTTATTTAAATGATTTATTTCCAAATAATAGAATTTAAATTTAATAAAATTAATTTTATTTTTTTATTTATCATTTTAAAATTATCCCTGTAGTAATTTTTGATAATTTTCTAAAAATACTTATTTTTCAATATATACTGAAAATACAAATTTTTATTGAAAAATTTATTTTCTTTTCAAGTATTTAAAAAGTGAAATTATATTTATAACATTTTTATAATATAATTAGTTAATTTTTATTAAAATAAAACCTAATTATAGTCATTTTAATTAATTTTAAACTTGAATTTCATAAATGATCATTTTTATACTTAAAAAGGGAATTTTTCAGAAAAATTATTTTTCGTTTTGTTTTCTCTGTTTAATTTTAAATTAAATTATTCCACTTTTGTGTTTTGAATTTGGAAAAATATATTTAACATTTGGAATAAGTGGGTCCAAATTTAGTAAATAGGACCATTTTTTTAGTCAACATGAATAGTGACCTTAGTAATTTTTGTTACCACCGTAAAGGGAAAATAAGCCAATTAAAGTTAAAAATAAAATTATAAGTACTATAAAATAACCCTAAAAATTGACTAAATTTTATTGTATGAGTATGTATACTTCATAGTAATCCAAATTGATAATATATGGCCATTTTTTCTAGTTTTATGGGATTATGATCTTTATAATATTTTATTTAAATAAAAGTTAAAAATATGAAACTCATATTTTTAATAACTGTAATATTTTTAAAACAGGTATAACCAGATGATATTTTCAGTTATATATATTGTTTTGAAATATAAATGATTTAAATTAATCATGGTAATTTTTTTTTAATTTCTAGTTAATAAATAATTAACTTAAATTCTTACACAACACTGACACAATAATTATTCAATTAATGAAAAAATAAAATAAATAATATTAAAAATATTAATAGTATAATTTGAAATAATTAAGGTGATACATGAATTTTATAGACAAAAAAACATTATAAGGATGTATTAAAATATTATATTCATATTTAATTTTTTTTCTTAGTGTTATAAAAGTTAAAGTAAATGAATAGTTCTAAAATTGACATTATTGATATTTTATGAAAATAATACTTTATTAAATGATATAAAGAACCTAAAGAACCTATATTTGGACAAAGATTTAGCATATGGTTAAAAATATCAACCTCGGTCAATTTATTGTCCGTTTTTTATTTATAGCATGTATCTTGACCTTCAAAGATTAAATAAGCCTTGTTTTCACGATAAGTGTGAAAAAGGTTAATGAGAGTTTAAAACCAAATGATAAGGGTAAAAAAATATTATAAAATTATATAAAAATTATTTTATGAGATTATTTAAACTCATCCTCATCTCATATTCTAATATTTTCAATTTTGATCCATTTTGACATCAAAATTAATTTATATTAAGTTAATATTTTACAAAATTCTAAGAGTGACCCTCCCCTCTCTTTTATAAAGGCACCACTTCTTCTCATTTATCTACTCTTAAAACCCTATTTTTTAGACAATATATCCCAAAATAAATTCATAACATACACACCTACATTATATTGTACTTATTTTTGTAATAATACCTATATTAGTGGTATTAAGGTGTTAAGAAAATGAGATTTTACAAAGAAGGGGTATAGTTTTAACAATATATTTTAGTTTCATTTATTATTCCATATCCTTAAACAATTATCGAACTATGATAAAATGATAAAAAAATTATCCCACACATACTAGGATTTTATTATTTTAGTGACATAACCTATATCCATCTTCTATTCCATCAAATGGAAAACGAAACCATTGTGTGTGTGTTTGATGGACTATCGCCTCGCGAACTGATGTAATTCGTTTTCCATCACCATATCACATGGATGGATTATAATGATGTAATTAATGTTTATATATAATATTAATTATATATTTATCATTATAAAAATATAATATATCATTTACCTTGTTACCTTTACATTCACAAAAAATAATAACGTCGTTCATGTGTACATGTGGACTGCCACCTCCACTAAGCGATGTGATTCGTTTTTCATCACCACATCAGATGTGTGATATATATAAGTGAATTTAAATAATTAATATTATATTTTATTCATTATGATTATTTTTTAATTATAAAAATAATACATACCTTCTTTTCATAATGATTGTTGAAAAATAGAAACGTTACTCATGCATACGTATGACCTACAGTCTCCAGGATTGTATCATAGTCCATTTTTCATATCCATATTTAATGGATGGATTTAAAAATACAATTAAGGTATAAAAATGATAATTATTTCATGATAATTATTCTTTATATGATGTAATAATTATCCTTTTGACCATATTCAACCTACTAATGTCATTTTGGACTTACGAACCAAATATCATCAAAAGACCAAATATGAACTTAAATGATTAAGTAATTATTATAACATGGTAATAATTAATATAAAAGTAATAATGAACTTGAAAAATGTTATCAATAAATTAAATAATTAATTTTATTATTATTTATGAGGATAAAGAATGTATGTGATGAGTTAGACTTAAGTTAAGGGTATTTCTTTTAAAAATATTATTTTAATGTTTCCCTTAAAACTCTCTTTTTATTCCAGGTCCATATTTCTAAAAATATTTTATGGATAAATTTATATGGAAATAAAATAATTATAAATAAAATTTTATTTCAATTTTAACTTTATTTAAATTTTTTTCAAAAGTATTATTTTTACAAAATATTTTGACATTATTTACAAAAGGACAATAAGAATGTTCTATTTTAATGTATATAGAGATGATTAATTTTTCCACTATCGTAGTTTTTATTTGATTTTTGGATTCATTTAAAACATTTTGTGATTTATTCAAATAAAAAAAATTTCCCTATATTATGGTTATTATTTAAATGGGTTTTTAAAATGGATCAGATATTTCAATATCTAAAAATGTTTTGTTATAGATGAAAAAATATTTTTATGAGTGTAATGTTGAAAATTGTAAGATTTTATGTGTTGTAATTATGTTATGGTTTTTGGGAATTTTTATGATGGTGGGTGGTTCTGTTATAAACTGAGGATGGGTGGTTATGTTATTAACCAATGAAGGGGGGTTCTGTGATAAACCAAGAATAGGTGGGTTTGTGATAGAGCTCCAAATTCATTGGGTATAGATGTTGACCGTATGTTTAATCCATTTGTAAGAGTGATATGGAAATGATTTCATAAGTAAACCAAATATTTTATATACGATTTCTATGGATTTTTATAGAATTATTATGATTTCTCTTGTCAATATATTGATCTTATGTTGAAGGGAAAGTATATACTAATTTTTAATGATGAAAGTTATAAGTTTTTGAAAAACATTTATTTTTAGTTTTTAATGATTTCAAATAAACCTTTATGAGTTTTATTTTTTTCATTTAAGATTTATTATGAAAT
The DNA here is from genome assembly GCA_963277665.1 of Viscum album. NCBI lineage: Eukaryota > Viridiplantae > Streptophyta > Magnoliopsida > Santalales > Viscaceae > Viscum > Viscum album. Next base: position 585,579,132 of record OY728132.1, on the reverse strand, counting down.
ATTTTATGAAAATATTTGGGATTACAAGTTGATTTATTGGGTAAGAAAATTTTTTTGAGCCAAAAAATTATTTTTAAAAAATAAAATTTCTATAATAATTCATGGAATAAATGTTTCTTTATTTTATTTTATATCCCTTACTAAGGTTTTTTTGCTCATCCCACATTTAAAAAAATTCATAGGGTTTAAGGATGGAAAAGGGAAAATATGAATACAAGTTTATATTCATGAAAATTTGTCATGAAAAGTAAACATGTTTCATTTTAAAGGTTTTATATTATGGAAATAATGGATACTGATTAAAAGTGTCCACATTGAAATATATGGTGTTGTTATATAATATTTATGGAATAAATATATAAAAATAAAAACCTAAAATATCTTTGGGAATGTAAAAAAGTTAATTATAGTTTAAAGTCACTAAAATATTTAATGTTTAAGGCTAGGTCCTTACACTTCCTTCTTCCATGTCGGGTGGTTTAGAAAACTTTCCTCTATCTTGAACTTTTATAAACCTTTATTCTAATTACTAGGCTTTATAAATATTTATCTGATGTAAATTTGTACATGTTATTCTAATAACCATCAAAATTTTCTTCTTCTATTAGAAATAAAACATCTTTATCCAATTATCCTTTATCTAATGACAACCTCATAGAACAACCTTTTCTCAGTAGGAACTTCATGACTTCAAATCTCCAAACTTTGTATAGTCTACAGCTTCAAAACGTTATGACCTAAACTTTGTATAAATTATCTCTATCTAAAAAATTAATTTATTTAGAAACTTATTATGTCTAAATATGGTATAATAAATTAGTTTTCCTTTATTATTTTTTTTTCCAATCATTAGTTTCAACTTCACCACATCACAACTTGAACTTTGTACAGTTGAAACTCTAATTTTTTTCATTTGAAATTTGGCTTATCCCCATTTTTAAAAATTCATACAAAGTTATTTAAAATCATGAGTATCTTAAAGATGTTAGTAACTTGAATATTATCATGGAATCATCTAACTTATTAAGTAAAATTTCCAAAACTTCTTCAACAACTTATGAGTAAATTTTCTTAATCTACTTCAACAAAAAATTCATACATGAAACATAAAACTTTCACAAACAATATGCTAACAAAAAATATAAATATCATTACAAAAACAAACCAAAGGATCATTGAAATATAATTATAATGAATATATTTCATCTCATTATATTTTAATATCCATTTAATGGTTAATCTCTCATAGTCTTTTGATTCTTATGTTACCATTACCATTAGGGTTTTGTTAACTCAACTCCATTAATAAAGTTAAAATGATTTTTCTTGAAGTTACTTATTCCAATATTGGTTTCTTCCACCATAATATTTTATTTAATTGTATTTTATATCCAAATATAGTGGAAACAACCTTTTATTTCTAATATTTTACTTATATAAATTTAAATTTTCAAAATTATATCATTGTTGAGAATAATTACTATCCCCTTAAATGATGATTTCCCCTAATTGTCTATAGTTTACTTCCCTCTAATTTTATCTTTTATATTTTAAAACCTAATTATGTGTTATATCATGTGAAATTAGCCGTTACCTTTTCTTATTTTTAAAAGTAAGTTCTATTATATCTTTTTGTGAAGTATTTTTTCAATAATGGTGTTTCAATATATAAAAAAGGGGTTTCCATCCTTTAAAAATAAATTGTTTTATCTTCCACTCCACATTTTCTCTATATAACGATTAAACTTTTCAAGACTCTATTATTAGAGATTTCTTAAAAATTAATATTTTAATATATCTCAAAATTTTTCTTTCTAAACTGTTTGAAAATGAATTTTTGAAAGAAAATAGTCACATTATCCCTTAGACTTTTTTTATAAAAATAAGAAAAGAAACTTAATTTAAAATATTTTAACAAGAACGTATTTCCCATAATTTTGAAACTTCTTTCCCATTTTTAATAGTTTTATAATGTAAATTATTTTTATATTATTTTATGAGTTTTATTTAAATGGGGTTTCATGAAAAATTGTCATTTTCATCATACTTTTCAAATTAAAATTCTAATATTCTTCTAAAGTATTCATTATCTACTAGTTGATTAATTATATGTGTTATAAAAAATGATATTGTTAAAACTCTATAAGAGAAATAATTCATCATTCTCTTTGTATTTACTAATAATCTTAAATTTATAACCATAATTATTATCTTAATGGCTTTCCTATATGAAGAGCCCATTTTTGATTCCTTTGATTGAAGGGCGTTCTCCTAGATTCTATACATCGATTGATTAGGTAAATTATTAACTTAAACACATACCTTTTATTTAAATTGTGAAAATACTATATGATCTTATACCTTGATTAAATTTTATTTCCCGATAATGTTAATGAATATATTTGGATACTCATTTATTTCCCACATGTATATCATGTTATGATTATAAATGGAATTACGAATGTTTTCTTCATAAGAATCTATTTTAAAATGATAGGAAACAAATTTTCATGGAACGGTTTCTTTATGATATGATGATTATTTATTTTATGTGGTGTAAATATATATGTATTATAGTAGGTGAGGTTATATATCACCCTCTAATATATTGGTTTAAGTTGATATCTCATGAGGTAGTCAGATGTGGATATAATGAGTCCAAAAGTTTCAGGCATGAGAACATTGAGTTAGTTCACATAGGCATGGGAATAATGAGTTTTCTCATAAAGGTTTTCCTATGGTTATGGGTGTTCCAGATTTAAAAGTTGTTTTCCATGTTATTACATTAATTTATTCTTATTTTTGTACCTATGTTACTCTCTCATGGTATATGATTTCTGTTAAATGTTTCCACCCTATTTTGATTCATGTCTTTTAATGTGTCGAGCCATATTCTATGACTCATAGCTATTTATCTATGAATTATTTAGTATGATTAAATTATGTACTTTTATTATGAACATTTTATCATATTATTCTTACTTATGATAACTAAATATAATCGTTTATGTTTACCCTTACTGATCATTTGAGCTCACCTCTTTCTTATGTTTCATTTTCCCCAGGATATAAACAAAAACAATACATATTATGTGTCTAGAAGAGTATCTTGTGTGGATACTTTTTTGGTGATGTTTAAATATTGTTATGGATTAATAATTTTATTATATAGTGGGAAAAATTAATCAATATAAAAAAGAAATGGATTTTTTTTAATTAATGTTTCATCCAAATTCTCTAATACTATAAAATTAAAACATCATGGGAATGCATTATAATGTAATATTTTATTTAAGTTATGAAATTAGATGATGACATCTATGGGCTGATATAGTTGGTATCCGAGTAGGTTTTTGATAAATTTAGAAGTTAAGATGTTGGTTGAGGATAATTTAAGGGTTATAAATGTCATAAAAGGTTGATAAGTTATAGTTAATAATAATTTCAAAGGTATAGATAACCCTTTATGTTATTTGAGGTAATATTAAATATTTATGGGATTAGGATAAGAGAAATTTAGTGAAAACCCTATATATAAGTCGAATGGATAATTATAATTATAGGATAACCTCTAGAAGTTTTGGTAAAGTAGATACTATGTGGTTATCCTATAAATTACATACCTATACGGATACTAGAAAATGGATACGACTATAAAAAACTTCACCTAGGTTTAATCACCTTGAGAAAGGATGGTTGAGTATAAATATTTACTTTGGTGTATGATGAGTAGGCCTAATACTACACACCCGACTAGTTACTCCTAGGGGATATATATTAGTTAATTACATTCTCTTTACAAGCCATCATGAATGATTTATTTCTTAATATCATTAATGGATTATGATAAGAAGTATGATAAAACACAACTTAAAGTAACCTAGGAACAACCAAGAGAGTTATAGGATGAACTAAGTTTGACATAGTTGAAAATAAAATATCATAGATTAAAATAAAGGCGTCATTAGAGAAGAAACATTAGTGTTGGGATTTCATATTCATATGATCATTTAATCTGATTTAATTAGATATTATCTTAATCATTTTGTTTTTAGTATTTGGATGAAACATGATCATAAAAATGAATATGAAAAAGTAATGTATCTAGAAACTATTATTTCTTATAACCAAATTAGGCAGCACACTTAAATGGTTGAGAATTTTAGTATGACCTTGTTATGGCAGAAAAGGTGAGTATCTTAGTCTTACCAAAGGTAGTAAGGATTATATTTTAATTGAAATTAAATCTTAATACTTTTACCTATTTTCATTAGTGAGTGATATTTATAAATGATATTATTTTATATTTATAATTTTATAGGGATTGTGTGAGACAACTGAGGCTTATTCTTAAGTATTTTTTCTTTAATGGTTTGGAAACATATTTTAAAAGGTATCAATAATCATGAAAAGTGATTTTATGATAAGATAATGTTTTCCAAGATAAATTGTAAAGAATACATGATTGAGGGATGAATAAATCTTAAGTTTAAATTTTTGATTAATTTTTCGAAAATTGAGTTATAGAGTATTTATAACCGTAGAATTGATTATTGATTTAATAAAAAACAAATCCATGATATTTTTGGTGAAGTTTATCTCATTTATGGGATTATGATACATACATACATATATATATTGGATAGTGTGTGACTTTATGGAATAGTGATTAATATATTTAAGGGTTAATGATAGAGTCAATTCTTGGATGAATATATGATTTTTCTATGGTTTAATGACTTAGAGATTTAAATGGTTTTGGGAAAGCTTTTTTATTAAGTATATATGACTAGGGTATATACATAATTGGGTATATAATTATATGAAAGATTAATGTTGTTTGAGGAAGGATAAGTAACTTGATATATCCTAAGAGAGTAACATATATTTCAAATTATAAGTTATATCTTGAATGATAAATATGTTAATAATACCATCACCTACTTAAATCAATGAGTAATAATTAAAATTTCAAGGATACAATTAATTTAAGGGGGTAGAATATAGAGATTTAAGATTTCACTATATAATATTCTTAAATAAATCTTGTGATAATATATTTTTCAACATGAAAAAATGAACTAAAATTAAACCTTGATACATTAAAAATAAAATTTTCCTTTATAATATAGCCGTTAAAATAGTGGATATAAAAGGAAGTAACAAAATTATGAAATCTATTAAGAAAAAGGAAAGAAATGGAATAGGGTAGAGGAATACTTCATTATGAAGCTCATTTTTATAGGATTAGAAAGGAATTATATTCACAAGGTTTTTCCTTAGAATAATAATAATCCTAACTTGACCAATTGCAGAATGATCAAAATCTTATGCGACAAAAATTCAAGATCTTGGAAATTACTATAAGATCTATGCTAGCTGAATCACCACCCTCAACTACCACAATAGCCTAACTTATGCTTATATATTATACAAACATCTTTAGGGTCCATTCAACTATAAATTGGGATTATAAAATCATGAAATTATATAAATATATTTATCATATGTATTTTATATGTTTTCATATTGACTTTTAAAGATAATGTTTATTTTTATATAAAATAGTTTTCTATATATTTCATATTTAAACAATAAATTTATAAATTTTATAATTTTAATTTGATGAAATTAAAATAATTTCAATATTAAGCATGTTAATATTATATTAGGGTAGACTTTTGATATATTTTTTTGAAATAATTGAATTTTTGGTGAATAGTGAAAATATCAATTTTGTTAAAAAATGCCACTTTTATTAAATCATATTAACAAAATAATGAATTAAAATTTATTTTAACATTTTATTTAAAAAATATATTTATTTAATAATTAACATAAGTCACTTAAAATTACTTTGTTGAATTTATAAAATCTATGTTAAAAGTTTTTAAAACTTGTGTAATATTTTAGTCTAAAAATAATTTTTATTCGCTTATATTAAAAATTAATTTTAATCACCTATAGAAATGAAATCTAAAAAAATTAAATTCATATATTAGATCATAATTTTAATATTATGTAATAATTTTAATTTCATTTTTATTCAGAAAAATAATATCATTAAGACTAAATTTAATTACATTAATAATGTTAAAAATATTATTTTTAAATATTTTTTTATTAATATTTTCTAATTTTTATCGTGTAAATTAAATTAAAATATTTTAAATAATTAAAATAATACCATTTTTAAACATATTTAAAATTATTTTAATGAAGATTTAATTTATAACCAATTTTAAATTATATTTAAAACATATAATGGTTAAAAAATATTTTTCTAGAAAAACATTTTTTTCTATATGTATAGTGTTTTTATTTAAAAGTTAATTTTATATTAATTACAAATTTAATTATATTAAATGAAAATTAAATTTCAATTCATCACACAATTTTTTTAATATGTTTTATTTTATATTTTTAGTAAAACATAAGTTACTTGTGTAAAAACTAGTGACCCAGATAAAAAAATAAAGGTAAAAGTAAAAATATAAGAACAAATGACTTACAATATGTTTATTTTTTTTAAATACTTGGTTGAGTATTTTTTGTCCCAATATCACCAAAAAATCCATTATTTCCCACCTTTTTAGTAATTTACCCTTGAATAATGCAATGATATTATTGAAAGGTAAAGGGTATTCACAAAATTTCCCTTTCCTTCACTTATAAAAGGGGATACTTAGACCCATTCATGACACACTAATTACTTATAATTACTTCATAAAAATATGAAAATTTTATCCTTATAGAATAATATATCAATTTTATAATCCTCTTGTCTTAATTATTTTTCTTGATATTTTCATTTCGAAGGATACTTTCATGAGAAAGTTCACGACACCAAAGTAGGAATTAGTTACTCCTTACCTTTTCTTCTTAATCTATCTCTTCAAAACCAACCCTAACCATAATAATATAATGAACTAAGAATAATAATTATACTTAATTTTTATTATATTAATGCAATAACCATTATTTATCCCTTTCCATCCACTTAGAAAATCTATATAATGTTAATTGTGCGTTGTGCAGACTATCACCGGCACAAAGTAACATTTTTAATTTTTTCATCTTCTTTATAATTATTTATATTAAAAAATTAAACATGAAATAAAAATTAAAAAATCTTAATAATATCATTATTATTCTATTATAATGATATTATACACATCCTTAAACATACCCACCCATTGAGATATAGCGTATTCATGTTTGGGTTGGTTTAACCACTTACTTGAATAATGATTTAAAAATATACTATGGATGAATGTGGGAAATTAAATAATAAAATTATTATAAGTTAATAATTAATTAATGATAATTTTTATGTAATTTTTACATTTATTATTAAACATATTATTAAAATATCATATTCGATTACTATAATATAAATATATATAATAAATTAATGACAGTGATAATAAATGGTCCATATTAAAATAAATATAGAATAATAATTTTCCTAATGAGGTATAAAATAAAATTAATTTTATTATTCAGAAAGTTAGGTGCATGCTCAGAAAAAATACATAATAATGTAAGGGTTTCTTATCTCAATTTTTACCCCTTAAGACATATTTGTTATTATACACCATGTTTTCAATATAATGGTGTATATACTACCCATTTAATTTTTAAAACAAGATAAAATTATATTTAATGATGTTCAATTTTATATTCAAATTTATTTCTCTCTTAAGGTTTTGACTCAAAAATTACATAATATGTAAGGGGTTTTTGTCTCATTTTCAACTCCATGATAAATATTTGATATTACACACCATCGTTTATTTTATATGATATATTCAACAACCTATTGTATTAAAGTATAATGAATATATTTCATCTCATGATATTTTACTATCCATTTAATGGTAACTATATATCATGTTCTTCTGATTCTTATGTAACCATTACCATAAGGGTTTTTGTAAACTCAACTCCCTTCGTTGAGTTAAAATGATTCTTCTTAACTTAATTCCTTAAATATTGGTTTCTTCCACCCTAATATTTTATTTAATGGTAATTTATCTCCCTTTTAGTGGATAATTACCTTTTATTTGAAACAATTTATTATTATAATTTTTTTTCAAAAGCACATCATTTTTGAGAATAACTCTCATCCACTTTAATGATATTTTACACTAATTACCAATATTTTATTTCTGACCAATTTAATCCTTTATATTTAGAAACATAATTATGTTTTATCTCATGTGAAATTATCATCCTCATTTTAATCTTTTCAAAATGATGTTTTATTATATCTTTTTATGATATGAGTTTTCAATAATGGTGTTTCAATTTTTTTAAATGGGTTTTCCATCCCTTAAAAATAAAATGTTATATCTTCCAACCCATATTTTCTCTATACAACATTTATTTTTTTTAAATTATCAATAATTAATTATTTCATAAAAGTTAATATTTTAATATATCTTAATTTTTTTTCCATCCTTTTTGAAAATTAATTTTCAAAATAAACTGGTGAATTCATCTGTTAGACTTTCTTTATAAAATTAAGAAAATAATAATATTTTAAAAAAAATTCACAAGAATAAATTCCCAATCATTTTGAAACTTATTTCCCTTGTTTCAGGTTTTTAAAAAGTAAAAATATTTTTCCATTATTCTATGAGTTTTATTTAAAATGTTTTTAATTGTAAAGGCTTATTTCTAACATGTTTTTCAAAATAAAATTCTAATATTCTTCTAAAATTATTCTTTATCTATAGATTGATTCTATACTTATGTTATCACAAATAAGAATTTTTAAATCTCTATAAGAGAAATGATCCAACACTGCCTTTTTATTTATTAACCATCTTTGGTGTATAAACATAATTCTTATCCCAATGACTTTCTTCAATGAATACCCTATTTTGTTTTCATTTGATTGAAGGGTGTTCCCCTAGATTCCATACATATATTTATTGGGTAAATTATTGACTGAAATCTTTACCCTTTATTTATATAGTGTAAATATCATATGTTAAAATATCTACATTGAATGAAATTTACATATAAAGTTAATGAATATAATTGTATCTCTTTTTATTTTCCATGGTTATATCATGTTATGAATATTGATGCAGTTATGAATGCTTTTCTTATGTGGTTGCATTTGAAAAGGATATGAAACCCATTTTATTTATATGGGTTCATTATTTTATGATGATGATATATTTTATGTTGAACACATATGTATGGATGATAATGGGTGGGGTCCAATATCACTCTCCAATGCATTAGTTTAATTTGATATCTCATGAGATATTCAGGCATGTACATAATGAGTTTTTTCCCATGGGAGTGAGCATAATGAGTTTTCTCACATTTTTAGGCATGAACACAATGAGAATTTTCACAAAGGTGTGAGGATAATGATTTTAATTACAAAAAATTTCCTATTATTATGGTTGTACTATATTTTTAAGTTTTTTATAAGATATATGATACTTTTATACTTATTTTTATGTCTATATTACTCTCTCAGGCCTTATGATTACTGGAATATGTTTTCAAACACATTTTATTCATGTCTTTTAATGTGTTCAACCTTATAACATTACTCATGAATATTGTTATATGATTTGTAGGGTATTATTCCCTTATATACATTGATTATATCCATTTGATCATATTATGATCAATTATTGAATCTTATCATTTATCTTTACACTTACTATGGATTTTATATCACCCCTTTATTATGTTTCCATTTCTATAGGTTATAAAGGAATGTAATAGGAATGATTTGTCTAGAAGAGTATCTTGTGTAGATAATTCATTGGTGATTGTTAAGACTTATCTTAGATTAAGTAGTTTCATATATAATGGGTATAGAAACCCATGACTTTTATGCATATTATTATATGATTTTTAAAAATAAACATCCAATAATTACAACCTATGGATAAAAAATTCCTCATGTCTTTGGAAGAATCGGTTTATAATACATCAAAGTGAGACTAAAATAAAATGGATTTATTTTATTTTCTATAATGACCTCATAAATCCATTAGATATCGTAAAACTACATGGGAAAACTGGGGAATACATAGAAAAAGGGTTGAGCTAAAAAAATTTGAAAGGGAATAAACATTATAAGAAAACACAATATATGACTCAAATTTATAACATGATATCATAAAAGAGAAGGCTCATGAGTAGTAAAATAGGAGCACAAAAAACAAACATGGTATCATAAGATCATATTATCATAGTAAAATCAATATAAACATAAAATATGATATAAACATAAGTCAAGGATAACCTCTAAGATGACATCGCATGGTGGATAGAGTCCCATAATTGATTAGGTTCATTCCCTAATCCAATACATGACATCTCATGAGACTAAAACATTTATCAATGCATTGGAGGGTTATATAATTATAAACCCACCTGTCACATTCATTTAATGCACATTCATATGTGTTCTACATATGAAAATCAATAATAAGTCATAAATATAAGAATTTCCCATGGAAAAAATGGGTTGCATTATCTTTCCTCATATATTAATCAAAATAGATTTTTTAAAGAATGAATTTGAGAAATGATTATAAGCTAGGTATTACATAGTCAAGGGGAGAGTGATCTAGGTATATATGTAAGAGGAATATATACATAATTTTGAATAATTTCATAATATTAGTGTATGTTTTCATTGATGAATAGAAATAATTTTAAAAATATTAAAAACAATCTTGAGGAAAATAACATTTCCACCTTGGAAATAACTTTTTAGAAACTATAAATACAAAAATTATTTTTTAAATACCTTTATTTGAAAATAAAATTGGAAAATTATAAAGTAATATTAAATTAAAATAATTTCTATGATGGTGGGTAATCCCTTACATGCTATATATGTTAAAAAACATTCATTTTACACTTTAGTAAAAAGTAAAAAAGAACCTAATTCATAAAATAACAAGAAGTTAAATTTTAAATAATTTTGTAGAAAGAGTGAAAATGGGTAAAAATTAATTTATAAAATAATATAATAATAATATTATTTTTTGAAATAATTCTAAAGAAAACATTGACATAGAATAGAAAGGGTTTTTGACCGAAGATAGAAAAAAAGTCAATTTTCCTTAAAAACATTTTCTTAATAAATTTAAGTACCAAAGAGAGAAAAATGGTAATATTACTTGAAAATTTCATGAATAACTATAAGAGGATAAAATTAAATGTATTTATTAAAAAATTATCAAATATTTTCCTTTAATGGAAATTCAAGTATAAACAATCTCGATTAAAATGACATTGAATCATAAACCCTTACCACCTTGGTAACTTTCAAATCATTAGCCCCATAAATGAAGTTAGTGAATTGTGACTTAAAATACCATGATGTAGGAATTGTTCTAGATATAATATTTATTTTTTTAGTATATACTCCACTTAAAATAAATTAGGTGAATAAAAGAACATGTGTCTCAAAGAAGGAAGCTTTGAGACGAAAACCCTTACCTTGAGTCCAGACTTGTCATGTATATACTTTTTCTCCTATATAATAAAATTATATAATCTATTTATTTTTTAATTTTTTTTTAAATTTTAATAACTTATACTTAAATCATTTACTTTATTAATTTTAATGACATATTTTATTACATAATCAATTATGTCAACATCGAGTGTTTTGAGGATGTTTAGTTTATAAATTCAAAACAAAGTCGGTGTGTTTACCATCCATCATATATAGAATAATAATAATGAAATAATTATTATTTTTATATATAAATTATAATTTTAAAACCAAACATGTAATATTTTTTATGAAAAATGATGTATGTTACAATCACAGAGACGGTAGATCATACACATGCATTAGTAACGTTTCCATTTTTCAACGATCATGATAGAAATAAGGTAAGTGTTATTTTTTATTTATATAATGATAAATGTATCATAAATATAATATTATTTCTTTTAATATGATTATATATACCAACCATGTGACGTGGTAATAAGAAATAAATCACATTGCTTCATGATGCGGTAGCCCACCATACACAGGAATGATGTTATCATTTTTCATTGGATGGTAAGGTAACAAGGTATATGATATGTTAATTTTCAAGAATTATTAATATATCATGAATATAATATATAAATATTTAATACATCATCATTAATATATGTGAGATGTTATGATGGAAGACAAATTATATCAGTTCACCAGGAGGTAGTCCACCAAACACACAAATGATGGTTTTGTTTCCCATTTAATGGAAAAGGAGATGGGTAAAGATTATAAAATAAAAATAATAACATATAAATATATATAATATAATTTTTTATTATATTTTAATGTTTAATATAGAATTGGATGTGGAAATTGAATAAGTAAAAAATAAGGAGCTCGGTGAAGATGATTACCTTTGCTTAGAAGAACCTCCTTTGGATCACTTATTAATGGAACTAAGTATGGTCTTTTGGGGAGTCCATAAGCCCTTGAATTTAGATAATTATATTGTGGAGAGATTTGTTTATGTATTTATTGATATAAATTTCAAGATATGTGTGAATAAGTGAGAGGAGGGGGTGCCCTTTTATAATTGAGGAGAAGTGGTATTTTTATAAATACCAAAAACTATTAAATATTAAGAAGTCACTTTCAAGAAAAGTTCCTCCAAAATTTAAAAATAATTGATTATAGGGGTTATATGATCTATCCAAACCTCCAAAATTTAAGAATAATTTTTTTAAACACGTTATTCCATTTTCCTCTAAGGTTACTCACTTTTACCATTTTATTTTTTCATCATGGTAACTAGTTTTTTAATGTTTTTACTATTCATTATGAACAAAATTAAGTTTAACTTATTAAATAATATTAATAGTGATGATTTAAAATATAAAATATATTTTATCAAATTAAATTAATATAATTGGAAGAATTCAATTTAAAATTAAACCCGCAAAACGCATTGAACAATGGTTTTTTTATGAAATGTATTTTTCAAGAATATGATGATCTTTTATTAAATATATGACCAGTAATCATAATTAAATTAAATAAAATTAATATTTATAGATATATAATCAATACATTTCATTTAAATCATTAATAATTATGGTTTATTTTAATTAATTAAAATGGACAAAAATTATGCACTTTAAAACAGTTTTAAGAAAAATATGTTTTTAAGAATTAAAAATAAGATTATACTAAAATATGGTATAAATATGATTTAAATGTAATTAATTGGATAAAATATAACAAAATAGTATGTATTTTAATTTTAAATCCCATTTAGTGAATAATAATTCTTCTAAATTAATTAACTTCTTAAAATAAATGACAGTTTCACTAAAAATTGATATTTTTCACAATTAACTAAAAAATAATTATTTTCTGATAAATATAAAAATTTCGACCTAATTTAATATTGATATTATTATTTAAAAAATTATTTTCATTTTAAAAAATAATATTTCAAAATGTTCCAAAAATTTATTATAATATTTCCTCATAAAAAGAAATAAAAAATCATTTTTAAAGAAAACCAAATTTTAAAGCATAAAAAGACTTTAATAAAATTTTAGTACTTATTTATTATGAATGAATTAATAAATATTTATTCTATAAAACATTTAGATATATTTTCTATTATATGGTCATTAAAATTCATATTGCCTATTTTAAAAGCTAGGTTATAATGGCCATGTTTAAATACTAATATTTTAATAATATATTACAGTTCCTTTAATCTCAGTGTTTTGTTTCATATATTCTATCAAATATAGTATTATTTTAAAATATTGGGTTGTCATTTTCTTCTCCCTTAAATAAAGTTCACCCCTACAATTTTAACTTATTCTTAGTTTGAAATTTAGAAATTCCTTTATAGAAAAGCCACATTATAAAAAGGGTTAATAAAACATCTTCTTAAAAGAGGGAAGGGGAAATACGAATGTCATCTAATAATAAAAAATAAATTGGTTTCCAATTAGGAGAAAATTAGTGGGAAGTGAAAATATAAACATGGAAGAAAAACATAAATAATTATGGAGAGTGATAGAGATCATTGATCCTAAGAAAGTGAAAGATAAAGAGAAAGTTAATGACCACAAAACCATAGATCTTTGATGTGATAAAAGGCCATTGATTCATTAGATATAAAGGTAATAAGATAATTTTTTTTATTTCAATATCCTTATCCTATAGTTGATGTATTCTTTTAATATTAAGATAGAGAACACAATAAAATATACTCACTTGATATATTTTTATTCCATAAAAATAATTTCATCCTTTGGTTGTACTTATTTAAATTTAAACATCACCTTTGACTCTAAGGAATGAATATATAATTTGAAATTTTTATGCCTGAAGCACTGAAATTAACCTTTAGAATATCATAGGATCCATAAAAGAGTAACAATATATTACTCATATCTTTATTAAAACTAAAATGTTTAGAACAATGTAAGATAATATCCAAAATGAATATAAATATATTAATCCCCAAAATTCAATAATAAAACCAAATTTTTATCATATATCATTCCTTAAATAAATAAACCTATATCTAAATTAACCATATATCCCAAATAACCTCATTAACCTCAACATGAAAGATGGTTTTAACTTCAATGTTTATCATATAAACTTTAAGTTACATATCAAAAAACATAATAGCATTCTTCCCAAATAATTATTTACGTTTAACCTACATTTTATATATATCTCAGCCAAATAAAAATTTCCCAAAATATCATTAATCACTTAAAAATCGTAAAATTTTAAAAAAAATATCCTCTAATATGTTTCCTAAAATTAATTTAATATTTATCCACCAATGTTTTTACTTAAAAAAAATGTCATACTAACCAGTACACCCCATAGGCCAGTGCTAGGAATTATACCCTTATCATCCTTTAGTTGTGGGTTCAAGCCCCATAGCCTTACCAGATATGACGAGTTATCGCTCGACGTGTGGGTTTTCCTTTTTCTAAAACTATATTAATATAATCCTATAATATTCCCAAAAATATGGTGAACATCCTCGAAATGAAATTAATCACCCAATCAGTTTTTAACCAATAAAGTATTCTATAAATCTTATTTTTTTACTAAATCAAATAATATTAATTGACTTTAATTACATCAACATCAAAAACATATAAAATATTATCTTTTCCTCAATCATGTGTTTTTACATAAAATATCACCTTACTATTAAATAAACATTCTATGTCATTAGTACCATTTAAAATATTCTTAAAAATCCTTAAATAAAAACCAATGCATAAAACTTCTTAAAAGTTTCAAGATTCTTATAACTAGAATACCATTGATAAAAATACGTCAAATTTCTGATTACCGAGTTCTAACACCCAAAAAATAAAATCATTCCACTTAAATAGTTTTCATAACATAGGCCCTTCGGAATTAATCCTTGGAGTAGGGCACTAAATTAGATATTAAACATGTTCCCCACATCCATGACATTGAACATTTAGTGGTGCCTTAGGTTGAACTTTATTTCCCCACATATTGTTAACCACACTCTCTATTTTTCATTAGTAATTAGTTACTTTGTGAACTCCATTTCCAAACATAAATAATCTTCCAATTACTTTATGGCATGTTCCATGGTTCCTCTTCCCATATTTTTGACATGTAATAAATTGAATTTTCTTTTATTTATCATATTTAGCACATGAAATTTCATGAGATGTTATTCTTATCTTCTTTTATGTTTATGTAAATTCAACTATGTTCTAGTTGTTAGTCATAAATTTAAATAGATCATTTAGAATTATAACCAGATGTCTAACTTCTATTCCTATAATGTTATCCTTCTCATTATGGAAATCATTACATTTCCCTTCACATTAGTTTTTGGCATGCTTTCTCATATTTCCTATAATTAACTAAAAATTATAAAAGAAACAAAATGAGAATGAATTAAATTACAAAATGGTAAACTTATAAACCTATAAGGTATAACTTATAAATTATATGAATATACTAGCTTATGATTATCTAGGTTTCAATCTTGGTTATCCATGTTAAAATTTCCTATTAGGTTTTCTAACCTAACAATTCACTCAATTTATTCATAATGGTTCATAAGAAGTTTGTGAATTTCCATAATATATCCACTGGGTGTGTTGATTTTTTTTTGAAGAAAGACCCATTTTTGTGCACTAGTGATAATAGAGTCAAGCCTAATGTGCCCTTTTCAGATTTATTACCTCTAGGTTCAATTGCACCTGATCCACATCCACTTATTATAACTATAAAGTTATGTAATTTCTTGTAATCCACTAACTCTATACTTCACCACAATAATAGGATATATTGATATATATATAGTCTAGTAATTATACTTATCCCTAGGTTTATCACTAAATTATCATAGTCTTAATCCCCAAAAATAACTAGATCTTGATCTAATACCAACTATAATGATCTAATCCTTTTACACATATTATTCCATGATGTTTAAACTTAAACATCTAATAGTTACAAACAAAAGATCAAATTTTCATACTTCATTTGAAACACTAGGTTCATAATACACCAAATAGAGACTAAAATAAAATAATTTTACTTTATTATCTATAATTAGATCCTAAATCCATTTGATCTCTTAAAATTGTTAAGATAACATGGGGAGTACATAGAGAAAAGGGGTGAGCTAAAAAATCCCAGTAAGGGAAAAAATGATAAGGAAACATAAAATTAAAGTCAAAGGTATAACATGATATCATAATATAGAAGTATCATGAGTAATCACATGGGATCATATCCTAGGGAACATGGTATCATAAGATCATATAATCATTGGAAAAGTTGCACCAACATAAAAAAAGACCTAAACATATGTCAAAAGAATCGTTTAGACAACATCACATGGTGGATAAAGTCCCATAATTGATAAGGTTCACTCATAACCCTATACATGATGTTTCATGAGACTAAAACATCACCCAATGTGTTTCAGATCTATATAATTTTGATCCAACCCATTACATTAATTTCATGTACATGGATATGTGTGACACATACAAAAATAATTCATAAGAAACAGACATAAGAATTAACCATGAAAAGAAAATGGGTTGCATAATCTTGCCTCATATCATAATAAAAATAGATTTATTAAAGAATTAATTTGATAAAATATTATATAGCATGAATTACTTAGTCAAAGGAAGGGAGAGTTAGCTACGTATATATGTAATAGACATATATATAATTTCCTTTATAGATTTTACACAATTATCACCTTGGTAGCTTTCAAATCATAACCTACCTAAATTAACCAAGTGAGTTATGACTATAAACACCATAAATTAAAAATTATTCATGATATAATATCATTTACATCAAAAAAATAATTCCACACACATTTATACATGACCCATGATGTGAAACTCACTTAGATTACACATGTAAAATTTAAGTAGAATTGTGTCTCCATGATGGAATAAGAAGAATGCTGGGTTTCTATGTTCTATAATACTTTTACACAATGAGGGATAAATATTACTTAGAAATTCATCCAAGTCTAGTGGCATGGTGGTGTGAACCTTTCTCTGAGAGTAACTTGTGGATTCTATAAAATGACGATAAAAAGGTTTTGGCTCTTTAAAATCCATTATGAGGTGTTTTTTGAACTTTTTGGAATCATAAAACAACCTTATATTGTGTATAAAATTTATATAGGGGAACATTTCTCTTCGCATTCTTTTATTTGACTAGTCATGGAGCCCAAATGGACTTACAAATCAAAAGTTATGGTTTTCAGAAGTTAAGAAAATTTTATAATGGAATTTGAGATCTCAGGCAGCTCCATTATGTAACTTAGTTTCCTATCTCATGAAAGTTCCTGCTTGTGTGGACCACCTACATAGATTATCCTACATGAGATAGCCTACATGGACCACCTGCATAGACAACATGTGCAACCAAGCCTATGTGGCACATCTGCATGACCAAGACTATGCGACACACCTTCTTGACTGTTATTATGAAATTTTGACCTATGAGACTAAATATCATGAGAAAATAACATGAATAATTTTTTGGACCACCTAATTCTCCCAGGGTCCCAATATTTCTTATAAATCAGACCCTTGAGCTATCTATTTGAGCCGACTGGAAGTTTAAATGATGGTTCGAACCTCTGCTCACCCTAGTCCTTCACCCTAGTCCTAAAAACCCTATACTTATCTCTCTAAGAATAAAATTAAGAGATAATTAATGAGATTATGGGGATTAGATTTCCTATAAGGTTTAAAACACAAGATACCCATGTATGGATCCAGTCCCACTAGTCCATAAGTACCAAGGTAAATGCCCTTTCCCAAGATCAGAACTTGTGCGAGACCCATCTTGGAGCACACGAGGATACCATTAGAGTTTCAAGAAAGGACTCTCTCAAGTTTTCTTTCTGAGTTTGTTATTTTTACATATTCTCCCAATTCATAATTGTGTGAGGTGCTTGGAAATTCACCTAACTAACAACTATCCAAGTTACATCCCAAATTATCCCAAGCATCACCTGGCTGAAACTGCCTTCTAAATCTCCCAAGAATCACCTGGAAAAAGACAAATCCATCTTACCCATGTTTCACATGGGTTATAAACCCTCCAAATCAACCTAGTATTACCGGGTTTAGACACCCTTCAATCCCTCTCTCATAAATTCAATGATAGGGATTCTCCTAACCCTAGTTCCCCGTCTAAGGGGGGAAAATCCAAGACCTTCTCTAAAGCCTCCCTACATGCATTATCAGAGCATAATAAACATTAGAATTTCCTATTGATCATACATTACTATGGTAAATGAGTTCCCACTATTAACCTACCTAATAAGTAAGATCCTTATAATTCCCTCGATTATACATTCCTTTGGTAATGATGATCTTGACTTTGGTGTGGTGGAAACTATCTGTTCAAACTGGTGTTGGCATCTATTTTCCATAGACTTTCCATATTACTCTATTACACTAGTCATAAGGGGGGGGGGGTAAAATGAGAAAACCTCATGGATTAATCCCATAGTGTTTCTTGTAGGGAATTCCCCCACCTTCCATACCCTCAACATCATCCACTAGTAGACGATGGAGATTGTGCATATTTCTAAATATTCTGATTCCTATATTTTCTCATAATACTATGAACCACATGGGCTTAGGGGTTTGTGGTGTTCATGTCATGAACGTGATCATATATCCACCACTTTGTCCTCCTCCTTAAAGATAATCCTCAACCCTTTCAAACCATGTGGTATTTGATTATTTTCCAAATGGGATATGTAAGGATCCTCTCTAAGGTTCAAACCTAGAACCCTGAACTTACCCTAATCTTCTCTGGGACATATTCCTAGTAAGATCATATCCAATGTAGGGACATATTCATTTTGGTACCCTCCATCACTATTCTTATTGGACCATATTTAGAGTAAGATCATGCCCCACCGAGGAGTCTATATCCATTCTAGGTCCTTTGAGCTATTTCAGTATAAGTCATAGACCAAACTTGACTAGGAACATTTATCCTAGAAATCATTTCCACATTGAATTAAAATGCATGATTTAGTCCTTATAACATGACCTTAAAAGGTATGATGTGTCTTGTAAAGTGGTACTAAACTACATGGGTTTTAATTCCACTCATGAAGATATGTAGGAAGCCCTTATGAAGGGCCCAATCCCAATAACAAACCAACTTCTATCTCCCTAGATGATGGTAAATTACAGAGCACCAAGCTAAGTGTCTTAAAACCATAATAAAAAATTAATAAACATAACCAAGATGGGAAACCTATGATATATACAAATGGTCTCCATTTATAGGGAACATTATATATATATAGATGGTTTTCTATCAATACATTTCCATAACTAATTGTTAATAAATAATGGTGAATAGTTCTATATTTGGAATTTCAAATGGATTTATGAATATGTCTTAAATATATAGGAGAATTATTGAGTAGGAAATAAACCCCCCTCTAAAATGGTGTGATGATATTGAACTCTCATCTTCTCAACCAATGTGAGTTCTTAATCATCATTGATTAAGTTCCCTAATGACCACCTTCCTTTAGAAATAAGAACCATTAACCATCATGGATATAAGAGTCGTTGGGTGTTCTAGTTCCACAAACAAACCTCATTAGAAAATAAACATCCATGAATAGGTGAGGAAATAAAAAATGGTGAACCTAATGTGGAACCCTTCATTTAGAAAAATAAAAGTTTCTCCCACAGGTTAGTCCCTTTCACACTCATACAAAATGATAAGTGTCTAAAAATGGACATTTTATCCAATCAATTGTGAATGTGTTTTTTATTATAATTATTCTTAGATGGGTTTTCTTGTTTTAGGTTTTCATGTATATTCCTAATAACTTTCACAAAAAATATCTTCAATCCAATGGCATCCTAAAAACTGAAATGAACTATGCATTGGATACTGCACTTCCTGGGTCCTTGTCTAAACATATGAAACTATCGCAAAACCAGTGTCTTTAATACCTGGTTTTGAACACAATGGTTTAAAAGTACCACCTTAATAGAACTTTCTTGAATTTGGAGGTCGCATATGCAGCCCTCTAAGATATGAATCCCCACCAACCGACCACTCTAAGATGACTAGTGGCCAAAAAACAGATGAAACCCATCACCGCCTCAAAACATTTTAGGATTCTTTACCTAGAACACAACAATAGGTTACTCCCTTATCATGATAAGGATGTTTATCTATGGGATTCTACTTAAGTCTCTTATAACCGGTCACCTAGGACAACCTCCTGAGGTTGGAAACCAAACAAATAGGAATAGATTCATATCCTTGTTTCTATAAGAGAATCCCACCCACAAGACATGAAATCAATCTATGTGCAGACCCATATACCTGGTCATGCACATCAGTCCTACCAATACAATTTGGCATCTAACAGAGAAGCCTTTTGGCATGCCCTGACAAAAAACAAAGGGAACACCCATGTCTATTCCCCCCCACATGAATATTTTCAATATATACCGATGATTAATGGAGGATAGGAGTAGGGAAACATCTATACTCCCACCAAAAAATGGTTATATATCCTAATTACATCTGCTAAAGTCACACCTTGAATCCTAGAAATAATGTAAGGACATGCATCTATTCTTGTCCACATTCTACAATTCTATAAGGATATAATGATTATATAAAAAATGATAAGGATTCAGACAAACAACCCTACCTCTACATTTTAAATGACTCATCAACATGAAAATATGGTCACTCAGGAGTAGATGAATATTCCTACTCCCTTCTATGAGGGTCATCAAAAAAATAGTGTGATAAATGGTTAATAGGATCAGGTACACACTCCCATTCCTACTAGAGACCACTTTCCCCCTTAAAAATCTACTCTAGGGTAGGTATATATCCCTACCAAAACTCCATAATCCTTTCAAAATATTCCAGTATCAATAATATAGTCTCTCAGGCATTCTCCCTTACATGAAATTTGTTTTCTAAAACATATGAGTCCAACAACCTCAAGGAGAGTACCAAAAAAAATGTCTAACCAAAGAAAAATTAAAGTCCAACAATCCTACTCTACTTAAGGCTACTTTTCATAAGTCCACTTAACATATATCGATGGTTTCCTAGTATCATGATGATTCAATACCAAATTACAAAAGAAATAGTCACATTTAAAATGTACATCCTAGCAACATTATTATTAGTAACTCTAGAGGTTCTACCCAGAATATCTACCATGATGGATTCCTTCATGGTCTTAAAATGACTGATCATGATAATCCTTATCCTGGTGATTATTGTGAAAAAAATTATGGTTAGAAGATCAAACAAAAATAAGGTTCTCCTCTTTCCACTGTCTTCCTTAAAGGCCCTCCCTAGGGTATACACCATTAGATTTCTCTCTGTATTCCAACATCAAGACATAGTGGTGGTCATCCCCATGATGGAATTTTCTATGAAGGTACTCCCTAAATTGATATTTTACTTTGACAATAAGGTCCTACCCTTTATAAATCAATTGTGAGAAATCCCTCATAACATATGGTGCTTAATAAGATGAGGTCGGTCAAGCTCGATGCCTTTTCATTGATAAGTGATATCTTTTCTCAACCAAAATATTTCCCAATGAAATGGTCTTTCTCCAAATCACCCTTGGATCGTATTACTTTCAACATACAAATATAGATTCCCCATAATCACTACATTTACAACATGTCGGATTGGAAATATACACTATAGTCAAACTAGGTGGAGTAATATTCTATAAAATATGAAGTAGAAACACTTATTATAAAGAAACAATTCACTGAAGACAATATACCGATCATGTTTTATACCTTATCCAATCCTCGATATGGAATTATAGAAACATTTTTAGAAGAATGTTTGTATGAAAATCATTTGAACATATGTATGAATCTTCATCACTTAAGGGAAATTGTCTTTCCTTATGATAGATATAAATATTATGTCAAGGTAATCAAATAAATACCTCATTAAATTGGCTTAACTTCTTTTCCATCTTTGAAAAACCAAAATTGGGGAAATCATGGGAGAGACTCCAATGAGCATGTCTTAATGTGTAAATAAAGATATTCTAATTGATCAGCAATTCCCCATCCTGTGTCTAAATCAGGGTATGTGGTGAGCATGGATCATTGAGTTTTACCCCACTCCCTGATCAGCAAAGCCTACCAGAAGTGATGTCATGCATCATCATCTAGATCATAGAGGAAAACCATGCTCACAAAAAATTTCACACTTTAAAGTAATCATCCCTAAAAATATAATAGAATTGTAAGGTTTGACAAGAGTGATCCATTGAAAGACTCTTTGATGAAGCATCCAAGTAGGTTAATCATGTTCCTCTCTTAAGGAGGGACAATTTTCAAATAGTAACAATGAATTTGAAAACAAGTAACTCACGTAAAGATTGTACATTTCACCTAAATCATGATCAAACAAAGATACACATGATCAATAGAGAATCCATGGTAGTTGTAGCTATAGTGATATAGTAGAAACCCTACCCCACTGGGATGGGGGTATTTTTAACTCAACCAATCTCCATAAGGCCAAAAAATCTGGTCTGAATTGTTGTATTAGTAGAATAGGAGCATCCCCAACCCACATTATTGGGATATTTTTACCTCATTATCCTCCCTAACAAATATAAGTATTTTACAAAATAGAAGTAGTTTTAAAAGGAGAAACCACCCAGTTTGTCCCATTTTGTGACATGACTTACTCAATTAGAACACAAATGATGATACCATTATATTATTCCATTTGAGATACCCTTCTTCAGAGGGATCAAATGGTATTTTTGAAGGAGAATATGAGTACCTATAGAGGGTGAAAACAAGAGTGATATACCAAGTGTATAACTACATATGAAAATCATAGTTCCTTCAGTAGACCTATTAGGGACAACCACCCCTCTTGTCATTCCAATTAAAATGTGACGCCTGCAATTCACTATGCGTTGGTTAACATCATTAAAAACATCCCTATAGATGCTACAAAACATTAAGTCGATATATGGGAAAAAGAGGATGATGATTCCATCCAAAATATAGTCCATATGGAAATTACAGAAGAAGGTGTGTATACTAGGAACTAGAGGCTTTCTAAAAACTTGGTATCACCATAAAATACCTCACTACCACCTCTTTAGGGAGTATCTTCCAATGAAAAAGGTAAAGGTGAATCCATATCCCATCCACCGCCTAAATAGTTGGAACCTCTCACAATTGAGGAATTTTTTTTATCAATACGAGGAAGAGATAAAGGAGTTGTGAAATTTCAATATCGAAATACTTTGAGACAAAATCCTCGCTAGATATATTCTTTAGGAAAAACATCATATTTCATTCTCACCTGATGTACCTCAGAAAAGTAGGTTTATAAAAAAAACCAAAGTAGAGTTAGAATATATACTCACCATGGGATACTAAAAACCAATATACATGGACCCCATTATGGAGAGATATCATGAGTTACCTCTATTTGGGAAGCAACTAGAGATAGGTTGGACACATCCTCATGGGCCAACCCCAGTAGGTTACCCACTATGAGTATAGGTAGAACTACCATAGATGAATTAACTAGTTTTTCACCGTATTCAAGATCCTATATAGTTGGACATTCGTACCATACTTATCAATACTATTGATTCATTTGAGGATTTATTGGAAATTTTGGGAGGAATATACACACTAATAAAACTAGAAAGGAAGCTATAACTTGAATGGGTGGATAAAAATATTCCCCCAGCAAACTTTGGGAATCCTATATTTTCAAAATTCAATGGATTTGGGGATCTGGAATATCATCAACCACATTTCGCATCTTGGTGAGGTCCCATGATGGGAACCCTTGAATAATAAGAGGCATCCAATATCACATGTTTCATGAAGACCTTATAGGGACTATCCTTCATCCAATATGATAATTTACCAGCTGAGTCAATCAAGGTGTGTAAATATCTTCAGTGACAATTCCTATAACAATTCTGCTAAATGATGTAGAAAACAATAGTCTTCAACCTCTAAAGTTGTAATCATTGAGAGAATGATAGGGTATCATATTTTATTTTTAGGTGTAAATGTTTGAATAACTACTTGAACCAACTACTTTATCAAGAGGAATTCTGGAGTCTTTTCATTGAGAATCTTCATGAGGAGCTGCAAACATCATTTATCTCAGTAAAGTATTTTTGCGGGTTCCAAGATATTGATGTGGTCACAAAATGGTTAGAGAATTATATTTAGAAAACAATATCCAAATCCAAATTAAATATAGTATCTCAAGGTAGGATAACTAGTAGAATGGAAACCATAGTTGTCACCTTAAAATTGGCCCATATTCCATCTCCCGCTCTAAAGTCTTCACCTCCTCGTGAAATACCTCCCCCTGAACGACAATGTTAACAACGATAACTAATTATGGATGAGGTAGTAGAAACTAATTTTTATTAATTATAATATCAAAATAATAAATTACATTCCTTTAAATATGATCATGTTCCAAGTTACTTTATAGTAGTTATGGAAAATAACCTACTAAAATTGTTGGAGACTACGAGGACCGATCAAGTTGGTCTTGATGATTGCCAAAATTATTTCCTTTTTCACTAAACATTGGGTCACACCATTTGATCATTTTTTTAAATACACCAAATAAAAGATGGTTTATTTTGGGCAAGTGAAGATATATAAACCAACAACACAAGTGTTTTGTGTTTCCACCTCGACTCCTAAATAAGAATTCAAATGATAAGAAGTTATGAGAAAGAGTGTACAAAATTTCAATGATTGGATGACCAGGAAAACAATAAAATGGACTCATTATATCCTCTAGGAATAGATAAATCAAACAAATATGACCTTAGATACCTCTTCCATAATAAAACTTACTTCATCAACATCAAAGTCCTCCAAAATATAATATTCTAGGAAAAAAATGGCTATAAGTACAAAAAATAGACACAAGAAGATGAGATTATAGAGATTCCTAATCCAATCCAGACTCTCTTAAATTTCATGCCTCTATCCCCAAGAGCAAGGAAAATATCCCACCAAATAGTACCACATGAATTGTCCTACTAGAACGAATACTCATCATATAAAGAACTGATATTTTGTGCCATTAACATCATTCATTTAATGGATACCTTCTTTGATGAGAAGAAGGATTATGAAATTGAGTTATGTATTCCAGATTATAGAACCACATGTAGAGGCCATATGATTTAAGGAGAAAAGGGAAGACATAATTATGGTTAAATCTAATATTCTAGCTGCATCCCCACGCAAACTGTTTACACTACTGAGACTCATGAAAGGGCCCTCCAGCGAGCACAAGAAGAATAGGGAAGCACACCCATGTTATCTAAAAGTATTCCAGACCTAATTATTTCAGAAGATCAACTAGAAGGGATGAAAAAATCTTGTCATCCCAGTCAAGAATGAAAATCAATCCAACCTAATCCAAGAGTAGAAAAAGTTCCTCCAGCATCTGATCAATCATCTAATTTTTCTACCCCAAACACTTTTACTTCTAAAGTTCCTATTAGGGAATATCTCCCCATAGGAATATACTGAAATTTGAATCAAAATTATGGAATCATTAAACAATTTTCCATAGTTCGAACCAATCATTCAACATTGGATGCTCTTAATATGTCAAAGGATCTCTAAGAAGTTCTTGCAGATGCCTAATTAATCCCTCTAGAGTTTGAATCCAATGTCACTACTATTGAGGTATACCATAAGAAGATAGAAATTATGAAATGTAATGCAATTATCTCATCTATAAAATAGGACAAGGATTCTATGATAAAATTATAGGTCAGGACCCTATATGTGTCTAGAGGGATAGATTACATTGAAATTCATCAAGATGTCATTGACATTCATCAAGATGTCATTGAAAATAACTCAAGAGTCAATCTCATTTTGATCTGAACACTTCACCGGTTAGGCTATAGTGAAGCCGATAAGTCTCCCACTCCTATTACACTTTAGGGGTATGAAAAAAGTGAACAAAACCCCCTCATTTGGATCAAACTCAAAACTCAATTTGGGGGACCAAATTTATGAATATGAATTAATAGTCGTCTAGTAGTATTCAACCCTAAATGTTCTACTAGGAAGGCCTTGGTTTCATAAACATGAAACAATCCCTTAATTATATCACTAATTTCTCAAGTACTACATCAATAGGAAAGATGGGATGTTATACAGTGATAAATATCTATTTGAATATTTTGATGCAAAATACATTGATGAAGGATTTTATCAGATATAAGGGAAGCAACCCATGATTGATGATGTTTTTGGGGTTACCACCACAAATGGTTTAGAAATAATCCTAGCCAACCAATTCAAGGATCTTGGTAATGAATATGTGTTACCCATAAACCAAATTGAAGATTTTAGTTTATAATTGGGAATGTATTCTTCAACCCTAATGATATCAGTCATTTTAGCTAAACATAGTAGATATAAAAAGTCTTATGGTCCATTTGTCGATTGTGATGCTTCATGAAAAAATTCCTTTACTATATCCCCATGAATTCAGTAGACCCCAATGTCATCAGCTAAATATGAAGGAATTTTCATGTCACCACTGGGGAATAGAGATATATTTACCTATAAATATAATAATATCACTCTTTAAATTAACACTAAAGATTCCCCTTTATCACTCATGCATCTCAATGTGGGCATAAAATGAGGAGGAGAGGAAGAGGAAGATAAAGAGGAATAGGAATAGGAAGAGGAGGATAACCTCAAAGGTGCTCCTCCAGAATTTGAGTAAGGTGTCTCTATCACTATTGATGAACTCTGAAAGGTAAATATAGGCATATAATAAGATCCATGACCTATTCTAATCAGTGAAACTATTACTATTGTGGAAAAAGAGGTATATACCTATTTCTTAAAATATAATCAATATGTATCCACCAATAATTTCATGAAAACTCTAGGCCCCAATCCTGATGTTTCTTACCACCACCCAAGTTTTCATGAAGGTCATTATAGCTACAAATAGGTAGCTAGGTGAACATATATAACCCATGATACCAAATTCGAATCTGAAGTTGACAAGATCATTAGAGCTAATATCATTTGGGAAGTTCAATACCCAAAATGGATTGCTAATATAGTACCGGATATTAATAATAATGGGAAAATCATATTAGTAATCTACATTAGTGATCTTTACTAGAACTATCTAAAAGAAAACTTCCTGGTTCCAATTATGGAACTTATTATTAACATGATAACTGGATACCACACCATATCCTTCATGGATGGATATTTAGGATAAAACCAAATCTAAATGGCCCCTAAATAAGAAGAAGAAAATACCTTAAGGGAACCCTAATGATTATATTTATATTGGATGATTCCATTTGTCCTGAAGAATATCAATGCTATATAACATTATTACATGCAACACATATTGAAACCCTTTATGGGAAAGTATGTCAAGTGCTATGTTGATGATCTGGTGGTGAAATCTCTACAATGTTCTGATAATCTTACTGGCATTAAGATGGTTTTCAAAAAACCATGACATCATAGACTGCAAATAAACCCCTTGAAATGTGATTTTGGTGTAACCTCAGAAAAGTTTATCATATTCATAATAATCTATTGTGGCATCGAAGTCTATCCGAATAATATAAAGGAAATCCTTGACATATTACCTCATAAAAAATTAAAGGGTTAAGAGGAATACAATGATGTATTGCGTACAATCAATTCTTTATATAAAATCTTAATAGAAAGTGATTTTTTACACCAAGTTTATGAAAAAAATGGCTATGTATCAGTGGAATGATGACTTCCATGAAGAGTTCAATAGTCTCATGAAGTATTACTTGAGTCCACCAGTGTTGATTCATCCCATCGAAGGAAATAATCTCATATTATATATGACAATATTTTAACAATCACTAAGTTTTTTCCTCACAAAAAAGAATGAAATTGGAAAAGAAAATAGTCTTTATTATTTTATAAAAACCATGATTTATACTATGAATCATTATTAAAATATTGATAAGAACTATATAGTATTAATATCTATGGTTCAGAAATTGAGGAACTGGTTACAGTATCACAAGGTCTATTTCATCTCTCAAACTGACCCACTCAAGTAAATCCTAAAAAATCTTATGATGGCTAGATGTTTGGAATAATGGGAGGTCATCCTATACCATTTTGGAATCCATTTTATACCAAAGATGAAAATAAAGGTTCATTCTTTGGATGATTTCCACATAGGTCATCCCACTTTAGAATAATTTCCCATGAGTAGAGAACTCCCTGATGAAGAATTATACTCTATTTAGGACTCACCTAGAACTTGGGAGATTTATTTTGATAGAACATCCATACAACCAATATGAAAAAGGATGAAATACCTTAAGATCAATAAATTTGGGTTGGGAGTTATCTATATCTCCCAAGAAATGGAAGTTTTGCCTTATTATTTCCCGTTGTTAGAAGTTTTCACAAAAAATAAGGCAAAATAAAAATCCCTCATTGTAGTATTGGATGTCATGCTATAAAAACAATGATCTATATGAACATACAAAGTGACTTGGAACTGGTGATCCAGTAGGTAAATAGTGATTATGCTATCAAGATAGAAGAGCTGATCCACCTATTTGATCATGTCTAAGGATTTATGAAAAAATTCCCCTCAAAACCAAATTTAACTCATATTCCATTCTTGTAGAATGCTCTGGAAGATGCACTTGAAAATATGGATATATCTTTGGTAGATCTAGATAGATATAGAATAATCATCTATATTTCACATAGAAGAGTGGTATCACCATCTTTTTTTGGAGTAACATGAAAGAGGTCAATAAGGTAAATTATACCACTAAACCAGATAATACTGAGAATGGTTGGATGAATCCCATATTATAATACATTCAAATTATGATTCTTCCATAAAAAAAATCCAAGAAAGAAAAAAATTCAATTATGGGAATTCAAATTCATAATCTACGATAGCCCAAGTCATCATAAGGTCCTCTATAAATGAGGCTTTGATGGATTTCACCTCAGATTCATTGATGTAGAGGAAACTATTGCCATAATTTGAGAAGTCCATTCCATTTTATATGGTGCTCATTATTTAAGAACCAAGATTCTCACCAAGTCAATATGATCAGATATTTCTCACCTTTGATGATATAGTATTGAATCCAATTCACCAAAAAGTGTATTCTCTATCAAGTACAAGAGAATTTAATCCATCAACCCCTAAGGTTACTAAATACTACCAAATACTCTTGGAAAATATTAATATAGGGAATGGATGTTGTGGGACTATACCCTCCCAATATATCCAAGAAGTTTAAATATATCCTCACTATTAATGGATTATTCTCCAAATGGGCCAAAGTAATACCCCTCATAGAAGTCGAGAAAAATATCATCATCAATTTCATAAAGTAAATCATAATTACCATGTTTGGTGTCCATAATACAATACTAATAGAAAATGGAACCAACTTCTTCTATTTTAATTTTAAGAGACTACACCAATAATATAACATCGAGTCTAACCATTTACCCATCTATCATGAAATAAAAAATGGATAGATAGAGGATTTCAATAAAAATCTAATGAATATTCTCTAAAAAAATAATGGACAAGGATAATAAATCATAGTTTGATAAGATTATACATTCCTTGTGGTCCTACCATAGCAAAATCCATTCCAATATGCTGGTGACCATGTATTCAAAGATATACATGAAAAAACAAGTTTTCCCATTGGATTCTAGTTTCATTCGCTACGTATTTCCTTTCACGATCAATTGTCTTTAAATGACCAAACCCAAAATCTTTTGGATGAATTGGAATATCTCGATGAGAAAATATTTCATACCTTTCATCATTTATAGGTTTACCAAAATTGAATAGACTGATAATTCAACAATATTTTTCCCTTCATTCATTTATGCATTGGAACTGGTTTGGGTCCATTGGACCTTGATGATACCTGAAAAAAACCTATATATTTTGAAACAAAATGGGATGGATCCTATACCATCCATAATGTGTATTCAAATGGAGCATATTAATTGATCACCATCGAAGGATATAGCACTTTTTAACACCCCATAATGTTAAAGGGTTAAATGACTAAATAATATGACTAATGTCAACAAGATGTACCATTATTTTTGGGAGCCTACCTAAATAGAACCCCACAATTAATTATGATTGGTCTGCATTAGTGATCAGGATGGGTGACCTTTTTGGAAGTTTCCCAGGATGTGTGTGAGTGAGGAAAAAAAACACTGGAAAGAATATGTGTTGGCCTGTAGGGACAATCATTAACTAGATGACCCATTTAGGCATGTGGGTGGGACCTAGGGAGGGAACCATGTGTCTGTAGAGAAACTAATGGTACCTGGAAGGCTAGTACCCAATGAACATGTTAAGGTAGGGTTTATCTGCTTTTAGTGGGGAATAATTATTAAATTTTGTATCATATGAGGAACCCAACATTAAGTGTGGTGGAACTATGATAGGGTTGAGATGTAGGGTCCAAAAAAAGGCTGTTGTGCTCTAAAGGGGGTGAATATAACAAATCATAATGATAAAAGATAAAATGAATAAATGATACGACTCATGTTAACAAGTTGAATCTTTATTTTTAGGAGCCTATATATTTTGAAATCGATTGTTAAGAGTGTTTGTCTTGGAGTAGTGATCGGGATGGGTGACCATCTGGGAAGTTTCTCAGGATGTGTGTGAGTAGGGAAAATACACACTAGAAATAATATGTGTTGTCATGTGGGTAAATTTATTAGACGGATGACCCATTCAGCCATGTGGGTGGTCCCCAGGGAGGGGAACATGTGTCTATTGAGAAACTAGTGGTACCCGGTGAGCCAAGACCTAATGAACATGTTAGGGTGGGGTGTATTTACTATCAACAGGGCCCAATTGTTACATTTTCAATGTCTCCAGTTTTTGGAACATGTTGAAAACCTCTCAAAATTTGAATTTTTAGAATTGGTGGGTATGAAAATTTCTTTTTCCATTATTAAAACCCACTTTTGAGTTTTCCATCAATCCTAAATATTTTTTGGATGGGTTTAGAGGATTAGAAAGTTCCTCAGGTGTTCAGATGGGTTTTAGGTGTGTTGGAGGCCTGAAGGCATGTTTTGGAAGTTGTAGGTTACAACACACAGGATTGGGGTAAACTGTATGACCTCTCATAACAAACCATGAAACCCAATTTTTAACTATCACACTATTTTCAAACAGTGTGGGTTGGTGCATATGTCCATGCGTAAACCTCTTCAATTTTTTACAAGGGCTTTCTAACATCTTGCGCATGATTAGGAAAAACCATGCGTACGCCACATGGGTAGGGCCAGTTAGGTAGTACCTTAATATTATAGCCAACACGGTTTGTGCATGGTTTAGAAAACCATGCAAGATAATCATGAATCCTTTAAAAAGGGTGAACAATCATTTTTTTCCTCCTTATGTTTTTTTTCTCTTTCATTTTCTTCTTTCTTCCTCCATGGGTAATGTGTAGCAAAGGAGAAATCCTCCTTCTCATCTTATGCTATGGATTTCTACACCACCTTCATCCGGACTTCGTTTTTATCATCATCAAATGTGTTTCATCCATCTTGGTAAGGTTATCCTCAAACATGACTCATTTATTCTTTTCTCTCTCCTCAAGGACCTCTAAATCCATGTGGGTCATTTTCCCCTATTTTAGGGCGTTCAATGGAAATGTTGATTTCTTAAAAATCAATTCGAGTTAGAGGATAATACCAGACATGCCAACTTCTACGACTCCAAGGTAGGTGGTGTATACCTTTCTTGGTTATTTTTCAATTGTTTGGGGGGACCAAATTATCGTGCACTGTTTTATTGACTAAGAGAGACCCCAAAATTCATGTGGCTTATTTTATTTAATTAATTGAAACCTTGTGGGATTTCAACAAGAATACCCACTCAAGTTGACAAGTGGTTTTAGCCGTGTGAGAGGCTCATAACCTTGTGCAGTTTGGTTAGGGGTTTTATTTATATTAAATTGATTCATTATATTTATTTCAAGTGCTTCAATTCTATTATATTGAATTGTTTTATTTAAATTGAATTGAATTATATATAAATTGTTAGTGATGTACTGTTATTATCCTTGGGATCATGAAAGGATTGGACTGAGGTTTTGAAATGGAAATGACCATTTGGAATGGAGGTGATGCGATCATCAAGATGTGATTCGATAGAGTTATTGGGTGATGTGATTACTAGTTGGGAGACATCATCATCAATTTAGGTGTCAAGGTTGTGAGGTTGAGGTCATGAAACGTGATATTGGATGGCATGGCCATAGGATTTAACCAACATGGTTGTAGGTGTATGAGGTTTCAGAGTTGGTGTGGCTTAGGTATACCTTGGTGATTTCCACTCACCCATGATCGGCCAAAGCACCATTGGAGTCATGTGAACATAGGTTAACTCAGTGATGATGTGGTTTTGACCACTCGTGTGGGTAGAGGCCCCTAGTATCGTGGCTTAGGTAATTGGTTTGGAGGTTCTTTATATAGAAAAATTTGGGGATGGTGAGGATACATATGATGATAGCATTGAAGTTGTTGGTTGGGGGATGAGGCCTGCCGTGCTTGAGGCCATTGGTCCAAGATCATTTTTAGAGGATAGGATTTGTCGTTCCTCAGGACATCGTGCTTTGAGCTGAATAAGATATTACTTGAGGACAAATATCACTGTGCCTTTAGAAGTCAAGCTTCGATCCATGATTGCTTTTGAAAATGGGTTTAAGGGAAAAAAAATTTTGGGCATGCCTTTTGGATGTTGGTGACATGTTTTGGTAAGAGGTGTTGGAGCTCATTAGAGGTGGAACCTAAGGGTTCACCTGGTAATTTTGAAATCAGGGGATACCTTGGTTCACGGGCCAAGGATTCTCTCCACTTCAGACATTCTGACATTGGATGATGCAAGTAACATAATCCTAGTAGATTTTGATCACCATTTAAGTGAGTGTTTATTTAAATACATGTATTGCTTCTTAATTATTTATAGTTCACACATGCTTAATCACAAAATTTAAGGTATGAACACTTGTGTGGTACCCTAATGAGACTTGTTCTCACACCCTAAACATTCCATTTGGGACCCATGTAGACTTTATGATATTACATTAATGTAGGGGTTCAAGCTCTAGAGCTGGATCCTAGTTGAGTTAGCATGGATGGAAGGCAAGGGACCTTGAGGTTTTTTCATAAACTGGGGTTTCTGTTTATATTCCCTTAAAATTTAATTATGATTATGATATATGAATATACTATGGTGATCCAGTGGAGACCCTCCTATTTAATTGAATTGTATTACCTATTATGGATGCATTCTTAGCAATAAATGAATGTTTTTCTTGTTTATTTATTTCCACTGCTGAAGTTGTATACCAATTTCTCTATTGTCTATTATTGAATGTGCTTCCGCCATTGGCAGGTTTGCTTTGACTCTACTAAGTCTTTATTTACTCAGCATGTTATATATATATATCTACTCGAACTATTATTATATCATCCTCAAAGGGTATATCCACCCCACCATTACCTATTTAAACCCTCACTTCTAGTCAGAATCGTTTGGAATTTGGGGAGCCGAGCCTAAGGCCAATGGCACCCATCCCAAAATCACTTTTTGGGTGGTTAATCAGGTCACAAATTCTAAAAATGGTATCAAAGGTGTTTATTTTACCTCTTTATTGGTATTATTTTTTGGTTTATGTTATATTAGATATTTCGATGTTGTCAGAACTTAGTTATAGCTCATCCCTGGGTGCCTGCATCCCTATGCATGTGGGACATACCAAGTTGACAGGGTGGAAATTGCTATTCTATTTTTTCTCATTTGGTAGTTTATTTCATTTCCACCTTGATTAGTACACTTGGAATGTGAATTTTTACTCATTATGACTTTTGGTCTTTTTCCTTGTATGTCAAGGGATGAGACTTGGACCCTTGGACTAATATGGAAAGGGGTGATTGTTATGTATGTTCATGATTTTACTTAGGAAAATATGATGTTTTAATTTTTTTATATTTTTATGTTCTATGATATAATTTTCTTATGATATATATATGGGCCTGAATATTGTAAGAGCAGGCAGGTATAATGAAATGGGGTGATTTTGATCACTAGGTTGGGTGATATGTTCATCAGTTTGAGGTGACATGATTCATCAGGATAGGTGTGGCATGGGGATTATTTGATACTTGGATCTGTTGAGGGTAGGAAAGGTGGCCATGATGTTGGGATGCTATGTGGCATGGTTGCGATGAGGAAGGGTAAGTGCAATGAGTTGATTCTACCTATTAACACTTTCCCCATCTATGATAAAATATATATGTTATATGGGATGTCTGACCATGTTAATGGTATTTAGTGGGTTTACACATAGAAGGATCATATGGAGCGTCAGGTAGGTGATGATAGGGTGTCATAGGAGAAAAAGAATGTTGAGACCCCGAAGATCTAGGTAGAGTAATTATAGGCTCAGTTATAGGTTCCAGTACTGGCATGGTAGTTTCTATACTTGACAACCTTTGGGTTTTGGTTTAAGGAGAATCTCCGAGTGGGCTTGGTATAGGTTATCCAGTGGATCTAAAGGAGATATCAAGGAGTAGAACCTTCGATGGAATATATGACTCGAGAGTTTCAGTATCACCCACCACTACTTTATGGTGAGGGTGTACTATAAGTGGATGAGAATTGGATCAAGTCCATGAAGATGATCTTAGAGTAGCTAGAGACGCCTCTATGGAGGAGGGTGAAACTAGAAACCTACATTCTCATAAGACCGACTATGTGCTGGTGGGATAAGAATGTTTTGGTAGGCAGCCACAAGGGAATGGAATATAATAACATTGAGGTTAGGTTCTTTGAGAACTTCTTCCCAGAGACAGTGAGGGTAGAGGGAGCTCAGGAGTTCTTGAGCCTCTAGTAGGGTGACATGTCCGTCATGGTCTATGTAGTGAAGTTCACTGAATTGTATAAATTTTCACCTGACATGGTAAATGATGACACCTTGAGGGTGAGGTGTTTTGAGGATGGTTTATGTAATTCCATTCGGGTGCATGTAAACATATTTAGGTTGGACTCCTTCTCATAGGCAGTGAACCAAGTTCTAATAGATAAGGGGAACTTGGAGGATAGTCTATACTCAATATGGAAACCTAATTTAGGTTATTTAAATGGAAATGATTCAGATATCAAGAAGCTATAATGGGATGAGTTTTAGTAGGGAAGTCAGGTCAGAGAGTTAAATAGACCACCTTAGAGTGGGTCTTTGATGGTTTTCTTCCATTGTGGGAATATAGGACATATATGGACTTAGTGCAAGTGGAATACAAATGAGTACTAGGAATGTGGATAGGTCAGGCATCTTGATAGGTTCTATAGGAATCCTTCTCAAAAAACCAATAATTAGTGATCGGGGAAGACTTAGGGTTATTAGACCAGACTGTGAGCAGTACCAGGTGTGGGTAGTCAAGATTCAACTGCACAAATATGTTGTTTCAGAGATAGTGGGACCCAACAGTGGGTTCAATGGCTGGTTGTTTGTATAGAACTGTATTAAGGCTAGGCTTTAGGAAGCTGGGAATCAGGCCAGGTGCACAATGTGGAGCTACCAGGTGCTGATCATGCTAGTCAGATGATGAAAGTCATAGGTACATCGTGGGTGTGACCATGATTTCTTCTTTTTTTGTTTTATCATTTCCTTTTGAGGAATGTCCTTTTTGGGTGCACAAGGTGTACAGGTTATATGTATGGATTGAAAAAATGTTGGCTAATAGGTTGGAACTAGATCAAGTGTGTTACACACACACACACACACATATATATGAGGTGTGTGGAACCAGGACTTGTATGTGAGCATCAATGGATGCATGTCTATTGGGGTGCATTGACATAGAGACATTGAGAAGATGTGAGTTACTTGAGGTTCATTGGAATATCAAAATTATTTTGATGAAACACTCAATTGAGGTGTGAGGTACTAGGAGTTTTTGCCATCTTTTGAGATGCAGAACCTCATTGGTTCCATATGTGACATGGGTGTGAGGCGGGAACCGATGCGGTGTGGAATTATGATGGTTTTCGATAATGACACATGATAACCTGATAAGGTGAAGGAGTGAAGAGGTGTCATAGGAATAAATTTGGGTCTTTGGATGGTTAGGGGACTACTAGTTTGTTGATCTTTGGGTTGGGATGAGACCAAGGTAGACCACTCCTAAGGTGGAAATCCACCTTGATGTAGTTTTCCATTACTCCTTTTGACCAGGGTAGTTCGCGTTATTTTTACCATGATGTGTATATTTAGTAACATCATCAGGTTTTGTTTCATAGCTCAAGGATGAGCTATATTAATGTGGGATATTGTAATATCTCAAGTATTTTTTGAGTAGTTTGAAAATTACCCCTTTTTGATTTTTTGGAATTGGTGGTTATTCTAATTTCTTTTTTGATCATCAGAACCTAATTCCTAGTTTTTCTTCAACCCTATATCTTTTTTTGGGATTGGTTTATAGTCCTGCCAGGTGCCTCCGAAGTTTGGATGGTTTTTGGGTTCGTTGGAGCCTTGAAGGCCTTTTTTGAATGTTGTTGGTTGAGGTGCATGGTTTGGGGTAAATTGTATGACCTCTCACAACAAACACTGCGACCAAATTTTGTAATTCCTCACATTTTTTCAAACTATGTGGGTTGGGGTTCACGATTGTGTGTGAACCTCTATAGTTTTTGTATAGGTCTTTCACACATCTTACACTTTGTTAGGGAAAACCATGTGCAAGCCACACTCTTAGTTCCACTTAGTAAATACCACAATAATGTAGCATACACAATTTACACACGGTTTTGAAAAACTATGTGTTCTAACCATGCGACCATTAAAAAGGGTGAAAAGTTGGTTTTCCCCTCCCTATATTTTTAATTTTATCCTTCTTTCCATCCTTCCTCTCTATGTCATGCACATCATAAGATAAACCCTCCTTCTCCTCTTCCACTATGGATTTCCCCCTCCTTCATTCAGGCTCCGTTTTGATTGTCATTGGGTGTGTTGGATCCATCTCAGTTAGGCTCTCCTTACCCATTACTTATTTATTATTTTATCTCACCTCATATACCACTTAATCCTAATGAGTTATTTTTCCTATTTTTTAGGTCATTTAATGGAAACTTCAATTTTTTTTCCAAATCTATTCGATTTAGAGGTTAATACCAGACATGCCTACATATATGACTCAAAGGTAGGTGGTTTATACATTTATTTGAGATTTAACAATTGTTTAGGGGGTGATAAATTTAGCGCACTATTGTATTGACTGAGAGTGAACCTGAAATTCATGTGGTTTATTTATTTAATTAATTGAACCCTTATAGGATTCCAACATGAATACCCATATAAGACAACAAGTGGTTTGAGCCATGCGAGGGGATTAGAACCTTGTGAAGTTAGTCCAAGGGGGAATTATTTATATTAAATTGATTCATTATATTTATTTCAAGTGGTTCAATTAAATAATATTTAATTGTTTTATTTAAATTGAAGTGAATTATACATAAATTTCTTATAATGTACTGCTGAGATAATTCGGATCATGAAGATCTTGGCCCGAGGTTTGAAATGGAAAAGACCATTTGGAATGTAGGAAACATGATCATTAGGATATTCTTGGAATGGGTTACTTGGGTGATGTGATCATCGATTGGGTGACATTTTCATTGGTTGAGGTGGTAAGGCCTTAATGTTGAGGGAATGACCCATGATATTATATAGAATGGCCCTCATATTTGAGAGACATGGTCATAAGGGTATGAGGTACTGGAGTTGGTGTGGATTCAGTATACCTTGGAAGTTTTTTCTCACCTGTGATTGGCCAATGCACCATTTGAGTCATGTGCACACAAGTTGACTAAGTGATGGGGTGATTTTGACCACTCATGTGGGTAGAGGCCCTCGATAGTGCAGATTAGGTAATTGTTTTGGGGGTGTTTGTTGTAGAAATCAACGAGGATGGTGAATATTCATTAGATGATAGTGTTGAGGTTTTTAGTTGGGGGCTAAGGCCTACCATTCTTGAGGCTATTGGGCTAGGATAATTTTGGGAGGGATGGATTCACTGTTCCTTGAGATTTCATGCTATGAGCTGAAAATGATATTACTTGAGGATATATATCATTGTGCCTCTGGATGTCGAGCTTTGATCCAATGTGTGCTTAAGAGAAGGGGTCCAAGGGACCAGATAAAGTTTTTTAGGCATGACTTCGGGACATTGGTGACATGTTTTGGCATGAGGTACCAAGAGAAATTGTAGGTAGAACCTGAGGGTTTACCTGGTACTTTTGACATCAGGGGATACCTTGGTCCATGGGCCAAGGATCATCTATGATTCAGATATTCCAATATTGGCCGATGTAGGTGACATATTATTAGTGTCTTTTGAGCACCAGTGAAGTGAGTTTTTATTTAAATGCTTGTATTTATACTTATTTATTTATATTTCACACCTGATTAATCACAAATGTAAGGTACAAACACTTGGGTGGTACCCTATAGAGACTCATTCTCACACCCTACATGGGCCCTTCTGGACATGTATAGATTTTATGATTTTACATTTAGGTAAGGGCTAATTATCTATAATTGGATCCTAGTTGAGTTAGCATGGATGAAAGGTAAGGTAACTTGAGGTTATGGCCTCAGTTGGAGTTTATTTTTAGTTTCCATTTCAGTTTCATTATTCTTAGGATATATGTATATACTATGGTCAGCCAGTGGTGCCCCTATTGTTTAATTATATTGTTTGAAATGTTTTAGATGAATGATTAGATATAAATGAATGTTTGTCTTGTTTATTTATTTTCACTTCTGATGTTGTATACTACTTACACTATTGTTTGATATTGAATGTGATTCTTCCATTGGTGGGTCTGGTTCGAGTTTGTCGAGTATTTATTTCCACTTCATATTATATATATATACTCAGACCATTATTATATCATCCCCAAGGGTTATAGCCTCCCCACCATCCCCTCTTTCACACTTTATTCTAGTTATAAGGATTTGACATTCAGGGAGGTGTACCGAAGTCTAGTGGCACCAAGCCCAAAAGCACTGTTTAGGTGGCTAATCTGGTCGGGGACTCTACATACTATTCCCCCTACTAATGAAATATTTCTCAAGAAAATCTTCATTTCATTAAAGAAATATGGTCCTATTAGTATGACCCAAAAATACTATAAACCATTCATCATTACCACATGATTCTAAATTATATAGAACAGTTCTTATCACATGACCCTAAAAGGCATGACCCATACCATTATAGTTACAAGTTGTTAAATTATACTATAATGTCTTCAAAAAATTACATTAAAATGTAGTAAAATCCTATGCACCAAGCATATGATTCCATAGGAAATAATCCAAGAAGCCTCATCCGATGAGCATTGGATGCCTATTATGAGATTATTACCCAAATGACTAGTTTGATTTTAATGCGTAATCCCCACATCCCTTGTTGGAACTCCTTCCATGGAAAAAGTTTTCTTACCACATGGAATACTGAGAAATACACATGGATTGATTCTCATTTTGATGAGATAAATAGTGGAACATGAATCCTTTATCCTAGGACAATCCATAAAAAAAAAAAATTCCACCCCAATCCTTTCATATGAGTCACATCAATATAGGGAATATTTTCCCAGAACTACGTATAGATTGATTCTTATTGTCATATGATAGGTATAAATGCCTATACCTTTTGTCTCAGAACCAACCATGAATTATGAACCTAAATAAGATTTTATTAAATAGTTATTGACTCCATGTCATTCATTCGCATCAGATTCCTCCTTACCAATT
Organism: Viscum album; assembly: GCA_963277665.1. NCBI lineage: Eukaryota > Viridiplantae > Streptophyta > Magnoliopsida > Santalales > Viscaceae > Viscum > Viscum album. Next base: position 585,538,639 of record OY728132.1, on the reverse strand, counting down.
GAAAATTACACTCTTTACCCACTAGTGTTAATCTCTTACTTCACTATATTTCTTTAAATCACCCACATGTGGTAAGGGAAACCCTCACCATTTCTTGTTTATCACACCAATAATTTCTCATGTGATATTATGAATCTTGGTAGGGGCCTTATCACATGCTTAGGCCACTTCATGGTCCAAGAACCATGAAATTAAACTACGTGTACTTCATTCTAAAGTTGTTTATACACTGTAAGACCTCATACATTTTCTTTACATAGTGTAACCAACATCCTTACCACATGAAAAAAAACCACATGGTTGATGTCCCCTTTATACAACATTAAACTATTAATTGTTGTGGCCCTCACTTGAGAGAATCACCATTACAGGTGTTGGTCCCCTACAACACTTATATCCTATAACTATGTATGTACCGATTATCATCCTTATGAGGTATGTAGTAATTCCCTAATTCTACATTATATCCCAACAAAAATATGATAAAATTCCCCTTCCTTAAACAAGAACTCTATAAATTTAGGTAATCTATCTTAGAACAACCCATGGCTTGATTCTTATCTTGATGAGATACATAGTGATTCTTGGATTATCCAACCTGGGTCCAACTGGAAAATAAAAAAAATTTCCCCATGATCTTGTGTATGATCTAGATATGCATGAGATATTCTAGGGAATTTTCTCATTTCATTCATAAACCATTATTAAAAAAAGTCCCCCAATCCCCTATATATGGGCTAGATATGTATGAACGATTCTAGGGTGAGTTCTCATTTAATTTTTGAACCTTTATTCAAAAAAATTCCCCTCCCTGCATATAGACTAGAAATGTATATAGAACATTTTATATAACTACATTTTTCTTGATTCCTGTTACCAGATATAAAATCCTGGTTCCAATTACATTTTTTTATTTCATTATATATGATTCAAAACTATGTATGGAAAATTATACCTATTCCTGGTAAATTCCAACCTAAATTATCCCTTGATACTCAGTCGTGTTTCTTTTTCAAAATAGATTCCATGCATTGGGAAATTCAAATATGTATAAGTTTTCCTTTATCAATAGGTAATGTGATCATCCAACTCTAAAGGAAACCATTATTTTGAATATTCATAATATGAATAAAACATTTATTTTCATAATATACCTACAAATGTTTCATGTTAATCATAGGTATTTTACCCAAGAGAAAATCCTCTTATCTTTGTTTTCTTTCACAAAACCATAATGAAAATGAATTTTCAAACATGGTTTGTGATCATCTATAACATTCCTATTGCATCCCACTCCTTTAGAATTCTATAAACCCAAGTACATGGTTTAAAACATCCCCCCTTCATGCCTAGATAATTCTGGAGCATTCTTGGTTGAATCACCATGAAATAGATGGCCCTCGATTAAAGTCTTTAAAAGGAACACTAAAAGTCCTTGTCGCTTGACATTAAACTATAGGGAAACTTACAAACTATAAGATGTAAAAATTCTTGGTTCACATCCCCACCCCATGACATAAAACTACACATTTTTTTGGCTCTTATTTGAGAGTACCATCATTCTTGGTGTTATTCTTCCACGACACTATTATTTCATAACTACATGTGTATTGATTCTCATCAAAATGATATATATAGTAATGCCTGAAGCCTTCATCTGAGGACCTGTCATGAACATAGAACCAATATTTATATCCTATATATGAGCCTAATATATGTAAAACATTATTCACTCAGTTATGTCCTGTATTATTCTAAATTACTCTGGCATAACCCAAACACCATTCTTTCACAAATCACACTTCATGTCTTAAAAAACTCAAACCCCCATAAGTTTTCTTTGGATATCGTTAATGAGAGAATCCAACTCTAATGGAAACCTTTTTTTTCTATGAATAATATGCCCTAAGAATGTATTTGGATAATACACATCCAAATATGGCCTATAAATCAATGAAATATTCACCCCAAGAGAAAATAATGTTATCTTTGTACACTTTAATGACATTGTAATGGAAATCTCTTTTTGGACATGGTCCACAGATATCCCTTACATTCATGTCCCATTTCACTCCTTTAGATATGAGAACCCAAAGGTCTTGATTTATGAATTCCCTCACAACCCTCATGTCCAGAATCTACTGGGATATATTTGGATAGTTCCCACAAAACTTTGTGGTCTATGGAATGGTGTCTCTACCATAGGATTGGTCCACCCCTCATGAACATAAACTATTCAAAGCGGCTTCCACTGTATAGTCATTACTTATATATGAGTCAGATCTACATAGGGATCCTTAATACTAGATCTATATGTGGATTGATTTTAATTCCAATGAGATATTTAGTGACACTTGGATCTATCATTAAAATCCTAACCTCTTTAGAAAACAATTCTACCTCATCCCACCAACACATCATCCTAATCCATACTAGGAATTACCGAATGAGTTCCTTCATTTAATAAATAATGATTGGAGTATAATTCACCTCCATCATCCATGTAAAATGGTAATATAAATGTTTTTTTCATCCCTAGACACATTCCTTTTACAAACCACACTTCATGGTTTCAGGTAACTCAGACCATCATAAACCTCCCATGGACATCAGTAATAAGAGAATCCAAATCTGAAGGAAACCTTTGTTTTAGATATGCATAATACACCTAAATCACATATTTTTATAATAAACCTCCAAATATGGACTCCAATCAAATGAATTTTAATTCCTAATAGAAAATCCTATTATCTTTATATGCCCCAATTACATCGTAATGGAAGATTCTTTTTGAACATGGTCTGCGATCATTCCATGTGTACTTGTTCCATGTCATCTCTTTATATTTGAAAATTTTCTAGATCATGACTTAAAAATCCCACGCCTCATATCATAAAAGTTTTGGATCATTTTTTTCCTAAAAATTTTTACTTAGGTAATTATTCCCATAACTCATGGTCAATACTATTCAACCTACAACATCAGTTTCATTGGTTCAGATTGTAAGACCTTAAAATACAAATTAAAAGGACAAAATGATCTTCAGGACAGAAACCCAAAAAGGTAACCCTAGATAAGAGTTGATTTTTATCTCACTATACATGCACTTCACATGGTTTATGAAAAGTTTATAAATTTAAATTTAAAAGGCACAATATTTGTCACGTTGAAAACTCATAAAGGGAATCCTAATAAAAACATGATTCTTGATCGCTAAGTCATATTTATATAAGAATTAGGAAAAAATTAGTGTAATTATAAAAAAGATAAATAATCTATAGGTTCTTTCATGTGACTCTAGTAATAGTCATATTTTTCTCGCTAGACCTCATGACCTAGGAAAATATTAGATAATCCTCTCATTGGTGAGACAACTCCAAATCACACCTGATGATTTAAAAATGTGTCAAAGTACCTTAAATTTACCTTAGAATCAGATTATTTTTCTTCCAAATGAATCCAATTCTAAGGAGGGGGGGATTTTTTTGAATCTAAAGGTTAATTCCACACACATTTTGACATGACGCACAATGTGACACACAGTTAGAAAACACATGTCAAGTTTGAGTAGAAATGTTTCTCCATGATAGAAGAAGAAAAATATATGATTTCCATGTTCCAAAATACTTCTCAACACAAACGGATTAATATACCTTATAAATTCTTCACAATCTAGTGGTATGGTGGTATGAACCTCCCTCTCAGAGTAAGGAACAGATTCTGTAAAATGCAGATAAAAAGGTGTTGGTGCCTTAAAATCCATTTTTGAGGGTCTTATGGGAAACTTTTTTATCATAAAACCCTATAATAGGGTGTGAAAACCTTATGAAATGGTGTATTTTTTTCACATACATCTATTTTACTGGTTATAGATCCCAAACAAACTTACAAATCAAAATTTATGTTTATCAGAAGTTAGGAAATTTTTATAAAGGAATTTGTGTACTCGTGCAGCTCCATTGAACAACTCCATTTCTAATCTCATGAAAGTACAAGAATGTGCAAACTACATATTTAAAGAAACCTAAATGGTATAGATTATTTGGACCAACTTCATGGATGACCTTCATGACCAAGCTTGTGCAGGACACCTATGGGACTATTATAGCACTAGTTAGACCCATGTAACCAAATAGCATGAGACGCTAACAAGAATGACTTGTTTATACCACCTACTTCACCCAAGGTCCCAATATTTCCTAAAAATAGGATCCTTGGTCTCCCCATTTATGATTAATAGAAGTCAAAAAGATGGCTTGAATCTCTATTCACCCTAGTCCTTCTCCAAAGTCCTCAAAACTCTCCAGGTAGCTCTCTATGTTTCAAAAGAATAGGGAATTAATGAGAACATAGGGATTAGTGTTCCTCCAAGTTCTAAAACATAAGATATATATGTGAGGATCCACTTAACCTAGTCCAAATTTACTAACTTGATGGACCCTTTCCAAGATCGTTACATAAAATAGACCCCTTCCAGAACACCTTAGGAGACCCTTGGAGATCCAATTAAGGTCTCTACCATGTTTGGTTGTACAAGATATTCTTTATCTATATTATCCCAAGTAATAATTTCACAATGTAACTAAAAATACTCCCAAGAAACACCTGGGTGAGGCACATCCCAAATTATCCCAAGAATCAACTAGGTGAAGCGGCTTCCCATCTCGCCTAGGTATCACCTGGGAAAATCCAAAGCCAGATATCTCTAGTATCACCTTGTTAAGGAACCCTTCAAGCCCTCTCTTATACAATCAATGATATGGAATCCTCTTACCTCAGTTCCCTATCTGAGGGGGCCAATCCAAGACCTCCTCCAAAGCCTGTCGACATGCATGATTATAGCATATGACACACTATCATATCTTCTTGATCATACAATTTCATGGTAAATTAGGTCCCACAATTAACCTACCAAATAACTAGGATCCCCAGAATGAACTTAATAATAGATTCATGTGGTAATGAGGATCTCAATAATAGGGATAATAGAATATGGATCCTCGATATGGGATGAAATATCTATTTCAATAGCCTCTACCTATTACTATTTCCCACATATTATAAGGGGTGGTCAAATGGGTATCTCTATTAGAGTAATCCTCAAGTATTTATTATAGAAAATTACCCCACCTTCCATACCATTATCCTTATTCACTAGTGGAAAAAGGAGATTATTCATATTTTTAGATCTTTCTATTCCTCTTGTTTTTCACACTAAGCATGATTCACATGGTCTTAGAGGTTAGTGGTCATCATGTCATCAACAAGATCAAATATCCAAAGCTTTTTGATCCTCATTATATTTAATCCCCTTATCTTTTGAACAATGTGGTATTTGATTCCTATCCAAATGGGATACATAGAAGCTCCCAAGAGTAAGACTTGATGGTGAATCACTCTCTGGGGATGTTCTCAGGCTCTCGGCTTGGCCCGCCTTCTTCCTCCGCCTTCTAGGGTTTCTCCTCGGTGGCGTTGGAACTTCCGCTCTACTTTCCTGCTTTGGTCTTCTATTTCCCTCTACTTTTCCTCACTCTCTCCTGGTCCTTGCTTCTCTCTCTCTCTCTTGATGGATTTGGTCTTCTCTTTCCTTCGCTGGCTTCATGAAGGCCTATCTCCATCTGCCTTTATGTGATATGGCCTCTCAATTCCACTGCTCCTCTCCAGGTTGGATATGGAGTGATGGGCACACCGAGGCTTTGGGATAGAGGTTTGGCGATGGAGGGTCCTCTCGACATCGCTTCTCTTATTCATTTAGGGTTTCATTCCCCCGGTCTCTTTCCCTATTTGTATGTTTTTAGGGTTTCATCCCCTAGTTTCCCCTCTTTTTCTTGAACATTGTGTCAGTGTTTCTCAGTGGTTGTTAGTGGAATGTTGTTGAAGACTGGTGAAAAGATCCTCGAGCAGATTACTGATTTTTGGTCGATTCATGACTGTGTTGGTGGGTTCTAGTAGCTGTCATCACCAGCATTCTGTTGGTTTGGTGTTGAGGCATCTGGTGCTTCAGGGTGCTCTGCCTGTGGTGTCTCCTCCGTGCTTCTGCTTCCGATGTATTCAGTGGATCGGCGACATTTTCTATGACATAGACGAAGGGTTTCTGTTCTCAGAGGCAATGATGTCGTCTTCTTCTGTGGTGATGACGATCTCTGTTGGTGCCTCCCTCGGTGAGGTGGTTGTTCTTACCAGCAACGATGATGGATTTTAGTAGTCTTATTTGGTGAATAAAGCGTTGATCTCGGTGACAACATGGGTCTTGGCGGAGGCAACAATCTGATGGTTGCATATTCAGTGTAAGTGTGTGCATCTCGAGGAGACAATGAAAGAGAAGTGATGATGGTTTGACTGCATTTTGATTTTCAATTTTTGAAATGGTTATCTCGCTGGAGGAATTTTGGATTAAGATTAGTGACAGAGCTGTGATGTTGGTACCTTTTGATTTCTGATACAGAATGGTTGTGTCGGTCATGGCGCAATGATGGTTATGTTTTAATTTTTGAAATTTTAACTCTGTAATGTTTGGTTTTGTGAGGGTTTCTTTTGATGGTGGAATGGTTCGGTAGGTTACCACTTAACCTCAAAAGTGTATTTTTAATATAATGAAAAAACGGATTAGTGGATACATAGGAAGCCTCTTTGAGGTTCAAAGCCAACACCCCAAACTAACCCTACTCTTTTCTAGGCTATATTCCTAGTAGGTTCATATCCTATGGAGGGGCATATTACTTCTATTTAATTCTATCACTATCCTTATTATACTATATTCTTAGTAATAAGAAACCCCCTCTTAGGACTCTATACCCCTTCCAGGTCCCTTGGACTATTTTTGAGTAAGTCCCACTCTAGCCAGGATTAGAAATATTCCTCATAGATGTCCTAACAGTATGAAGTTAAACTACATGATTTGGTCCTTGTAACATAACCTTAAAAGGTTTTACGTGTCCCGTTAAGTTGTACTAAACTATGTGGGTTCTGATTCCTCTCATGAGGATATGTAGGAATCCCCTATTAGGGGCCTGATCCCAATATTGAAACAAATATCATGTCCTTGAATGATGGTAAATTCCAGAGCACTTAACCATGTGTGTTAAAACCAACATCACAAAGAAATAAAAATAACCATTATAGAGAACCTAAGATACATAAAAATTGTGTCTATCGATGGATAACCTCATATACATAAAAATGGATAAAAATGGATTCATAGATATGTCTTAAATCTATAAGGTTGACCGGTTCCATACTTGGAATTTAGAATGGATTCAAAAATATGTCTTAAATATACAGGAAACTTTTAGAGTAGGAAATAATTCCCCCCACAAAATGGTGCGATGAGAATGACCTCCCATCCTTTTGACCAATTTGAGTTCTCAATCATTATTAGATATGTTTTCTAATGATTGCCTACATTTGAAAAGCATTCCCATGAGTTATCTTGGATATAAGAGTCATTGGGTGCTTTCAGTTCAATGAAAAAACCTTTTCAGAGACCATCCTTCCACTAAAAGGTGTCGAAAAAAATATTTATACATGTATTATATACACCATAAAATATAAATTAGGTTCATAAAATAACATGTTCCTCAAAGAAGAATGTTTTGAGACATAAAACCATACCCTAAGTCCAGAATTATCATGCATATCATTTATCTATTATTTAATAAACTTTTATCAATTATATTTTTTATTAATTTTTTTATAGGTTTAATACCTTATAATTAAATTATTTTTACTTCAATAATTTTAATTACATATTTAATTAAATAATCAATTATTTCCATGTCAAGTGTTTTTTGGGGATGTTCATTTTATAAATTAAAAAACAACATTAGTGTGTTGACCATTGTTGAAAGGGTCATAGTTCCATCATCTCTAGAATAATAATCATAAAATAACTATAATTTTTTAAATCAATTATAACTTTAAAATAAACCATGTAATACCGTTATGAAAAATAAACTATGTTACAATCATAGAGACGATATGTCATACGTACACATAAGTAACGTTTCCATTTTTCAATGATCATGATGAAAAGAAGGTAAGTGTTATTTTATATTTATATAATGATAATTATATCATAAATATAATATTATTTCTTTATATACACTTATATATACCATCCATGTGATGCATTAATAATAAATCAATCACATTGCTTCATGAGGTGGTAGTCCGCTGTACACAAGAATGATGTTATCATTTTTCAATGGATAGTACAGTAAGAAGCTATATGATTTGTTAATTTTATAGAATTATTAATATATAATTAATATAATATATAAATATTAATTCCATCATCATTAATATCCATGATAGGTGATTATGGAAAATAAATTATGTCGGTTTGAGAGGCGGTAGTCCGCTGTACACACAAACAATGGTTTTGTTTCCCATTTGACGGAAGAAGAGACAGATAAATATTATGAAATCAAAAAATTAAATATAATTATATAATATATATTAGTTTTATTATATTGGAATTATAAATATATAACTATAATTATAAAACAACTAAAAATATGGATCTTGGTGAAGATGATTACCTTTGCTTAGTAGAACCTCCTTTGGATCTCTTATTAAGGACCATAAAGTTGGTCTTTTGGGGAGACCAAAATATCTATAATGTATATAATATTTTTGGGGAGATATAACTTTAGTGTTTGGTCATGAAAAATGAGTAGATATGTGTGAATAATTGAGGATAGTTGGTTCCCTTATATAATTTAGGAGGAGTTGCATTTTTGTAAATACACAAAACTATTTAATAATGGGAAGTCACTCTCAAAACCAGTGCCTCCAAAATTGATAAATAATTGTGTGTAAGGGTGATATGGTAGATTTTAACCTCAAAATTTTAAAAATAAATATAATTTAATCATTTTATTGCATTTACCTATTAGGTTTCTAACTTTTACCATTTTAGTTTTTAACCACGACAACAAGTTTTTTTTACTATTTTTACTATTCATTATGAAAAAAATTAAGTTGAAATTATTACCTAATATTAATTGTGATGATTAAAAAAATAGAATAAATTTTATCTAATTCAAATCAAATAATTTTCTTAATTAGATTTAAAATTAAACTCACAAAACTTGTCGAAAAATAGTTTTTCAAGAAATGTATTTTTCAAGAATAAGATGATATTTTAATAACTCCATAACTAGTAATAATAATTAAAAAAATTTAAATTAATATTTATAGATATATAATATATAAATTTTAATGAAATAATTTCTTATTAGGTATTATTTTAATTAATTAAAATGGAGAAACATTATTCACTTTAAAACAGTTTTCAGAAAAATGCATTTTAAGCCTAAAAAAACTTATACTAAAATATAGTATAGATTTAATTAAAATGTAATTAATTGGATGAAATATTATAAAATAATTATTATGTTACTTTTAATTAAAATTAAATTAATAGTTTTAATTTTTAGTTACTTAATTTATTAAAATAGATGGCAGATTTACTAAAAATCAATATTTTTCACTATTTACAGAAAAATCAATATTTTATAATAAAGCCAAAAATTTAACCCTAAGTTAATATTTATGTTATGATTTAAATTTTTTTTATAGTTTTAAAAAATAAAATATCTAAAAATTCAAGAAAAAATAATAATAATATTTCTTCTAAGAAATAAATAAAAATCATTTTTGAAGAAAACCTATTTTTAAAGCATAAAATTACATTACTAAATTTTGTGTACTTATTTATTATGAATTAATCAATACATTTTGATTATATAAAACATTTAGAGTTATTTTTCATAAGATGATTATTTCTATTCATGTTTCTAATTTTAATGGATTAGTTATAACAATCATGTTTATATAATAATAATTTAATAATATTTCATGGTTTATTTAATCTCATTATTGAGTGTTGTAAATTCTATCAAACATTGTGTTATTTGAAAATATTAGCGTGTTAATGTGGGAATATATCCACTAGTTAAGAAACACATGTGTTTTTTAGTTAATGTTTTTCCATAATTCAATAAAACTCTAAACCTAAAAGATCATGGGAATGTTTTATAATGAAATATTTGATTTAATTCATGTAATTAGATGGTCACAATATGGACCACTATAGATGGAAAAGGCATTATATATAATTGATTGATCCTTAAGACGCATGAAAATTTTTAGGTTATAATGTCAAAAAATTAAATAAACATAACAAACCTTGTAATAAATTCATTTAGATTTTCTGTGTAGGGAGTGTTGATGAACTAGGGATGGGAAACCTAAGTTTTCATTTTAGAAACCGATGGTAGATCATGTGAGGATTTATATTCTTAGATAAATTGGGAATGTTAATTATAGAGTGGGATGGTTGTTCCTCCTCCACTAGAAATTATAAACCAAATGGGTAGACCCTGGGTATATTTATAATAGGTTTAGTGGGTGGACCGACCTAGGATGACTTGAGATATGAGATGGGAATTAACCCATCTTCTTAGAGTGGTACCAGTGGGGCTCATTCAACGAGGTCTTTGAGTCCATAATTTTACCATGATAGTGTCAATGGATATTATTCCCTTTAAGTGGAAATCTTGGCATGAGATATGATAATGATAGAGAAAATTCCATATATGATATCTAGTTTGTGATGTTAACAAAGGGAATTTGATGGGATCCCTAATGTTATATTAACCCCTAAGGGGGGTGGGGTAGTGTGGGATTGAGTAATGATAATTTCAGGTTTCAATTTAGAACTTGAATAAATGGAATACAGTTAGTGTATATCTAATGGTAGGGATATGTTGTGTTCTCGGGAGTCCAAACTAGTAGATAGGTGATGGGTATAGGTAGGTGGATGACTTGAGTGTTATCGACATGAGATCCTAGGGATAGAGAGTGGCCCCATGTTTTGGAGATTTCTGATCATAGGGAGAGAGTGTACCCCTTATTACTTTGAGTTATGGTCTCTTGGAGATGGTATTCTATCAGTGTAAGAATTGTATATGTTTCCTGGTAGGTTGTGGTTTTCCTCTGATTTACTGGATGATCTATATGTGCTTCTTGGAAGGGTGTGAGCCACCCTTGAGCTCCAGATGATGATACTTTATTTTTGGTAGGGTGAGGTATAACCCTATGTTTATAGATGATATATGGTTTCTAGGATTGGAGGACACACCCTATGTTTCTAATGATGTGCTTACTGATATGAAAAGTTTTCCCTTAGATTTTAGATGACTTTTATTCCTAGAAGGGTATAGACCTGCCCAATAGTTCTAGATGAGGTTACATGTTTCATAATTGGGAGAGTATTACAATGGGCTCTAGATGAGATGATATAAGATTATTATTTGGGTTCATGTATTATGTTGTGTTCCATATAATTATATTAGGCTCAAAGTCAATCAAGCACTAGCTGAAGTAGGCATGGTCCATCCTGTGTGTCATGTTAGAACCTGAGGGTCGATTGTAAATTGTCTTATTATTTATTTTCATTTATTCAATTATATTTTCACCATATTACATGTATGCACACTATGTTTATTGTTTATGTATGGGACCCCATTGGTGGTTCCCTACGGCATTGTAACCACAACCTTCTTGGGTTTCCATAACTCATAGGTACCCAAATAGTCTTCATTATTCACAGGTTTAGATAGGGAAGAGGCCCAATATTTTATTATTGATCAAGATTGATGTATAGAGTTTTTATACTAATATTTTTAGGATCAAATATAATATTAGTACTTATTGTATTATTCTATTTTATCTTGTATAAGTGACTGGACCAATGGGTGATCAGTTTATGTATGTTGGAATTAATATATATATATTTGATTATATACTAATTAATTTCACTTATAATAGCATAGATATGTTTCATTATTCCACATAATCTGATGATCATTACCATGGATGTTTTTTGGTCATTTCTTTTGTGTTTTAGTTTGATATAAGGGTATAGTCTCCCCAATGTAACACACTAGAACCTCTATTCTAGTTAGTAGCCTATGATATACAGGGAGGTGTGTTTTGGGTCATGTGACACTCCACTAGTCTAGTCACTATCGGATGGTCTGGGGTAGTTGGGAATTAAAATCACCACAATGACACATGGGACAACATGTTTTGGTTACAATATTGTTTTCTGAAAATCTTAGAATCACATAGTTAATTCATTAATTAATGAGACTTTGATACCACTGATTGGTTTTAGGGATCATCATATGATCATTGGTAGTGAAAGAAAACTCAAACATAGCCTGATCAATATTCAAGGAATCAAAACATGCTTGGAACACCAAAAAAGAGAATACATGTATCATATGTGAAATAACTTACTCCTCCTATTTGATGGTGTATGTTTGATGATGATCACAAAAGAAACAAATAAAGGCTCCACACCTCTAACGGATTACACTATACATAGAATACTATAATATTTCCTTAGTGTAATATTACTCAGAAGGTATTCTAGTTCATTTGTAATGAGAAATAAACAAACCACCAAGAATGAATAGATATTCTTCTATTTAGATTGCAATAGAATTGGTTATGCCAATAGGAGGGATCATCTCCCTTATATATACATCTTCAATGCATTTTATTTAATAAAACACATCAACCATATAAAATTTATATATATATACACTTATTCTAAATGGAAAGTCCATTAAACATAATCAATAAATTTTTAATCCATGTTAAATCCATTCATAATGGATTTATAACTGAAAAAAACCAATAAAGGAGAGAAATGGTCGGTTCATGCATAATATTAATTAAAAAAGGGGATGATAAGGATATGTTATCCTCAATTACATCATAGCATAACTCATGACACAATGTTGAGGTGCAAACAATTTTATTTCACACCCAACACTGTGAAAAAGACTCAACCTACTTAAATAGAAGTACACATCTATTAACGGCCCTGACATCAGAACACAATATGAAAAGGACAACATATTAACCTAAATATCCCTACCCCATTTATACATGATTTAGGGAAACAATTTAGATTATTTTTTCATCAAGAATACTTATTTTTTTTCAACCACACATAACACATCTCACGAAAACATTTTTAAATTGATATGAAAGTTTAGGCACTGTATAACTCAATTTAGGATAATACCACTCATTGAGAATAATTTAATGAACCAACTATAATCGATGGATTTCCTAAAAATTAACCCCCCTAAATTATGGAATAAAGGGTGAAGAATACTGAAACAGTGAAAGAAACTAAGAATAGATGGAGGAGGAGTGATTACCTTACCTTAGGATATCCATTGGTATAGAGAGATAGTAAATTAAATATCAATTATAGGTGGTCCACTCTTGTAAGAAAAAGAAAATATTAGTTGATGATAAGGTCTCATTCATCTAGAAACATTAGAGGGGGTGATTTTATAAGTTTAACCTTTTAATAAAATAAATTAAAATTAAAAAATCCAGGTTACCACAAGGTTCCTAGTCACCTATCATCGAGTACGATGTGCCTTATCAACTACCCATAATGGTATCATTGACCATATGATAGTCCTCCATGGGTTCTTATATTATGTTTTTAGGCATTGGTTACTTGATAAAAGGCCACCAAGTATGTTGTTTTATCTATTATAACTGAAAATTCTCCCAAACCTGGCCCAACTTCTCAAATATTTATCCCTAATCTCTACAAACTCTTTAATATCTTGAATACATCAAAATAGACATGGTTAATAATTTTTATTAAATAAAACCATACTTAAAATGGAAAGGGAATTTAAAAAGGAATGTAAAACATGATAATAATTTGAAAAAATGTTTTTTTGTAGATAAATGACATCATCATTATTGAACATTACTTTGAGATCAATCCTATAGAATGATTAGCTTAATATAATTTTTTTAGATTTTTATAATAACTTAATAATCATCCTCAAGAAGGAAAATTCTATGAGTTAAAGAAACCCCTTCTCAAGTAACCAAACATTGAAGTTATTAAATAATCATATATAGATATTTATAAGATATATAAATGAGTAAAATTAAGGTTTTGAAGTCATTTTTTGAATTCAAGATAACAAAATAAACATTAGTCTCCTCTGATATACTCAATATAAGTGGGTACGTTAATGACTTGGTCAGAATAAATGTTTCCATTAAGGATTGTTATGAATATTGAATTCATTTTAAATAATTATTGGAACTATTCTAATAATGTGAATGATCTCAATAAAATTTTACACTATTTTCCCAAATTTTTAAGGATAGATGGAATAGTCATGATATATTTGAGTTTTAGTGCTATATTAATAGTAAAAGTGGGTAAAATTTCAAATTGGAAGAATAATTTTTTTCTAGAATGTAAAAAAATATTTATTCAAATAACAATTTAAAAGTTTTTGAAACCTAAAATGGGTATTAGGAAGAAAATTCCATTTTTTTCATATGATATAATTTTATAGGACACCTTAAAAATGTTTGAGAAACTTCATAGACAATCCATGTTATGTATCAATGTTATAGAATCAATTATTTTATTTTTTAGGTGTATATGATACTAAATATATATTTTACAAATGTTATAAATATACAAGAGTTTAAAATCATGGTAATAATTGATAGATCTTAATGTTTGGAATCAAATATAGTAGAAAAGTTTGTTATATATGATATTTGGAAGGTAAAAGGGTATTTTATGCTCAAATGGATCTAAATAAAGGATGTGTATTGTTATCTCATTTATCTTATGTCATAAGAAAAAAAAATATTTGTTAATAAAGAGTTGTTATGAATGGATGATATTGTAAACATGGTTTATGATTCGTTAAAATCTATGACATTCTTAAAATTAGGATAAGGATAAAAGGAGTTTTATTCAGGATAAAAGATCTCATCCATGATATTTGTAAAAATATTAATGAAATATTTCTCACAACTTTCATTGAAATATTTTAATGAATAAAATATTATTTTTAGAATAATGATCCAAACACATAGGATACCATATTTTATATAGTGGTCCATCTTTGGATGCTCCTATCCAGAATAAGGAAAGTTATTTGAATGTTAATCCGAATATTGTTGACATATAAAACCCATTAAGGTATTATTTACAAGTCCCAAATTAATTTGTTCCAAATCCTTTAAGACCTATAATAAAGGGGGTGTGGGTGTTTTTGCTTTATTAGAACTAACCCTAAACAATTCGAAGCCAGTATCATACATAGGGGCTGCATAATCTGGAAAGGAACATCTTCAAGAAATGGAGAGATCGATGAGAAGTGCAAGTGGATATATGGGATGTATGGTCTTGGAGTCCAGTCCTAGAATAAACAAGTCAAGTTTTAGTTTTTTCAACCATTTTGAAGGCTTGGGGAATGATGATTCAACCCTAGAAGAATCTGAAGTTTAGATCTTTAAGGAAGGGAAAGGACTGACTGGAGTAGGGTAAGGTAATGATGGTTATAGTCAATTTTCAAGAGAAAACATGGAAGGTGGATATAGTAGAGGGGCTTATATACCAAGGATGAAAAATGGGAGAAAGTGACACCAATATATGGGGAGATACATTCTGGATAAGGGGAAGAAATCCAAATGGAGGAAGGATTATTCTTTCCTACCCAAACTGATGGAACTTACATCAGTCAAAATGTCGAGGTCAAAGGATCTAGGCTATGTTGTCACTTATAAATATTAGGAAACTAAATGTGGGGACCTTATCAAGGTGTAGGAAGCCTCTATGGTTGTGGATTATGACATCAGTCAGGGTACCAATGTTCTGGATGATATCATAAAGGCATGGACGATTCATCAGAAATGAGAGGCAGGTAAGGAGTCTATTAAAGAGGGGAAAATTTGGGAGATTATCATCCATTCTGAGGAAGAGATATTGGAGAAGGACTTTTGAATTAAGGCCTCCATAGTGGATGTAGACAGGATGGTTGATAGACTGATTCTAGTGGACACCAATAAAGATCAATGTGGGTGTATGAACAAGAAATAACTCATCTTGACAAGAGGATACAATGAAAGGAATATAAATGTGAAGGAATTTTTTAAGATGTGGGAGAATATGGCTTACATATTTTAAGAAATAATCAAAGACCACCCAAATACAAAGGTATATGGTATGAATTGTAAATTATATAGGGATAATACATCTAATAATCTTAACCTTGATTTAAACAGTTTAGTGATATATTTTGATGCATGTTTCTTTGTAGGTGTTTTGGTGAGGTTTCTCACTTTTCCTTAAAAGTGTGTGAAATTAATAAAAAATTAATTTTTAGTAAAATTTTGTTTGTCATTCCGACTAACTGTGATTTATGTAAAGACAAATTCCCATGTATAACTTATCAGTGGAGTGTTTCAAATCTCAAATGACTATTTTTTAGAGATTTAATCAAATTGTAAGTGAATTTAAGAATACATTGATTTATCTCCAATGACTAATTCTAATGAATAACTTCTTAAAGAGAAGTGAAAATCTTTTTAAATGAGAGAGAAGAGGACACATGCTCCTACATAAAATAATAGAGGATCCAACTTGTGCCCTGTACTAAAAATAATACTTAATCATAACACTTCATAATACCTTGTTTTCCTAAAATTTCTATGAAACTTGTCATAGAACCTTCCAAAGAAAAATTTAAAGGAGTACTAGACAAATAAATATATTTTGATAGAGCTACACCATATTTCTCTTATCTCACATATATTTTTATTTCTTTTTATTCTTTATGTTCGATATGTGTTTTTTAATGCTACATTTATCTGTAAATTATTGTATCCTAATCTAAACTGAAGAGTACTTGATACTCCCTCAAATATTTTTATTTTTATTCCCACAAAAAACTATGGAAGAGGTAGTGTGTGACATGTACTTTTTTATCCCATGTATGACTATTGAAGAGGCTCTATGAATGGACATTATTTTGTGATGTTGTTTGTAAAAACCTATCCAAGTTGCAGATCCGTTTATTTAATAATACAATTATTGGCAGTAGGTGAATTATAATAGAGGGGATTACATCTCGTCTTAATAAAAAAACCTTTGTTTAAAAATATAATGTTCTTTATCTATTTTTATTTATTTATTTTAAATCAAAAAAGTTCCCATTTTTTAAATATATTAGGAAAAACTTAACTGTAACACTTGACTCAAAATGGTGTTTTATATATAGTGTTTTATATGAGTATATTAGTTTAAAAAGTCAGAGTATTTTCAAAATTATTTTAACCGAACTTTTATCGTACTTTTGAGGATCCTTTCCAAAGATCAAATTATTTAGTTCCACTATTTTTTTACTTGGGAATGTTTATCAAATTTGGGTATTAAAGTTTTTAAATTGTTTTTAAATATAAAAATTATTGGAAAATCAATTCACCCCCTCTTGAGTTGTCCATTGGGACCAAAATCTTGTTTCAAAGTAGCTTCAGAAATATCTTTTTTATAATGATATATTTTTATCTAAAGATCTTAAATTTCTAGTAGATATAAATTTAATTCTTTATGGATTATCATAAACAAGAAGGAACTACCACTATTTTACATCCGTATTTTAATGAAAAAACATTTGATCATTGGAAGATAAAATAAAAATTCATTTAGAAAATATGGTCTTTAATATCTGGACTCCTATTGAAGATAAATTTGAAAAACCTCAAGCTACTGGATCCGATTAGAGTGATGCCGCTAAGGTAGCATATGATTGTAATAGTAAAGCTATGAATGCTTTGTATATTGATTTAGGAGAAGAAAAATTCAATAGAATATCTAACTGTAATAATAATTTTGAGATTTGGGATACTCTTTCTATATCTCATGAAGGAACTTAAAAGGTTAAATAATTTAGTTTTAGCACTTATACTATTAAATATGATAATTTTAAGATGAATAAATATTAATCAATTTTTGACATGTATCTCAGGTTTATTGAGATTATTAACTCGATGCGTGAATTAGAAAAATAGATTTAAAATAAGGATCAAGTCATGCAACTTCTCAAATTCTTACAAGACAGATGGAGAGTAACATCTATTATCGTCAGAGAGACATTTAATATTAATACAATACTAGTAAAATAAATAATTGGAAATCTCATGATTTATGATAAAGAAATACAAGTAAACAAATAGGAATTGGAAGAATCCAAATGAAAGTTAGTAGTCTTTAAGACTCTACACATAAAGATAAAAGAGAAAATCAAACCTAAAAGTTCAAGTGTTGAAGAATAATATTTAAATAGTGATGAGGAAATGGATCATCTAGGCAGGAGTTTCAATAAATTATATAATAAGATGATGTTATTTAAAAATCCTGATTATAGAGGAAATCATGGAAACAAATGGAATTGGAGAAATTAATGGAAAGAGAATGACTCCACCAATGAAGTGACCTGCTATGAGTGTAAAATAAAAGGGTACATCAAAGAAAACATTAACAAGATCAAGTATAATAATAAATATGAGGACAAAGGAAAAAGTATAAAAGGGACATAAAAACCACTTGGAGTGATTTTGAGGATAGATTAAGTAATTCAGACTTGAGGAGAGGATAGAGAAATGATATAGATAATACATGTTTCCTGAAAAACACATCTAAGGTACTAAATGTTTTTTCATAGATCTCATACTCACTTTTCTAATCACTCTGCAAATGAAAATGATGAAAAAAATATGTGTAGTGATGAATTATATGAATATTATAACCTAGTGGAATATACATTTAATGAATTAAAATATAAATATAAAATTTTAATGAAGAAATTTTCTATGTATTCTCACATTAAAACTAATGTTACATTAGAAAAGGATAATAATTCTCACATGTTAAAAGAAAATAATGAGTTGAAATTATCTAATGAGAAACTAAAGAAAGATATAGAGATATTAAATAATGGAAGAAAAAATGTGATCCATATTATTGGTAAATAAACAACTCCTAAATATACTATAGGAATTAGATATCAACTAGTATAGAGGAAAATATATAAGAATAAATCTTTCCCAGGTTCCAGTTCTTCTAGTTCTATAAGTATTTCTTAGTCTACTAGACCAAATAAAGTCTTTATTTCTAAAATTATAATGTCTTCTTATAGGAAACCAGTAAAAATTTATGGATTATTAAGGTATTTATTATAAAAATCTCTATACCTAAGAAAATATAGGCACCAAAATCATTTTTGGTTTAAATATCTTCTGTAGGAAACCTTCTTGAAGAGTTACAACAAGAAATTATGGTATCTGGATAGTGGATGTTCCTAACATGTTATTGGGGATTAATCAAGCTTCAAGATCCTAATTAAAGTGTATGGTGGACATGAAACTTTTTTTGATAATTAAAAAGTAAAAATCATAAGACTTTAGAAAATTGGTAAATCTAGTACATATTTCGTAATTGTGTGATGATGGTTTTTATGTCATGTTTGAAAACAATTATTGAAATTTTTTAATCCCAAATATGCTTTATTTTTTACTACTATGATAAATGGAAATATATATGATTTATATTTAATTTACTTGTTTTCTTATAATGTTTCATGTTTAAGTTTATTTCGCAAAAGAACTTGGAAATGGAATAGGATACTTGGACATTGCAATATAAACTCTCTTAGAAAGCTAACTAGGAAATGATTAATCAATGATCTTCTTAAACTAGAATTATTGAAACACAATGTCTCTAATCCCTATCAAAAGGGAAAAACAAAAAATCTCTATCAAACCAAATAAATATGTCTCAAATTCTCAACCTTTAGAGTTGTCTTAGATAAGATTTTTTGGAACTTCTATAGTTTT
Organism: Viscum album; assembly: GCA_963277665.1. NCBI lineage: Eukaryota > Viridiplantae > Streptophyta > Magnoliopsida > Santalales > Viscaceae > Viscum > Viscum album. The sequence continues at coordinate 585,518,881 of OY728132.1, read as the reverse complement.
CAATTTAGCTGGAAAATATTATGAATATGTTATAGTGAATGATTATTCAAGATACACATGAGTGTATTTCCTTGATCATAAAAGTGAATCTCTTTCCTATTTTTTAAAATATGCTAGATCTATAGAAAATATTATTTGACTTAGAATAAAGTCCTTAAGAAGTGATCATGGCCAAGATTTTTAAAATCAATATTTTTAATAGTTATGATCACAAAATAGTTATAGTTACAACTTTTATACTCCCAGGAACCCCCCAAAAAATGGTGTAGTAGAGAGAATAAATAAACCCCTTTAAGAAATTTCCTGGACCATGATCAATGAGTATGATTCCTATATTTACATTTGGGAAGAGTATTTAAATACAAATTTATATAAAATTAATATATTTCTAATTAGACAACTTTTAAAGAAGACCCAATATGAATTATGTAATGGTATAACACCAAAAGTTAATTGCTTTATAGTTTTTGGTTGTAATGTCTTTATACTCAATAAAAAAGAGAATTTAGACAAATTTTCTTCTAAAATTAATAAAGAATTTTACTTGGATATTCTAAAACCTATCAATGTATAGGGAATTTAATAAAAGAAATAAGATTTTAGAAGAATCTATACACTTCAATTTTGATGAGATAAATCCACATGAGCCTAAGACCCCTTTAGAAAATTTTGAGGATTATCTATCAAATCTGGGAATTACTGTTAAACCTAGAGACAGTTATTCCAAACCTCCTATAAAAAAATCTCCCAGTTTTGAGGAACATATTAGACATGAATCAATAAATGGAAAGGAGGTGTCAAACAATTCTATTCCTAGATCTGTTAATACTCATAGATATCACCCCTTATATGTAGATATGTGAGACTTAGATAAATTAACTTAAACTAGTGGTTCACTTAGAAATCAAGTTAAAAATCTAGGTTTATTATCATATATTAAACCAAAAAAATAAATGATGCAATTAATGATGAATTATGGGTAATGGATATGCAATGAGAGTTAAATGAGTTTGAAAGAAATAGAGTATGCGAATTAGTTGAGAGGCCCAAGGACCACCAATGTACTGTCACTAAATGGGTGTTCAGAATCAATGTTGATGAATCATGTACTATAATTAGAAATAAAGATAGATTGGTTACACAATTATATAGTCAATAATAAGTTATTGAATATGAATAAACCTTTACATTAGTATATAGAGTTGAATAAATCAGAATGTTGCATATCTATAAAACACATTTGGATTTCAAACAATATCAAATGGATGTCAAGAGTGTATTATTAAATGGTTATATTTCTGAATATTTTTTTGAACAACCTACATGATTTTAAAAACCCCAAATTCCCAAATCATGTTTATAAATTAAAATAATCTTTATATAGCTTAAAATAAGAGTCTAGAGATTGGTATGATAGGATCAAATCATTTTTTATTTCTAAAGGTTTTAACAAAGGAATAACTGACCCTATTTTATTTATTAAAATAATTTCAATAGATTTTTTAGTTGTAAAAATATATGTTGATGATATTAATTTTATATATTAAAGAAATTATTTGTGTACTAATTTTTAAAAAATGATACAAAATGAAATTGAAATAAGTTAGCTGGGTGAACATAAATTCTTTCTTGGATTTAATATTTTTTAAAATAAATAAGGAATAATGTTAAATTAAAGTAACTACACTAAATATATCTTAATTTTTTTTGGAACAAATAGTTATAAAGGTAGCGATACTCTCATTAGTACAAGCCATAAACTAAATCTGTTTGAAAATGAGAGACCAATTGACCCAACCAATTATAGAGGTATGATTGGATGATTACTATACAAAACTTCTAGCCAAACTAATATAATTTTAATGTGTGTATGAATGCTTGTTTCTAATCAAATAAAAAAGTGTCACTTTTAATTGTTATGAAAATAATTTTCAAATACCTAAAAAATACAACCAACTTATGATTGTTTTATTTTGGTTGACAAGAATTTGATTTATTTAGTTATCTAGATGAATATTTTGGTATTTGTAAGTTAGATAGATAAAAAATTCTAGAATATCTCACTTTTTGGACAAGTATCTAGTGTCATGGTGTAGAAAGGAACAAGATTCTATTGTATTATCCACTAATGAAGATGAGAATATAGCTATATATAGTTTTTGTGCATAGGTTATTTAGATGAAACATATATTAATAGACTATGGATATCTGTTCTAACTTGTTAACATAAATTATTATAATAAAAGTGCAATAAATATTTATAAGAATCCTATATCACATTATATGATAAAGCACACTGATGTAAGACATCTATTTTTTAGGGATCATTTTCAAAAATGTGTCATAACTCTTTATTTCCTTGGTACTAAAAATCATCTTGCTGATATATTTACAGAGTATTTGAAGGTTTAGAGAATCTATTATATTAGACATTAATTGGGGATGATAAATTATTTCTAATAGTATTAATTTATCTTTAGTAACTAAATTCTTATTTTAACCTGTTTAATCATTGTTTTTTGATATTTTTTGTAAGTAACTGTGTAGTATGGTTCACACGGCTAGTATTAAAATTATGAATTTTTGTTTATATAGTTAGTGTACCAACTGTGACCAGTTTTCCATGCAGTTAGTATAGCTACCATGACAACTTACCCACATGGTCAGTATACTAACCTTGAATATTCATTCACACGATAACTACTTCCTACCATGGGAATTTCATTCATGTTGTTAGCATACCTACCATGAGGTCATGGTAAGCATACCTACTGCACTTTTATTTCCACGGATCCATAGCCATAAGACCTACCATGTTAGTTTCCATACTTATAATTTTTCATGAAAATATTTTGGCATGATTTCACTTAAGTGTATTATTATTTTACTCCCCAAATTTTTAAACTTTATTTCGAATCTGAATCTGAATTGATGCCTATATTTTCATAATATATATTTCTTCATTTTGAATCCTCTCCTTCAATCAAAAATCTTTCTATCTTATCTCTCTTCAACTCAAACCTTCCAATTTTTAATCTCTATTTCAAACCTGAATCTTTTGAGAAACCAAATCAAACAAAAAATACCGAGGATGAAGTGAATATTGGAAACTAAATTTATCATTCAGAAATACCCTTGAAAGAAGATAAATAAATCAAAATCTAGTTCAATCATGACAGTAAATCTGAATAATCTGAACCTAGTTTATATTATAGTTTATGTAGAAAAGGAATTTTATGAATAGTGGTTTCTATCTAGTAAATAACTAGTATTGGATGAAATTATATATTAATCATGGATAAGTTAGTTTAAATATAATAGAAATCCATTCCATCCAAATCATGTAATGGAATTTTATGCAAACATAAAATCTTTTCCTGGAGAGAAAAAGGATATTGTTAAGAAAATGGTTAATGGAAATGTTTTGGGGTTCTCCTCAAAGTTAGGGTCAAAGTGCTTGGGTGTACCTAACAAGGGAGAATATGTGGATTACTAGGGATTATATCTAATTAATCATAATGTCTTTGAGTTTAAAAGTTATTTAGAAGAGCTAACTGGGAATTAAACTCCCTAGAGATAATTGGATATTGATTTGAGTGGAGAATGTGAGATATTAGTCATGTTTATCCAACACCTAATTTTTCTAATGGAATTTTAGTATTCTGAGGCATCAATATATATTTTTATTATTTATTATGAATAATAATTTTTAGATTAGTCTTTTCATATATGTTTTTTTTGTTTAATCCTACCTCAAATTTTCATTCTCTTCTATATCATGTGTTTTTTAGAAATTATGGGAGTAAAAAGGATTAGTTCCTGAAGTTGTGGAAAGAATTACCTCAAGGGATGGTATTTTACTTATATAGAATATTTTTAACTAGATGAAAGTAAATTAGAACCCTTGGAAAAGAGAATGGTCATCTGAACCAAAAAATATTTATAAAAAGTTTGATCTAGTGAAGTACCGATTAAACCTATAGATATTATAGATCTAGGACTTGAACCTGATGTAATTTTTCAATATTCAGAGGATGAGGTGGCTTTTGTATAGAAATATGAAGAATAAAAGGATGAAATGGTAGTTTTGGATGAATAAGAAAGATATTCTCCTAAGGAAAGTAGGGAAGCCTCTACTTACATATCTTTTGGATCTCCAAACCCCCTTACCTTTTCCATCACATGAATAAGAGATTTAGTCTAAGGATATAGTTGATATGGATCTATCAGTGGATATAATCTAGAGTTGGATGATTCTGTTGAGGATGATAAAAGTATTTCAGGGGGATCACCTGTGATTGGAAGTACACCTAGAAATACTATACTAGAAGTGCCTTCTAATGGGGGACAATTCCCCTAGATCTCTTATTTTTGGGGCTAGATTATCTATATTTTGATGATGATGGTGGCGGAAGTTCACCTAGACATGGTGGATCTTACACCCCTTATACTCATATATTTTTTGAAGGATATCTTATTAATGGTATAGATACTCAAGAGAGGCATGAGGTATCTCTTGTGAGACCTTCATTTGACTAGAATCATTGTGATATATTTGGTCATACTCTAATCAAAGAAGGTGACTAATCTATGAAAGTTAGTGATCATAGTGAAGATGTTAAGGACGATTCAACTATTCATGAGGAATAAGTGTATGCTGATGTTGGAAGTTTAGATCAATCGAATATATTTGAATTAGTGGAGGATATACCTGAGATATATGGTAGGAAACTAGCTTATGATCAATATAAATCTATCCATTATTCATTATATGTTACCAGTGGTTATTTTAATTAATTAAAATATGATATTTTTGGTGATTTTAAGGAAGCCTTTCTTGGTTTGGAAGGTCTATGGAGCCTGCTAGAGAGGAATACATTAAAAGGACCATGATGCTTGTGATTTCTAAACTTCAACAAAATTTTTATCTTGAGATGAATCTGATGAAAATGAGATATTGGATAGTAAATAATAGTTGGGTTATCCTTAATTAGACCTTTTTGATATTATGGTATGATAATGCCAAATGTTTATGAGTTAAGTATTTCCCACTCCTTCTCTAACTCCTCCTATTCAGTAAATCTTTGATGAAATCAAGATCAGGAAACCCATTAGGGATGAGTTGAAGATTATGTTTGGTGAGTTAATAAAAACTTTAGAAGATTTATTTTATGGTTTTCAAACCCATGATTCAAAGACTTTAGAACTTTGTAGAGACTATGTGAAGAAATCTTGGCAAGACAGAGAAACCATGAGTAAATCTATTGATTACTAAGTTAACTATATATTTACCAAGTCTGATTTAAAGGGTATGTTTAAAAAAAATTCCTTGTATCTAAATATTACACCCTTTATTAATGATTTTAGGTCTCAAGTTGAGAAGTTAAATGATATGAATCCATTTTTGGAATCTTTTATGGTGAATAGGGATGATTTCCTTTAATATTTGGAGCATGGTCCTAGAGTAGTAAGTGATTTTAAAATATTAATAGAACCCTATCTAAACAATTCTCACATTTCCATGATATCCCCTTCATCCATTCTTATGTTCCTACCTAATACCACTACCTCCTCTACCATTAATCTTTTCGGCTTGCCTCATAGAAAATCCTTTGAGAAACTAAGATATGTTTCGATATGTATAATCATTAGTGACCCTCCTTTCACCTCTTCACCTCATACTAAATCTTACTCTGCTTCCAATTCCATAAAAAAGGATCCAATCCTTCCTTCAAATATGAGGGATACACCATACTAGGATTTAGACTAGAATCTATGATATAGACTTTTTTTAACCCTTCTTGTAACTCCCTATTTCTATATTAATGTAAAATATTATTTTATTCTAATTTTTATTTTACCTTATTTCTTATAAATTTATTTGTACTCAATTTTTGATAATCCCAAAAGGTGGAGTTAGTGACAAATTTAAATATCATGAATTGAATTAACCCTAAAACTTTTCATAATTTCTATGACTTTCTAAATAGTTAATTAAATCCTCTTCAAATACACTTATAATACATTCAAATTATTTCATTTTAAATGTAATGATTTTGATCTTAAAAAAGGGTAAGATTTTTGGATTATTCTAGAACCTACTTATTTTAATTATCCTAAATCATGTTTATAATGTAGTTAATGAATTTAATGTTTTTTCAGTAAATTATTTTCATGAAAAAACTGAAAGAATGTCTATGATTAGAAGTTATCATCATAACCCACTATTTGTGTAATGTGATTACATTGTAAAGGATTTGAACTAACTATGAAGATAAAGTGGTTGTATAGAACCTACAATACATTATACTTCACCTGACTCCATGTAAACACTACACACCATGTTTCAAATGGAAAAAGTTTTTCAAAGTCATGAAATGACATTACATTAAAGTTGAGCTTACCATGCATTGAGAATCACCTTACTACTTGTGAAATCAACCTAATATGTGATGAAGATATATCTATAATTAGTACAAATGACCTAACCATGAAAATAATTAAAGTGACCACGTAAATAAAACTACCTACCACATGAAGAAATCAGGTTACCATGTCAAGGTAAGTAAAATTTTCATTAAGTAATGTACAAACTGATTTTTTTAGTAACGATATGTAGAGGATTTCCTACTACAAGATCAAATGAAATAGCTGTATAAAGAAATGAAACTACCATGAAAAGCATTAATGATAACTAATTGTGCTAACTAACCATTTCATGTTGTCATGCCAACTAACCATGATTTATGTAAAGACATATTTCCATGTCTAATTTTGGTGTGGAGTGTTTCAAATATCAAATCTTGGAGCATTAATTGAAGCATCAGTGCATTTCTGACTACATTGATTTTCTCAAATGGATAATTCTAATAAAGATATTCTTAAGAAGAGAAATCGATCAAGTTAAATGAGAGATAAGAGAACACATGATCCTATAGATAATAACAGAGGATCCTAATCATTCACATATTCTAAAAAGAATACTCATTCAGAAAACTTCATGAAACTCTATTTTCCTAAACCAATTTTGAAACTTGTCTGAGCTCCTTAAAAACAAAAATTGAAAGGAATCCAAGATGACTAATTGTCTTTGGATATACTTTCACCAAATTTCTCTTATCTCATATCTCTTTCTATTTCCTTTTATGATTTAAATTTGAGTTGTGTTTTGTATTTATCTATTTATTTGTATAACACAATATCCTGGGATAAAAGTTATATTAATTCATACCCTCTAACATATTTTCATTATAATTACCATGACAAACCATGGAAGAGGTCATGTGTGAAATTTAGTTGTTTTTATCCCACATATAATAATGGAAGAGTCTCGGTTCCTAGAAAACCTTATGGGTTTTTGTTTATAAAACATTGTCCAGGTTGTGGATTAGTTTATTTAATAATAAACTACTTATAAGCATGGGATTTCCAAGTGGAGGGGATTAAGTCTCAGCTTGACACAAAACCCCTTGTTGAAAATTATTTTGTTCTTTATCTGTTTTGTGTTATTTATTTTAAATAAAAATAGTTTCAATTTTCTAAATAGATTAATCAAAAAATAACTTTGATAGTTAACTAAAATCTGTGTTTTATATACAATGTTTGATATGTGTGGATTTTTTTTCAAAAGTTAGAGTATTTGAAAAAGTATTTTAATGAATTTTTATCCATGTTTTGAGAATCCTTTCAAATATCAAATAATATGAATCAATTATTTTTATTAAGTGGGAATTGTTATTAAATTAGGGGATTTATGTTTTTAAATTAATTTTAAACATATTTTTTTATTGGAAAATCAATTCACCCTCCTCCTAAGGCATCCATTGGGACCAATTTTTTTTAATATAATAACATTGAATTTTTTTAAGTAAAGGAGGTTTAATACTATGTTCAATGAGTATAAAATTTGGAATATAATTTATATGTATCATCATTATTCATGAAAACTTTATTTATAGATGCGACTTGATAAAAGAGTTTAGTAGGAGGGTTTTATTAGATGTTCATAGAGGGATATGGTATGAATTTTATAGAGATATATAGAGTTTAAAAAAACCCTAATATTGTAGCAATCATTAGGCCTCTCTAATAGTATATCATACAAGATATGATACAATATAAAATTATGTATGGTTTTTTATGTATTCTTAAAAGAGTTTAAGAATATAAAATATTTCATGTTATACAAAAGAAAATATCCACTTTATCATTATTTTTTGTTGGAGGCATATATTATGTGAAGTGAAATGATTATCGATTTATTAAAGTATGATTTTGAGTTATCTCTAACTGATGGTTATCATGGGGTGTTTTAGATTGTGCTAAAATTTTAAGGTTATAAAGCGTATGATTTTTTGTATAGATACAAATATTTTTCAAGAGATATTAAAAAGAGTATTTTGTGCTAGATAACCCTCCATGTGTACTATATGGAGTGTGACACTATAAATTTTGAATGTTAGGGGTGCATGTTTTATGTTGAATCTCCACATCAAAGGTTAAAAATACACTTAGCATGAGAATATTTATACTTTTATACCTTTATTAAACCCTTGAGGCTTAGATAATCAAGGGGTTGTTGGGTATGTTGCTGATCATGTCATTTATTATGAATTAACCAAGATAATATTTGTCCTTTCATATGAAATTTTTCCTCAATTGAGATAGACTAAGGGAATGTATAATTATACTTAGATAAGGTACATGTGATATAATTATCTACCAGGATAAGGGGAATTTGATGTGATCATCTTTTCATATGAATGAAATGTGATGTATTAATTGATCAAATCAGTCTATAGTCAGAGAATTTAGAGCATATTAGTGGGATATACATGATTGAAAAACTTAGTGTCTGATAGTTATTCGATGTCTTGTAAAAATTGACCATATGATCATGAATACTTGTATAAATCTGATATAGTTGGTGGAAACAAGTATAGAGGTACATGTGTTTGGTATAGATCATTCTAGGTCCATTTTTATGTTGAGTAACATTTATTATTTACTAGAGGCTACTATTTACTAACATTTATGGATTTAAAAATTCATAAATTTTACTTACATTTATGAATATAGGAATTTATAATTCTTATCAATGTTATAAATTCCCATTAAGTCACACTTTTTGGTTGTGAAAATTAGGATCAAGTATATGAAACGTTAATAGCTAACCCAAACATGTTTTAAAGGATATCCAAAATATTTTTTGGTTGTATTTTCATAAACTATTACATATTATGTGACATTTGGTGAAAATGTATGATATATTTTCTAAAATTATTTTTGTAATATCCAAAAGAGTTTTGGATATAGTTTTACAAGTTCTTACATATGATATTTCATAAGATGAAAGTGTGCCATCTTAGTGAGGTTTTAGTGCAAGTAATAGATTGTTTACTAAAGGTCGAACCATGATGTGGTAGTTTAGACCACATCACAGTTTAAAATGATATACACAATGGCATAGTGTAAGGAATTATTCCATGGTAAATCATGCATATCCATGCATGTAACGTGACAACATGCTATACTCTCCCCAATCATACTCAGTTATTCATCATATGATGATAAATTTAATAATATTGAATAATATATTAAATCATTTAATAATCAAATGACAATTAATTAAATTGAGATAAATGTTTCAAGAGTTGAATCATATAGAGCATTTTTATGAAATAATAAATCATTGTATGACAGAGTTTTTTAGTTCTTAAGGACTATTAAAAGGTGGTTAGATCATTATATTGGTTGTGTGAGAAAATTTTTATGTGATATTGTGTTATAACGCCTTATGAAAAATCTATTTTTAGCTCTCTTTATATCCTATCATTGGATATGGTACAAGAAAACCATTGTAAATAAGAAGTTCCTTCTCAGAAATTAAGAGATTCATGCAACCTATGGATACCCTAGATGTAACTAACCCTTTAGCTATTTGTCAGTGATCTATATAAAACACTTGTGTGAAGATTAAGTCCAAAAGTAAAAGGTACATCATTATTTATTTATTTTTAATCATTCAAAATATATAGATAGATCTAGGTTGTTCTCCAGTTTTAGAGTTTCCATCTGCTGCACTTTGGATAATATTCAAACACAAAAAATTGATATTTTTATTTTCTATATAATCCCATTTTTAAAAATGCTGATAGAGAAATCTTACATGACTCGAATACCCTTAGATTACATAGCCTGAAAGCCAAGTGGTATAGAGGCCATTACATACCTGAAGGCCCAAGACGAAGACCCCACCTTAGTACAACACTTACCCATATTCCTGCATCCATATGCTTTATATTTTTGATGTCATACCTTTCACATCAATAGATTTTCATTGCTTCATTTATAATCAAGGTCATTAATAGGTGCGTCCTAGCCACTCCATGAATTAACCCCCATAGCCAACTAGTCAACAGAGGACACCTTTTCATCTTCATTATCTCCACCACTTTAGAACAACATCATCACCAGAGAACGCATTTACATCTTAAAATTTTCATTATAAGTTTATATTATTCCTCTGTGTGTCTTTTTGTGTTTTTATAAATACATATATTAAAAAACAAATTTTTTTACATGTATTTAAAAATAAATATAATTATACATTTATTCGCACATACATATTATAATGTATATACATAAGTATATAGAAGTATAAATTTATACACATATACATATAATATATAGGAGTGTATACACACATACATAATTTATTTTATACAAATACACAGATATGCATGCTTGCATTCATACAGAAGTAAAAATGTGTTGTGTGAGTGCATATATATAAATAATAAATATACTAAAATTTATATAATTATAAATGTATATATAAATACATAATATAGTTATATATGAATGTACATACATATATACACACACATAAAAACAAATAAATTATAGTGAATATTTTTACTGTAAATCTGTAGTGTTTTTTACACATTATATAGATTAAGTAATTTTTTTATACTTATATATGTTGAAATGTATTTAAAAATTATTAGATACATACATATGTACATACATACATACATACATACATATGCACATACATACATACATACATACATACATAAATAAACACGTATGTACATACATACATATATAATATGTTAAATTCTATTTATCTTATCAAAAATATATTTTTATTTTATAATTAAAAACATATGCATGTTTATTTTAAATTTATTTTCATTTTCTACCTATCAATCACACATAAACATACACTCTATATATATATTCCTTATTATTATAATTATAAAATATGATTATATATATATATAATTATATATATTTTTAAAACAGAATTTTTTTTAGTCTGTTTAAATTATAATAATTAATTATAAAAATTGTTTTTAATCTACACACCATCGAATGGAATGACCCCATTTTTTCACCTATCAAAATTTCAAGGAGAACTTACCTGTCACATTTTAGGTGGGAAATTGAGAAGATGTAGTCTGAAGTGGGGTAATGTTTGGGTTAAAAAAGATCATATAGGAACACATCTTTTTTTGTACCCATAGTAGGGATATTTTGACACATTATTTAGACATTGTAATATTTTATAATTAAAAAAAATATATATACATTCCATTGTAACTACATATTACATACTAACCCATAATATAAATTATATTAATTTTTTAAATGACTTTTTACTTTCATTTTACATTATAAAAAATTAAAATTTTAACACTTCATGGATAATGTTATTTTTTAATATATATAAATAAAAATATATTTTTTAGGTTGATGTTTGGAGGCTAGGCTAGGGGGTTTGGGATTCATTTGGGTTGATCCACCTATTTAATTACCCCTTAAATGGGTTTTCTAACTTTATGTGATTTATTTAAAAATAAAAAATGTTTATTTAAGAGAGTTATAAAATTTATGTCACCCACTAGATGATTTAAATCGAGTAAAAATATAAAACATTAAGTTTTTTTAGAAAAATTCATCGATAGGTATAATTTTAAAAAACATTTAACATGGGATGTAGTTAAAAATTTAAAAAAGAGAAAGCTTTATTACTTTGAATTTTAAGTATAAAAACTAGTTTAATTAGTAATTTTTAGTTTTTAAAAATTATTTACCCAATTAAGTGTAATAAATTTAAATTGTTGAATAATTGTAAATATAAAAATAATAAAAATTCTTATATGTTATATCTATTTAAATATAAAGAAAATATTAATTTTATATAATGTATAAAATGATATAACTTTCATTCATGAAATAAATTTTATACATGAAATCAATTTTATTTTTTTTAAAATTATATTATATTCAAAGATTTCTATTCATATTATAAAGGATCAAAAATTTATTTTTAAAATTTAACTTTGTAAATTATATTTATCTCATATAGTACATTTAATAAAATTATTTTTCAAAATATTATCATTTTACATGAAATCATTCTTATTCATTGAATTAAATAACATTAATTTTTTTTAAAAAAATTATAATTATATCAAAAATTTAATACCATATTGTATATGAGATAAATTTCTTTAAAAATTATAAATAATTATAGATGAAATTTATATGATCTTATACATGAAATAAACATTAAATTATAAATGATGTATCATTTTATATAAATTTTTTATCCTATAATATGAAATAAATTTTATTTTTTAAAATATTTATCATTAAAATTGAAATTTCTATCATCTTATACATGTGATAAATTCAATTTATAAATGATATTTCATTGTATATGAAATTTATCTCATATATCATATGAAATAAATTTTGTTGTGTGTTAAATTTATATCCTCTTATACAAGAGATAAATTTAATTTTATAAAGAGTTTAAACTAGAAGTCCAATTAGGAATTTTTGTGCCTATTTTGATTTTATTTCACATTTTATTCCAAATTATGTCACAAAAGCATTAAAAGACCCAAATTTTGTTATGTACATGGAATAGGAACTTAACTAGTTTTTAAGAAATGAAGTTTCAGAATTGGTTAAACTGCCAGAAGATCAACAAGTGATTAAAACTAAGTTGTTTTTCAAGAATAAACTTGATTAATATGGGCATATTGTAAGGAGTAAATATATATTAATTAATTAAGTATATAGTCAAGATAAACACATTTACTATGATGATACTTTCATGATAGTTTTTATATTGGATGAAATTCAAATTTTATTATCTTATACAACACATCAAGGATTCAAGCTATATTTACTGTATATAAAAAATAATTTCTTAATAGAATTATATCAGATGATATATTTTTAAAACAACCACTAGTATTTGAGAATGAGAAAAATCATGATCATGTATTCAGTTTTTTAAATCTATTTATGAACTAAAACAAGAATTGTGAGAATAGTATGAGAGGCTATCACAATTTCTCTTGAAGAATCATTTTGTTAAAGGTAAAATTGATCATATTTTTTTTATTAAATGGTATTATAAGAATATACTAATTATTCAAATTTATATCGATGATATCATATTTGTTTCATATAGTATGTTCCTTTTTAAGAAATTTTCATATTTCATGACTAATAAATTTGATATGAGTTACCCAGGTAAAGTCAAGTTATTTTAGTGATTTTAGATATATTAGTGTGAAGATGGAATTTTTATGAATCAAAGTAAGTATGATAAGGAATTGGTGAAGAGTTTTGGAATTGATTATTATAAAATCATGAATACTTTTATGAGTACTACTTGTATAATGGATGAAGATTCTATTGATAAATTGACTGATAAGATAATTAGAGGCATGATTTGAATTTTGTTATATTTAATGACTAGTAGACTTGATTTGATGTTCAACATGTTCATGTGTTTAAGATTTTAAGTTGGTCTAAAGGAAATTCAATTAATAACAATAAGGATAATTATAAAGTACTTAAAAGGTACTATTAATCTTGGTTTATTTTTTCTAGTGAAATAATATTTTGGGTTAAAGAGTTATTTTGATCCAGGATTAAGAGTATCCAAGATAGATAAAAAAATAAATAGTGGTTTGTGTCATTTTCTAGGTAAAATAATTTTTTCATGGAGTTCTAAAAAGCATCTATCTATATATTTTTCAACAGTTAAATTTGGATATGTTGAAGTAGGAAGTTTTTGTGCACATACACTCTAGATTATCCAAATTTTATCATATTTTGATATTCATTTTGAAAGGATATTGATTATGTGTGATAATTCATTAGCCAGACCTATTATTGAGAACACTTTAAAATATTTTAGAATGGATCATATTGAAGAAAGGCATTACTTAGTAAGAGATCATGTGAAAAAAGGAAATATAAGTTTATAGTTTGTTCTTTATGATGAACAAATGAATGATATTTTTACAAAGTCTTTGGATGCTAATTTTTTTAAAAGATAAAATATGTACTTTGAATTTTGGAAGATTTAATTTGTTTTCTCATTACTTATATATTATGATTTTGGAATTTTTATAAAGTGTGGAATACTATATATTAGGAGTAATAAATTTACACATTTAGTTTTCTATGAAGTTATCCTCATATATCGTTAAGTCAAAGACTCTTATATATACTATGAATTATACATATGATCTTAGTTATAAATTTCACTAAGTATTATACCTTTAAAAATTAATGAATTACATTTTTTATACTTTGAGATGTTGGGTTTTATGATTAATATAAGGATTACTAACTATAATATATGATTGATTATGAAAATTATGGAGATATTAACATCATGGTTTTTATTTATTCTTTATATATGAGTATTCTTTTCCATAGTAAATATATATAAATTTCTTAGTTGACTAAATGAAGATTTAAATAATCTTAAATTATAGTGATTATTTCAATGAAACATTATTAGAGATATAATCTCTAATAGATATCAAGATTTTGAATGAAGGATTATATATATTTTAATTAGTTAATTATTTCAAAGCTATAGTTTTTAATGGGGATTCATGAGTAAGAATCTTGGAAATAAATTATTCAATGGATATAGATAATTAAAGTTGATAATTTTTTTAGATATCTCTAGAAATAGTGATTTAACAAAACCTGAACCATACATGTGAGATAAATGAGGCATAGAAAATATTCATGATTACTTCAATACTTCAATTATTTTGAACATATTTATCATGCTTAATTTCATTTCTAAAAATGACCGAGAAACTAAAATAGTTCATGATATATCTA
Source organism: Viscum album (assembly GCA_963277665.1). NCBI lineage: Eukaryota > Viridiplantae > Streptophyta > Magnoliopsida > Santalales > Viscaceae > Viscum > Viscum album. The sequence goes on along the minus strand of OY728132.1, from coordinate 585,503,704 downwards.
TCTGAATCTAGTTTTGTGGTTTTGTATTTATATATTCTTTTTTTGAGTGTATTGTAATTGGTTTATGATTTTCCCTATAAAAGTATGTTCTATTTGGTTTTACCTTTATAAAAGGTATAGGTCTGTAATTGGGTTATGAACCCCCATAAAAATTAAGATTGTGTATTTGGTTGTGCCTCCACTAGAAAAATCTGGTTGTAATTAGGTTGTGACACCTCTTGAAAAGTTTGGTTCTTAGTGGATTCCATATCTCTTAAGAAGTACAGGGGTATGAAGAAAATATGATATATCTTTTTGATCCAAACTACTATAAAAATCAATCATATTCTTATTTATTTTTTATATATTTATTTTAAATTTTTATTTGGTCAATTCACCCCACTTGAATTTCATCCATTTGACATCTGGAAAAAAATAACATAATAAGTGACATTTATCTCATATTATAGATTTTATAAATTTAATATTTTAAAATATATATAAAAATATCTAAAATTTATCTCATTACATATATAAAATAAACATGAGTTTATAAAGTATGCATCACTATAAATTAAAATTTTCTCACCTTATACAAAAGATAAATTTAATTTTTATAAAAGAAACAATATAACATGTGAAATTTATCTCATCTCTTACATGAGATAAATTTAATTTTTATAAGATTTATTACAACAAGTGAAATTTATTTAATCATTTAACTGAGATTAATTTTCTTTTAAATATTTAAAATTTTCTCCGTAATAATATGAGATAAATTTTATTTTATAGATGATATATCATTGTACATTGAACTTATCTAATATTTTGAATGAGATAAATTTTTATTTCTAGAATGTATCTCATTATAAATGAAATTTATCCTATCCCATGCATTAGATACATTTTATTTATTAAATGGTATATCATTTTTGGTAAAATATATCTTATCATGTGCATGGGCTAAATACGATTTTATAAAAGATACATTATTTTCAATGAAATTAATATCATCCAAAAAATTAAATAAATTTCATTTTTAAAAGATATAATGCAACATGTGAAATTCATCTAATCTCATATATACGATAAATTTAATTTTTAAAAGATATGGTATTATAGGTAAAATTTACTTCATCCTAGACATGATATTTTCCCCTATATATATATATATCCTTTTATATGAAATTTATCTCATCTTTTACATGTGATAAGTTTTATTCTTGAAAATATTTTTGTGATTGTAGATAAAATTTATCATTTTTCATAAAATTTATCTCATATTATACATGTGATGAATTTAATTTTTAAAAGATTTATCATAGTAATTAATATTAATCTTATCTCATATATGAGATAAATTTTAATTAAAAAAGGTTAATCTAAACTGGTAAAAATATAAAATTTCATTTTATAAAAGATTTTTTATTCTAAGTAAAATTTCTCTAACATCATATATGAAATAAATATAATTTTTTAAAAGATGAAAACATCATTCAACATCTATACTTTTACATCTTCATTACATTAACATATAAAATTTAGTTTTATCTTATTACCTTTTTAAAAATAAAATAATTTAAATTAAAGCTCTAAATCATTGAGAACATAAGGTTTTTAAAATAGAGTAAAAAAACCTATCATAAATTTATAATTATAAAAAAAATTATACATTCAAATAAAATGAGAAACTTTATTACCATCCCTTATAATTAAAGAAAAATAATTCTACTCAAAATTACCAAAAAGTCTCAAAATTTGATCTAATAAAAGCCCAATTAAATTGAAAAAAAAACACTAATACAAAAAAATTATTTTAAAGTGATAGTAAAGTTCCTTTATTAGTTCTTAAAAAGTGATGACCACCAAAGAGAGGTTAACAAAATGCCTTTATTATCACAGATAAAGGCTGCCTTTATCAGTGCTTTTATTTAACACCGATAAAGGCAACCTTTAATAATGTTTCATTCTAGTGCTGATAAAAATTGAAAAAAATATTTTTTACACCCTTTATAAGTGTTTGATACCCCCTTTCTCAGCACTCTAATCAACCACCCCACACCCACCCCTTCCTCAATTTTCTTGACCCCTTTCCTTAGAACTAGACAGCTGCTTACCCACCTGCTCACATGCTTAGATTTTATCACATGACCTCCATATGAAAATATAACCTTGACTCGAGCCTACTTTGTGAATCAAAAAACAATTTTTTAAATTTCCTAAGTACAGTATAGTGATTAAACCAAGGTAGTATCCTGACGTGGAGTGCACCCAAAATAGTTTTTTACATTTTAATTAAAGGACAAATTGTGTGTTCTAAATTGGTTTGATTTTGAAAATGAGGGAAATGAAACAAAAGGAATAAATTAAGAAATAAATTCAAGAAAAAATTCGAACAAAAGTTATTAAAAACTATTTTAAGAGATGGGTGATCAATTCGGGGTCAGTTTTCTAATTTCAATGCTATCCTTATTCCATTTTATTCAATCCTCTTCTGCAAAGTTGATTTAAGTGAGATTCCACAATCACTTCAACACACTTGTTTAGTCAAATGGATATGATTAGAATAGAACATAACAAAATCCTATTTTGGTCTACACTACTTCTGATGTGTGATAGAGTTTTAGTGAATATCCCTAATTGATTTAGGAAATTCCCAATCGGGTATTGTTTATCCCATACAATTAGGAATGTTCACTACCCCTCCCACTTGTATTGGAGATCACCAAGTACCTCACCACTAAACCCTGATCTATTCTGTCAAATATAGACCAAAAACTAGTGTGTGGAGAAAATTGATCATTTATCAAAGAAATAATAACAACAAAATATAAAATCATATATGATCATACAAGATAATAATAACTGCTATTGTAATTTGAAAATAACTTCACATAATAGGGAGAGTTTTTATTCAATCAAGTGAAAGAACTCAAGAATTATAAAAATATAAAACCTACCCTTACCCAATAACTCATATGTTTACCCCAACATGGTAAGGTTAATTTAGAATAATGGGGAAGATGAATGCATTACAAAACTAATAATAAGAAAAGATACAAAAGAAAGAACATAAATTTTCTCCTCCAGAATCTGTCTACCAGAAGTCTGCTTCGGTTCTATCCAATAGATGGTCGAATAATGCCATAGTACCTTACTATAAGATGTGAGGAATTTTTTTGGACATCTACCCTAGAAATTTCAAATAATTTTGAGCCTTTTCAAATAATTTATGTACACCTTAATAGAACCAAATTTTTCTTGCCACTGAACACTATTCCACCAACCCCACTTTGACCAGTTCAAGGGTAGCCTTAATGAAAGATTTTATCTATGAAATATAATTTAATTCTTACCCTTAGAGTTTTATTTATAACCAATATATAATCACCCCATTTAAATGTTGGTATATTATGATATATCTCATTGAATGAGGTAGGGTCCATTCTTCTGACCATAATATGTTTTCATATTGAATGATTTTTTTGTGCTTATGAGATTTCGAATGGGATCTGGGTCCAAAAGACTAATTTGTATCCCACAAACCATTAAATAATAAAGAAAGGAATCAGTCAAAATAGATAAGAATTTTAAAAGTTATGCATGAAATACAAAGGTGAAAGAAAACTATTAAATTTATAGAATTAACCAATTTTGACATTTAAGCTAAAAAATCACAAAAATCATAAAATGATAAGCTCGAATTGATTAATTAGTAGGGATTAAATGATTGAAAAATATATGAATACTTATGAAAATATTAGCTTTTTCAATTCCCCCACACTTAGCACTTGGACTCCTGTACGAGAAAACATCAATGGGATTAAATAATTGAAAAATACATGAATACTTATGAAAATATTAGCTTTATCAACTCCCCCACACTTAGCACTTGGACTCCGGGACAAGTAAACATAAATATCAAATAAAATAAAATTTTAAAACACAAATCCTTGAGATACAATAATTTAACACCATGAAACAAAATATATAATGCCTTATAAAAAACAATTATTTCAATTTATTCATTAATATCTTTTAGTATATTTCCACTTAATTTATCCTCCTATGTACACAAAACACTTACCTCACTTTCATTTTCTCTTATCACACAAATGTAAAATTTTTCAACAAAGTATTTCTCATCCACACTCATACAATGGTCACCATAGGCTTGATAGATTCCTACAGCTCTACCCAATGTGAGTCAAGGACATATGTTTATCATGATTAATTTTTAGGTTTTTTTCTATAGATTTAAATTGGTAGGATTTATATGTGAAATAATCTAAGGTTTAATGAGGAGGGTTTGGCCCTTTTGAAGCAAAATTTTAGGATTCAAATTTTTACTCAAGTATGGTCTCCTCCTCACTCCCCTTAGCAGCAAATAAGATCCAAAATATCATTTAAAATTCAAGGAGTGTTCACACCATTAAAAATTTAAGAAACAACAATGTCAATATTCTCAAATATAATTTTTCTTGAAAGATCTATATAGGAATAACTTTCTTTCTCGATTGGAATCTCCAAAATGGCACAACTTCTTTTATCATGAAAGTTTTAGAAAGGAACAAATTTCTAAGAATGAATTTTTTTAGTAGAAAAATCAACTCTTATGCATTTTTTTTCCATATAAATTATCAACAAATTAGTTATCATAATATAAGAATGCTTCCCCCACACTTAGGTTCAACCAGATTACGCAATTTCACTTCAAGATCAAGTTGGATAGGGAAAATTGGATTTTATTTTGGCTAACCTAACAAGATTATCATGGATTATAATGGATAAAAGGATTAAATGTTAATGGTAGGACATTATAAAAAGGATTATTAGAATAGGTTCTTTAAAACCAAAGAAATGCCTCAATCATTTAACACATAAGTACCTCAAACCCTCATGTTTTGACAGAAATAAATAAAAATCTGGTTAAATCATGCTTTGAATGGTTCTATTAATAAGTGAGGTTAATGTAAATAATATGAAACAAATTAGTTCATAAGCCTGACAAGAAAGTGATTTCAAATATAAAAATAGTGATATGTGGCATGATATTAAAAAATCATAGTACTTTTCATGAAATTACCAAAGATTTGAACTTGAAACAAAGTCATTTTTAACATTCATTTAATCTAAGTTTCATGGGATAATTTTTTCAATCATAGACATGGGTTTAAAGAATGGAAATGATAATCATTTCTTCTCAAAAAGTTTTAAAAACACACAAATAATGAAAAAGAAACACACCAAATTTGTAAACCACACATTTTTTTGGAAAACAAAAAAATAAACAATAAATGAAAATCCTAAACTACCAAGGTTCCCTCCCCCACACTAAAATGATATAGTTTCCTCAATGAATTAAAGTGTATTCAACATGTAATAAGATTTTAAATTAAATTACAGTAAGAAATAAAGTGTAAAGGATAGGTACAACCTGATGGATTTATTGATAAATAGGTTGAAGGTGTGTGATCTCCTCCACTATCTCTGATGTCATGGTCTGAAGAGATTTATTCAATCGATGGCCATTAAAAGTGATTGAATTCTATTCTCCATAATTCAAAATCTTCATAGAACCAAAATGATATACATGAGTAAGTATAAATGGAACTTCCCATATGAAATGAAGTTTTCCTAGAATTAGCTTGAATCTTTTATTGAATAACAACATTGTGTCTCCAGGATGGATATCCTTCAGTTGGACTAGCTTATTATGAGACACTAGTTTTTCCTCTGTTTAAATCTTGGAATTTTCAAAATCTTACATTCTAATTTCTTCTCGATCCTGAAACTATAATATTAACTCCTTCCTAGCACTTTCAAGATCCAAATTCATCTTCTTCATAACCTAGTGTACCTTATGTTCCAATTCCATAGGTAGGTGATATATTTTTCCATAAATTATCTTATATGGACTCATTCCAATCAGGGTTTTATAGGCTTTCCTGTAATCCAATAATTTGTCTTCCAACCTTTGGCTCTAATTAGTCCCATTTGAATTAATAGTCTTTTCCAAAATTCCTTCGATTTCCCTATTGGACACTCTAGCTTGACCATTAGTCTATGGATGATAGTGAGTTGATGTTTTACGATGCACCCCATACTTCTTCAGTAAATAATAAATTATCTTATTGAGAAAGTGAGTCCCCTAGTCACCGATGATGGATCTAGGTTCTCTAAACCTACAAAATATGTTAGCCCTAATAAAATCACAATCAACTTTAGCATCGTCAATCCTGGTGGATTTTTCTTCCACCCATTTAGAAACATAATCAAATTCAATAAAGATATAATAATTTCCAAATGATATTCATAAAGTTCCCATAAAATCTATCCCCAATCATAAAAAAATTCATAGAACTTATGTAGTTGTTAGAGAATTTCTTGTCTCTTTGAAATATTTCTAGAAACTGATATTTTTTACACCTTTTTCAAAATTCGTGAGCATATTTAAAAAGGGTGGTCCAATAAAATCTAGATCATAAAGCCTTTCTTATGTTCCTTTATGGTCCATTGTGGCCTCCACAAGATAAAGTGTGACAAAACACAAAGAAATAAAAAATTTCAATTTCAGGAAAACATCTTCTTATCACTTGATCATTTCAAATCTTCCAAATTAATGGATCATCCTTGATATAATATCTAGATTCATATTTCTTCTTTTGAATTTGGTGGGAAATTAAATGAGATGGGAACTAATATGTAACCAGATAGTTGACTATATTGGCATACCAAATAACATCACCATTGATGATGTAGAGTTGTACTCCTAGAATCTCATCATTAAGTGGGTTCTGGTTTGGAATTTTTGCTTCAGGGGTTTGGGGTAGTCAACTTAGATGACCAGAAACCTGATTTTTAGTTCCTTTTTTATCTTTAATTTCCAAATTTAACTCTTGTAAGAGTAGCATCCATAACACTAGCCTTGTCTTTCCATCTAATTTTTTCATTAAATACCTAAGTTATTCATGATTTGAAAAAAAAACTTTAGTAACAAGAAGATATGATAATAATTTATCTAGTGAAAAGGCAACTACAGGGAACTCCTTATAGGTGTTTATGTAACTGATTTTTGTGAAATCCAAGGTCCTTGGCATGTATAATATTACTTGAAGTTTTTTTAATTCTTTGTGATAGAGTGGTTCCCAAAACGTGGTTGGCTTCATCACAAATAAACTCGAAAGGTTACACCCAGTTGGGTGGTTGCATTATTGGAGGTGTGATCAACCTTTTCTTCAGTTCATCAAATGTCTTCTTTCTTGAATAATCAATATTAATGTCAGATTCCTCTATTAGTAATCTTGAGAGTGGGAGATAAATATTAGTAAAATATTTGATGAATATTCTTTAAAATCCAGCATATCCTAAAAAGGATCTAACATGTTTTAAATAAGTTGGATATGGTAAGGAATTTATTACTTAAACTTTTGAGTTTTCAAACTCAATCCCTTTTTGTGAAATTATATTCCCCAACACTATTCCCTTTTCAACAATGAAATGAAATTTTTTTAAATTTAAGACAAGATTATTTTTTATGCATGTTTTCAAAACTTTTTTCCAAATTTCCTAAGTAATGATCAAATGAATTACCAAAAACTATGAAATCATCAAGAAATACGTCCAAGAAGTCATCAATATGATATGAGAAAAATACTTACCAAACACCATTTAAATGTACCCAGGGAATTTCATAGCCTTAAAGTCATTATTTTGTAGGAGAAGTTTACAAAAGGATAGTTGAAGGTCGTCTTCTCTTAGACTTCTGGTGCAATCAGTACATGAAATTATCAAGAGAATCCATCTAAAAATAGTAATGAGTTTTTCTAGCTAACCTTTGTAGCATCTGATCGATGCATGGAATGGGAAAGTGGTATTTTCAGGTAACTTGATTTAGATTCTAGTAAACTATACGCACTCTCCAACTATTTTGTATTCTCATGGGGATCAATTCATTTCTATCATTTTTAATAGTGGTCAGACTGGTTTTCTTTGAGACTACATGAATGGGGCTAGTCCACTGAGAATCCGAGATTGCGTAAATGTTGTTAGATACTAGAAATTTCTCTATCTCTTTCTTTAAAACCTCTATGATGGTGCGATTGAGTCTTCTCTAAGGTTGTTAAACTGGTAAGGCATCACTTTCTAAAAATATTCTATAAGAGCAGACCTTGAGATTGATTTCGAGTATATCACCTAAACTCCATCCTATATCTTGGACATTTATTTTGAGTAGGTGAATCAGAGTTTGTTCTTATGAATGTGATAGGTTATTGTAAATCATTACCACCAATTTCTCTCCTTCCATTAGGTAAGCATACTTCAAATTACTTATAAATGGATTAAGTTAAAGACATGGGGGTTTTTCAAGGGATGATATTGAATTTAGGTTTGATAATTCTAAGAACAGAATCTCTGGTAACATCTCATTTTCTTTTAATAAATCATTTAAAAATTCTTATTTTACCTAATCCTCTAACATGAGATCAGGATTATTAGGTTCTTGGGAATTGGAATTTTTAAATGAAAAATGTTATCTTAAAGATAATAAGTCATGAAGTATACCTGAATCTTCAATTGGTTCTATACCTTCTTCATGGGAGATTTAATAAAGTGAGTGATTACTGGATGGATATTTCATTGTATCAAGAATGTTGAAGTGTATTGTACTATCTCCAAGTTCCATTGTGAGTGTTCCTTCATGAACATTAATGATAGTACTAACTATTTTCAGGAAGGGTCTCCCGAGGATGATAGAATAGTGTCCTGATACTCTGTCTTCTTCCATGGTAAAGACTTAAAAGTATGTTGGAAATATCAATTCTCTTACCCACATGAGTACATCTTCTACAACTTCATCTGAGAATATAGTGGATTTGTTTGTTAATTAGACCACCACTCGAGTTGGTTTTAGTTCTCTGATTTTCAAGGATGAAAATATTTAGTGAGACATAAAATTTATTGAATCTTCTAGATCACATAATGTGTTAGTAAAATTCAAAGACCCAATAGTGCAGGGAATAGAGAATGTACCCGGATCTTGACATTTTTTTTGTATCATTGGTGCGATTAGTGATGAGATGCTTCTTCCTAAGTTGATTATCTAATTTCCATCCAATCACATTATTTTTGTGCATAATTCCTCTATAAATTTTTCATACTTAGGGATTTTTTGGATTGAATATAGTAGTGGTATGTTGATCTCAAACTTCTAAAGGGTTTCCTAAATTTCCCTTTGAATTTGGTCTTCTCCAAATTTCTTTGACTTAACTAATGCAGATGGTAATAGTGATTATATATCCCTTATCCCCCTTTCTCATTTTTGCAATGGTGTTTCTGGCCTTTCCTACATAAACATGGTTCTTTATCATTTTTTTATGGTCTCCTTCTATTGGATGGATGGGTTGAACTTTTTTAGGTTTCAGAGAATCATAATTCTCACTTTTTTTAGGTGGTGTGATCTCTTTTCCACTTCTTATTATTATCATGTTTACATTCTCCTTTAGGTTTGGGATTGTTTGGGTTGGTATTTTACCTTGATTCTTTGTCATAATTTACAGAAAAATTCCAAATTAATTAGTTAGATTATCAATAATATGTTATAACCCTAAAATTTGGTTCATAGATTCATCTATTTAGTAGTTGGTGCACTTGTGGAAGACTACTCATAAGTCATTTGTTGGAATGGTGGTGGTTGAAAGGATTGTTGTTAATGGAAAGCCTGTTTATAGGATTTTTGGAGTGGAGGGGGATTCTGGTATTTCCGCTGAAAATGAGATATATCCTAGTTTTGTTGGAATCCATATCCTATATGGGTTTGGGGTTGACGTGGCTAATTTGGTTGAAATTGCCTTTTCTGGTAGGCTGCAACACAACTTTTTTCCCTTTCACTTCTGCACACTGATCAGTGTAATGATAAGTAGAAGAGTATAAACCACATACCTGAGTCGGGTCTTGTTGTTCCTTCACTTGGTTCATAGATATTTGTCTCATCAAACATGTTATTTCCTTAAGTATTGATTCAAGTAAGGGTGAGGAAGAATCAGAAGTCATTGCCTCATGGATTCCTCTAGTGATCGTACCTCTAGTTCTGAATTGCTATTAGTTTTGCACAATCTTTTCAATGAGACCTCTAATATCAGTAGGTTACTTGTCAATTAGGGATCCACTAGAGGAGGTGTCTAGAAGATTTCGATCATTTCCAAGTAATACTTGGTAGAAGAACACAAGGAATTGGTTCTTTTCCATTTCTTGGTGTGTGTAGCTTGCACATAGTTTCTTGAAACATTTCCAATATTCATAGAGAGTCTCTCTATTCAATTGATGTATGATGTAAATCTATTTTTTATTACGGTTCACCTAGATGTAGGGAAGAATCTCTATAATAAGATTCTTTTGAGAACTTCCCAAAATTTTATATCCCCTGGTTGAAGATTGTACAACCATTTATTTTCTAATCCCTCAAGTAAGAATGGGGAATTCCCCCAACTTTACTTGATCTTCGGAAACTCCTTGGGGTTTTAAGATGGAGCAGGCATAGGTTAACTCTTGGATGTGTCGATTTGGTTCTTCACCTGCAAGGCCATGAAATTTTGGTAGAACTTGGATCATATTATTGTGTAGTTCAAAATCATTTTCTATGGAAGGGATAGTAAGTTGGTTATTTTGATTAGAAAATTGATGTGTGTAGATATCACATAGAGTTTGGTTGATATTTTCAACAATTATTGTAGGTTCAGAGTAATGAATGAAAGTATCACTTAAATTGGTGAGGTTTATTTACTCAAGATCTATTTGCAATTTTTTTTTCTCAATTGGGTTATTATTCATTTAATTTTAGGATCAAATTCAATTAAATGGTTATTTTAACTATGGGTAATTCAGGAAAGTTTTTTTTAGTTTTTGTGTTTTGAGGCACTACCTCCCTGTAAACAGTGACATGTTTGATGCACGCCTATTGTGGGTGTGGAATTTTTTTAAAATTACCCAATTATAGTCTAATTATTAACACAAGGTTTTATTTCTATGAGGAGTGCACACATAATATTTTTCCACTTTTTAATTAGAGTAAAAATTGGGTATTTTGAATTGGTTTGGTTTTGAAAATGAGCAAAATGAAACAAAATGAATAAATTAAGTAATAGATTCAAGAAAATTTTTCAAAAAAAGTGATTAAAAACTATTATATGAGATGAGTGATCTAGTCGGGGTCGGATTTTTAATTTCAATTCTATACTTGTTCCATTTTATTCAATCCTATTCTACTAAGTTGATTTAAGTGAGATTCCACAATCGCTTCAACTCACTTATTTGGTTAAATGGTTATGATTAGAATAGACCATAAAAATAATAGTTTGGTCTACACTCCTTCATATGTTTGATAAAGTTATAGTGAATACCCCCAATTGATTTAGGCAATTCCCAATTGGGTGTTTTTTATCCCATAGAATCAAGATTGTTCACTAACCCTCCCACACGTACTGGAAATCGCCAATTACTTCACCAAAAGCCCTAATATTTTCTATCGAATATATACCAGAACCTAGTGGAGGGATAAGATTGATCATTTATAAAATAAATAGTAACAATATAATATAAAATCATACATGATTATACAAGATAATAATAACTGCTATTATAATTTGAAAACAACTTTGTAGAAGTGGGAGAGTTTTTATTCAATCAAGTGAAAGAACTCAAGAATTACAAAAATAGAAAATATAACATTCCCCAATCACTCAGAAGTTTACCCCAACATGGATAGGGTAATTTATAGTAATGGGGAATATTAAGGCATTACAAAACTAAGAATAAGAAAAGACAGAAGATAAATAACATAAACTTTATCCTCCAGAATTTGTCGACTAGAAGTCTTCTTTGGTTATTCCCACCAAATGGTCGAATCATGACATGATAACTTCTTATATAAGATGTGAAAAATTGATTTTTCCATCTACCATATAAATTTACAAGCATTTTTATCCGTTTAAAATAAGTTATGGCCTCCTTAATAGAACTGAATTTTTGTGGACTCCAAACACTATTCCAGAGACCCCACTTTGACCTGTTCAAGGGAGGATTTAATTAATGATTTTCTCTTTGAAATTTAATTTGGGGATTCCACTTTTAGTTGGATTCAGAACCAAGTTAAAATAATCCCATTTAAACGTTGGTATATCAAGATATAACTCATTGAATGAGGTAGGTTCAATTCTTCCGACCAAAATAAGTTTTCAAAATGAAATATTTTTTTGGGCTTATGAGAGTTTGAATGGGCTTTGGGTCCAAAATAATAATAATTTATATCCCATGAAACATATCATACTAAAAAAAAGGAATGAATCAAATTGGATCCACATTTTATAAGTTATTCTCAAAATAAAGAGGTGAAAGAAAATTGTTAAATTTACAGAATTAACCAATTCTGACATTAAAGCTCAAAACTCACCAAAAATCATAAAATGGTACAAATAAGCTCACATTGATTAATTGGTAGGGATTAAATAATTGAAAAACATATGAATAATTATGAAAATATTAGCTTTATTAGACCTCTTTACCATGAACCTACCATGTTTTATTGTGTATTATGATATAATTTCTATTTATTTATATATATATATATATATATATATATATTTATTATTCATATATATATATATACAATTTTTTTTTATTATCAAATATATGTTTTTTTGAGTTTACATGTGTGTATGAAATATATATATATATAATTAAATTTATTTAAACATATTATATATTAATATTCATTTACATATATTAGAATATAAATAATATATATCTATTTATCAATACACATGAATATATATATATATATATAAACAATATATATAAGCGTATATATATTCATATAGTTTTAGTGTATACTCATTTATAAACTAAATTTAACGATAATGATATATTTATATAAAAATACATTTAAATATGATGTACACACAATATTGACACACACACACACACACACACATTTTTACTCACACAAGTACACATTTATATTTCTCTCTCACACACACATATATATTTATTTACATATATTCGAATGTACACATAAATATATATATTTTTTATTGACAGACACATGTTTATATATAAATATTAATGAATTTTAATAATGTAAATAAAATGGATAATTATTTATTTTAAATTAAATGAATAATAAATATTTATTTCCATATGTTTTATATATTTTAAAATATAATTTTATGTTAATTTTTATTTGTAAAATTGATTTATTATAAGTAAATATAATAAAATATAAATACATTTTATTATAAATTAAAATACAATATGAAAAATGACAAAATTACAATACCATAATATCAATATGAATGTAATCCTTGGGAATAAAATCATTACCCACATAAAAAAACAACAAAACACCCTTAAAAAATGTTGAAAGAAAAATGAATATTAAACAAATAGGGTATCCTAATTAAAAACTTAGTTTTTGAAGCATTTTAAGCCTTTTTTGGACTTTAAATAAAGTGATTGGGGTCCTCCCAAGTCACCATGATGTAAATATATTTTCAGGTTTTGATTTGATAAGTGATAGAGCCCAAACTGACACCCAGATAAAAAGTTATGATCATTTGAAGTCCAAGTCATGTTTTCAACTTATCTTAAACCATTCGTTAATTCATTTAATTTTAATGTAATCAAATTGCAATTAAATTAATATTACTTGATAATAATTAGAAAATTATTAAATAATAATATTTTTCAATTAATTTATAAGTCATTTCCTCTAAATATATTATATATTAATTGTAAATGCATATTTAGCATTATATAAATCACATTTAAAAAAATATATTTTATTTATGTCAATATAAATATAAATATATCTATATATTATTTTTAATGAAATATATTTTATTTTATGAAGTATACCCTTTATCAGTTTTTGTAGAAAAATTCTGACAAAGGTCTCTCTTTATCAGCACCTTTTTACTAGCACCGATAAAGGCCACCCTTTATCAGAACATTTTTTCTAGCACTAATAAAGGGACCCCTTTACGAGTGATTTTTTATTAGTGCTAATAAAGGGACCCCGTTATCAATTATTTTTTATTAGTGATGATAAAAGGAACCCTTTATCAGTGCTTTTTTAGTGCTAATAAAGAAACCATTTATCAATACTGATGAACACACCCCTTTATCAATGATTTTGTTTGCGCTAATAAAGGGTTACTTTATCAACATTTTTAGCTAGTAATAATAAATTCTAGAATTGGATTAACCTGAATTTTAAGTAGTGAAATTCCCAAATTGAACATAGTAATCTATGATTGATAATCTAATTCAATGATGATTTTTTTTGTATTCTTGATCCTTTGTAAACTTCAACACTGAATAAACAACACCAACTTCAAAAATCAAAGGCCTTTTATGCCGATAAAATATTTATGTATTGAATCTTCTAATAAACCATATGAACTTATAAAAATAATACCAACACCCACCAATACTGACCCTTTCACTATAATTTTTTTTACATTAGTATTGAGTTTAATAAAATCAGTTGAAGGTTATCTCTATAGTTGAACATGCAATTACTGCTCAACTCTATCAACCAAAATTAGATGCTTTCTTTTAAATTTCCAAAAAAAAAACTAAAAGTTTCAAGGATTGATGAATCCAATTCTCTTCTGGAAGAATCTTGTGTTTAAAATAAAAATCATTATACCCCATTTAGATAAACCAGGCTACATTGCCTTATGAAATTTATTGGTGTTGAGAATCTTACTCTAAAAAAGAAATACTTGGGAAACACTATAAAAATTATTTAAATTCATTTTAATTATCTTACCACATATATCCCACAAATTTATAAATTTACTAAAAACACAAACGAAATGCATAATTTATTTTTGAAATTCCTATCAAAATGGATATACACTTTTTTGTAACAAAATATTGCCAAATAAAAAAAATCTGACATATAAGAATAACTTTACAAAGTTTCCATATAAAATGATAATTTTTTAGAGGGAGATTAGATTTCAAAATCTGCTTCCAAACCTTATCACAAACAATCAGGTTTCTATTCATTTCCAACTATTATATAGAATTAATTGAGTGACATTCATCCTTAGTGTATCTCCAGTAAACTTGATCACCCAAGTGATACAGTCACACAATAATACTAAGAATAACACTCTTATCTCCGCTAGTAAAAATAAAATTAACTTTATTTATAAACCAGCTTGAAAACTCATCATTAAGAATCTATCTTACCACCATCTCACTTATATCCAACTAAATAGGATAAGATACAATCATACTTGAAATATCCATTACATAAGGATTATTCAATAATTTCACAATATTTCTATTTATAATCCTCCAGTAAATACCATATAAAATTAGAGTTTATGTCAATAAATTACATGACATGAGAATATAGGTCTTAACCTATGATAAACTTGGGAAATATCAAAAATTGAATCATGTTTTTTCTATGTAACTTGAGAACATGAACTTGCAATATAAAATAATATCCAAAATTACATTGAAATTATCGCAGTATTAAACTTTCCCATATAATTGAACCCTATCCCTCAAGATTATTTAGGATAATATAAGTTATCCTAATAAGATATTATATGATTTTTTTCTTCTTTATTTCATCAAGGTCACTGGGTTTCCTCTTGAAAGCATAGGGTTAAGGGTGAACGTACTCACAAACTAGTGACCCCAATGAAAATGTCTCCCAGATGCCCTCTTGCTCCCCTAGAAATGATGAGGCTAGGAATATATTTACTTCATTACATGGTACATATCTACAAGTTTTTGATGATAGACATTGTAGATTAAGTCATTTATCCAGTAATGGAACCCCTTATTCCTTCAAGGAACACAATCAGTTATCTAGATTTTTTTGGAGTACCAAGGTCTGATCATATTATATTGTTAATTGATATAGGTTTGGGAGATGCTTCTATAGGTTTCCTATAGGGTAAACCTGTTACAGAGTCTAATTTTGTGCATGAAATTCCTTTTTCCTAAGTGATATATAGATTGAATCATTCTTGGGATCAAAGTTCATGCTCTTAGATAGCACCAAATTCTCAAATGAGTGCATTTAATAAGAACAAGGATACACAACTGATTGTTGATGGAGATGGATTTACTCTCTATCAACCGAGAAAGTCTAAATCACAGTGTCTCACTAGGCATCCTATTAGTAGAGAATTAAATATAAATGTTCAATTATCTTGGATTAACACAAGAGACCAAGATCAATTTGGGAGGCATATTAATCTATATGGAATTGATTATTTTGTAAATTACCATGCTATCATAGAACTAGAAGGTGTGACTAAATTAGGGTCAAGTGGTGAAAAACTACTGACTGGTGTTTCAAACCTTAGTTCAACATTAATGGTTAAAGATGATGATATTATCCCTTCCACTATATCATGGTGACATATTAATATGAATATATAAATATAAGTTCAGAATTAGGAATGAAAAATTGATGGATATTTGATTAAATATGATAGGGAATATGGAAAAACATAATTTTATCAGAGAAAGGTATTTACTTCATAGATATTAGGTTCTATGATTAAGGAATTACAACCTATATTATGTGATCTCAGCCCAAATACTTATAATTCATATTCTCATCCCTAAAAAGGAAGATTTATCTAGTTTTTTAGTGGTTATTTAGTGCTCATACATTTGATGCTACCACTCCAAGTGAGTTTATTGCTGAATCTTGTTCACTATTTTACCTTTTTAGCTGTTGATTTTGATGTTGAATGGATTTTATTTTGGCATTTGTTAATGTTTCCTTTTTTATAATGGGATTTTTTCCTATTTTATTGTGAGCGTTACCACTAAATCCCTAAAATTATCATTCATGACAATAAGAATATTTAATTTGAGAAAGATACATAACATACATAGAAATAATTTGAGAAATTATTTTCAAAAGAATATCCTTACCAACATTTCAATGATTTCCCCCATCCACCAATAAATCTGTTTTTAAAATTTGATCAATAATAGAAGTATACATTTCTTTTTGGGATCTCCCTATTGTACTAGGAAACCCAAATCATTTATTAAAATTATATACCTATTTTACTCTAAAAGGATTACACATTTCACTCCTATTTTAATTAAAACATTCTTACTAAATGATACTTCGGTATTTTAAAAGTTAAAGCTGTTCTTAGAATATTATTTATATATATAAATCAATTTTATATAAATTTTACATTTTTCATTCATTTATATTGATATAAGAAGTTTACAATCTAAAAAAACTGAGCAATTTCTGGACCATTTTTACTCACCTTAAAACCATGAATCTTAACTTGGGTAGCTGTATAAGAGATAATATTTGAGAAAACATCAATTATAATAATAAATAAACAAGTTTAAATAGGATCACCATATAACAATATTCTTGAATGAACAATAGTTTTAAAAGGATACCCATTAATATCAATTTTTTCATGCCATAGAAGAAATGAATCTAGTAATATTAAAAATATAAATATCATAAAAGATAAATGTTTCTAGAATAAAGAGAATCATATTCATACCTATCATATACCTTTATCATATCATGTTTTAATTCTAAATATCCTTTCCTTACTTTTGATAATATTTTTACTAAATGAAAATCTTATTGAGGAATGATAACATTGTCTATGACTAGGAATTTAGGCATAAATGAACTTTTCATATTAGAAATAATGGAAGGTATTATCCCCCTTAGTTTATTAACCATAATTATTGAAAATATTTTATAGGTAACATTGAAAATATATATCATTTTAAAATCTATAATTAAACCTAGATTATAGATCTTAGGAATCAATGTAACGAGTTCTTTGTCAAAAGGTTCAAGAGACACTTGACCCTTTCTAAAATTGTTCATAAGGGTTATAAAATTAGGTTCCATTAAATGATTTTTTAAATATAGAATGTATCCCATCTTAACCAGTACCTTATTTGAATGCATAGGCATTAAATCCTACCCTAAATATAGTTAATCATAATATCACTCATCTTAGTTTAAACAATCATCAAAATACACATATTAATTTCATATTATATAGAAATATACTCCCAAAAAAAAATTAATTTCACATATAAATCATAATTAATATTTTTGTTATCCTCATTTATTCGATCCAAAAACCATCATCTCGTTTTATTTTTGTAATTATATTATTACTCCCCCATGTAGTTTATTTATGATTAAACAAATTAGTGTTTTGATTGAATTTATTGATATAAGAAATTTTGGATCTAAAATGAAAATATTATTCTTTATTTGATAACTGATTATCAAGATTATTTTCAGATATTTTAATTATACTTATAGTTTCGTCATTCATCAAATTTTCATAAAGAGATTTAAGATCTCTTTCAATATCTTCAATTTTATTATCAAATTTATAAATTTATTTTCACCCCACTTTTGAAGCTTTTGCCACCATTATATGAAATTTATCATTCTAATTCAACCCATATTTATGATTAACTAATTTAATAATATTTTCATAGTTATGATACTTATGATAAAATGTTTTAAATTTAAACCATGTTTTCTTTCCTTAAATATATTATTTTCATTTGTTGAGAGGAGAATGTGACAATGGTTAGAAGAAATTGTATATAGAAAACAAAAATTTCTACTTAAATACCTAGAAACTGGTCAACTTGTTCATAAAATGTTGAGTTTACAGACCTTCCTCAAAACTAAGTAAATAGATAACATTAAAAACCAAGGATTGAAAATATTGATCCATATATATAATTATATAAGGCTGTTATAGAATTTAAATCTCTATTGTATCTTCCAATCTTATCACTAATTTCATTAAAATCACCCTAACATGTGTTGGACCCTAAAAATATTTCTATATTATTTTATGTAGTTTCTAAATATTAAATTTATTCCCACTACTCATCCGACCATACAAACCTATAATAAATCAATCTCTACCAACATACTCCTATATAATTTCTACAATGTGATATTGAAAAAAATAATTTATATAAATATGAATTAAGTTTTATTAATGAACAAACAAAAGTGTAATTGGTATTATTTTGTTTTCCATATATGAGAATGAATCATTAGATAACATGTTAATGATAATCATTCAGCTTAATTTTAGTGTTTTTTTGATCACAATGAACAAGTTTTTTTATATTACTTAATATAATGTATATAAATGGTTTTAAAACCTTAAATAATATATAATACATATTTTATAATAATTTTAAACCATAAAAATGGTTTCATGACCATCCTTGAAAGAGAAATTAAAGAATAAAAATTCATCGCCCAAGAAGGTTGTAATCTGCACCTCCCGAACAATGATTTATTTTTTAAAATAATGGGTGAGAGAAAGGAGTTTAATGAAATATATCCCATTAAGGTTATATAATTTCAGTATATAGATGATATTGAATTTATCATTACCATTTGGATAGAGTATGTAATGAGAGAGTAATAAATGTAAAATAATTGAAATTATATTAAAAGAATAAGAAAGAGGATTTAAATCTTGAATTATCCTCCTTTAGAACCTCCTTAAGGAAAGGGGTTTTGGTATTTGGGTAAGACTAAGAGATCCTAGATGTGGGGAGATGCTGGGGAAGAGGATTTGGGAATAACTTTGACATGATTCAAGGATTTTGAGGAGTGAGGAGAAGAGGGGGTGAGGGTGGGTTTTATAGTGGAGGAGAGGGGTGATTTCTCATTATTTCATTCATTATTTTATTATTTTTCTCAAGAAAAACAATAATATTGATTCTTGTGTCTAAATACAGTAATAAGTTCATGTGAGTTCGAACCAAGGGTGTTTACATAATCTATGACTCATGAAATAGTGTATTTAGTTCATAATGTATTTATAATATAAATTACCTTATTTTAATATTCACTAAAAATTCTAGTATTTCAGAAAAATCCCAAAAATCCACCCAAACCATTTTTATGAAGTGTATAATAAAAAAATGAACTCAAATTTCTAAAAATAATTTTATAAATATGATAAATATAATTTTTAAATAAAATCATTATTTTCTTGAAAAATACAGTTTTAAATTTATAAATGATTTTAAAACACATTAAAAAATTTAATAAGGTATCAGAAAATTATCCTAAAATCATAAAACAAAATATTTTTTCTTTATGAATACATTTTATGAAAATAAACTTTCTTTTAAATCAATTTATTAATTATAAAATTGTAATTAAATATTTATTTCCCACAAAAATACCAACACTTAATTATTAATTTTTAAAATATTCACATTATATCATAATTTCATTTATAAGATGCCTAAATTTTATTTATAATTTCATGGGGGAGGTTACTATTAATATGGGTCATATTACTATTCATAATGGTCAAGTTACTATTCACCAAAAAATTCAGTTGATCCTATCAGACTTTAAATATCTGACTGATCACAACCATGTATCTCTATTTTTCAAAATTTAAATCACAGGAGATGAAATATTACGTTTAATGGATATGTTATAACTATCTTATTTAAATAATTATAATAATAAAGTCTTGTTTCATAGAGACTTAGTGTTTTTTGAATTCTATTTTTTATTTGTAATCCATTAAGGTGTTATACTCTCCCCTCCTATAAAAAATTTCATCCTACAAATTATGATAATGTTACCTCATAAAAATATTTGGGTAGGTCTTCATTATAATATCCTCAGGCTCCCACATCGCCTCTTCAATTTTATGATTTTTCCAAAGAACATTTTCCATCTGAGTCATCTGATTCCTCAACACCTATTATTTAGTGTCCTGAATCCAAATATGCTCTTCACAGTAAGATAATTCTGGTTCCAATTCTACTCCTTCTGAAGTGAGTACATGTGTTGGGTTTGGAATGTACTTCCTAAACAAAGATATTTGAACAAATTTTATACCTTAGAATGTCTAGGTGTAATTTCCAAATGATAAGCCACAACTCTAACTCTCTCTATAATTTCAAAAAGGACCAATGTACCTAGGGCTCAATTTCCCTTTCTTCCCAAATCTTACACCACCCTTATATAGAGATACTTTCAAGAAAATGTGATCTCCCACTAGAAATTCCAAATCCTTCCTCTGATTATCAGCATAGATATTTTTCTTATTTTAAGCTACTTTTATATGAGTTTGAATAGTCTTTACCTTTTTTATTGTTTCCTCCACAAGATCTGGGCCCACAAGATTCCTTTCACCAACTTTATCCCAACAAGTTGGTGTAAAACATCTATTTCTATAAAATGATTCATATGGTTTCATTTGAATACTTTAATGGATACTATTATTATAGGAAAACTACACCGACGATAAATAATGATCCCACATACCATGAAAATTAAGTGAGCATTATCTCAAAATGTCTTCTAATGTTTCGATCATCCTTTCTTACTACCCATCAATTTGAGGGTGATAACCAGTACTCAAATGAAGCTCAGTCTCGAAATCTTTCTAGAGACTACTCTAGAATTTCTATGTAAATATCAAGTCACAATCAGAAACAGTTGATAGAGGTTCTTCATGAAGTTTGAAAACTTCATTAATATAGATTCGTGCAAGGCACTCCAATGAAAAAATCCTCCCTTATAGCGATGAAATATGTGGATTTGGTAATTCGATCAATAATCACCCATATTGCATCTTTATTTCTTGGGGTTTTTGGAAATATAGTGAAAAAATCCATAGATATGTCATCCCATTTTCATGCTATAACAGGAAGGGGTTGCATGACACCCCTAGGATGTTGTCTTTCAACATTCACCGATTGACAAACTAAACATCATGATATATAATTACAAAATTCCCACTTCATATTATCCCACTAGAAATGTTCCTTCATATCTCTATACATGTTAGTGCTACCAGGATGTATAGAGCAATTAAAGCTATGGGAATAATCCAATAAATCCATTTTTTGCTAAGGTATAGAGGGAACACATAACCTCATCCCAAACTTCAGAATTCCATCCTCACACACAAAATCTGGAAACTTCCCATCATTCATAACTTTAATTTTCTTTTTGAATATTCACATCTTCACACTGATAAATTTTAATTCTTTCTAATAAATATGTTTGGGAAACCAGTTTAAAAATTAATGATGTTTCACCTTCCTTGATAATTTCCATATCCATCTTTTTTAGATCCATATACACAAGGTCCTCTTCAATCCTCATTTTGTTCAGAACTTCATGATCCTTCCTACTCAAATAATCTTATACCTTTTTTCCTTACTTGGGTGGTAGTTTATTGAAAAATCATAATCCTTGAGTAGCTCGAGATATCAGCTTTTCCTTATGTTGATTTCTTTATGTGAGTAGATATATTTCAAGCTCTTGTGATCTGTATATATCTCACATATTTCAACATATAGATAATGTCGCAATATCTTTAGAACAATGATCACAAATTCTAAATCAAGATAATCAATTAGATAGTTCTATTCATGAGTTTTTAACTGCCTTGATGCATATGCAATAAATCTATCACTCTGCATAAGGACACAACCATATCCTTTATTAGATGCATCACTATAAGTCACAAATCCACAATTTCCTGATGGTAGAGTCATGATTGGATCATTCACTAACCTCTTCTTCAATTATTCAAAAAATTATTCACATTATTTTGTCCATACAAACTTAACCCCTTTACGAGTAATCTTGGTTAACGGGTTAGATAATCAGGTGAGGTTATAAATGAAATGCCGATAATAACTTGCTAAACCAATAAAACTACATACATCAGTTATTTTTGTTGGTATAGGTCATTCACGAACTGCATTTGTATTCATAGGATCAACTAATATTCTATCCATAGAGACAATATAACCAAGAAAAGAAACTGTTTGAAGCCATAATTCACACTTACTAAACTTCTCATATAACTCATTTCTTCTAAGAATCATCAGAACAATGCACAAGTGATCCTCATGATCTTTGTACCTTTTTGAATATAATAAGATATAACCAATAAATACAACAAAAAATCATCAAGATATTCCTAAAAAACTAAACTAATTAGATCCATGAAAATTGAGGGTGCATTAGTCAGTTCAAAAGGCATTAATGTAGAATGATAATGCCTATACATGGTTTGAAATGCAGTCCTTGGCATATTTTCCTACCTCACATGAAACTGATGATATCCAGATCGAGGGTCAATCTTTGAAAAATATTGGGATCTATGAAGTTGATCAAATAAATCATCAATGAGAGGAAGAGTATACTTGTTGTTTATCTTAATAGCATTGATTTCCCTATATTAAATACATATCCTCATGGACCCATCTTTCTTCTTGAAAAAGAGAATAAGGGATCCCCATGGAGAAACACTAGGGTGAATAAATCCTTTATCACTCAATTCCTCTAGTTGTTTCTTTAGATACATTAATTCCACTATTCCAATTTTATAAGGAGTCATTTATAAAGGTCTTGAACCATGAGTTAAATCAATAGAGAACTCAACATCCCAGTCTGGAGGATATCCATGTAAATCCTATGTAAATACATCGATATATTCTTTCACAATAGGTACATCCTCAATTTGAAGAATTATTTCCTTACCCATAGATATTGTGTTCCAATCCCCCCCCAAATAATTTCATTCAGTAGAGATACTGGGGGTAGATCTAGATAAGAATCAGATGGTGATGTTTCTTCTCTAACGATAATGGATTCTACATCATTCTAAAAAATATTGACATCCTTCTACTTGCAATAGATTTCCCCATCATAATTTCAAATCCAATCTAGACCGAGTATTATATCATAATTAATCATGGGTATGATGATATGGTAAAAAAAATTCCACAATGCAACCCGAGTCGACCCTAAATTGGTCACCTAAGCCGGGCCACAACAAGGCCCGAGTGGCGTTCCCGATCCTCCTGGGCTGGCGACAAGTTCCAAGGGCATCAAAATAATGATGATGGGAATGATTTGGACCAATATAAATAAACACCAGCAATAGAATAATAAAAGGGAATTCCAAAATAAATAAACCAAATAGATTGACTAAGAAATAACTGATAAATAGAATTAACTAGACCTGATGACCACTGAAATTCCCCATGATCCTATGGGTCACACTCTGATCACAAGACTCAACATATCCCATAGTGATTGAGATCAAGCTAAAACCTACACCTAAGACTAGAATCATGAACAAAGTATAGGTGTGAGTATTAAAACTCAGTAGGCATTCCCAAGTAAAATATTCTCAAATTCATTCCCTTTAAATAAAGAAACATCAATTTTAGGTTTAAACTATAATATATAAAATTAAGTTTTTTACATATTTTACCTTTAAAGAAAATCACGGTCCATTTACCTTCTTATTTTAAACCAATTTATTTTATAAGATGGAATATTTACCCTTTTTAAAGAAATAAGGATAGAGAAGAAGGAACTGGAAACCATTTTTAAAAACCCTTTTCCATAAACAGTAGAAATTCATTTTATCACCTTTATAAAGAGATGCACAATACAAGGAGACAAAAGCAATGACCACACAAGGGAAATTGAAATTAGAAATCTGAGTGATCAAACAAACAATTCACCTTAATCATCCACCATAGATAAATAAGTGCTGAAGTACATGCGAGAAAATATGAGCTCATGAATAATAAAGAATGTACTATACATGTGACTCATTCGGAAGGCATGCCCTACCCGATGATGTCGTAATGCAGAAACTCTTGATCGTTGCCCAACCTGGCATGAACAAGGGCCCCAATCCCATTGCAATGATAAAAAATAACCCCCCTGCTATGGGTAATAGCTAGTTAAATAACCTAGACAAGTGAAACAATCATTCACCAAAAATTTGCACGCTATGCTAGTTTCCCATGTTCAGACTAAAAAGGGGGTGAGCCAACAATGTAAAATAAGAATCTAGTCACAAGTACATACATCACACACAATCAATACACACCACAAGGTCACCCATGAGTCACCCCAAGGAATACATCCCTCACCTTTAAACAATTATTTTACAAGGGAAGTCCCAAAACAACAAAACTCCCATCTTTCGTTAACCAAAAAGACGGGTAAATATTACAAGGAGAGTTTTTAAGATAACCATTTTTACAAATAAAATTCCAACTAGGACTGACATGATTTTCTCAACCCAATCCATTTCTTAAAGAATCACACACACATCACTTTGAAAACCAGAAAGAGACTTTCCATTTCAGAAACCCAATTCACCACTTTACATCCAAATCAAATTTATAAGGGACAAAGAGGAATTTCATCAAACACTTATTAGTCACATTTAACAATAAATTCCATACAATTCAAATTCAAATAGGGACTTACATTATTTCATAATAAGCAATTATTCTAAAAACCTGAAATTACTAACTATCATTAAATAAAAGTGTGAAAAACAAGAAGTCAATAATTATTTAATTCAAAGGATAATGAATAGGAAAACCTACCTTAACAATGGAGTATACTAAGATGAGACACTTTGAAACTTGATGAATTGGATCGTGACCACTCATAACCGGCCTACACTCGCTCACATATACCTATATATATATATCCATAATCCAATGCATGTATTCCTTGATCCATGAGGGAATAAATACATGGAGGAAATATATATATTATATATATACAAACCTAAATTATATGCGTTCACAACCTCAAATGTTGTTCAAAACTCAGTATAACATATCCTAGAATTATAGAAACATAGATGTAAGGTTCAATGCACCTAAAAATCATATTTTAATACTAAATACGCACCAAAACCACATAAAAATACAATTTAAAACCCTTGAATAATTTAATAAAATAATTTTACCACATAAACATATTAAAACATGTTTCTCACCCAACAACCAACCCATAAAATATTTTCATAAAAACAACTCATTGAATTACCCGTAAAAAACATACTCACTTTCATTATAAAACCCATTACCGTCACATAGCAAGACAAAACATTTGGAATTTACCTTTCACACCACAAAAATTAATCAAAGAACCTACTAAATTAATTAATCAAGAAAAATAATTCACCAAATAATTTTTAGGCCCAGAACCACATACCTCAGATGTAGAAATTTTCAAAATTTGGTGAAAAACTCCAATCAAACCTTAATATCACCACAAAGAAATGAAATTGAACCCTAATAAAGGATATTTAACCAATAAAATTCAAGATTAGAACCCCTAAAACGAAACCCTAGATGCTGGAAAAGAAAACCCTAACCAAGAATAGGAAGAAAATACAAGAGGGGAAAAAGGGGGCTCAGCCTTGTCGTAAGGGAGGACGACCGCCAAGGGGAGCTCTGTCGAAGGCGGATGACAGACAGGAACTTGTGGGGGGGGGGGAGTGGAGGGATATGTCTAGAGGTGTGAGCTAGAGAGGATTTGTGGCTGGGTCATGCTTTCTATAGAGAAGTCGGCCGAGTCACCGGAGGATAAGGAGGGGAGCCGGTTGGTTGAGTCGCTGGAGGAGAGGTAACCAAGGGGAGGGGAGGCGTGCACGTAGGGTAAAGGGAGGGAGAGGCATAATGGAGAGTGGGAGAGAAATATGGGAGGGAGGAAAAAAAATAAATGGAAACCCAAAAAAAATTAATCTTAACATAAACCAATAGTAATAATATTTATAATAATAATAATATCAATACTAACAAACATTATATTTTTTAACACTATTAAAAATAATAATACTCTAAAATAATAATAATATTATCATTATTATTAAAACCATTTTTCTTTTAAACATTATTTCATGCCTCTTACTTCATTTTATCATTATTATTACTTTAATGCATTATTTATTTTTAACTTAGGGAAACTATGTGGTTCTACTTTATAGATCAAGCGACCATGCATGGACTATGTAGTGGCTTCTTCCCATTCTAGAAGTCACCAGAAGAGAACCCAGGATGACCGCTTGGCTTCCACTAGTTGTGCGGTGTCCATACACTTGCCTAAAACCCAAAAATTTTCCAAACATCAAGAATTTAAACTAGGGACAAGACCCAAACTTCGACAATGGTTTTTCTAAACCTCAAACCCTTGACAACCGGTTCCTGAGAAAAACAACTGAGACTCGACTCGGGTCGGGACAAGGATAAATTATAAACCTGATTATTACAATTCTACCCACCATAAAGTGTTTACCCCTGAAAATATATCCCAAGATTTCTTAGAAAATAGAACTAGTACACCCTTTTAGTTCAAAGTGGTTCTCGACATACAACAAGAGGGAGAAGAAAGAATACAATCAACAAAGAGAAAGGACCAGTAAAATAAACTCAAGAGACCAAAAATGGACTCCTAACCAAGTGAAAATCACCCCCAAAAATTAAGACACCTCCAGTTTATAATGAAAAGATAGAAACTCTTACAATGTACTATTCAATATCCCAAGAAAAAACACCTTAACATTCCAGAAAAGCTCACACATTATACCAGAAACAAACAACAAACCCAACGAGGCTACCAAAACCATAAATCAAAATGTCGTTGGGCACTCGTTGACCCCAACATTAAATAAATAGTGGGGCTTGGGGTTATATAGCATTGGAATGAGACTACCAACCACCAAACCAAAACTAGGGATAGAACAAGATTGCTGACATGGGGGAGGATCAAGTGGACTTCCCACCATAAGATTTAGCTAAAATTCGAGATGGAATCAAGATACCAATATGGGGAGGCCTGAATGGAATTCCCACCATAAGAAAGAGGCTAACACCGAATTGCATCATAGGAAACTCAGCGAGACCCACTATGGGTCTCCCCACCATAGGAACCAACAAATTTAACTTATCATCACGAATTGACTCGGTAAACCTAACATGGATAACTTGGGGGATTCCACACGAAAAAATCCTCCCACCATAGGGGACACAATTAAAGATACTCCAAACCAAATAAAAGAAGCCACATGGTCCATCACACATATGGGAATTACCATCCTTAGACATTCCCAACCAAAACTGAGGTCGAAATAAACTCACAAGGCTATCCAAACATGACCATCCACACATAAGTTCACACCCACAAGGGTATAAGCACTAAGGTTTAACAAAATGAAACAACCCCACATCCTTATAACTAAGGAGGGACTCTCCCACCACCATGGATATAAATATTGAGGAACAAGGCCCCCGTGTCCATCTTACCACATGGGACCACTTGAAATGAAACAACTACATGAGGTTATTTGAACTGCCTCCATTTTCATCATCAGAGACAAGAATTAAACTAAGGTCATTTTCACCACTGGGGGTTCCTGACTATGCACCAACTTCACCGTGAGACCTATGGCTAGAGCTCTAGTGGTCAAAGAATCTACTACCTCACAGTCATGCCTTAGAAACCCCAAAAGAAACTTATTTTTTTTGGAACCACAAGAAACTACACCACATCCTAGATAGAACAACTAGAATTCAACACACATTGGGGCCCCGCTTACTCTAACACAACACTTTACCAAAACAGGGGCTTAGAAAATGATCACACACCACACTTTTTTTTAATTTTCTTTGAACGAGAAGCATGAGGAGGAATAACACTCAAAAGAAACGCCGTTCTGAAGCATAGGGATTCCAAATTCCCCCCAAAATAAGGATTCTTCTATTAAAAAATAAGTTGGAAAACATACCATGAAATTTACTCTTTCATTTCAAAGGAAACCCACAATGAAGGATGTCACCAAACACGACCCTTGTTACGGATGGAAACATTACAAGATAAGGGACCTTAAATTGAGTCCTAAACAATATGAGATTACTACTAGTGGCCATAACGACCTCTTATAACCCAATTCTCCACAAAAATGGATTGATGAGATCTCTTACTTAGAAGAAACCAATTAAATACCCAAAGGCCCTTTGAAACATCAGCCAACACCAATAGCTTCAGCCTGATTCCATCTTTCCTCACCAGAATTCCTTTCACTGCTTCCAGAAAGGGCCTTCAAACATAATGATGTTAACTTCACTTTTAATCACCACATGACTCAAAGAATCTAAAACTTCACCCAAATCCTCTAACTTTTATGAGAGGGCCCGATCATCTGGAAGAATAAGAGAGGTAGATTCAACCATAGACTAAATAATGAAGTTATTATTTTGATCAACTAGAGGATCTTCTAATAGCGAATCACCCATGGCCCCACATTGGTTGTTCATTAACTCTTTATGGGGTGTACAATAGAAAAAGAGGAAAAGGCCCAAAACACAATTAAACAAATCCATTGGCCCAAAGAATACCACAAACAAACACCAAACACATAATGGGAACCTACTCAAAGGTATCCTAAACATTTATACAGAAAAATCCATTAACCATTATCTCAAACTGACTCACTGAAAAAATGCAACTTCACACGTCTCACAAACAAGAAGAGTTATCGAACTCAAAATACCCTAAAAAATATTCCCAAAAATACAAAATACACACTACACAATCGCCGGTTATCAAAACACCCAGTTTTACCTCAAAATAACTTTTGAAAATAAAATAGGGTTGGTGGATTGCACTGTCAACTATGGAATCTCATAGAGTTCCACACATTCATGTTCTCATTCCAACCGAGCACTCATCCACTTCTCTCACATATTATGCATGTGGTAACTCATGAGAGTACCAAAGGTTCAAAAAAAACCTTTTATACATTCCAAAACAAAAGTTCAACCCATATCCACAACTTTCAAAAAATTTCTAGTCACAAAATCATTTTACAAAATCCCACCTTTTCAAACCTCACTCAAAACAACTCAAAAAACCCATTTTTTGATCCTTTGAAAATAAGACCATTTCCAATTTAAAATAAAGATTCCTAAAATTTTCAAATCAAGGATTTTAGATAAGTTTTAAAAACTTAAGGAAACACAAATTAATTAAAGAGGAATTATTTTTGGTGGGTGAATTGGACATATGGTTGGAAGCCACATTCTAATCATTCCACCATCACAAAGAGTGGTTTAGAAAAACATCCCTGGCTCTATATAACCTTCTAGGCCCTGAGATCTCACTGAGACCTTTGAACCAACTACCATTTCATTTCCAAAACATCAAATAACTATAAATCTAAAATGACTTAGATGAAACCCCACTTCCCCTGGTGACTTGAGTCTCATCGCGAGGTGTGCTGGCCAGGCACCCTACTCATAATTGAAATTTCAGGTCCCAATTATCCTAGCTCTATTATACCTAGAATCTTCCCCAAATAACATGAACCAAAAGAGAATGACCTGGTATGATACTATTTTTTCATGAAAAAACCCAAGTTGACCCTAAACTAGTCACTCAAGCCGGCCCACGATAAGGCCCGAGAGACATTCTTGATCCTCCTGGTCTGGAAACAAGTGTTAAGGGCATCATCAGTGTGACGATGGGAATGATTTAGCCCAATATAAATAAACAAATGTAGAATAATAATAAAAGAGAATCCCAAAATAAATAAACCAAACAGAAAGACTAAGCAAGAAGTGATAAATAGAACTAACCGATCCTGATAACCACTAAAACTCCACATGGACCTATGGTTCACACTCTCATCACAATACTCAACATCACCCATGGAGATTGAGATCAAGATAAAACCTACAACTTAGACTAAAAACATGAATAAGGTATAGGCGTGATTATTATAACTCTGTAGGAATGCCCAAGTAATCTATTCCCAAATGAATTCCCTTTAAATAAAGAAACATCAATTTTTGGTTTGAACTACAATATATAAACGTAAGTTTTTTTTTCACACATTTTCCCTTAAAAAAAAATCACATTCAATTTCCCTTATTATTTTAAACCAGTTTATTTTCCAAGAATAAATCTTTAACCCTTTTTAAAGAAATAAGGATAGAGAAAAAATAAGTATAAAAAATTTAAAAAACATTTTTCCATAAAAATTTGAAATTCATTTTATCACCTTTAGCAAGAGATTCCCCATACAAAGAGGAAAATGAAATGATCAATCAAAGGAAATGGAAATTAGCAAGCAGAGTGATCAACCAAACAATGCACCTTAATCATCCTTCATAGATAACTAAGTGCCGATGTACATTGTAGAACCTAAGATATCATGAATAATCTAGAATGTACTATACATGTGACTCATCCCGAACTCATGCCCTACCTGATGACATCATAATTCCCAAATGTCTGATCGTTGCCCTACTTGGCCTGAATGAGGGGCCCAATCCCATAGAAATGATAACAAAATAACCCCCTACTATGGGCCACTAGATAGTGAAATAATCTAGACTAGTGCATCAATCATTCACCAAGAATTCCCTCGCTATACTA
Source organism: Viscum album (assembly GCA_963277665.1). Taxonomy (NCBI): domain Eukaryota; kingdom Viridiplantae; phylum Streptophyta; class Magnoliopsida; order Santalales; family Viscaceae; genus Viscum; species Viscum album. Next base: position 585,472,392 of record OY728132.1, on the reverse strand, counting down.
GGTTCCCATGTTTATACTAAATACGGGGTGAGACGACAATTTCAAACAAGAATCCAGTCACAAGTACATACATCACAGATAGTCCACACACACCATAAGGTCACACCTAGTCACCCCAATGAATACATAACTCACATTTAAACCATAATTTTACAAGGGAAGTCCAAAACCAAGGAAACTACCTTCTTTTTTCAACCAACAAGGTGGTGACCTATTCCAAGGAGAGTTTTTAAGATAACTAGTTTTAGAAAAAAATCTCAACTGGTCATCACATGATTTTATCATGACAAACCATTTCTTAAATAATCACATGCTCACCACTTTGAATACTAGAAACACACTTGGAAACCCATTTTAGAAACCAAATTCACCACTTAAAATACGAAGCACATTTATAAGGTCCAAAGGGAAATTTCATCAAACACTTAGTAAACACATTTAATAAGAAATTCCATGCAATTAAAATACAAATAGTGTCTTAATTTATTTCATAATAAGCAATTATTATAAAAACCATAAATTACTAACTAACATGAAATAAAATTAAAAAAACAATAAATAAATAATTATTTAATTTAATGGATAATGCATAGGGAAAACTACCTCAATAAGATATCATTCAAAGCTGAGGCACTTCGACACTTGATGATTTAGTTAGCAACCACCCGTAATCGGCTCTCACTCGCATGCACATACCTATATATATACATATCCATAATCCAATGAACATATTTCCCATTCCATGAGGGAATAAGCAAATGGAGGAAATATATATATTATAAAAATAAATACCTTATGTATATGCACGTGTGCCCTAAAACATTGATAAAAAATCAGTACAACATTTCCAAGAATAAAAAAACATAACAGAAAGGTTCAATGAACCTCAAAATCCTCTTTTAAAATTAAACACACACCAAAATACAATTCAAATCCCTTGCATAATTTAATAAACTAATTTCACAACATAACTATATTAAAACATGTTTCACACCCAACAACAAACCCATAAAACATTTTCATAAAAACAACACACCGAATTACATGCACAAAACATAGCTTATTTACTTATAAAATTCATTACCCTCACATAGAATGAAAAAACATTTTCAATTCACCTTTCACACCAAAAAAATTAATAAAATAACCTACTAAATTAATTAAGCAAAATAATTCACCAAATAATGTTTAGGAATGGAACCACCTACCTCAGGTGTATAAATTGTTAAATTTTGGGGCAAAACTCCAATCACACACTAATCACTCCATAAAAAAAGGAAATTGAAAAATAATCAAGGATATTGCTACCAAAAATATCAATATTATAACCCATTAAATGATACCCTAGACACTAGAAAAGAAAAAACCATCCAAGAAGAGGAAGAAAATACCAAAGGGGAAAAAGGGGGGCCAGCCGCACCGTAAGGGAGTATGGCTGTCAGAGGGGAGTGCCGTCAGAGGTGGACAAGAGAAAAGAACTCATGGGGGGGGGGGGTGGGTGGGTGCTGGATGAGAAGGTAGATAGATGGAGGTGTACACCAAAAAGTATCTATGGCTGGTTCATGCACGCCGTAGAGAATCTAGACAGGTCACCGGAGGAGAAGCAGTGGAGCCGGCTGTTTGAGTCGTTGGAGGAGAGGCATCCAAGGGGAGGGGCAGCATGCATGTGGGGTAAAGAAGGGAGAGAGAAGTGAGACGAAGAGGGGGAGAGAAAGAGGGGAGAGAGGAAAAAAGAAAATAAATGGAAACCAAAAAAATAAACCTAATATAAAACAATATTAATAATAATTATAAAAATAATGATATAAATAGTAATAAAAAAAATATTTTTTAAGACTGATAATAATAATAATATTCTTATATAATAATAATATTATCATTATTATTAAAACCATTATTCTTTTAAACTTTATATCATGCCTCTTACTTCATTTTATTATTATTATCTCTTTAATGGATTATTTATTTTTAATGCAGGGAAACTGTGCAGCTCCCCCACACGGTTCAAACGACTGTGTGCGAACTATGCAGTGGATTCTTCCCATTCTAGAAGAAACTACATGTGCACCTGGTCTAACCGCACAACTTCTGCTAACCTTGTGGTGTCTATTCTCTAGCCTCAAAACCAAAAATTTTCGAAACTTCAGGAATTTAAAACGGAGCCTAGACCCAAACTTTGATAATGTTTTCCCGAAACCTCAAACTTATCACACCTAGTTCCTAAGAAAAATAACTGAGACCCGACCTAAGCCGAGATCGAGGATAAATTAAAAACCCATGCGTGAAAGCTAAAACACATTTATGTGTTATAAAGAGGATAAATCAAAACATATTTTTTACAATGTTACTTACCTTAGGAGTTTTGACTGAAAATTCCTTTATTAAATCAAAAGAGAAATGTATAATTTTCATGGAAAAATGGGAAGATATAAAATAATGTGATGATCAAGAATAAAATAAAGCTTTGGATATGTTTAAGGAAATTATTGAAGTACTTTTCTCCACATCATTAGGAAATTCAAACTTAGGAGTTGTGATCACATAATCTTGGACTTTCTCACTTGGCCTTTTCGGAGAAAGTTTCCTTGACTCTTAGGATGATCATTTTCATAATATCCAATATCTTTGAAATTATAACATTGAACATTGGTAACTTCTTTATTTCCCTTAAAGACATGGCCTTGATGGAATTTTCCTCCACACTTGTAACAAACACTCATACTCTTCAAGAAAGTACTAGGGTGTTTCATCCCACAATTATCACAAGAAGGAAAATCAATTCTTCCATTCTTACCCTTTTCCTTATTTCTTTTCCATAATTTCAACAACCCTCTTATTCTATTACATTCCTTTAAATTAATAAGACTTAGAGAATTATTTTTATGTATTGATATCACATGATGTTATATATTCATATGATGATAAATTTTGGGAGACTAGTTCCCTTTGGAGGAATGGTTTTAAACCATCAAAGAATCAATAAACCTTTCTCCTTGGATTATGTATATAGTCTGAAACATGTCTTTCTAATCATGTAAGAATGGATTCATATTTAGAAACATTTTTATCCTATTCCTATCTTATAATCAATAATTTACTTTTCATATCCTCTCACTGTTTTTGAGTAAAATATTCTTCTATGAAAATTTCCTCAAAACAATTCCACTCTATATTTGAGATTTCATCATCCTCCTTTGTGTTTTGAATTAATGACCACCACTGACCCAAATCTCCTGAGAGATGATAAACTTCCATTATAACCTTCTACCTTTCATTACTTCCCCAAGAGAGAAATATCTTATCCAAGGAACTTATCCACTACTCTGCTATAAATGGGTTTGTAGTCCCATTGATTGAGGGAGGCTAATGTCACATAAAGTGGTCTAACATTTCTATTCCATGTTGTGGATCAAGATGCTCCATAAGGGAAAGTTTATTGTTTATAACCTAAGTCAGCCATCCCATTATAGTTATAAGTTTCTCAGTACCAATCGTAGCTCCAATACTGATATCATTATCTTACATAGGAGGGAAATCCCTATATGGGATATGCGCGTTCATGCAGTTTCAATTCCTTCTACTATGTGCTAATTTTAAATAATGGGATACACTAAATTGGGTTATGAATAATAATGTATAATATCAAACTAGAAAAATAATTAACATAAATTGAAATTGTTTTCATGTTTAATATCATAATCATAAGTATGGTTTCTTTAGGGACATACTTAAATTTAAATCCTTCATAATTCTTTATAAAGAAAATGTGGCTTATCCTAAGAATATCAACCAATAGTGTCAAACCAGGTGTGCAGTAAGGCCCATTCCGAGTTATGTTTGAAACACCTTGTCAGAGTTGTTACTACTAGGTACATCTATACTAGAACCATGTCCACTTTTAGTATCTAGATAGAAATGTTTTTTTGGGGCTGACACCTCATTTTGTTATTAAATAAAAGAAAATTCCACTTTAAATAGGGTAGAGGGAGACCCATTACATAGCCCGAAGGCCAAGAGGGCATAAATCCCATTACATGAATCGTAGCCCCAATTTTTTTTGGCCAAAGGCCCATTCTATGAATAGTATTGCTATAATCCCCACCAGCTACAGTACCCGCATAGTTCCCACCGCAGCTATAGTGTCCTGCCACCATTATAGTGTCCTGCCGCCATTATAGTGCCTGCTGTTGCAACAGTTCCACCCCTAAAGATAGGGATGTGTTTCTAAGAATACCGACATAATCTATTCCTTAAAAAAAATTAAAGGATGTTCTTCTATTCTTATCCTTGAAGTCTATCTTAGAGTTATGTTCCCTAATCCAAGTTTTTAAAATCTAGTCTCTAAGGTTTCTACTAAACTTCCTCTGATACCAGCTATAAAGACCCCAACCCCATTTTCCCAAGGACAATGCATTATTTAATTACATTAGAATATAAACAAGGAATTTGTATCCCGAATGAATGAATAGTTTAGTATCATTGGAAAACAGATACTTACATAATAGTTTCATTACAATTTGAAATAAATTACATTATAATACCTATATTGGAAACACAAATAAACATCTATATTATCCTTACTTGTCATTCATAATATACATATTCACATCCTGAGGAAAAATAAAACATAAGAAAGGGGTGATATCAGATTCTCAGTAAAGGTATGTAATACAGTAGAAGCATAAATGTAAATCATGGTGAATAACTAAAATTACACATGCCACATAATCTTGAGCATAAAATGGAAGGAATTAAAAAATGATAATTCTATAATAAAACATAACCATGAATATTCTAATATTATAATAATAACATTAATAATCAATTATTATCTTCATAATGAGGGAATTCATAATGTTGGACATCATAATCATACTGTCAATGCCTTGTCCAAGACACCAAACATAATGGGTAAAACCCCAAGCTAGTTTGTCTCATGATACCTACCGATGCATTGAAGGGATATAGAAATTCCCACACATCACTTACTAAGTCCAATATATTACTAATATGAAAGGGGAGAAACATAATCAACATATACATTCATATTGAAACTAACATATGAAATGTAAATTACTTTCCCTAATCAGTAAACATTAACAATAACCATTTGGAGTAATATGGTGAATGTTATCAAGATAGAACATACACAATCAAAATAATCATAAACCATAAAATATGGTAGATGATATCATAAAATATTAATCTAATTAAACATAATAATCAAAAAGAGTGTTGAAATATATGAAAAATACTCTTACAATATCATCAAGTAGTACTTGAGAGAAATACTCATTTACTTTGAAAAGAAGATCTATTTTAGAAAAATATTTGTATTAAACTATAAGTGATATAATATAGTTTTTCCATAATAAAAATTTGTGATTTTATAAAAATAATGGTGTATTAAAGTAGATTATATAATTCCACTTGAAAATAGGTAAGAATTCGAGAAGTTCCCTTGAATCAGGCTCGTTTATCAGGAAGAATTTGAGAAAGATCTATTTAAAACATGTAACTACCCATAAAATAAAGAGTGATTCTTATTGGTTCACATATATATAACATTGAAACATAATTTATGATGAGTAAATAGAGAAAAAGAGTAACATGAAATAAATTGGAGGTTTAGGTAGAAAACCCTTACCTTATGTCTAAATGTGTTCTGTACTTGACCTTAACGTCATGGATAATAAAATTAAATCCATTAATTATTTAATTTAGAACATAATATACATGTATTTGATTTATTATAATTTTATGAAGTTAATTTATTGTCTTTTTTATGAGTTATAAGATACATTTTTTTTGCTCGGGAGTGTTCTATTTCATGGTTTTCACGATTAGTATACATGTATACAAGTAATGAAGTTCTTGTAAAATGGGTATAATTCTACATAATTGGAATTAAATGTTTTTAATGAATAAACATAAGTGTAATTGGTATTATTTATTATTATTTTTTTCCATATATGATAATGAATAATTAGAAAATATGTTAATGATAATGGTTTAGCTTAATTTTAGCGGTTTTTCGATCGCAATAAATTAATTTTGTTCAATTACTAAATATTATGTATATAAAATGGTTACAGAGCCTTAAATAATATATAATACATATTTTATAATATTTTTCAACTATAAAAATAGTTTCATGACCAACCTTTAAGGATAAATTAAAGAAAAAAAGTTCATCATCCATGAAGGTTGTAAATCAGCAGCTCTAAGACAATGATTTCATTTTTTAAATAAAGAGAGTGAGGAAGGATTTTGATGAAATATATTACATTAAAATGATATAATTAAAGTTTATAGATAATAATTTAGTTATAATGATAATTTGGACAAAGGATGTGAGGAGAGAGTAATAAAATAAAAATAATTGAAATGAAATTAAATGAAAAAGGAAGAGGATTTACCCCTCAAATTATCCTCCTTGAGAATATCCTTAATGAAAGGGGTTTTGGCCTTTTGGTAAGATGAGGAGCCCCTATAAATGGGTATAGATGAGAGAAGATGATTTGGGTAGAAATTTTACAAGCTTCATGGCTTATAGGAGTGAGGATAAGAGGGGGGGGGGTGAGGTTGGTTTTTATATTGAAGAAGATGGGTGATTTGTCATTATTTTATTATTTTTCTCAAGACAAGAAATAGTGTTGATTATTTTGAATAAATATAGTAATAATTGAATGTGAGTTATAACCAAGGATTCTTACATCATCCATGACTCAATGGATTTTGTATTTAGCTTATAATGTATTTATATTCTAAATTACAGTATTTTACTATTCACTAAAAATTCAAGTATTTCAGAAAAATCACAAAAATACAACCTAAACATTTTTAGAAATATAAAATATAAAAATAAACTCCATTTTATGAAAATAATTTTATAAATATGAAAATTTTAATTTTTAATTAAAATCATTATTTACTCAAAATGTACAGTTTAAAATTTATAATTGATTTGATAACAAATTAAAAAATTAACTATGGACTCTTAAAATTATCATAAAATCACAAGACAAAACAATTTTTATTTATGAATACATTTTATGAAAATAAATTTTCTTTAAAATCAAATTATTAATTATAAAATTATAATTATATATTTATTACTCACAAAAATACTAACACTTGATTATTAATTTTTAAAATATTTTCATTATATCATATTTTCATTTATAAGGTGCATTAATATTATTTATAGTGTCATGGTTGAGGTTATTATTCATAAGGTTCATATTAATATTCATAAGGATCATGTTTCTATTAACTAAAAAATTAAGTTGATCCCATCAGACTCTAAATAAATTATTGATCACAACAGTGTATATCTATTTTTCAAAATTCAAACCACAGAAGTGAAAAAATTATGTTTAATGGATAGGTTATAACTATATTGTTAAAATAATTAAAATAACAAAGTTTTTTTTGTAGATACTTAGTGTTGTGTGAATTCTATTTTTATTTTTAAATCCTTAGGGTATTACATATCTCCTTCAATCTCCCACTTTCACTAAAGGTTAAAATAAATATGTGTCATTTCACCTTATATCATATCATATATAACAACTCATGAAAATATATTCGGAAATCTGTTTGGATACATTCCAAAACACTTTTGTAAATATATCATTAACCTCATCATGTATCACATAACATACAATAACTTATTGAAACCCATCCAAAAATATTCTAGATAAACTCTAAAACACTTTTAGAAAATATATCTAAGTTAAAATCAATCCCCATTTGGTCAACCATAATGTGTAACCCCATGGGCCTTTGTAGGATTGAAAAAAAATGAGTCACCAGATGCATAAATATAATAAAAGACTGGCCTTTATAAAAACATAAATTATACTCAAGATGTAAAGGTATCTGAAACCATCTCTATCAAATACATTTATCTCCATACGAGAGTCCACTAATTTCATCCCATGTCAGATTTAAATATCATAGGTTATATTTTTCCAATACATAAAGTGAAAATTTGTTATATTGTATGTTGGTTCCATATAGACAACTCATATATTATCATCTGTAGCATCCCTACCTTACTCACACTAACTAGTATCTGAACCGATTCTCCATATGACCTCATACATGCCTCCCCATACTGAATAATAGTGTGGTTCTAGTGAAAAATGTATGGAGACTATACACTATTTATTAGAGTAAATAAATAATAAGAATAATATGAACTAATGATAAATTATATCCAAAAACATCCATATGTCACATGATAAAATACCAAAGCTTGTTAAATTCCCACAAAGAAATACAGTAAATATTCCATTTCATAACAGTGTCAGCTGTAAAAAAACCCAAAATATAGACACAATGACAATGACCAAAATAGTTCTCCAAATATTTTCTAGTCTCCTCATCCATGGTCCATACAAAGTACCAAATTATCCATCTACCAAAGATCCTTTTCCATTATCTAGAATAGTAACCATGAAATATTCCAGGGTACCAATGGTGGCTCAAGAAGGGTGTTTGTAAAAATCAGTAGGCCACCACCAATGGTTTAAAAAGAAACATGTAGTTTAAAAAATAGTTTTTGTGGTTGTATAATGAATCATTGACTCAATAATAAGTGTAAAATAGTTTTTTGAAATAAAAAATTTTCAATTATCCTCTTGGGCTCTTGGATTCCATCATGATACCTTTAACCATTCCAAAAAACAACCAATTACCAAGGTCTAAAATACTTGACCTTTTAACACATCAAAACAATAAGGTTTCACCTTTTCAATCATTAATTATTCACTATAGTCTATAATACCCAACACCTTTAAACCCATTTCAAATTTAAACCATTTCACTATTTATTCATATGGAATAATAATCAATGTTCTATAAAACCATTTAAAATATTAAACAAGCTCCATATTAACCATTTACACCTTTTCCCTTCATTATACCATAATCCATTTAAATAACAATCAATAAATTTTCCACTATATTCCATGATAACAATACATGAAAAAAATATAATTAGTATAAACCCAAAAAACCTTTTTTAATCTTTTATAACCCATTCATACCATTACCAAGGATTGGAACACCACATGGGTGCCATAAGTTAAGTCTCATAGTTAACAAAGGACCTGAAGAGATCTATTTTTCCTGAATAAGAAATTAAATGAACTAAAAAATTACACCATTTTAGAAAATTCTTACACATGAAGAGTAAAAAGACTATAGGAAATATCACTTAGAACACCATACTAAGGTTAATAGACAAATAATCATCCATCCCTAACCTTTGATTCCAGCTAAAACAACCGTAACCACGAAAGAGAAGAACTCCCAAGAAATAGGGCTCATGAAGATTAGAATAAGAGGAGGAATCAAGCTATGAATATTATACAAAATATATGGAAATAAACTCATTAACATACTAATGGGATTTGAATCACATGAAACAACACCTCAAATTCCCAAGAATTGAAGGATCTATACCCTTACGAGAGGAAAGAAAGTTTGGTTCTCACCCTAGGTTGTTAATAGTAAAATGATGGGGAAAATAAAGTAAAAGAAATATAATAATGGGAGGAAAAAATAGTAAATTCACCACTTTTAATGAGGTACATGGTTTGGCTACATGATTTGTAAAACCGTGTTCTAATAATACAACCTACTTTGTCTAGAGAAATCATGGGTTTCATGGTCTCCTAGTTCACCCGCACGGTTTAAAAAGCTTTGTGAAATCCATGTGTATGGATTTGGAACCATACCACAAGGTTTCCTGGACACCTGACATGGTTTAGACAACCATTCTTCCCTTGAACTGTGACAAATGATCATGGGGGCATGGTTAGCACAAACCATACACTCACTATTCACCATTCACTATAAGCTCTTTTTCTATATTTTTCAAGTCTTGAACCCCCAAGAGACGCTTGTGACCTTTTATAATCCTAATATAAATACCAAAATCCTTTTTAAATGAGTTTAAAAAAAATTAAAATAGAAACATACCTCATCAAAGGGATGAGATCTTAAAATCTTCCTACCATATAATAGCTCATCCTTAAGCTATACTCCATAGATTCACTAAGCCTAAAAGGTAAAAGGTTGGGCCACTGGGCCCATATATTATCTTCCCTATCCCATGTTTCCTCTTGAACATGACCACACTACAAAATCACTCATACCAAAGGAATAATCTTTATCCAAATAATTTTCTCACTACGATCCACAATACAAATTGGATGATCCTCAAAGGATGAATCTTCCTCAAGCTCATCATCATTAAAATCAATCACATGACAAGGCTTGGGGTAATATTTAAGAATCCATGACACATGAAAAATATCATGCATCATGATTTACTTTAGTGAAAGAGACAATATATACACTACCAAAGTGACACTCTCTAAAATCTCAAATGTATTGACATTACTAGGCACCAACATAACCTATTTTTGAATCCAAAGGTGAACCAATCTTGGTGAAACATGAAGGAACACACTGTCACTAACCGTAAACTTAAGAGGTTGATGACTTCGATCAATATATAACTTTTGTGTACTCTGGGTCATATCCATACACTTATAGATCATCTGGAATTTCTCTGAAATCTCCTACATGAGACTTATCCCTAACAACTCTGACACTCCAACTTCCATCAATAACAAAGGTGATCCTCGTTGCCTAATATAAAGTCCCTCATATAGTAATATCTGAATAGTTTCCACCAAACTCTTCTTATAAGAGAACTAAATAAGTGCTAAGTACTTATCCAAAGTTACACCAAAATCTATGATGCATTTTCTCAACATATCCTCTGACACTTGGATAGAATGTTCTTACTTACCATATGTCTATAGGTGGTAATATGTACCCAAAAACACCAGAATACCAAGAACCTTATGTAATCCTTACAAAAATCATTTAGTACAATATAGATCACCATCTAAAAAATACTCTGAAGTACCCCATGAAAACATACTATCTGTCAAACATATAATTTACCCAATTAATTAAAGGTCAAAGTCTCTAGAATTAGTAAGAAATGGGCTATATTTGTTAACTAATCCATATTCACCCATAATGCATCACTCTTATAAGGATTACTCGGTAGAACCATTATGAAATCCAAGGTAATATCATCCCATTTCCATTTCAGAAAGGAAAATGGCTTTAATTGACTAGAATACCACTAATACTCAGCCTTTACCTAATGACAGGTGTAACATCATCTCGTAAAACCATTAATCTACTTCATTATCAATCAACAATAATATATATGAATATCATGATATATTTTGGTCAAACCAGAGTACACCACCCAATTAAAAAAATTAAACTCACACATCAGCTCCTCCCATATACCTGCAGGCATGAAGACACAACTATGAATGTGAATAATTTCATCATTATCAGTGGTCCAGTCAGGAGGTAGATCCCCACCATCAAAGACACCCATCAAATCCAGGCACTCTAGATCCTCATACTACCTCATTTTAATTTATCTAAGAAGAGAGGGAACAATAGATAAAGACATGAGTGTCATCCATTCCTTATCCTACTGAACACTTATATACAGCGCAATGAACAAGGCTATCATCATTTACTCAATACTAGACTCCTAAACTACTTGAGTCTGTGTCTTTCAACACAAAACTTCTGTAACACTATTTTCTTTCCATGATGTATAATCTAGATCCAATTTAAAATATTACATATACTCAACCCATCTCCATTTCTAGATATTTAAATACCAATAAGAAAAAATATACTTGAGGATCCTATGGTCCCTATAAATAATAAACCTCTCACCTATACAATAATACTATCAAAATTTTAATGCATGAAATACTATGACTAACTCAAGATTGGGTGTCGAATAGTTTTTTTCAAGTGTTCTCAACTATAATGATCCATAAAACAAAACTTGATCTCCTTGTATCAACGTTACCCCAAGTTCGATCCTAGATGGATGGTAAAATAGAGTAACTATTACTTGATTTAGATAATATAATAATCAGTGCTATTGTCAAATGAATCTTCAATTCCTAGAAATAATTGTCATATTATTAAGACCAATAAAAATTTATTACTTTCTTGGTTAGGGCTTAGAGTAACACATACAAGTAAGAAAATCTATGATAAACCTCCAGTTACAACTCACTAAACCCAAAACACATCATATATTAAAAAAATTCTTGACCTACTCCCAAGAAATAAATACCTAGACCTTATCCTGGTCCACTAACACACTTATTCCAAGATGATGTGACCCAATAAGTATACCTCATCGATCCAGAAAAGGCAATTAAATATTCTTATTTTAGCCTATATTCTCTCAATATACTCCAGATGATGTCAAGATGTTTAACATGATCATCTTGAGTATGGGAGAACAATAAGATGTCATCGATTAAGAAAAAAACTAATCCAAGTATGGGTGAAAGATTTGGTTAATCATGGTCATAAACATAGTAAGATAATTCGTCATCCCAAATAAAATTACGATGAACTCATAAAAACCATTCATGATAATGAAAGCAATCTATGGTATTTTAGAAGGTCTCACTCTTAGTTTATGATACCATGACCTCACATAAATATTGGATAACACATAAAACCCCTCAATTGACCAAAAAGATCATTAATAGGTGGATAAGGGTGCCTTTTCTTAATTATCATTTTGTTTATCTTCTGATAATTGACACATAATCATAGTTTTTAGTCCTCCTTCTTAGAAAAAAGGACCTGAGATCCTCAATGAGATTAAATTGGATGAATGAACCCTATAGCCTCTAAATACTCTAGTTATGTCTTAAGATATTTAATATCTTCTGGTTCCATTCGATAAGGTGTAATGGAATGTTGCTAATTTCCATGCATCACCTTAATAATAAAGTCAATTTATCTCTAAGGTGGTAACCCTAACAAATCCTTAGGAAACATTTCTTGAAACTAATGCATTATTGGAGGGAAGACATAATGATATACTCCCCTATCATAGATGAATAAACTCATAAACTCATCTATGATATCACGTAGTCGCTATTGAATTGGACCTATACATCCAGCTTGAATATCCCATTCCCTGTGATGTATATAGATGCCACCATCAAGAGATGTGAAAGGCACTCTACAACGGTAATAATAAATGTGATATTTACTTGAAACAAAATATTCCATACCCATTATCAAGTCAAAACCTGATATCTCAAGAACATTAAAATCTAATAGAAAGCAACACTCGCCAACCTCAAGGGTACACCCCTTACAAAGATAGATTCTATATAATTTCATTCCCAAAGGCATTTCAATTGACATAACCCTGAAAAATAAATCCAACACCAAAACCAAAACATTAAAAAACCTAGATGATATAAAATATTGTGAATCTATTATATCAATTAAGGCACTAGTGAGCGTAGAAGATAAAATAATCATACCTCATACAGTCATTGGCCCATCCTTCCTACTGATGGGTGAAAAATAAACTACATGTAACTAACATGTCTTTCTTACTTTATCTCCTTTCCGAGTCACTACTCTACTGATATGACCACTCATGTCCTAAAGTACCTCATCCCCCACCCTAACTGGTATGACTATTAGAAATCAAATAACCAGAATGATATGAGGTAGAAGATCCCATACCAGTGCTCTATACTAGCCTAGGTCCTCTATCACTATCCATATGACACCCCTAGTGTCACTTTTATGTGGGGGAAGTTTATGGATGGGTTTCCACCTATTTTTATAGGCATTTCAATCCGAAAATGATAAATTTTGGTAACTTTTTCTAGATTACACAGTTAAGGTGAATGATTAAACTAACTATTTAACCTAAGTGTGAAACCCATACAACACTTGAAAGAGTTGATCTAAATAGTTACCACACAGTATTTTTAACCATGTGGATAGACCTTGATACCCACTCGAAGGGGGGTATTTCTATCCGTTTAGGTTCTTTTTAAGTGGGGTTTATTTCGTTACCTTCCTCACTCATTTTCCCCGACCTAGATTCCTTCGATGGAGCTCTCTTTCTCTCCCAATTTCATATAAGGTGAATTTAAGGTTATTTTATGGTGATTATTCACCCAATTCAAGAGTTTATGGTATCGTTATCCTTTTTCTTGGGATTTCACTCTTTTATATATGTTCCCTTAACCTTGGTGACCATGAATGGATGATTTTCAATATTAGGGCTGATAGGAATTAGGGATTTTGGTTTGTAATGGATATGATGAATCCTAAGATCCCCTTACCAATGTATTTCATCAAAGATGACATGGTTACACCACCTGATGTATGTTATTATGATTCATTTCATCTTATTTGAGAGTTCTATGAATGATTAATGAATTACATGTCTTTTATATTTTAAGTAAATATGTATATGATATCTAGTTTAGATTTGATAAAGTTTTTCTATGCTTGGGTGGGTTTTTCCTTTGTTAAAGATGGACGGATTTCTTAGAGATATGGAATTTGGTTTTGAAATGGTGTTTTACATGTTCTTTATGTGTGATAAAATTACAAATAGGTTTCTCATTTTGAATTTAACTTTTTCAATGGGTTTTAATCCAAATAGGGGATTTAAAGCAAGGTACCTTTTTGTGTGTAATGGCTTTCTTTATTTTTAAAGGGTTATAATGGTTTTATAAATTGAAATAAAGTTTATCATGACTTATTTGGGTGTGTTTATGAATTCAAATTATACCTTTTGGAATTGATATTGAAGTCCAAAATTTTCTAAAAAGGGATTTTCAAATGTATTTGATATATGTTAAGGCCCGGTTGGTACTTGTGATGTGATATTGATTAAGGATTTTTTGAGCACCATTTTGTTGATTATTATGTTATTCTTATCCATGTGATGGATTATTTATGATTCGAATCATGATGTGTGATGTATTAAGGATTATTTAAAAGGGTATCATGGGAGGTGAGATGTATGTGATTACGGTGTTAGCCCTAGGGTCTTTTTATTTTTAGGTGATGACATTTTTTTCTCATCGACTACCTCTATTATTATTCCATGGGGAGACCAAGGTTTCAAAGAGTGTAAGTACTTTTTTTTGGACTGCATTTTTTAGCGTAAATTTTATTTTTTTCTATCAGGTGATTGTAAGAGGTGAAATGGTCTTTTCCCCAAGAATATGATCTTAGATAATTTTACTAAACACTTTTGGGTCCCAGAATTTGGTGTTTAACTTGTTAAATTAGTTTGGTGGAATTTCGAGCCATTCAAATTTTAGAAGAATAATTAATAATTAATATTTAATAAATTAAATATTAATTTATTCATGTAGGTTTGTTCAATTATATCTTTTGAATGGAGTATCAAATTTAGATTCCATATCCACTATTTAGTTCGGAATGATGAGTTTTTTCTAGGCGAGGCATAAACTCAAGTTGGGCACTGGGGCCGGCCCGAGGCCTGTTTTGTTTTATTCTTCTTTTTCTTCCTTTTTTATTTATTTTTGTTTTCTTTTCTTTCTTTATTCCTCATGCTTCTCATATACGACCCTCCATGGCTTCCTTCACTACAAAACCAATAAAGGATAGGTAAATGGAGAAATATAAAGAGATGGGTAGATATTGGAGTGCCGTCGTAGAGCCGTCGACATGCTAGATCGACGTCCTATAACCATGGACTACAAATTTGGATGAAGCTTTGGAGGTTTCAACTTAAAGGTAGGTATTTTTAATTTTTCACCATAGATCACCATATATTTTCAATTCCCTAAATATAATCCCCTACTATACTTTATTATGCCCCCAGTTTCCTAATCTATTGATTTAGGGTTGAAAACAGGGGTTTTGGGCATTTTAAAGGTTTTTTGTTTGGGAAAACTATGATACATGGTGTGTGGTTTAGGGTGACACACCATGTGTTATTTCCATTTACGGAAGATTATATTTTTGAAGTACATTCCATGTACTATGGTGTATAATCCATGCAATGGGTTTCATATATGTGGCCGAGTACCTGGCCAAGGCTGCCCGTGTAGTGGCACACGACCATGTAGAGTACACAACCCGAACCCATGTGGGTCACACGCTGTGTAGAAGTACATGACCATGCTAGGTAAATGACCACCCCAATTGAGGGACACAAGCAAGTACCCCATTTTAGGTACACACCATGTACCCATTTCACATTCCCTATACATAGGGAGTTTACATGCCCATGCCGGTGGGAGTACATACCCATGTGGGGATTCAAGAATACATGTTCTGTACCCATGGGGAAACACCGTGTACTACCACCATGTAACCCTTTGAGGGGTTTTTTATATCTTTTTTATCAGGAGTCTGAATTGGACCCATGACTAGTCAATTCTAAGTATAATTTTTCATATATCACATTGGTAAGACCAGTGAGGTGTTTTGAGTACTCTTGAGTGGTGTTTTATGCCTTTCATGAATGAAGAGGTTCTTTATCCAGTTGTTGTATTCAGTTTCTCTTGAGAGTGAGAACTGTTCTGAGATGAGCCATGAGTTATCTATCTCAACCTATGCTTGTGTAGATTTTCATTTAATGAAATCTACCTTATAAGATGTTCTCATATGGACTAAGAATAAGTGAGACCAGTTGTTATCGAGGACCCCTTATAGGATTCCTATGTTTACGTTTCTACCTAGAGGATGCCATGTAGGATGCGCCTATCTTCTATCTGTTTACTAGGGATCCCCTAAGGGATACCTTTTATTAAAAGGCGATCTAGGGAGTACCTTGTAGGATACCTTTACCTGTGGACCATTTCTAGGATCCCTTGTGGGATGAATCTTCTTATTATGTTATTTTTAGGGTCCCGTGTAGGACACCATTTCCTTAGTACCATTATGAAGATCCCTTGTATTATGCCTCTGTATGCTTTTCATTCAAGGATTCTATGTAGTATTCCTCCTTTTTTCCTTACAAATATGGATCCTGAGTAAGAGACCTTCACTTGTGTTTAGACCTCAAGGATTCCAAGTAGGATACCTCTTCAGTGTGTTGAATTTAGGGGTCCATTGGATTCCCAATTTTTGAATGACCCTGAGAAGTACATTGGGTTTGGGTAGATATGGTAGTGGGTGTCACCTTAGAACCCGTGCCAAACTTATAACCCCATGGGGCTATGGTAGTGGTGTTGGGTGTAGGTGTTCTTCCTCCCACACTCTTTGTTTATCTTTCACATGTTTATTACTAATGAATCTATTTTTACTAGAGGTACTTCCCGGTTGGTGGTTTTTGAGCCTAAAGTGAGGAATATTTATTTATATTTGGATACCCAAACATGATTTTCTAGGATTAAGATTCTGAGCTATGTTATTTTTATATTTTCTGGTATACATAGAGGTACTGCCTAGTATTTGGCTATTAAGCTTGGATATATTTGAATATTATATTATTTGGATGTCCATAGGTGTTTCCTAGAATCTGGCTATTAAGCCTAATACTTTGCTATACATGCATGAATTCCCTAGTAATGATACTCATGAATTCTTTTTCTCTCCTGAGTGATGAGGACGATTATGCTCTCCTCTATTGATATGTGATGATGATGATTTCACTCTCCTCTATCTGATTATACTCCCAAAATGATTATGCTCTTTTGGATGATAGGGATGATTACACTATTCTTGGTTGGTTACTTGACTATTGTGTGTTGTATGGTGTCTTACATCATTGGATGGCTGAAATAATTATTCTCTTCTAGACGATTGGGATGATTACATTCTCCATTATTAGAGACTTGAGGGGTGGTGCATGACACATCACCGGTGAGTTATCCTTACAGATCACATAAGAGTCATACTCTTAGGGATTATCAGAATTCCGAATGTCATGAATGGATACAGATAGAGATGTAGAGCCCAAGAATTGGACTTGATTTACATGGATTTAGTAGAATGGTTTCTAGATTAGTTACCATTTATAGGATGTTCCAATGTACTTACCTATAATCCTTTGTTATAGTGAATGGAGGCGAGTATGGGTGAACCTAGGTGTAGGATGAGTAGCCAATGAGCCCGTACCCAAGTGGTAAGGGCTCCTGCTTGGCATCCAAGAGACCCGGGTTCAAAACCAGGTGGAGGCGAATTTTCGGGTGTTGTAGCAGCACTGTAGCAGTTACTATAGCAGTTACTATTTTTTACTATTCGGTACAGTTTGGTACTATAGGAACCAGAACTATTCACCCGATTTTGGTCTTCGGGCCACCGGTTTGGGCCTACGGGTCTCCAGTGCCTTCAGGTCATCAAAGGCCTTCGGGCCACAGGTCCTTCGAGTCACATAGACCATGGAGTAGCCCAGTTCACAAAGAACAGGCCCCATAAGAGGATCAGAGCAACATGAGTAGCAGCCACCAGATACAGAGCTAACCAGATTGGAAGAATGAGAGGGTATGGTAGCCGCCATCGGGACCAGGTACCGTGTAGCTTTGTACGGGGCAATGCTAGCCGATCGACAATGCTAGGTGGGGAGATAGGTGATAAATGACGTAGAAAGCTGGGGAGGGGCAGTTCAAGTGGGTTGGGCCTACAGGTCATGTATTGGGCATGGTATGCCTCTGGGCCTTCGGGTCATGTATTGCGGGTTTGTCAGGCCTTGTTCCTTGGGCCTACGGGTCATGTACGGGTTCCCCTTCAACCCTTAAAAGGGGGATTATCCATAATAAAATAAAAAAGAAGGCCTTCGGGCCATTCAGGATAGGTGTAGGATGAGTATCCCCCTATGTTGACGTTTCTTTCTTAGAGATATTTCCAGCATTGGCCGAAGAAGGTATATGATGATTGGGATCACAGACCCAGAGATCGACTCAATGATACACAACTTGATTGGTAAGACATCCATCTCAATACCTTTGCATAGGATGTCTAGGTGATCGGGATTACAAACCCAAGGATCGGCTGGTCATTGATTTTATGTTATTCCATTCACTTACTAATGAATATTTATATTTATGTATATATGTATAGGTATGAGAGTATACATGTATATGTATATAGATATGCACATCCATGGTGGAACTTTTCCAGTTGGGTGAGATTACAGACTATGGGTTCAACTATGGTTCCATATTTTTGTTATACTTATCTTTTAAGTTGTATCTCAACTAGGCTGAGAAGATTGATTTTACATAAACTTAATGAAGCGTATTTTATAGGTTCTTAGTTGGGGTGACCTAATTAGATTATTTATCACCCCTTCATGTACACCTCAATGTATGTATAGACCTTAGGTTTGCTTTTCAAGATGAGCAGAAATTCATGGTAAATAGTGTTGTGGCCCAGATTTTCTTATTCAAATGGATATGGTCATGATAGTTCTTATTTTTGAGCTACTTTAGTTCAATAACATCTAGAGATAGGGTGAATGGTCTAGCTCTGAGTTATTAGTAGATCCCTGCAATTGTTTTTTAGTTTCTTTTATATTCTTGTATCTCTAGGGTCGGCCTAATGGGTGACCAATGTTGTATGTATTGAATAGTTATTTTGGATTCTATATAATTTTCATTTTGTTTTACAACATACCCAATTTATATTTATTTATTACTTATTAACTATATTTGTTTACTTATGTGTATGATCATTAGTTGTTTCCACTGTTTCTCACTCCAATATGATGACATAGTCTTCCCACTAGCACACCCTAGGACCTCATTACTAATCATAAGCCTCTGGAGTATGGGGAGGTGCACTTGAGGCCTCATAACTCACCGACATAGAGCACTATTTTAGTGTCATCCAGGTTAGGATGTTACAAATTGGTAAGTGTAGGGATGGTTGTAATTAACTTGATTTTTTCACTTTCTAGTTCCCCTTGTTTTACGTAACACCTAACTAGTGGTATTTTCACTAAAGGGACTAGTTTCAATGATTTGATTGATGGATATGTGACTATTAAATAGACCGTAGTAGGTCCAATTTTGCATGTCTTGAGTTTTCCCATTATTCCCTATGATGTTTCCTCATTCTATTTATCTATTTTATTCCTTTTGTTATATATATTGGCAAGTGTGTTTCTTATTTCCTGGATAGATTTTCTTGATGTTTTGATCCTCTTACGGTTTAGTCATATTGTTGTCTAGTTTTATTCCATCCATTTATTAGATTTATTAGTAACCTAGTATGGTTTTGTTTAATTATTTTCCAGTCATTTTCCTTTATTACCTTTGATATGGTTGTGTAAAATAATTAAAGGAAAATGGGAGAATGATTTTCAATGTTTCAATATTGGTTGGAATGCTTTTGAAATGTTTTAAACTATATGTGGGTTTATTTTCAAAAGTTTGGTGTTTTTTAAAGGGAAGTGGTTGGGAATTTGAATTGGAAGGGTTTTTTCAAACCACTTCATCGCTTGTTTTATAAAAGTTTTACTTTGAGAATATTCATGTTCAATTATTTGTTTGTTCCTATACTATGTAAAGTAAAATGAAAAACTATTTCCCTACATAATATCTACACTTGGGAACTTGGTTTTTATTATAAAATTAATGAATTGGACTCATGTTGGTATCCCAATTGATTCATCTCATACTATAGATAATCATGTTTGTGGGTATGTTCTCTTTATGTCTCATGCATGTTACTTTTGGGTTAGGATTTCAGGTTTGATCTAGTACTATCCTTAATGGGAAAGAGTAGGTTATTGTGATTGTGGTGGTGACTACATCATAACATGGATTTAGTGATTGTATCATTGGTTTCATGGAACTAGTTTTCTTGAGTTTTTTTGGACTCTTTGGTCTTCCATTATTTTTCTTTCAACTTCCACTGTAGTTTTATAACACTATAATATTTGGTTATTTATTGAATTTTCCATTTTCTTGTATTCTTTTTTGTTTATAGTTATGCCTTTTTTAACGTTTATGTTTAGATTATGGAGGGTGAAATCATCCCCAATTATTATATTTTATACCATTGTCATTTTTTATCAGCTCGATGGGATCTGGGAAACTCCTCAAGTATGTGGAAGTCCAGTTCGAGCACTGGTTAAGATGGAATCCCGAGATGGTTTATTACAAAATTGTATCTTAGTATCTAAGTTATTGAAATGGGCCTAGGTTATTATGATTCAAATTCTTGTTATTTGGGGGATAGTGGTAGATATGATATAGGACCATTTAGACTCAAGTGGCAGGTCTGGGTAAGTTATTGGACCACTCTTCCTTGGGTTAGATATTGAGTTTCCATGGGTGGTCTCGAGTCTCCTTTTGATTTTTGAGGTTATGGTGGCTCTTTATTGAGTTTTTTTGGGTGACAAGTGTTGTTAAAATAAGTTTTAGGGGATTTTTAGGAGGAATACCAAGAAATTATTCATTTTTGAGTGAAATTTAGGAGGGTTTTATAGGGTTCATGGTTAAGGCATGTGGTCAGTCAAACCATTCGTAGGATATGAAGACCATTTTGGATAACCTCTAGTTGAACTCAAACGGTTGGTTCATGGTCTAAAAAACCATGAAAAAAACTATTCATAGTGTAAAAGGTAGATATTTTTTGTTTTCTCCCTCCTTTATTTGTATGAGACACTTTTTTGTTTGATTGGGATTATTTATGAATGTTTTAGTGATATTTTTTGGTTTTTGAAAGTTGTTGAAAATAAATATTTTATGCTTGGTAATTGATCTACTCTAAAAACCATGTTTTGGTTTCTTTGAGTTTCTTGGGTAATGATTTCAGCTCTTGAAAATGTTTATGTGTTGTGTTGGTTTTCAATTAAATAATTTCATAGGTTATTAGGTGACAAAATTATTGAAATATTTTGGGTGAGTTTGGGTGTTTTGTGAAAAATTTTAAACCATGTTAATTGAGGTTTCAGAAAAAATAAATTATGAGATTAAGTTAGTTTTAAACTTTCTTGGGCTTGTGACATGAAATTTTTATATAGATTTTGGGTGAGATTTTAAAGGGGGTTGTGACCTCGATTTGGTTTCTTTAGAATTTGGTTCCTTTTTGTGGAATTTTGTGGTGTTTTAGTATTTTGGTATATCTTTATCGTATTGGTTATCCTTGTGTTTATATTTGCCAATGTGGTTAGATTGAGTGGTTTTTTTGTGATATTTTAGAATGATTCCACTAGAATAGAAATATAAAATCAAGAAGGTAATGTCATTGGTAGTTTCCCTAGTGCCCTAGGAGTTTTCCCTCCTATCTCAAACTCTACCCAGACTCATAATTGAGTGGTAGATACATGATCTTCCCAGCTCATGGATCATGTATTAAGGTTATTAAACTGTTATCCTTCAGTATTATATAGGGAATGAGGATAATATTAGGTTTTTTAGGGGATAAAAAATTTTGAACATATTTTTTACTTGCTAAAGACTCTAGAAGCCTCTAGGGTGAGTTTGACTATTCCTTTTTTGACACCCTAAAAATTATAAAAGAGTAACTTTTATTTGATATCGTGTATGACACACAACTAAAAACATAGAAAAGAATATAACCTCTTGAAACTTCATTATATATTTAATATCTTAATTAAATTTAATATATTATATATATGTTTAAATGCATGTAACATCTAGTTATCTTGCATCTCACACAACAATGACTTTCTTCGATGACTTGCGTTATAAGTAACATCGAGTTTTACCAAACAATAATATATATTAAAACATTTTATTATAATATATCATAGAAATTAAATTAGTGGTTATTAATAGTATTAAAAATCTTATGAAATATGTTTTTTATAAAAATCTAATATAAATTCATTGGTTACCAATTAGTTATAAACAAAAATATAAACTGACTGAATATAAAGGTTACATTTTTATTTTTATACCCCCAAAGTTGTTTTGTCTTAATAAATTATATTAATTACAATTAGTGATTTATATTAATGAAATGTATATATTATATACTAAATCAAATATTTTTTATATTCATCTAATTTATTTTATAAGAATAATATGAGAATAAGCTAAAGTTTAATCATAAAAACCTATATTTCTATAAAGGCACTTTTACTTCCTTTTAATATAGAAAATATTTTAAATCCATTTTTTGTAAATTTTATAAATTTTATAAATCAAGATAAAATTAATTATTTAAAAAGGAACATAAAAATTATCATAGTGTAATTTTTTGGTATTTTACTAAGAAGTTTCATTTATTGATGAATAATGAAAATTAATAAATTTTAATTCAAAAATGATTTTTATTCTAATTTATTTATAAGGTCAAATTATATTTTTGAATATTTTTAAATTCTAATTAGAAAAATTTTCTATCAGTTAATTCAATTTATTTAATTTTAATGAGTTTCACATTGAAAATTTATATAAAAATATCTCAATCTTTTGAACACTTTCACTTTAAAAACCTAATTTCTTATATTTTCCACATGATTAATTTTAAAATAATTTATTCTACTTTTGTGATTGGAATTTTGAAAAATTAATTCCATATTTGGAATCATAATAAATTATAATATCTAAAAAGTCAACTTAGTTTTTGACCAAAAATATTAGTGAAAGTTATTAAAATTAATTACATCGATTAAGAGGAAAATTAGCTTAACGAAGAACTAAACCTTAATCTTGAGAACAAAAATTACCTATAAACATTCAAAAAATCCAATTTATACTTATATTTAGAACCTATCATCCCTTAGATTTAATTTTTTTTCATTATTGGAGCCACTTGACATGGGAAAATGTGGTTGGAATTCTGTTTTATGAAATTTATAAGAATGCCACTCCTCTTCCACTATAAAAGACACTCAACCTACCCATTAGTCACATATATAAATCAATTTTCTCACCCAAAATATACTAAAATAATCTACCAATGTACCTCAACTCATTCTATAAGCCCAAATTTGGGAATAAATTAAACCAAGTCTTTTGGTATAAACCATAAGGAGTTACCCAAATAAGAGTTAACGTTCATCAATGATCACTTTTCTTTCCTTTACTTCTCTACACATTTAATTATTTTTATATAATTATTATATAATAACATAAGTAAATTAAATATACTTATACGTTTTTATTATAATATTTTTACCTATAATTTCACAAAAATCCATCAAATGGGATACAAAATCATTATTCATGTGTACGGAGGACTACACCCTCATGACCTGATGTTGGTCGTTCGTCCATTTACCACCTTACATGGTTGGAAATAATGATGGATTTATATTTTATATATGATATATATGACATATATATATATGATATTTATAGTATATTTTTTCCTTTTTAATTATTATATAACACTTACCATCACATGTTCCTTATTATGAGGATGCAATAACATCATTTGTGGTTGTGTGGACTACCACCTCCTCAAAGTGATGTGATTTGTTTACGCTATACATGGAAAGTATAAAAGATGGTTTTAATAAAAACATATGACATATATGAAGTAAATATTATAATTTGGTAATAATATTAATATACACATATATAATTTTCTTCTCTTACTTTTAAATATGACATGGAAATGGAAGTGGTGTTCATGCAAACATATGACCTACCATCTCAATGAATGGTGAATTTCATTTCATATCTCCAAATAATATTGTTTTTTATTAAAAAAATATAAAAATATATATTATATTTAAATAATGTATTACATTATTTATGTGATTAAATTATGATCTAATTAATATTGAAAACATGTAAAATGTCAAAACATACTCGAAAAACTAGACAATTAACACATGAAATAGTTAAAATAATGAATGATTATTAACAAATGGGTAATAAGATATTATAATAAGATAATATATGATATTATAAATTTGATTATATTTCTGGTATAAGTTATGAACATGTTTATAACACTTATACATGAGGTTAAATGATGTTCATCTGTAAGGAAACATAGGGTAAGAGACTCTTGTCTCACTTTTAATTTAATAAGGCATACATATTAATCACTAGTTATTTATTTTTGTTTATTATCTACTAACATTTTTATATATTATATCCTTTATTATTTTATATTCATGGTATTTAAATTTTAATTTGAATTTATCTCTTTCATGGGGATTATGATTCAAAAGTTACTAAGTATTAAGGGATTTTCATCTCACTTTTTACATCTATGAGATAAATATCTTATTTACCACTTACTTATCTTGTGTGGTTTATCTAATATACATTTATATATGTTATATCATGAATTATTTTATCATTATGGTATTTTGAGTTTCAATTTTAATTATTCATCTAAAGGGATTTGAACTTAAAATTACCAAGTTTTAATGGAATTTCATAACTCAATTATTTTTTATTGGGTTATATTACTTCCTCATTATCATTAATATTATATGATTATATGTATAATTAATATTAATATATATTTATGTATTTAATCTTTTTATATGTGGATTTATAGAATATACACAAAATCAATTTGTTGATCAATTATCAATTCAATGTTATGATCATTTTAAGGGTTTATTTCACAATATCATTATAATTGAGATTACTTATTATTGAAATTAAATTACAGTAATTTATATGAAAATTGTTCAATAATCCCTTTAATTTTATTCCTCTAGATTTTACTATTTTATTGTACCAAGGATAGTATTGACATTCACTTCTTTGATTCAATTTTTAGTCCCCTTGAAATATTCAATTTCCCATGATCATTGTATATTAAATTTCCCCTAACTATAGATATCATTTATCATGGATATTTATATTGTATAAATCATATACTATTTTTACATAAGGTGTATATTTTAGAAGTCATTTAATTAACAAGGGAAATTTTGATAAGTCTGTTTTCTTTACTCAATAAGGACATTTGATTAGGCACTTTGTTTATGAATTTAAATATATTATTCAATATATGAGGAATGATTTAGACATTAATGAAATGGGTTTTGGACCATTTAATGCAAGACCTATGGGTTGGGACCAGTTAATAAAATCCTTTTGTTTTATTGATAATCTCATGAGATGAAATTAGTTAGAGACAAACCCTTCGAGTTTGTTTCCATGAAGAATGGATGGGTTTCTACCCATAGATTTAAAATGACTTATAAAAGTTCTTGATAATAGTATGTTAAACATTCTTGAAATTAAAGGTATCATGTGCCTCATAAAATGACGTTTTATAATTAAGAATTTCCTTCATTCAATATCCATTTATTATTATCCATGATATTTTTTCTTTGACATTATCTATGGATGCATTTTATTCTAATTTGATTGATTAAATGGAATGTGTTTCAATTATTTTCCTTTACATATTTAGTATGACTTATCTAGTTATTTAAATGTAATTTTTTGGTTATTTACCTTTCCATATTGTTTATTCACTTCCTGCTAAGTTTATTGATAACATGGAATGTGTCTTGAGTTATTACCTTTCAATATAAACTATTATTATTTATTTATTTTTACTACTGATATTCTTGACCCTTACTGATCTTTTGAGTTCACACTTATTATGGTTCTTTTCTAAATGATTACCTAAAGTGCACTAAGTAATATATGTAAGGATACACTAGATGGAATAAAGTTGTTATCCTTGAAAAAAATAGGTTGTGATTTGTGTATTTATTTGTAATAAAATAATCGTGTATGTATCTAGTTTACCAAGACTACGAAACTATTTGGTCCTTTGGGATGTGATTTACATGTATCTTATGTGAATGTAACTATAACCCGAAACCATCTCTAGGATTTTTGGGGGTGTTTTACTATATTTGGAATTAGATATAGTTTAGTAGAAACCTTGGGAACTAGGTTTAGAAAAATTTACATTAAAAAACGTAACCCTAAGGTAGAATTTGAGGATAAGTATAGAAGAACATAATAGAATCTTAGTTAGATAAAGATTATGCATTATTTCCGATAAATACATACATATATGGATACTACAAGTAGATTTAGTTCTAGAACAGATGTATATAGGGGTAAAAACTCCATAAAGGTGTGTCTAGACGGACTTGAGCGTAACCCGGTACACACAGCGGGCCTTACTATGCACTTGGTTTGATACTTCTGAGGCATATTCTTTGGATAATTCAAATTTTCTTTACAAAATTTTTTGAAGTATTTGAATAGATAACGAAAATAAATGACCTAGGTTAAAAACTATATCAAGGAATGACCTATGTGAAAATAAATGGGTGAAGTATTTATGTATTAAGGTTTTATTGAAAACTTTAGTTAAAAGTATATTTAGCGATTAACCTTATTTCAAGGATTTCCATCATATTTATTTTTAGAAATTATATTAATATGGTTATAGAAAAATGAAAAACTATAAGGCAGTGGGGCTTGAATCCATGACTGAAGGACAAGAAGGGTTTCACACCTAAAAAATGGCCTATATGATTTCCTTGTAAAATTTTCATTATTTTTAGTTAAAAAATTTAACAACTAAATATTAATGATGAACCAATATTATTACTATTGAGGTTTAATGATTTATGTATTAACCATATTAGTTTTGTATAATTTTTAGAGACAAATGTAAATACTTGTTTTTTCTAGATCTTATGATCTATAAAATGGGAATTATAGTTCTTCAGGCATCAGACTTAATTTTTTGATACCCATTTCATGAAGTAATGGATGAATATAAAACTGATAAAAGAAAAAAGAGGATTAAAACTGTTTTTATGAAATATAAATATGTTATGTAATATATTTCCTTATATTATTAGAAGTAAATGAATTAATATACATTAGGAAAATGAAATAAAAATGTTCTGTTAATACCTTAATATTTATTGAACCGATGGTCTTCTAAATCATCACATCTTAATGAATTTGAGACCCTAAACATTCCATTAATCATTCACTTATTTTTTATTGATGAACTAAATCAATCCCTATAAATATATATTTTTTTACTAAAATTTCATATTTTCACTTTCCATTAATGTTCTCTTATGCAGAAACTTAATTATATGTTATTCCATGTGACCTTTATACTTATCATTTTCTCTTATTAAGAGAATATTCTAATAAATATTCTCATGATGTGGGATTTCAAAAAAGGAAAATTTCAAACATTAAACCCTATATTTCCAAGATCGAGTTTAAATGGTGTGAATTTAATTTTATTAAGGTGGGGATAATATAACACTCTAAAAATTTTAAAAGAGTAACATTTATTCGATAGCGTGTATGAAATGCAACAACAAACATAAAAAGAAATATAACCTATGAAAACATTATGGTATATTTATTATCTCAAATAAATTTAATATATTTTATATATTTCATGCATGAAACACTGATTTAGTTTGTGTCATATGCAATAATGACTTTCTTTGATGACTTTCATTAAATGAAAGATTGAGTTTTACAAAAAAAATATTATAAAAAAAATATTATTTAATATAATATAAACTAGAAATTAAATTAGAGGCTATGAAAAATAATAAAAAAATATTAAAATATATGTTTTACAAAAATCTATGATAAATTCATTGGTTACCAATTAATTAGAAACAAAAATATAAACCAATTTAATATAAAGGATATATTTATATTTTTATGCTCCCAAAGGAATGTTGTCTTAATAATTTAAATTAATTCTAATTAGTGAATTATATTAATTAAATATATATGTTATATATTCAATAAAATATTTTTGATATCAATTTAATTGATTTCATAGGCATAAAAAGATAAAAACCCCAATTTTATGTATAGAAACCTATATTTTTATAAAGTAACTTTTATCACATTTTAATGGAGAACCTATTTTAAATAAAATTTTTGGAAATTTTATAAATTTTATATATAAATATAACTTTATTTTAGAACTCAGAACATAAAAATCAGGTTAGGGTGATTTTTTTTTGTATTTTTGTGAGAAGTTTCATTTTTTGATGAATAGTGAAAAATACTAAATTTTAATTCTAAACTATTTTTTCATCTAGTTTATTTATAATATTAAATTATATTTTTCATTGGTTTTAAATTTTAATTAGATAAATTGTAAATAAATTAATCTAATTTAATTTATTGGAATCAATTTCACTTTGAAATTGTATATAAAAACATCTCAAACTTTTGAACAATTATACTTTGAAAACCCAATTTCTCATCCCATATACGGGATTAATTTTAAATTAATTTCTACCACTTATATGATTAAAATTTGAAAAAATGGTTTTAAAAATTGGAATAATAAATTTTTTAATGTCTAATAAGGTCAAAATGGTTTTTTACCAAAACTTTTAGTGAAAGTGATTAAAATTAATTAGAGATATTGACTAAAAAATTAACTTGACAAAGAACTAAACCTTAAACATATGGCTCAAAATGACCTATAAACTTGTACACAAGAAATTTCATATTCATAATTAGAACCTATAATCCCTTGTATCTAATTTTGTTCATTATTTTACCCCCTTGACATGGGAAAATGTGGGTGGAATTCCCTTTTCAAAAATTTACTTGAACGACACTCCTCCCCCACTATAAAAAGACACTCACCCATCCTACTTATTCATAGGTATTAATCCATTTGTCTCACACAAAATATACTCAAATAATATCCCAACATACCTCACATCAATCTAAAAGCCTAAATTTTATCATAAATTGAACCATAAAATCCTTTTGGTATAAACAAAAAAGAGTTACTCAAATAATAGGTAACGATCTTCAACGATCACTTTTCATTCATTTACTTCTCCAACCCTTAAATTATTTTTAAATAATGATTATATTAAATCATAAGTATCATCAATATAATGATATATTGTTATTATAATAGTTATACCTACATTTTCACACACATCCATCAAATGGGATACACAATCACCATTCTTGTGTACGACAGACTACCGCCTCACAAACCGATGTCACTCATTCTTCCATTTACCACCTTTAAAGGTTGGAAAGAATGATAGACTGATAGATTATATATGATATATATAATACTTGTAATGTATTTATTCTTATTTAATAATTATATAACACATACCTTCATGCATTCCGTATTGTGGGGATATGATAACATCGTTTGTGGACATATGGACTACCGCCTCCTCAAAGCGATGTGATTCGTTCACGCTATACATGGAATGTATAAACGATATATTAAATAAAACTATGTGAAATATATGAAATAAATATTATACTTGAATAATAATATAAAAATACACATATATCATTTACTTTTCACTCTTTTACATATGATAAGAAAATGGAAGTAGAGTTAATGCATACGTATGGCCTACCGTATCCATGAATGGGGCATTTTATTTTCTATATAAAAATATTATGGATTATTATAAATACCTTTATAATGAATACATATGATATTTACATTGATTTTGAAATTATTTATATAATGAAATTATGATCTAATTTATAGGAATAATAAGTGAAAATTAAATACATACTCAAAAAACATGACAATTAACACTTGAAATAGTGAAAATAATGAAAGATTATTAAAAAATGAGAAATACGATATTATAAAAAGATAATATATTATATTATAAATATTAGAATTGTTTTTCTATAAGTTATTAACATTTTTAAAACCCTTATACATGAGGTTAAATTATATTCACCTAAAAGGAAACACAAGGTAAGTGATTTTTGTCTCACTTTTACTTTCATGAGGCACATATCATAATCACAACTTATTTATTTTGTGTGGTGTTTATACTTCATATTTTGATATATTATATAATTTATTCTTTTATATTCATGTTATTTAATGTTTCACTTTATGTTATCTCTTTGATGAGTCTTATGATTCAAAATTTACTAAGTAGTAAGAGATTTTCATCTCACTTTTTACATTTTTGATATAAATTTCATATTCACCAATTAATTATTTTGTTTAGTGTAAATAATAACAAATTTGATATATTAAATCATTAATTATTTTATATTTATGTTATTTTGTGGTTTAATTTTATTTATTTTGTCTAAGGGGATTTGAACTTAAAATTACTAAGTGATAATGAAATTTCATAACTCAATTAATTTTTCATTGTGTTATGTTATTTCATACATGTTGTTAATATTCTATGATTATGTTTATAATTAAATTTAATATCCATTTATTATTTTACACTTATTATATGTTGATTTAGAGTAGATACACATAATAAATTCATTGATCAATTATCTCTTCAATGTTATGATCATTTTAAGGGTTTATTTCATAATCTCATTATAATCGAGATGGATTATTATTGAAATTAAATTAAATGAATTTTTATGATCACTATTAAGTAAACCCTTTCACTATATTCATCTGGATGGTTTTTGACTATCCTACCCATGGATAGTATTAACATTCACTCCCATGATTCATTTTTATAGTCCCCTTGAAATATTCAATTTCCTATGACCATTGGACATTAAATCTCCACTAATTATCTATATCATTTATCATTAATATGTTTATTTTATAAACCATATTATATTTTTATATACGGTATAAACTTTGGAATTCATTTGATTAACTCGGGAAATATTGATAAATTCGTAACCTTTACTCAATAAAGATATTTGATAAGGAACCTTGTTTATGAATTTAATTTGATTATTTGATATATTAGAAATTATTTGAAGAATCAAGAAATGAGTTGTGTATTGTTTAATTTAATACCTTTGATTTGTGGACTGGTTAATGAAAGCCCCACAATGTTTCAATAGTCTCATGAGATGAAATCATTTGAATTAAAACCCTTTGAGTTTGTTTCCAAGAAGAATAAATGGGGTTCTACCCACATATTTAAACAATATTGTGAAAGGTATTGATACTAGTTTGTTAAAGAATATTTATTATAAAATAATCATGTGCCTAGGAAACATGACATCCAATAATTAACCAATTCTGTCATTTAGTATTCATTTATTATTATCTATGATATTATTTCTTTTACATCATCTATGGACGAATTTCATTATCATTTCATTGACTAAATGGATTATTTTTTAGTTACTTTACTTTTTATATTTATTATTACTTATCCAATTATTTAAATGTCATGTTTTTTAGGTTATTTACCTTTCCATATTGTTTATGCACTTCCTTCTCAGTTTATTGGTTCTATGTCATGTGTCTTCAGTTATTACCTTACCATATTGACTATTCTCATTAATTAATTTTTACTCCACTATACTTGACCCATATTGAGAATTTGAACTCACCCTTATTATGTTCCCTTTTTCCCATGATTCCCAAAAGTGTACTAAGAAATATATGCAAGGATACACTAGATGGAATATAGTTATTATACTCGGAAAAATTATGTTGTAATTTGCGTATTCATTTTTATACAAGACTCACGAATATATCTAGTTTACCAAGACTAATAAACTTTTCAGTCCTTTGGAATTAAATTTACTTATATCCTATGATAATATAATAGTATCACAACACGATCTCTTGGGTATCTAGGGTCAGGTTGCTACACCTTATATAGAATGTTTGGTCTTGGAGTAATGGAAGCTCGTTGTTCATTCCCAACCATTTAAATCCAAACTATGAAAGATTTAGTGAAAACCTAAGTAGGATACTTTAATGGGAGGTAGTGTTCTTCAACAAAAATCTTCATTTTATTTGCTTCTCCACCTCCCTAAATTCTTTTCAAAACATTCTGATATAATAACATTATTATCTCCCATATACTAAGAATTTTTTTATGACAATGTTACAACCTAAAAACTCACAAAATTCTATCAAATGGGTTATGAAATCATCATTCATGTTTACGTAGAACTACCGCCTCACGAACTGATGTTCGTTTTTCCATTTCCACTTATCAAGATTGGGTATGATTATTGATTTAAAGTATATATATATATAAATAATATTTATAACATAATTATATATCAGGAGTCACTATATCATATATATATTTTTACCTTCCATTCCGCATAAGATATGATAATGTCACTCGTGTGTACGACAGACAACTGCCTTGTGAAATGATGTGATTTGTCTTTCACTAGTGCTTCACACAGAAGGTGATAAAGAAAATGTTAATGATTATATGTGATATACATGAAATAATTATTATATTAATGAAATATTTATCATTATATAAATATAATATATATCATTTTTGGTTCTTTCATTTTCACTAATGTAAATATGATAACATCATTCGTGTTCGTGTGGACTATAGCCTTCAAGAAGCAATGTGACTGTCTTTTCATCACTACAAAAAATGGATAATATATAAGTATAATTTAAAAAGTAATATTATAATAATGGAATGATTATTATTCTAGATATGATAGAACTATATAATATTTTCTATAATTAGAACATTCATGACAAATAATGAATGAGAAAATAAGTAAATTAATACCCGAAACAATGAAAATAATGAAAGTGTATTAAAAAAAGGTGAAAAGATAATATTATAGGATCATATATGATATTATAAAAATTAATATAGTTATGTAATAAGTTAATAACATGCTTAAATCCACTATACACGAGTTTAAATAATGTTTAACCAAAAAGAATCAAAAGGTAATAAATTTCATCTTAATTTTATTTCATTGAGCCATATTGTAATGTTATTCACCTAATTTCAATTATATTGTGTATATACTTCCACTTAAACATGTAATATAATTAATAATTATTTATTCATGGTATTTTGAGTTTAAATTTGAATTATTTTATCTAATTATGTTTTAATTCAATGTCCCCAAGTGGTAAATAATTTCATAACTCAATTTCCTTTATTTGGGACATATTACTTATTCATTATCATTGATATTCTATGATTACGTGAATAATTTATTTTGAGTATCTTATATTTTATTTACAATTATTTTATGTCTATTTACATCTAATACACACAATCTATTTGATTACTAATTCACACTTCAACATTATGATCAATGTAAGGGTTTATTTTACAATCTCATTCTCAACGAGATTGTTTATTCTTAAATTCTGGTTGAAGGAAATAATTTGATAATTATTTAATAAACCTTTTAAATTTACTATCATATAGTTATTCATGATATTTTCAAGTAATTGTAAAAATTTTCAACTCTTTGGTACTTAAATTAATTAATATTTTTTAAGAAAATACATCTTTATTTCTATCTTTGGTCAGAAATATGTTTTAGTCCAAAACCATGTTTTTTGTAAAAAAATTCAAAAACATTTTTAACATTTTCAAAATGATTTATCAAAAGTATTTTCAACCAAATTCAATCTTTTTTTTTTCAAATTATTCTTATATAATTTTAAAAACTATTTCTATTTTTCTTTTACTAAAAATGTAAAAGGAATATTATTATCATTTTCGGAACAAGGAAACTTTTTGAATATTTTTACATTGAAAAAGGAATGTTCTTTTTAACATTTATGAAATTTATGGAATTGACCTCCATCTTGACCATTATTTATTTTAACATTTCTTTGAAATTTTACAAGTTTCTTTTTAAATAAATTTTTTTAAAAGTGATTTTAAAAGAAAAGGATTTTCAAAATGTTTTTCAAAATAAAAAGGATATTTTCATCAATAATAATTTTAAATATATTCTTATTGTATTTCTATTCATAAATGACAAAAACCATTTCTTATTACTCCAAATGATATATATTGTATTAATACCATCCTTAGTCTTCCTCCATATGGTTTGTTATCATTTTGACTAAGGAAAGTATTGAAAATTCAATTCCTTGATTCAATTTTAAAGTCAATAAATTTTCCTTTAAATGATCACTTTCCTATGATAATTAAAAATTAAATTTACACTTAATATACATATTATTTATCATTAATATACTTATTTAATAAAATGTATTAAATTTTTAAATATAGTATTTTACTTTGAAAGTTATATTTTTGATTTGGGAAATATTGATGAATCGTTATCCTTTACTAAATATGGATATTTAATGTTAAGGTGTATTAATTAATGAATTAAATTTATTATTTTATATATGAGGAATGATTTGGATCTAAAGTTATGGATGGGGCTAGACATTATATAGTCAATTGATGCATCCGTAGGTCTCATGATAAAAATCAGTTAATCTAGAATTAAATAACTTTTTATCTATAGATTAAAACATCTCATGGAATGACTTGATGATAGAGGTATCATGTGCATGGGACATGATGTACAATAATTAAGAATTACCTTAATTTATAATTATTTTATTATTATCGATGAAATATTCACTATGATATTATCTATGGATGAATTTTGTTCTCAGTTATTGATTAAATGGAATGTGATTTCAGTTATTTTCCTTTCTGTATTGATTATGACATATCCTGTTATTTAAATGACACGTTTTCTTAGTTATTTACCTTTCCATATTGATTATTCCTCTTCTAGTTATTTAAATGGCACATGTTCTCAATTATTTACCTTTCCATTTTAATTATTATTATTGATTCATGATATCTTCCACTATACTTAACCCTTATTGGGCATTTAATCTCACCCTTATTTTGTTTCCTTTACCCAAGAATCTATTAAGTGTACTATGATTGATATTAATGGGTATTCTAGAGGGAATTAAGTAATCTTTGCAAATAAAATTATTTTGAAATTTGGGTTTTCAAATGTATTGTAGGACTCTTGTAAGTATATAGTTTATCAATACTATTAAACTATACTATAATTTGGGACGAGTTTCCTTATATATTATGACTATATAATAATGTAAGCACCAGCTCTAGGCTACTATGGTTGGGGTCGCTACAATTGGTATCAAAGGATTATTAGTAGAAATTTTGGAAACTATATTTTGGAAAACATAGATTAGAAAACATAACCCTATGATATAATTTTTAGATAAGTATAGAAAAACATATTAAAGTTATAGTAAGGTAGATATTATGTGGTATTTTCTAATAGTATATCCCGGTTTAGATACTATAAGTGGATGTGGTTCTAGAAAAAATGTACCTATGGGTAATAACTCTGAAAAGGGAGTATTGGTCTTGAGTCGAGTATTACTTGGTACTTGAAAATAGGCCTTACTGCGCACCTAGTTTGATAATCCTGAGGGTTATTCTTAGGAAAATTTACATTTTATTTACAAAATATTATGAAATATTGAAATAGATAATTACAATGAATGACCTAGGAAAAACCCTAGACCAAGGAAGGTCCTATAAGGAAAAATAAATGGATGAAGTATTTAAGTATTTGGATTCAAGAATTAAATTGTAGAATTATTTCTATTAGTTGTATTTTGGTGATAAGAATTAGGAAACATCTAAGTATTTTATTAATTTGAGATGTATATATGTCTTCACTAACACAAGAGTTCTGAATTTCATCACGGGATTATGAGTTTAGGATTTATCATAAGTTCAAAGTCTTAAACACCATTTCTTGGGTTTTAAGTGATGAGAGTCTACCATGATTAAGGATATTTATGGATAAATTTATGGCTATCTTATGTTTTGGTGGAAAAGTTATGTGAGGTGTAATGAACATACATTTTATAGATATAATCATAAAGGTATTGATAACCTTTAGGGATAATTGTTGAAATTGGGTTCTCTAGACCCAACATCTATTGTACTTTGACTACCACAATATGTTATATATACAAGTGTTTATATTTCCATAATAGTATAGATACTTATTCATCCACTTTGTTTATGTAAATGTCCTTTGATTACATGTCATATTAAAGGGTTATAACAGATCCTAGGATATAAGGATAACCCCGAGATGCCATGACAATAATCTTAAAGTAATGTCCTATGGTCCAGTTACATCATTCTAAAAGGATACACACATGTTTCAGGTGTTATTGGTCATTCCTATCTACAGACATGTGTAATGGTCTCCAGACATGAGATCATTATCAATGTATTTTATTTAATTGTGTACTTTAATGCAAGGATAATACCATGGTGATGAAGTCATGGAGAGGTAGATTGTGTTGGGTTCATCATTGGTGATACGACATTGATTGAATGATCAAGATAGTATTTATCGCTTTCGAGTTGAGGGAGAGATATCTTGGGCCAAGTTGATTAGGACGGTTGCACCTTCATTTAATCCATCGCTATTGTAGTGGAAATGAAGACCATCTGGACAGATCAAAAAATAAAATAAATCAAGATAAAGGATGATGACACTAGTGTGCATTCTACTTTATAGAGAAATCGATGACGTAGAGATTATATCACACATAAAATGTTCATTAGAAGGTATTCGTTGCTTTGAATTTACCTTACCTCTATAGGGGCCTCAATGGGTTGCAAGACCCTACTCTTGTTTGGTGAATATTATTCACTGCTATTGAGATAAGGGCATTGAGGGTCACACACTATAGTGCTTTGAGAATCTACCCTATTCTATTGAATAGGAATATAGAACTTGGAGGGACCCACCATGAGGTTTGAGTATAATCTAAGTTCTATGGGTCACCATGTAATAAATAAATTCTTTAGTTATTCAAGATTAGAATAATTAGTTGAATTTATTTATAACATGTATTTACAATTTATTAAGTTAATACAAAGATAAAATATTATTCGAACGTATTTTAATATCCCAATTTCATTTAATATATTCAGGATACGAGAGTCAAGTTATAGACTCAATTTTATCGTGCAATATATATTTAATATATATTACAGTTAGTGTTAAAATTATAAATATTATTTATGGTATAATTAAATTTGTCATAAATAAATATTTATAATACTTATACTGTAAATATTTACTACACGGGGGCTGGGAACCCATACAGGGTATTTTAGATATTCCCTATATAAGTAAGAGAGAGGCTCCCCCCATGGGACTATTCATGTGTTGGAATTGAGAGCGTCTCTCTCCTCCTGGATTCTAGAGAGAGATTATCTTAAGAAAGAAAGATCTTCAAACTCACCCTTCTTGGATCGAAGGATCCTATTTGTGGTGATCATCATTGCTTTGAAGAGCTCATTGGTGTACCACGCTATCACCCAGATTCCAATGAATGACACATGAGTATATTTAAGAGGCATGTGTGGACGATATAGGGGGCTTTGACATTGGCATCTTTGAGCAACAGTCTCCAACATCCTACAATGGACTTACACACATTAGATCCAAACAAGGTACATGTTCAATTTAATTTTTTCCTCTGTCAAATCCATGTGTGGTCCTCATACCGTACCAGGATAAGATCACTGGAGTGTATTTTGTTACGTTTCTCCGATGATGTGAAATGTTTTAAATTCTCTACCCATCGGCTTCCACTACCTATCCCAGTACCTAACAAATTTATCAAAGGGACACATGGTTTCTTAGAGTTATATAAAAAAAATTACATTATATTATATTTAAATATGGGTCATTAAATTGGTTCCAATGGATCAGACCGTACGTCGATCCATTTTTTAATGGCCATGTTACGGCCATTTGAAAATTTTAATTGGATCAATGTCGTTAGTTTAATCTATTCAGATTATTTTATTTTATGAAGAACGTGTTTTTAATTTTCCATGTGTTCTTCAAAGTACCAAAATCCAGCAATGCTTTGGCCAGAATCCGGTCGCCAGAATTTTCCAGTGGGTTAAGTTTTAGGAGATAAATGAAGTATATTATAATATAATATTATTTTATTTTTCTCATTTAAAAAAATAAAGGGGTACTTTAGACTTTGGGTAA
This sequence comes from Viscum album, assembly GCA_963277665.1. Classification (NCBI taxonomy): domain Eukaryota; kingdom Viridiplantae; phylum Streptophyta; class Magnoliopsida; order Santalales; family Viscaceae; genus Viscum; species Viscum album. The sequence goes on along the minus strand of OY728132.1, from coordinate 585,433,849 downwards.
AGTATTATTCTTTTTTTATTAAAGTCTTTAGAATTTATAAATTTAATAAAAAAAATTTGGAGACCAAGACCCCAATTGGGTCATCTCATTTTTATTAAAAAAAGGAAGGGTAAGGATTTGTTTTTTCAAAAGAAAAAACAAATAAATAAAATAAAAAAAGGAAAGAAGACCCAAAGGGTATTCTTCCTTGTAGAAGCATGCCTCAACCCCTAAAATCCCTAGCTCATCATCCCATTGCGTCCGCACCAAACCATCCCGCCCTAGGCTTCCTCCAGATTGCTGTCCCAGACCCCCTCCCCACCTGCTCACGCCGCCCGGACCCCCTCACCTCACTGTTGTCTCAGTTAGACCAGGCCACCATCGGACCAGCAGGCCTCCACCCTTGCAGCTGGCCAGAGCAGAGGGCCTTCTCCTTCATGACTGGCCAGAGCAGCATACTGTAGCCCTCGCGCCTCTCTGGAGGACACTATGGCCATGTGGTGTTTATGAACTAGACGGACACACCGCGGTCATGCCACTATCTCACCGCGGTCTCGCCGTGGTCATGCTGCAGTCGTGTAGTAGTCACACAGCGATTTGGCCTCTCTCTAGTAAGACACCCTTGCTACAGTTTGCAGTCCTTCCAGACTCCTTCCCTGACTAGAGGTTACCCTGATAATTAGTTTTAATTTAGTTACTTTTTTTAAATTAAATTAATTATAATTATTTTGGGGTTTAAGTTTAACTAAAATCTGAAAAATTAATGGTATAATTTAATTTTATAATTAAAATTAAATTAATGGTTTAATTTATTTGTTAGAATTAAAATTAAATTAATAGTTTAATTTATTTTTTAGAATTAAAATTAAATTAAACAATTAAAACTGATAAAATAAATTAATTGAATTTATTTAAATTCATTTAATTTATTATTGCTCCCTTGTACTATTTAGTTTTATTACAGTCTAATTTTAATTGTGCTTTATTTATACCTGCTGGTATTGAGAAAGCAACCAAACCGTGCATGTCTGGTTTATTTATTTAATTATTTATTCAATGTGTGCGATGATTTTAATAATTAATTAGATGGATGATTGTTTTTGAATAAACTTTTAATTCAAATATATATAAGGGAATGTGCGTCCAATGAAAAAGATTTATTTTGTACCCCAAGACCCCCTCGCCCGCGTGCAAGTATATTTGTAATAATATGGTGATGATCCGAGACACAGACCCCACCAAGTCGAGGTGCTAATCCTGATAGGAGTCACGCGCATTGCACTGGGGATAACTGTGATGTGAGTCAGCTGTCAACTCAGGTATGGATCCCCCAAGGTGAACATTGATCCGTTATAGATCGATCATAATAGAATGCTCAGGACCAGTCAGATTTCATGATTTAACTTTATGCATTGTTTATTATTTTATGCGAGTGCATGATTAGTGCTTGATCACATAGAACAGTAAAAAAGATAAAAAATGTATAAAGATGTGAAGAATTTATTTCTATTTAATGTTCAGTTGTGAGCGCAACAATCTAGTTTGAACATATAAATAGAAAAAGTATTATATTTATTCAATAAATATTAAAATCCCTCAAAAGATATATTAAGTCCAAATTCCATTCTTTTCTCATATTTAAACAGAACTGAGTGTTTGGGGTGCTCGTCAGCCATAGTTGAGAGTGCCTCTTACTACCGAGGTGTTTTCATGAGAGGAATGAGTCGAATTAACTAAAGTGATTAGTCAAGGATTATCCATAGCTAACTTTATATAACTTTAGAGGTAAGATGTTGAGAGAATCAGGTTCGGATTCCAAAAACTGGGACGTTACTCAACAATACAAGGAACCACGAGTGAAGTGGTTAGAAATCCTAGTGCCTACCTTGAAACCCTCTGAGTAGTGGCGTAGCCATAACTTGTAGACTATGAGGGAGGTTTTGAGAATCCTATCCACTAGAGTACTCATGTGATAGAGTATTACAAATCTAATAGTGAGGGATATTAAGTTTCACCAAAATGGTGGGATACATTAAAATGATATAATAATATATTAATCATAAATGTAAAAAGGTAATCATAGAAAAGTACTAACTGATAATGTTTATCTGATGTAGATTTAAAATGGGAATCACCATCACCACATGTACTTTATCACGGTGATCAATTCTGGATAAAGAAAATATCCTATCCGACAATAACTTCCAGGAGTGATACATGCACTTGCGCATAATACTACGCTGAGAAAGGAAGTTATATGTGCGAGAATCCCTAGTTCCTAGTGAGCCTCCTCAGAGAGCTAGTAAGGTGGAAAAAGATAAAAGGAAAAAGCATGTAGATGATGCACTTGATGTTCAATACATCATATTGTCATCCATGTCCATCCAATTGTAGAAAATGCACGAGGATGAGGATGAATACATGATGCTTTCAAATCTAAAATAATTATATCAGGAGAGGGCCATGAAGGAATGGTATGAGATCTCAATTTCCATATATAAGTGCAGATTAGAAAAAGGGCACTAAGCTGGTCCTCATGTACTTAAGATTATTTGGTATATTGAGAGGCTTAAAGGCCTTGGGTTCAAATTTAACCAAGAACTAGTAGCCTATCACATTCTTTCCTCTTTACCACCAAGATTCTCGACTTTCATTGTCAATTATAACATGAATGATAAGAAAAATTCTCTCTCATACCTTTTGGATTTAGTTCTCTAAGATAACAAGGATATGAAAAATACTAATTCATCCGTCCTTATGGGGAAAAAAAGAAACAAGGGCAAGGTAAAAGGGTCTATGGCCAATTCAAGTCCATAGAAACCAATGAATCATCCTACAAAGAAGCCAAATATTCATAGGCAGAGTAATGATTAGGAAGATTTCTTCTTTGGATGTGGCAAGAAAGGAAATTGGAAGAAGAATTGTAGAGCTCAGAAGAAGAAGAAAACTGATGCTTATACTTCAGGTATTTTTATTATTGAATGCAGTCTATCCTTATCTACAAGTTGGGTATTGGATATGACATGTGTCTCACAAGTTATTATTAATATACAGGAACCAAGTAGGTTTAAGAACATTTAAAGAGGTGAAGTGGAATTCTGAGATGCAAGTGGTGAAAGTCTAGCAGCCTTGGTAGTGGGAGACTATCACTTAACCCTATCAAGTGGTTTGGTTCTAGTTTTATTTATTTTATTATGAACCTTCTGTAACCAGGAACATTGTCTCTATGTCTATTTTAGACACTATGGGATTTTATTTCAAGTTTGGAAGTAAATGTTGTCTCTTTTATAGGGATAACTTCTATTATAGTATGGCACATCTTAGAAATGGTTTATACATGCAAGAACTCGAGAATATCGTAATGTAAATCAATGAAAAACCCATCCAACATGACTCATATATCACCCTCATATATAACTTCAGGCTAGTTCATGTAAACAAGAAGCGATTACAAAGATTACATCAATAAGGGTATTTAGACTCGGTACAGTTAGAACCCTTGGTTGTATGTCAAGCTTGTTTACAAGGAAAACTGACCAAAGAACCTTTCTCAGGAAAGGAATAAAGAGCCAATGTAGTACTATAATTAATATATACTGATGTATGTAGTCCATTTTCAGTAGATTAAAGGGGTTATTTTTCATACTTCATTACTTTTATCGATGAATATAGTAGGTATAGATTTATCCACTCAATGAGGTATACGTCAAATTACATTAATATATTTAAGGAATACCAAAATGAAGTTGAAAACCAACTTGCTAAGAAGATAAAAGAACTCCGCTAAGATCGAGGCGGAGAAAATCTTAACAATGTTTTCATTGATCACTTAAAGGATTGTGGGATAGTATCCTAACTCACTCCTCCTTATACACCACAATAGAATGGTGTTAGTGAAAGGAGGAAGAAGACCTTGCTTGACATGGTCAGATCAATGATGAGTCATGAAACTCTTTTATTATCCTTTTGGGGATACACATTGTAGACAACAACATATACCCTTAACCAAGTACAAACTAAAGCTGTAGATGAGATTCCATATGAGTTATGGTATGGAAAGAAACCCAGTCCGACACACATACATGTATGGGGGTGCGAGGAATTTTTCAAGACTTTACCAAGTGAAAAATTTGTATCCAGAAGCATGAAGTGCATCTTTATAGTTTATCCTAATGAAACCAAAGGATATTACCTATATAAACCTTTAGTTAGAAAAGTTGTTGTGGAAAGATATGCCATATTTCTAGAAAAGTAACACATTTATATTGGAAAGAGTGGGAGCAAGATTGACTTCAATGAAGTCAATTCTCCATATGCACAAGAGTTGTTAGAGGAAAAATCTCCACAAGAGAAAGTGGAAGAAGAACTTGTTACTGAGGCACAAATACTGCATATGACTATTTGAGAGGTTAGAAAACCAGAGCATTATGGTTTTCTTGTCACCGAGTTAGGTGACACATTAGTCCTTGATGATGATGAACCTCTAACCTACAAGTATGAAGTAGAAGGCAAAGAAGCTTCTAAATGGAAAGAAGCCATGCATTATGAGATGGAGTCCATGTACCAAAACCAAGTTTGGATTTTGGTATACCCTCCAACTGATGTAAAGTCCATTGGATGCAAATTGGTATTCAAAAAGAAGATGGACATGGATGATGAGGTTAATAACTTTGAAGATATATTGGTTGCAAAGGGTTTTAGGCAACGTCAGGGAATCGACTATGATGAAACCTTATCACCTATAGAAATGGTTAAATCCATCCGAATATTGATTTCAATAGCATCCTTTCATGATTATGAAATTTGGAAAATGGATGTCAAAACTACTTTTCTAAATGGGATGTTGGTTGATGACATCTATATGACTCAACCCGAAGTGTTTTTCAAGTGAAAGTATTCCAATAAAGTATGTAAGCGATAGAGATCTATTTATGGGTTGAATAAGGAATCAAAGTCATGTAATGTTCATTTTTATGAGGCCATAAGAGAATTCGGTTTTGTCAAAAATGAAAGAAACCCTTGTGTGTATAAAAAGGTTGAAGGTAATTCCACAATTTTCCTAATGTTATATGTTGAAAAAATATTAATTATGGTAAATGAGGTGAACATATTACAATAAGTTAAGGCTTGGTTAAATGAATGATTCTCCATTAAAGACTTAGGTAAAGTAGCTTAGATTCTAGGGATCAAGATCTATTGAGATAGATATCAAAGGTTTCTTGGGCTAAGTCGAAGTACATATATTGACAAGGTACTCAAAAGGTATAATATGGAACAATCCAAGAGAGTTTTTTTCCCTATGTCACATGACATAAATCTCTCTAAAAAAATGTGTCCACAAATGATGGAGATGATTGTTATAATGAGTAGAATCCCTTATGCCTCAGCTGTGGGTTCTATCATGTATGTTATGGTATGTAATAGGTTTGACTTCGCCTTTTCTGTAAGCATGTTGGGTAGATATCAATCCAATATAGGAGAGCTATATTGGGAAGCTATTAAAACTATCCTAAAGTACTTGAGGTGTACAAAGGATATTTTCTTGGTGTATGGAGGGGATGAGGAAGTAGTAGTTAGTGGATACACTGATGCTAGTTTCCTAACATATCATATTGATCTAAAATCATAGTCATGCTACATATTTTTCCAAAATGGTGGTGCAGTGAGTTGGAGAAGCTCAAAGAAAGATGTGTTTGCTGATTCTATAATAGAGTCTAAATATATTGCATCTTCTGATGCAGAAAAGGAATAAATCTAGATACATAGCTTTATCTAAAAAATTGGTGTTGTGGCTAGGAGTGCAGACCCTGTTCCAATATATTGTGATAATACTACTGAAGTGGTGATTTACAAGGAGACCAGGTCTCACCAGAAGATAAAGAATATTCTTCGGAAGTTTCATCTCTTGAAGGATTTTACTCAAAGAGGTGAAGTCATAGTTAGTAGAGTAGCCAAAGAGGAAAATATGTATGAACCCCCTAACTAAATCCATTTCTCTATAGAAGCATGATTCTCATGTGAGATCTAGAGAATTAAAACCTGTTAGCAGTCAGCTCTAGTGAAAGTGAGAGTGTTGAAAGTGGGTGCCCTAGAACCAAATTGTGTTGTAATTTGATTACCACTATATGTATAAAGTATGTTATATATACATGTGTTTATCTTTCTATAGTAGTGTAGATACTTCTGAATCCACTTTTTTTTATGGAAATTTCCTTAGATTACATGTCATATCAAAGAGTTATAACATTTCCCATGCTATAATGAGAACCCCGAGATTCCATGGAAGCAATATTAATGTAATTTCCTATGGTATAGTTACATAATTATGAAAGGACACAGATTATGTGTGACTATCAAGTGTTGGGGGTTCATAATCATTGAGACTTCTTCTCATGAAGTTTTCACTTGATGATCTCTAGTAGTTGAGATCATGAAGACAGACCCACATAATAGGAACACCATATGTTTCAGGTTTCATTGGTCATCCCTATCTACAAACATGGGTAATTGTCTCTATATTTGAGATCATTATCAATGTATTTAATTTAATTGTGTAATTTGATGCAAGGTAAAAACCATGACGATGATGTCATGGTGAGGTAGTTTGTGTTGGGTACATCATTGTTGACATGACATTGATTGAATGGTCAAGATAAGATTTGTCACTTTAGAGTTGAGGGATAGATATCTTGGGCCTAGTTGATTAGGATGGTTTCACCTTCATTAAATCCATGGCCATGGTAGTGGAAGGTAAGACTATCTAGACAAATCAAAAAATAAATAAAGGTTGATGACACAAGTGTGCATTGCGCTTTATTGAGATATCGATGATGAAGAGATTATATTACATAGACAATGTTAATAGGAAGGTATCATTTCTTTGAATTTAAATTATCGCTATAGGGGCCTTGATGGGTTGATAGAACCCTCTCTTGGTAGGTGAATATTAGTCTATGGTATTGAGATAAGGTCATAGAGGGTCACAAACTATAGCGCTTTGAGGATCTGCCCTATTCTGTGGAATTGGAATATAGAACTTGGTGGACCCTACCATAAGGTATAAGTATTATCCATGTTCTATGGACCAAGTAATAAATAAATTCTTAAATTATTAAAGCTTGGAAAATTCGTTGAATTTATTTATAATATATATTTACAAGTGATTCAGTAAATAAAAAGATAAAATATTATTCGAATGGATTTTAATATCACAAGTTCATTTTGTATTTTCAGGATACATGAGTCAATTTATAGACTCAATATTATCACACAATAAATATTTAATATATATTACTGTTAGTGATAAAATTATCAATATTATTTATGGAATAATTTAATTTTCAAAAAAAAATATTTATAATACTTATAATGTGAATATCTATTACACGGGAGCTGGGAACCCATTCTGGGTATTTTAGATATTCCCTATATAACTAAGAAAGAGGCTCTCCTCATAGGACTATTCATGTGTTGGAATTGAGAGCCTCTCTACCCTCTTGGATTCTAGAGAAATATTCTCTCGAGAAAGAAATATCTTCAAGCTTATCCTTCCAGGGTCAAAGACTCTTGCTTGTGGTGATCATCATTGCATCGAAGAGCTCATTGATTTTCCTCACTAGCACCTAGATTCCAAATAACGATGCACGAGTAGATTTAAAAGGCATGTGTGGACAATCTAGAGTGCTTCGATGTCAGAGTCTTTAAGCAACGACCATCAGCATCCTATGACAGACTTTCTCACATCAGATCCAAACAAGGTACATGTTCAATTTTATTTTGTGCTCTGTCAAATCCATGCACGGTCGTTGGACCGTGTTGGGATAAGATCACCAGAGTCGACGTTGTTACGTTTCTCTGGTGATGTGAAAAATTTAAGATTCTTAGCCCATCGGATTCCACTGCCCGTCCCGATACCTAACGTAAAGTTATCACTAATTAAATTATAGTAACAATTATATAAGATTATTATAGTTTTTGAAAAAAATAAGTTGTATTGAAAACCTTTGTAAAAAGTTTATTTAATGATTAATATTATTTTAAGGATTCCCATCAAATTTTTGGGAATTTTATAGGAATTATATTAATATGGTTTTAGATAAAGGACAAATTTTATGCTAGGAGACTTCCCATATCATCCATCAAGGCTGTAGGGCTTGAACCCATGACTAATGGACAATAAGGTTTTATCACCTAAAACTTTCCTACATGTTTTTCTGGTTAATATGTCATTTTTAGGAAAACTATTTGAGAAATTAATATAAATTATGAACCATTGGTATTAATTTTGAGGTTTAGAGACTAACATAATATATCAAATAATATATACTATATTTAGAGAAATATTGAAATACTTTTCACTCTATTATGGATTATATGATTTATTAAAATTAAATTTTAGTGATTCAGGCATAAAAAAATCAGTTTTGGATTTTCATTTTTGGAGTAAGGGTTTGATTGGAAATTGATCAAAACAAAAAAAGGCTATAATTGTTCTTATAAAATATAAAAATATCAAGTATTTATATTTACACATATTTTAGATAGTAAAATAATTCTTCAACTCCAAGAAAAGGATCTTGAAATGAAAATGTTATCCTATTACATTCATATCTGATGAATCTTATGGTCTTTTAAATCATTACATATTAATGATTTTGAGGCCATTAACTTTACATTGATCGTTCAATTTCTTGTGATCAATGAACTAAATTAATTCTATAATTATTTGTGATTTTATTCCATGTTCAAATATTTACTTTCCACAAATGTTATCCTATGTGGAATCCAAGATATATGTTATTCCACATTACCTTTGTAATTTCATTTTTCACATATTATGATTGTATTTTATTAACCCTTTTATGATGTGGGTTTTAAAAAATGTTATTTATAAATGTAAAACCATGGATTACCAAGATAATGTTTATATTGTGAGGACACAATTTATTTAATGTGGAGATAATGTAACACCTCAAAATTCTAAAAGGATAATAATGTATTCGATAGGGTGTATGACACCAAGCACAAAAGGGAATATAAAACCCCAAGACTTTATGATATATTTATATCTTTAAATAAATTTTATATCTTCATTATCTTTAATTATATGAAATGATGAGTCTAGATTGTGTTACACACAACCCTGAGTTTAGCTTACATTGTACACAACACTGAGTTTTACCGAACAACAATATATTATTAATATTATTATTCAATATAATAGTCATTACCATTCTATTAGAATGGCAGGTGTGAATAGAAATAAATATATTATGAAAATATATTGTTTAAAAATGTTCATTCTTTATCTATTGATTAAATATAAAATAATTATTATTTAAAAGAAAAATTAATGTTTTCTAAAAAATTGTACTTTTTTCTAAAATGTGGTTTAGTCTCCCTTTCGACACATAATTTAAAATTAATTTTTAAAATTTTTAGAAAATTTATTTTAAAGAAACATAATTTTTGAAATAATAATATCAAAATTATATTAGTGTGATTTTTTTTGGATTTTCTATGAAGTTTCATTTTTTTGATGAATAGTGAAAATACTAAATTTTAATTGCAAATTTCCTTTTTGATTAAGTAAATTATATTGTTAAATTATTTTTTAAATTGATTTTAAAGTATAATTAGTTCAATTTTATATCAATTAATATAATTTATATCATCATAATCATCTTCATATTGAATTATGATGTAAAAACATTGTTATCTTTTGAACATTTTCACTTTAAAAACCCACTTTCTTATCATGTCTACAACATTAATTCTAAATTAAATTCGGCCACTTTTGTGATTTGAATTTATAAAAATGGATTAAATATTTGAAATAAAAATAATTTTTATTTTATAATAATCTCAAATTAATTTTTCACAATAATGATTAGTGAAAAAATTTAAAAATAATAACCACAATTAAGGTTAAAAAATGGTTTTGCGTATTATATATGTTTGTATTAAAACAAATTTCACACACAAATAAACTAGATTTTTAATTAATAAATTATATTTCATATTCAGAAAAATTATGTATAAATTATTGAATATATATTAATATAATTTTATTCTTAATAGATAAATTACCAAGGTAAATAAAATTATATAAGTTATAGTGGTAAAAACTAATAGGGTAAAATTGAGTAAACTTAAATTATATGTAATAAAATTATGAAAATGAATTTATTTTTTTGTGGTGTATTTTTATCTACACCAAATAAATTCTCCCCTACATTATTATTAAATTTTGGAGCCACATGAGTTAAGGAAGACCTGCCAATAATGAATAATTTTGAGTATTTACAAGAATGCCACTCCTCCTCAACTATAAAAGGGAATTCACTCTCCCCCATTATTCACACATTCAAAACACATCGGTTTGCTAAATAACTAAAAAAATAACTTCCAAAATTCCCTACCATAATACTCGAAGGATTATTCTTTTATAAAATGAAAATTTAAGGATTTAGTGCGAACCTAAGGAGGATACCCGAAAGAGTGGTAATGTTTTTCAATGAGTGTATTCATTTTATTTCTTTCACAACCTCATTAAATTATATTAAAACTATGATTATATAATAAACATAGTATATTACATATAATAATGTTTTTATGTTAATCTTATGACCTAAAATCACACACACTTCCATAAAATGGGTTATAAAATCATTATTCTTGTGTATGGTGGACTACCGTCTCTCAAACCAATGTCGTTCTTTTTTCCATTTACACCAATAAAGATTGGGTATAATTATGGATATAAAGAATATATATAATATTTTTTACTTTTTAATAAATTTTTAGTCTCTATATCACATATATATATTTACCTTACATTCTGTAGGAGATAAAATAACATCACTCGTGTGTACATCAAACTACCATATCAGATAGTGATGTGATTTTTCTTTCCCTAACGCTCTACATAGAAGTTGATAAAGATAATTTTAATGATTATATGTGATATTAATTACATAATTATGATACTCATGAAATATATATCATTTTAAAAATATAATATATATCATTTTATTTCTTTCCTTTTAAATCATGTGTAGATGATAACATCATTCATATACTTGTGGACTACTACTTTCACAAAGCGTTGTGACTATCTTTTCATCAAAACACCAAATGGATTATATATAAGTATAATTAAATAATTAATATGATAATTATTTAATTATTTTTTTCAGGATATTTTATAAAAATATATTATATGCAAGAACATTAGCTTTCATGACAAATAATTAATGGGAAAACAATGAAATTGACACCCAAAACAATGAAAATAATGAAAGTGTATTAATAAAAGAGTGATAATATGTTATAAGAGGATAATATATGATATTATAAATATTAATATGGTTCCATAAAAAGTTAATAACATTATTAAGACCATTATACAAGTGTTTAAAGAGTGTTCAACCAAAAGTAATCGTAAAGAAAGAGATTTCATATCAATTTCATTTCCTTAAGGCATATTGTTATATTATGCACCTATTTTTTTATATGGTGTATATAATTAATCTATGACATGTAATTTCATGAATAATTAATTATTTATGGTATTTTTAGTTTCAATTTTAATTATTACATCTAGGTGGATTTGAATTAATAGTCACCAAGTGGTAAAAAATTTCATAACACAATTTCATTTGATTGGGTTATATTACTTCTTAGTTGTTGTTGATATTATATGATTATGTGTATAATGAATTTTTATTATATTATGTTTTATTTTCAATTTTTTTATGTTTATTAATATATAATATACATAATATATTCATTTACTAATTATCACTTCAACATTATAATCATTGTAAGGGTTTATTTCAAAATCTCATTCTCATCCAAATTGTTTATTCATAAATCCCTATTAAAGGGAATAATATGATCATTTTTTAATAACCCATTTAATTTTATTATCATATATTTATTAATGATATTTTCGAATAATATAACCATTTCCCACTCTTTGACACTTAAATTAATTAACAAAATATTTTAATAAAATCTGACTTTGTTTCTCTCTTTGGTTAAAAATCCATTTTCTTCATAAAACATATTTTATAAAAAAGTTTTCAAAAATATTTTTAACCTTTTAAAAATGATTTATATAAGGAATTTTAACCCATATTTACTCTTTAAAAAATGTTTTCAAATGAATATTATGTATTTTCCCAAACTATGTTTGTTTAGATTTTACCAAAAATGTTAGTGGAATATTATTTTCATTTTATGAACACTAAAATTTCATAACCTTTTTACATTTAAAAAGGAATGTTATTTTTAAATATTAAATAATGCATGTAATTAACCAAAATATTTGAAATTATTTATTTGAAGCCTCGTTTTCAGTTTTATAAGGATCTTTTTAAACAAAATCTTTTTAAAAGTTATTTTCAATGAAAAGAATTTTCAAAAAAATAAATAAATTAAAAGGATATATTCGTCAAGAATATTTTTGAAGATATTTTTATTTTATTTCTATTAATCAATGAAAAAAACATTATTATTACTCTAATGGATATATATTGTATCAATACCATCCTTATTCTTCTTTGAGATTGTTTTTGATCATTTTTACTAAGAAAAGTGCTGAAAATTAACTTTCATGATTCATTTTCGAAGTCAATAAATTTCCCTTGAAATGTTAAATTCACTATGAACATTAGAAAATAAATTTACCCTAAATATACATATTATTTATCATGGATATACTTATTGATTAAACCATATATCATTTATAAATATTGTGTTTTACTTTGAAGGTTATTTTTTTGATAGGGGAAATATGTATAAAGTTGTATCCTTTATCCAATATAGATATTTAATGTTAAGGAAAATTTATTCTTGAATTAAGTTTATTATTTGATACATTATATATACTTTTTACCTAACATGATGGGTAAGGCCAAAAATTATATAGCCCCCCAATGCATCAATTGGTCTAATAAGACAAATCTGTTAAACTAATAATAAATTGGGTTTCATTTGTTGATTAAACCATCTTTTGGAAGGTATTGATGATATAGATATCATATTCCTGAGACATAACATCCAATAATTAATCATTTCATCAATTCAGAATTTAGCTATTATTTTTCATGAAATTTTCACTATGATATTATCAGCAGATGTATTTCATTATTAGTTGTTTATTAAATGGATTGTGTTTTTAGTTATTTAACTTTCTATATTGATTATTAATTATCTAGTTATTTCAATGGAATATGTTCTCAGTTATTTAAATTTACATATTTAATATGTCATATATTGTTATTTAAATGGATTTTTGATACATTTTTTACCTTTCAATGTTGATTATTATCATTGATTTAAGATAGCTTCCGTTATACATAACAATTATTGAGAATTTGAGCTCAATATTATTTTTTCCCTTTCCCAAAGAATTCATTAAGTGCACTACGATTTATATGAAAGGGTATGATATAGGGTTAATAAATTTATCCTTAAAAAAATTATATTGTAATTCAGGTATTCAAATATATTGTAAGACTCAAGTGTGTATCTATTTTATCAAAACAAAAAAACTTTTTGGTCTTTTTGAATGTGTTTTCTTATATCTTATATTAATTTAATAAAACAAGCACCAATTACTATAAAATTGTGCTGGGGTCCCTATAGTTTTTATAAAAGGATGTTTAGTAGAAATGTTGGGAACTAGATATAGGAAAACATAGATTAAGGAATATAACCCTAAGATAGACTTTGATAACAAGTATAGAAGAACATATTAACATTTTGTTAAGGTACATATTATGTGTTGTTTACTAGAAATATATCTCTTTCTAGATATTACAAGTTTACATGGTTATATAATAGAGGTAACTAGGGGTAATAACTCCATAAAGGTATGTTAGGCTTCACTCGATCATTACTTGGTATCGACAATGGGCCATACTACACACCTGGTTTGAAAATCCAGGGGTAAATGCTTAGGATAATTCACATTTTCTTTAAAAAAATTATAATGGATTTGAATAGATTATGATTATTAATAACCTTGGTTAAATAATTTATCAAGGAATGACCTATATGGAAATAAAATGGATTAATTATTTATGTATTTGGATTTTATAATTAAATAGTAGAATTATTTTTACCAATGTTATTTTGGTGATAAAAATTATGAATAATTTAAGGATTGTGTTAATTTTATAAGTAAATATATATTCATTAACTTAAGAGTTATGGATACCATCATGGGTTTATGACTTTAAAATATTTAGTAAGTTTAAATTCTTAAATTTTTTTTTGGGTTTTATGTGATGGAATTCTACTAAGATTAATTATATTTTCAGAGACATTTATTGAAATATTATGTTTTAGAGTAAAGGTTATTTGAGGAGAAATTCCAATACATTTTATAGACATAATATTATAGGTATTGATAACACTTAGTGTGAATATGATCAATAATTACATTGTAATAATTGTCAAATAATATTATTAGACTTTGTAAAAAAATATGTTGTATTGAAAGACTTAGTAAAAAGGTTATTTAATGATTAATTTTATTTCAAGGATGCCCATAATATTTCTGAGAAACATTATAAGAATTATATTAACATGGTTTTAGAAAATATACAAATCACATTATGGGTGACACCCTGTATAATCCGACAAGGACACATGGAATAAACCCATGACTGAAGAACGAAATCGGTTTTGCACCTATCATTGTTCTACATGATGTCCTAGTTAATATGTCATTATTTTTAAGTAATATTTTAAAAAAATGAAAAATGAGTCATATCACTTTTTAATTTTAAAAATTAATTTATTATATTGGATAACATATACTGGAAATATTGGTTTTGAAAAATAGTTAGAGAAATATGGAAAGAGTCTTTCACTATTTTATGGATCTTACAATCCATTCAAAGTTAGTTTTACCAATTCAATAATAAGAAATTAATTTTTGGATATTCATTTTTAGAGTAAGGGATGAATTTGAAATTGATCAAAACCCAACCAAAGGAAGAAATTGTTCTAATGAAATAGAAACATTTCAAGTATGTATATTTCCTTATATTCATAAACAATAAAATAATTATTCAACTTTGGGAAATGGATATTGAAAAAAATGGTATCCAATTACATTCATACCTGATGAATCAGATGGTCTTTTAAATGAACATAGATTTATGATTTTGGGGCCCTTAAATTTCCATTGAATGTTAACTTTCATGTGATCAATGATCTAAATCACTCTCCATAATTATTTATTCTTTTCTTCCATGTACATACCTTTACTTTCCACCAATGTTCTCCTACATGGAAACCTAATTGTATGTAATTATATGTGACCTTTGTAATTCCCTTTATCACTTATTAAGAAGATATTTTATTAAAAATTTATGATGTGTGTTTTCCAATAATGGAATTTAAAAATGTCAAACCCTAAATTAATGAGATCATGTTTAAATTGTGTATATGAAATTTATTTAATGTGGGGATAATGTAACACCTTGAAATTCTAATATAAGAACATTGTATTCGATAGTGTGTATGACACACAACAGTAAGTGTATAAGGGAATATAACACCCAAAGACTTTATAAAATATTTATATATTTAAATAAATTCAATATCTTCAATATCTTTCATTACATTATATGCTGAGTTTATCTTACATTACACAGAACACTGAGTTTAAATTGCATTATATGCTACACCCAGTTTTATAGAACAAAAATATATTATTAATACTATTAATTATTATAATAGTTAATACATAGCCATTAGAATAAAGGGAATGAATATGATAAATTAAATTATGAAAATACATAGTTTAAACATTTTCATTAATTATATATTTATTAGTAATAAAATAAGAATCATTTAAAAGAAAAAGAAATTTTTTCAGAAAAACTATTTTTTTTTTCTAAAATGCGGTTTAGTCAAACTTTACGCATATAATTTATAAATATTTTTCTAACACATTTAGAGAAATTTATTTTATAAAATAACCATAATTTTTTATATCATATATCAAAATTATATTATGGTGAATTTCTTGGATTTTTTAAGATGTTTTATTTTATTGATGAATAGTGAAAAATATAGAATTTTAATTAAAAACTGCCTTTTCATTTAAATAAGTTGTAATGTTAAATTATATTTTAAATAAGGTTTAAATATAAATTATTTCAATTATATGTATAATATAATTCAAGTCATTGGAATCATTTTTATATTGAATTTTTAATAAAAAAATTATAAACTTTTGAACATTTTCACTTGAAAAACTCACTTTACCATCGCATCTATGAGATTAATTTTAAAATAAAACATTCCACTTATGTGTGATGAATTTATAAAAATGGATTCAATATTTATATAAATAATAATTTATATCTAATATGGTCAAATTAAATTTTTTACCATATTTATTAGAGAGAAAAGTTTAAATTAATGAAATCAATTAAGATTAAAATAGGGTTTTGTGTATTACATGAATTTATATTAAAAATAATTTTATACACACATATGATTTTAAATTAAAAAAATTTATTTCAGATATAGAATAATTATGTCTAAATTTTATAATAAATATCATTTTAATTATATTATTAATAGATAAATTACCTAGGTGAATAAAAATATACAAGTTAACATGGTAAAACCTAAAAGCATAAAATTAAATAAATTTAAAATCTAAGGAATAACATAATAAAAATGAATTTATTTTTGTGTTTTGGAGGTGTTTATAAATTTCACAACCCCCACCCTCCAAACATGCCCCTCCTGGGCTGGAAATAAAGAAATAGAGATAATGACCCCTGGGTCCTACCTCCAGTAGGCCCTAGGTGGGCGACTAGCACCAAGGGTATACAAATCTCACAATATTGGAGGCATTACATTTTTATAAACAAGATAAGGAGATACATTGGATCATCCAAAAAATAACTCCCAGACATATATAAAGGAAAGATAAAAACCACCCCACATGCATGTAAAAAAAATAAAACTGATACAAATACAAAAGTCTCCAAGTAAATATCAAAGTAAAGTTAGGCAGTAACACAAAAACTGTAACGAATCGAGCTAGTAAGGTCTATCATGGTATGCGAAATCCTCTTAGAAACCTGAAATCAGTTTTATATATGTATTTTGATCATAAAATTATACTCAGTTGGAAAACCAAAGTCTCTCATGCACATGTGAAAGAAGCATACTAATGCCCTTATGAGAAAACAACAGAACCAGCTAGCACCTAATATGTATACTAACCATCCCAACTTCACCAAGGCACAGTCACCAAATAATGAAAGTCAAGTAATTTAATATAAAGAACATCGATTATAGGGTACCCTGCACCACTTTCCCATTAATTGTCCACTTTCACACCCTAATAGAAAATTTCATAAATTTTCCACCTCTTCTGAACATATCACATCGCATCCTGCCCACACACACCTGGGCCTCATAACCGCATCAAATCCCACCCAAAGACACCTGGTATACAAACCACATCACATATGGATCACAGACACATGGTATACAAACCACTTCAAATCCCACCCATATACAATTGGGACATAACCACACCTCATCCCAAAGAAACCTAGGAAAGCAGAACACATCTCATCCCAATAACAATTGGAAAAGAACAACTCGCCCACACAAACCTAGGACTCACAACCCTCAACCTTCCCAAAGGATCTTGGGATATCACTTCTTGGAAGAAGGAGTGGGGGATAGTGGCTGGATAGCTATCCACCCTCTCACCGGGATGTTTAGGAAAGACACCCTCCCCCATGATAATTGGTGTGTTTGGAACATAGTGCTCAACTAAGGTGGGGTGAATATAGATTTCACACGGAAATAAAAGTATATACATATAAGATACCAAACACTCATGCCCAACCTATGGGTTCTTAAAATGAACAACCAAGTCACCACACCATCACCTTTTCTTCTACCTCTTGATGCATGACACTACAAGCCACTCCACAAAACTATTTCATTTTCCCAACCAAGTTATTTATCTAATTTTCATCATTTATTAACAATTCATTTATTTTTTTCATTGACCAACCCAACTGAGCCATTCTAAAATTCATTAGACAATATTTATTCATTCTATTACTACCTAGAAAACTACTAAGCACAACACACAACAAAAACACAAAAAAGTCATTTATGGAGAAATTCTAGTAGAAGTAACCACACCAACCATCACCATTCTTCCTCAAAGTCATCCCTAAAAACCATCCCTGAAAAAACCACATCCATTAATACATCACCACACAAACTAATCATAGCCATGCTGCACATCACTTCTCATCCATTTTATAATCAATCAATCTCTCAACCTGATATTCCATTTCCCCACCCATTCCATCTCATAATATACAACCATGCTCAAAACCACACCACAACAAAACCAAAAAATATTAAATTCCAGATTTAAAAGGCAATCCTTATTTAATTCCACTAGTTAATTTAGGGGTTATCACTGAAACTATATAATCACAGGATATGCATTCATTATCTGAGTGTACATAATTAAAAAATTTCTATATATAGGTTCCCAACTAAAGACGAACACATGTATTCCATAATTTTATTAGTGTGAAAACAAATCCACCAACGGAAAAAAATTTAGCGAGGGCATCAAGACTGAACAATCACAAGATCAAAAAAATATCAAAGCTGTAATAAGCATGCGAACAAACCCCATTTCCACAACATTTCAATTAATCGATTTCTTATCTTCAATTAGGTTGGAACAACCATGATCCACATGTAAAAAAAGTAAGAAACCCCCCAACATGATTTAAAATAAGTAGAAACAAGGGAAATCCTACCTCTAAGAGATTTATAATGTTCATTACACACAAGAACAGATCACATAACATACCTCTAATAACCTCTCCTATAAGATCTGAATCCATTCAACGACACCCTTGACACCACCACACAAAAAAACTGAAGGGAACCCCATTAGTAATATGGTTAAATAAGTTCTATATCATGAAGAGAATATTTGGAAGATAAAGAGATCAAAATGATAAAAAATTATAGAAAACAAGGTAAAAAGCACCTTGGATCACTAAAGATCACCAACTAGAAATCACTGAGATCAACATATCGAAGATGGAGGGAGAGGTCTCAATGAACTCCTTAAGGCGCCTATGGTTCATCTAAAACAAGAGTAAATAGAGATCATAGCTGAATGAATGAGGGTTTGGTTAAAAAATAATTTTAAAACTATACACAATTAAGGTTTTATATGATGTGTGATACCCTTTCATGTCTCATAATACCCGAGGTTTAGTTTTCACTAAAAAACACATTTCCTTTCCATTTTATTTTATCTTTATAACCTCAAAATGTTTCACGTCATGAAACTCTTATTCACGTCATGTCTACAAGATGTGAAAACTCAAAGAAAATATGTGAAACTAATTTTCATGTCATGTAATCTAGTTACATAGCATGTAACCCTCATTCTTCTATCCTTAAGAAACCAAATTTCTCCAAACTCCCTTCGAGACTCATTTGAACACTTCTAATGACCCAAAACCACAAAGTAATGGATTAGGACGGCACAAAATATTATATTAGATACCTATCAATTGATTCTCTCCCTTGATAATCCAAAACCAATCCTATAAGGGAAGGGATATGAACAACCACTCGTGAGATACCTATCAAGGATCTCATCATATATCAAACATTACCAAAAATCAAACACACCAAACTAATAAACCAAAAAAATGTTACACAACCTATCAACATCCACATAGCCCAACCCAAAAACTAATACAAACAACAATCCACACCACCATACAACCAAAAAAATAAACAGTCATGGACACACAAATTAGGGAATTCTATCATCTATGTTAACATACTATCCACTATGGGCAGCATTGACTCACCCAAAAGAGTTTAATTGCATCGTACTTAATGTGACTTGATTAGGAATCAAGTCCTCCCCTTTCTACACATCTGGATTTTATCACACAACACACCACTCACTGTCATAAACCATGAGAAAACATATCATCTCATAAAAAATAAGGTTCAAAAATCATATTTAAAAGAAAAATAGAGCAAAAAAAACTCAAAACAACTATAAGTACTGGGAATTCCTATGTGTATCTCGCTCCCAAGTACACTCCTCCTAACCACCACACCTCCAAAACACACGAACCAAGGGAATGGTCCATCCACATAGTACCTTCTCTCGATGATCCTAGATCTCCACTGGTTGCTCCATGAACATAAAATCATACTCAATATCCAACTCTCCCCAGTCAATGACATGGGAGTCATCATGAAGATACTAAAAAAGCTAAGATATGTGGAAGAGATCATGGATTCTATCCAACTATAGTGGAAATTCCAATTGGTATGCCACCTCACCAAATCACCCAACACCTTAAAGGGTCCAACAAACCTAGGAGAAAGCATACTCCCTCTTCTAAACCTCCAATGCTCATGTTGATGGTAAACCTTAAAAAACTCATGGTACCCAACCTAGAACACTAAGGGACTCCTAATATGATAGTAATAAGACTTATTTTGGTTCTGAATTGCTTTCATCTTCTCAGGAACAAGCTAGACCTTCTCTCTCATGCTCTATACTACCTTGGGACCAAGAAAAGCTATCTCCACAACTTATTTCTAGCACAATGGTGAATGAAACGATCTTCCATACAAATATTTAAATGGTTTCATGCCAATGGAAGAGTGATAAATATTATTATAATAAAACTCTACCAAGGTAATGTGTCATACCCATGATCCACCAAATTCCAAGATGCATGCTCACACCATATCCTCCAAGGTCTAGATAATAAGATATGGCTACCCTTCTATCTGAGGGTGGAAAAAAGTGATGAGGTGAAATTGGGTTCAAAATGCATGATGCAATCCTCTACAGACTCATGAGGTAAACCATGTATCCTGATTTGAGATGAGAGACCTCAGAACTCCATGCAACTACAATAGCTCATCCACATAACACTTGGATAAGGAATTCAATGCCTTAAACACCTTAATTTCTTTGAAGTGGGATGTGTTTTTCAACTGATACACTATCACCAAGATAGTATCATAACCTCTATGAGCTTTAGGTAACTCTATAATGAAATCCATTGATACGTCATACCATTTACACTCATAGGCATCCAAAGGTTGCAAGAAACCACTAGAGATTTAGTGCTCATATTCTAACTAATAGAAAATCAAGCACTTCCCCACAAACTCCACCAATTATTATTTCATCTTGGGCCACGAAAACTACATCTTTAATCCATCATGCATCCACCACCAAGAGTGAGCTATGAAACTCACTAAGGAATTCACTATGCATTTCCACCATAAGAATCTACTTCCCTCAGAATAATATATAATTCTCATTTTCCTTAGAACATTCCTATGGATCATCATCATGGAATACATGATTTCACATCACATCCGCCTCTATGACTCCCCACTAAGACTCCTCCACCTACTATGTTAGAGAATAATGCACCGTAACCTAAAATAAACAACCCTTATCCCCATCCATCATTGGATCTATGTTCATGTCTAAAAACTCCTCCATTGTTCTCCAAGAATATACAGATTCCCAAAAAACCTCATTCTGTGACTTTGTACTCAAAGCATTGACCACAACATTTACCTCCCCTATGGTGTAGGAGATATCAAAATCATAGTCCTGAAGAAACTCTATCCACCACCATTTCCACATATTTAGATCATGTTGGGAAAATATATAACTCAAGATCTTGTGGTCTGTGAATACCACAAAATGATCCCCATTGAGGTAATACCTCCACAACTTCTGCATGAACATAACTGCTTCTAACTCTATATCATGGGTGGTATAGTTACGCTTGTGGGGATGTAACTTCCTGGACACATAAGAGATCACTGCTCACTACTAAATCCATACCCATCTTAAATATAGATGAGAAGCATCAAAAATCACATCAAACATCACCCCTTCTTCTGGAAACCTGAGCATTAGAGCACTAACAAACTTCCAATTTAGGTAACCAAATGCTTCCTAAAATTTCTTACTCCACACAAAATCTTGGTCTTTACTAGTCAAAGCTATCAATCAAGCTGTAACTCAGGAGAAATAAGGTACAAAATATTATAATATCCTACAAGATTGAGAAAACTATGATCTTTTACCCCATTCCTAGGTGATTACGAAAAAACAACTCCTTCAACCTTTGAAAGGTCTACAACCATACCCTTCTGAGGCACCACATTCCTGAAGAAATTCCGTTATCATGTCCAAAACTTACAATTGGAAAAAGGTTCATAGAACTAGTCGTGTCAAATAACCGAAAAGATAGTTTCAAGATGCTAGGAATAATCTTCCTTAGAATTCATGTATATTAAGATATCATCAATGGAAAAGATGAAGAATAGGTACAAGAACTCATAGAACAAAGAGTTCATATTCCCCATGAACAAAACTGGTGCATTCATAACACCGAATAACATGACCAAAAACATAAAGTAACCATATCTACACCTGAAAGAATTGTTCTGGATATCGATCTCCTTCACCCTAAGTTGGTGATATCTATACCGCCGATCGATCTTGGAAAACCTACTCACCCCTCTTAACTGGTTGAAAAGATCGTCTATAATAGGAAGAGGGTAACAGTTCTTGATCATGACCTAATTCAACATCTGGTTGTCTATACACAACCTCATACCACCATTTTCCTTCCTTAAGAACAGCATGGGAGCACCCAATGGTGATACACTAGGTCATATAAATCCATTCTTCATCAGATCATCAATTTGAATCCTCAACCCCCACAACTCCGGAGGTTCCATACGATAAGGAGCCATAAAAATCATAGAAAAATCGATCTATAATTAAATCACGAAATTGAAATCATATTGAGGGGTAACATCACAACCTCATCTGAAAAAACATCCATGAACTCCTTAATGACTCTGGGAACCTCCACCATCTCAGTGTCCTCCAATTAAACAGACATCTCAGCTAATCTAGAAAGAAGAGGTTACACATGCCAACTGCCCACTTGAAAACCTTGATCACCAATGAAATCCACACACTAGACACCCACATATGAAAACACAACTCTCCTACATAAGTAGTCAATAATGCCTTTCATGGAAAATAACTAGTTGATTCCAATGATGAAATCATATGGCTGCATTTGTAGCAAGAATATATCCCCAAAGAACTGATGCGGTCAAATCATAAATCTACTCCCCCTGCACATATCAAACAAGATTTTATAACCTCTAACTTCTATACTAAACACCAGGAGAGTGATAATCATCTCTATATCCTGTCCCAAACTATGGGATAGAGTGGGTGAAACAAAGGAGTGTTAATCTACTCAATCAAACAAAGAACAAGAAAAAATACTGAACAAACTGATCGTTCCAATAATAACCTCAATCCTTTGTGAAACTAATACCTCTACTATGTGAAACTAACCACCCCTAGCTCCCCTACCTCTTTGATGATGACCACCTCCATATCCATGCTTGGGTCGCGGTCCCAGAGCACAAGGGACATTCTGAGGCCAGCCTCTATTGGATCCATATCCCCTCAATAGAGAAATATATTTTATTCTATACACTTGAAACTATCTTGCTATGAACATCTGATGAGGATGATGTTGAGCCTATTCCCCACCACTAAATTGAGTTTTAGTATCTACTGGGCACTGGTTCTGAATATGGTCGTGAACCCACAGAAGAAACACATCGACCCAAGCCTATAGGAAAAGTATGTGACTGTTGGAATCAGAAGGCTAGAAAGGAAGCTGTTGAGGTTGTTTCCCCACAGGTCAAAACCTCAAAGGTCCCAACACCTGATACCTTTCGCTGAAAACTCTGTCTCTCAAATAACTCTACTGAATCTCCTCTTGTCATAAACCTCCCCGCGAGTGCATCATCTAAACCACCTATTCCTTCTTATAAACATCAAAATACCTTGGAAACATTAATGTAGTAACCACATACTAGATATAAGGTTAGAGTGCCTCCAAGAGACATATCACAAAAGAATACTCATCTTGAAAAAGATCTAAGGAAAAGAATATAAGGTCCCCATACTTGATCTCAATATCTTATACTGACATACTCTCCTACTAAAGGGAGAGTAGATCCCGCCTCTTCTCAGCCTTCATAGTTGACGAAAGGAAGTCCCCCTAGAACTCCTTCTGAAATTCGACTCATAAAACATCTTCCTCATTTTTCTCTCTTATAAACAGCGTCCACCACTAATTCTCAACTCCCCATAACAGACTGACTTACAAAGGGTCCACGCACTCTATCGGGACCCGAATCAGACTAATGTAAATCTCCAGATCCTCTATCCAACCTTCTATATCGATGTCAGAAACACTTCACTTATAATTTACCAAATCCCACTGATGGAAAGAATGAAAAAACCTCTTCTACTAACCATCCTCCTCAACTAAATCAACCCTATGGTGATTAATCAGATCTTCCTGCTGAGCCTCAACTTCTCGAGCCACACACGAATGATGACCATGAGCCATAAATGAAAGGTAAAAAAATATTCCCTAAGCCTGAGTAGCATAGAAATTTACCAAAATTTATTTTAATTCATTTAGTTTATTTTAACCTTCCTAAAACAACACAATTAAAATAAGAACACAAGTCATTTTGATGTATGTACCTTTCTTAGGTCTCTACACTGAAATCAGGTCTATCTCACTTGGTCGTTCGATAAGCTCATATGTCATGCACTAGATTAATGGGGGGGGGATAAAATTCCATATCCTAGCTGGTCTCCATGGCCTATGTCATGCACCAAGGTCAACTAAAACTATTTCCATACCATCCCATATAATCTGCATTGTGCCTATGTGAAAACTCTATCCTATCTCTCAACCATCTGCCTCTAATACCACTCTCTCACAACCCCCTCCCTCCAAAGACGCCCCTCCTGGGATACAAATGAAGAAAGAAATATAATGAACCCCGAGTCCCACATCCAGTAGGCCCCATGTTGTTGACTAAAACCAAGGGTATATAGATCTCATAATATGGGAGGCATTACCCTTTTTTGGAAACAAGACTAAGAGATATGATGGATCATCCACAAAACAAATCCCGAAATTATATAAAAGAAAGAAAAAAACCATCCCACAAGTATATAAAAAAATAAAACTGAGAAAAATAAAAAATTCTCCAAGTAAATACCAATGTAAAGCTAGGAAGTAACACAAAAACTATCAAGATCCAAGCTAGAAAGGTCAAGCATGATTTTTTCAATCCTCCTGGAAACCTGAGAGCAGTTTTATATAAGTAGGGTGAGTATAAAAGTATACTCATTAGTAAAACCAAAGTTTATCATGCACATGTGAAAGAATCATACTAATGACCCTGTGAGAAAATAATAGAACCAAACAGCACCTAACAGGTATATTAACCATCCCATCCATAGCATGGCACACTCACCAAATAATGAAATTCAAGTAATGTAATATAATGAAAATTGATTATAGGATACCCTACACCACTTTCCAATTGATTATCCACTCTCATAACCTAACTAAAAATGTCTTAGACCTTACACCTCTTTCGATTATACCACATCACATCTCACCTTCACACACTTGGTCCTTACAACTACATCACATCCCACCCACAGAAACCTGGTGTACAAACCACATCACATCTTGCTTATAGAAACCTAGGCCATAAACAACATCACATACCTCCCATAGAAACTTGGTCCATAACCACACCTCATCACAAAGACACTTGGGAAAGCACAAGACATCTCTTCCCGAAGACACCAGGGAAAGAAAAACTTTCCCGCACAAACCCGGGCCTTGAAAACTGCAACATTCCTGAAGTATCTTGGGTTATCAATGCCTAGAAAAAGTATAAAGGAAGATTATGTGGCCATACATCCATCCTCCCATTAGTATTTCTAGTAAAGACACCCTCTCCCATGAAAATTGTTGTGTTCGACACATAGTTCTCAACTAGGGTGGGGTGTATAGAGAAATCACAAGGAAATACAAGTATATAAAAATAAGATACCAAAAAAATCATCCCCAACCTATGGGTTCTCAAAGATAACAACCAATCACCACACCATCAACTTTACTACTACATCTAGATGAAAAACACCATACACCACACCACAAAACCATTTCATTTTCCCAACCAAGTAATTTAACCAATTTCAATCCTTTATTAACAATTGATTTATTCATTCCATTGAAAAACTCAACCAATCCATTAAAAACTTCATTTTAAAATATTTATTTATTACATTAGTTACTAGGAAACTAATATGAACAACAAACAAAAAGAAACACAAGAAAAGTCATTCATGGAGAAACTCCAGGATAAGTACTTGTACCGACCATCACTATCCTTCCTCAAATTCATCCCTCTAAAAACATCCATGCACAACCACATACAATAACACATAATAGCACAAACCGATCGTAGCCCTTCTACCAAACACTTATTATCCATACCACAATCAATAAATATCACAACTTGAGATTCCATAGAACCACCCAAGCCATCTCACAACTGACGACCATGCTCACAACCAGACCACAAAAGAAAACACAATTCCAAATTAAATATGGAAACCCTTATTTAATTCCACTTGTTAATTAAGTGGTTATCATAACAAATATATATTCCTGGGGAATCCATTCATTAGTCAAGTGTACATAAATAAACAATTTCTATATGTTGGTGCCCAACCAAAAAGAGAACACACATATTGAATAATTTTATTAGTGTGAAAAAAATCCATCAACGACAATAATTTCTAGTGGGGAATCAATACCAAAAAATCACAAGATCATAAAAATATCAGAGCTATAAAAAACATGTGAACAAACCCTATTTCCCCTCAATTTCAATTAATTGATTCCTTTTCTTCAATTAGTTTTTCACAACCATGATCCATAGGTAAAAAAAGTAAAAACTCCTTCCTCATGATGCCCAACATGGAGAAACAAGGGAAATCCTACCTTGATGGGATAAAAATGTTCTTTGAACAAGAAAATATCATGTAACTGGCCTCCAACCACCTCTCCTATAAGATCTGCATCCATCTAAGGATGCTGCTGCATGACCACACAAACAACATCTGAAGGGAACCCCATTAGGAATATGGGTAAACATACACTCTAGAATGATGAGAATATTTGGAAGATAATAAGATCAAACTAAGATAAACTTCTAGAAAATGAAGGGAGAATTCACCTTGGATAACCACTGATTTCCAATGATAAATCATCAAGATCAATGAATTGAAGATGAGGGAGAGCTCTCAAAGAACTCATTAGGGTGCTTAGGGTTCAGCTGAAACTAGAAGAAGTAGAGAGAACAACCAAATATATAAGGTTCTTATTGAAAAAGAATTTTATAACTACACATAATTGGGGCATTACACAACATGTAACACCCTATCATGTTGTGTAATACATGGGGTTCAGTTTTTGATGAAAAATGAACTGCCTCTCCATTTTATTTTATTTTTCTAACCCCGAAATGCTACATATCTTAGAACTCTTATTCACACCGTTTAAAATTTCTTCACGATGTGATACCTCTAAGAAAAGCTGCAAAAATAACTTTCACATCATGTAATACAGTTACATGATGTGTCACCCTCCCTATTCCAGCTTTTATCAACCAAATTTCTCTAAAATCCCTCTAAGCCTCCTCTGAACACTTCAAACAACCAAAACATTCAATGTAACAGAGAGGGAAAGTACAAAACGTTACCATAAAACACATAAATTAACCTATACATTTTTATTCAATTTTTTTGTAACAATTTTGTATAGAATACCTCCCAATAGTGAATAGTTTTGATTATTTACAAGAATTCCACTCCTCAACTATAAAATTGAATTCACTCTCCCCCATTTTCACACTTTAAAACCAATTTCAATTGGCCAAGATCAGCCCAAATCAATTTACAACTTCCCTAAATTCATAGTAGAATCATTATTTTGGTTACAAATCTATCCTTTGAAGGATTTAGTGGAATCCTAAGGAGGATACCCTAATGAGAGGTAATTTTAATCCTTGAGAATCTTCATTTTATTTCCTTCTCCACCACATGGAATTATTTTGAAAACATGATTATATAATAAACTATGTATCTAAAATATATTGAGATGTTATTATATTAAGGTTATAACATACAACCAATCACACTTCCATAAAATGGGTTATAAAATTATCATTCATGTGTATAGACAACTTTCACCTTGCGAACCCATATCGTTCATTTTTCCATTTCCATCTATCAATATCATGTATGATAATATATATAAACAACATATATGATATTTATAAAATATTTATACCTCTATAGTCACTATATAATATAAATATTTATACCTTACATTCTTTATGATATTTGAAAACATCCCTTGTGTGTACGGTAGACAACCATGTTGCGAAGCTTTGTACATCTTCTTTAACTTACACTGCACAGGGAAGTTGATAAAGATAATGTTAATGATTATATGTGATATTTAAGAAGTAATTATGATATTACTTTCACATTTATTGTTCTATAATGAAAATATATATCATTTTTTTCTTTCATTTTATCTCATGTAAAGATAATAACATCTTTCGTGTACATATAGACTACCGCCTTTACGAAGTGATGTGAATCTCTTTTAATCACCACACCAAATGGATGATATATAATTATAATTAAAAATTAATATGTTAATTATTTAATCATTATTATTTTTTAGATGATATAGCTATATAATATGTGAAACAACTAAAACATTCATGACAAATGATGAATGAGAAAACAAGGAAATTAACACCCAAAATAATGAAAACAATGAATGTGTATTAAAAACGGGTGATAAGATGTTATAATAAGTTCATATATGATATTATAAATATTAATATGGTTATTTAATAAGATAATAACATTAATAAAACCATTATAAATAATACTTAATAGAGTTTAACCAAAAGGAAGCGTAAGGTAAAGGATTTCATCTCAATTTCTTTTGATTGAGGCATATTGTAATGTTATGCACCTAATTTATTTCATATGGTGTATATAATTCCCATTTGACATGTAATATTATTAATAATTAAATATTAATGGTATTATAAGTTTAAATTTGAATTATATGATATAATAGGATTTGAATTTAAAGTCACTAAGTGGTAAATAATTTTATGACTCAATTTCCTTTTATTGGGTTATATTACTTCTCTATTGTCATTGATATTATATGATTATGTGTATAATTAATTATTATTAAATTATGGATAATTTAATTTTTTTATGTATATTTAAATCTAATACACATAATAAATTCATTGAATAACTCACACTTAAATGTTATGATCATTTTAAGGGTTTACTTCATAATATCATTCTCATCAAGATTATTTATTCTTAAATTATAGTTAAAGGAAATAATTTAATAATTGTGTTATAAAACCTCTATTTTTATTATAATATGGTTATTAATGATATTTTCAAGTAATATTACCATTTTTACAACATTTGGTAATTAAATTAATTGAGAAATCATTTTATAAAAATTCGACTTCATTTCTCTCTTCGGTCAGAAATCTGTTTTCTTCCAAAAACATGTTTTCTAAAAATGTTTTCAAAAATGTTTTTAAACTTTTAAAAAATTATTTATCAAATTTTTTTTTACCAATAATTACTTTTTTTTTCAAATGAATCATATCTCATCTTCAAAACTTTTCACATTTAGATTTTACTGAAAATGTGAAAAGATGGATTCCTCCCATTTTCTAAACAAGAAAATTTCCTAACTTTTTTACATTGAGAAAGGAATTTTATTTTTAACTTTTATGGCACATATATAATTAACTACCATATCTAATTTCATTTATTTTATTCTCCCATTTCAATTTTTATAGGATATTTTTAAATTAAATGTTTTTAAAAGTGATTTTCCGTCGTTCTTTATTGTTTTAAATAATCACGTCTTATCGGATTAACGGAAGGAGGCCGGACCGCACAAACATGGCCGACCTTCCTCCCTTAGTGATTATAATTATTTCGGATTGGAGCGAGGTAACATGGTGCCGTTGCACCATGCGGAAAAGAAGAAACTACGGCTGGTATGGGACGATACAAAGAAACACGGCGCTGTCGCGCCGCGCCGTTGAAGGCGGAAGAGACCGCGACTAGAGTCGGGCCACGGCGGAGGGGCATAGCGCCGTCGCGCCGTGCCAATCGAACAAGGTCCGCGGCTTGAGCCTCGACAGAGTTGGAAGGGGTGGCCGGAAAACCGGCCGCCGGCGGATAAGGAAGAGCCGTGGAAGGGTGGGGTTTGAAATTATATAATCGCTTGATGGATCAGTAGATCTCATAAGGCAAATCAGTTAACTTAGAATTAAACATGTTATTACCTATAGATTAAACCATCTTATAAAAGGTATTGGTGATAAAGGTATCATGTTCATAAGACATGACATCTAATAATTAATAATTTACTTTATTCAAAATTCCATTACTATTATCCATGAAATTTTTACTATTATATAATCTATGAATTCATTTCATTCTCATTTATTGATTAAATAGATTTTTTTTCAGTTATTTACCTTGGAATATTGATTTTTCCTTATCTAGTTATTTAAATTGAATATGTGCTCAATTATTTACCTTTCCATATTGATTATGCCTTATCCTGTTATTTAAATGGAATGTGTTCTTCTTTATTTACCTCTCCATGTTGATTTTTATTATTTATTCATGATAGCTTCCACTAAACTTAACCTTCACTGAGCATTTGAGCTCACCCTTATTCTATTTCCTTTCCTAATGAATCCATCATGTGTACTATGATTGATATGAAATGGTATGGTATATGGAAAAAAGTTATCCTTGATTTTTTTTGTAATTTGGGTTTTCAAATATAATGTTAGACTCAAGTATGTATATAGTTTACCAAGACTATTGAACTATTCGTTCCTTCAGGATGAGTCTTCTTGTATCTTATGCCAATGTATTAAAGTAGGCACCAAATTTAGGATACTAGGGTCGAGGGTCACTACATTATATATGTATCCATCAGAATTACTCTGAGATGGTGTTCTAGGGAGTTGGATGTAAAGGGCCACATATGAAAATTGTGACCCTTAGGCTAGATCCCTGAAATTTTTTAATGGGGATATGACTCCTATTCTTTCACTTATTGGTTTTTAGATTCCTTGAGTTTTGGTGTTCTAGTTTCTAATCCATCAGGATTTTCAGAACATGTTCACTATTGTGGTATCTTGAGATGGTTATTATGGTTAGTGATGTCATGTTTTTAGAGATTATTTTCCTTTTTTTGGGTATGTTTATCTAATGATTCACCAATATATTGAAATTCTAGATGGTGGGGAGACCTTTTATAGGTATTTGTGTTCTTATTCTAATTATTATGGGGTGATACGTTGGGATGATTTTGGTTGGGATTTACTATCATTTGGATTTAGTGACATCGGTTATCCTAGAGGTGGTGTATCTATTTTATCCTATGATATAGTTGGAATTTAGGTTTGGCTATCCCAACTTCTTCTTTTTCTTCTTCTTCTATTTCATTCTATGATGAGTCATATTATTAGGACTCCTAGTGTGTTTATTTCTTGTGAATTTAAAATATTTCTCTAGTGGTCATCCCAAGGAATGGGTTGTTTGTGTTTCATGTCCTTGGTTTTGAGGTTTAGGATGTTGGTAGGTGATTGAGTCCTCATTAGTGGGAAGTTAGTCCTATAATTTATACTTATCCTATGTTTTTGAAGAATTTTTAGGGAAAAAAATATCATGGTGAGGAGTTTTTAACACCCCAAATTTCACATTTATATATGGGTACTTGATGGATGGGTTTTACCCTTAAGTCAGATGTGGTTTGTGTCGAATAAGAGAAATTTTGTGGAATTTTTACTAGTCACACAATTAAGTTTCATAGTTAATCTTACCATAAAAAAAGTCTATATCCCATGAAGCACTTTATAGAGGTGATCTTCATGGTTAAATCATATATTTTTTAACTGTATGAGTTCACCATGTAACCCACTCGGGGGGGGGGGGGATTTTGTTCTTTTAGGTCCTTTTTAATTAAAGTTTCTTATTTTGGAATCTCCTTAACCTATGAACCTCCTCTGGAGATCTATTACTCTCTCAAGCTCATCTAAGGTGAATTTAAAGAGGTTTTTAGTTATTCCTCACTTAGTTCAAGAGGTTAGGGTCTCTTTATCCATTCAAATAGGGTTTCTTCTTTTCTCTAAGTTCTTATACCCGAATGACCCAAAGGACTTCTTTTTTATTTTATTATATATAATACCCCTTTTAAGGGTTGAAGGGAAACACATACATGACCCGTAGGCCCAAGGCACAAGGCCCGACATGACATGCAATACATGACCCGAAGGCCCAGAGTCATACCATGCCCATTACATGAACCGTAGGCCCATCCCACTATAACCCTACTGTTTATTATAGGATGATTTTATTGGTTAGGGTTGATAGGAATTGGGGAATTTGGTTTTTAATGGTTGTGAACCATCCTAGGAATCCCTCCCCATTGGATTTCATCAAAGGTGACATGGTCTGACCACTTAAGGTATGTTTTTCTGATTCATTTCCTTTTATTTAAGAGTTCCATTAATTATTTATTATTTAAATGTGTTTTAGATTTTAATTAAAGATATATATGATAGCTAGTTTGTAATTTATAAAGTTTTCTATGCTTGGGAGTGTTCTACCTTTTGAAAAAATGGGTTAATTTCTTGGTTCAATGGAACTTGGTTTTTAAATGTTGTTTTATACATTTTTTTTGTTTGATAAAATTGAAAAGAGGGTTTTAATTTGGTAATGCACTTTTACATTGGTTTTTATGAAAAATATGGGAATTAAAGTGTGTTCCATTTTTCGGCTAGTAGGTTTCTTTGTTTTTATAGGGGTAGTGTGGTTTTATAAAGTTAAATAGAGATTCAATTAACTTATTTGGTTGTGTTTATGAATAAATATGATTTTTTTAATTGAGTTTGAATTAAAATCTATTTTAAATAGGTATTTCTAAATGAATATGATATAAGTGAAGGTCTGATTGGAACATGTGATGTTATATTGATTGAGACCTTTTTGATTCCCCTTGTGTTGTTGTTTATGTTATTATTATCCATGCAATGGATGATTTATTATGTGATTAATGATGTGTGATGTATTAGGGATATTTTTTTGGGTAGTGTGGGAGACATGAGTAATTTTATTGTGGTGTTATCCCTAGAATCATGTTATTATCATTTAAAGAAATTGGTTTCTCATGGCCTAACTCTGTAATTATTCCATTGGGTGACTATGTATACTATGTGGGAAGTGTAGGTACAATGTTTGAATAGTTGAATTTTTCTCTAAATAGTCCCCATAGTTCCATTTAACACATGGATAGTGGTATTTTTCACTAAGGAGGCTGGTTAGAGGGATTTGGTTGAAAGATGTTCGAACATTAACCTACCGACAGAAGGTCCACCTATATGTTTCTTGAGATATCCTATTGGCCCCTACATTGTTACCTCATACTATGTATCTTTGTTATACCATTTATATATATTTTTTCATGTGTGATTCTAATTTCATGGATGTATTTGATTGACGTGTTGATCCTCTTGTGGGTTATTCATTTTATTGGATATTTTTATTCCATATGTTTATTGGATTAATTTGTAAGATTATATGGATGTGTTTTATTATTTTTCCCCTTGTTTTCCTTTCTTACCTTTGAGATTGGTGTGTAAAATATTTAAAGGAAAGGGAAGAAATTTTTTCAAATTGTAAATCATAGTTGGCATGATTTTAAAATGTTTTAAACCATGTGTGGGTTTATTTTATAAAAGTTTGGTATTTTTTTAAGATAAGTGGTTGGAAAATTGAATTTTTTTAGTATTTGTTAAACCTAATTCATGGATTGTTTTATAAAAGTTGTGCTTTGAGAAAGTGAATGTTCAATGTTTTTTTTTATTTTTATATTATGTAAAGGAAAATGAAAATGTATTTTATTATATTATTTCTAATCCATGGAAATTGGTTTATTTTTGAAAAGGAATGAATTGGACTCATGGTTGTATCCTATTAGCTTTGACTCACACCGTAAATACTCAAATTGGTGTGTATGCAGTCATAATTTTTTGTGAATGTTTTTATAGTTTTGACTTCTGTTTTTATCCAATACCATCCTTATTAGGAAGTGGGAGGTTATTGGGATCATGGTGGTAACTAGAACATCACACGGAGTTGGTGATTAGACCTTTTGTTTCATAGGACTATTTGGATGGATTTTATGGTTTTCATATTTGGTATTCTATTCATTTTTTAGCTTCCATTTATTTTTTGTAACTCTATAATATTTAGTTATTTATTGAGTATTACTTTGTTTTGTATATTTTTTAATTTATGATAAATATTTGTTTAGGTGATTATGTACAACTTCATGAGAGAGAAACCATCACCAACAATTATATTTGATACCCATGATGATTTTTGTTAGCTTGGGGCGGTGGGGGGTACACCTCAGGTATGGGGGGTGGGGGGGGGGGGGTGGGGTTGGTTTGGGTGCCAATTTGTATGGAAGATAGGGTTGGTTTTTTACAACCCATATATTGAGGGTTTATATAGAACATAGGCATGTGCTTCATCATGACACATGCTTGGTAGTCCACTGGTGGTTGAAGACACGAACCATGCATATGACCTATATTTCCATACTAATAACAGACCACTGAATCACTTTTTTGAGAGGTTGATCCTCTCCCCTGGATACTATGCTTTCCACTACCTTAGTGGAAGTTATTATAATGATGCATCCCATTATCTGAGGATGTACCACCAGATCAACTGGCTGATACTACATGTGCACCATTAGAATCAACCTTCAGGTTCCCCTTGGAAATGAGATATAGAATTACTACCTTAATGAAATTATTTAAACAGAATATATTTAGAAATGAATTAATCTCACATATAAGTATATCCTGAAAATGTTTCACTATAGTTTCCTCACATCCTTCTAATGTTGGGGTAAAATGATGTAGGTTAGTGAAGTGTCCAAAAAAAAATATAGCACTAATATATTCCCCTATGTCAAAAACATAAAATATTTATCTATCTTATATATCTAATTCTATAGGTAGAAATTATCAAAGAACTTATCATGGAAGTCCTTCCATACCATTCTCTCTAGTTTGTCATCTTGAACATGAATATACAACTGGTTTCAAACCTAAATAACATATTAGTTTCCAACTTAACCCTCTTCTCTAGAGGATTCACCAACTGATCATGATTTATTTGGATAGACTTAATCTAGAACTCATCTACCTTAGGTCCACCCACTCTGAAAAACTCCAGAGGGTGTTTCTATCAGAACTCCCATGTCAAGTCAAAAATACTCAATAAATTCTTCCATGGGACTCTTTAAATAAACTACATAAATCAATTAAACTTCTCATGAAACAAATATTCTTCCCTATTACCTAGAACTAATAGTGTAACAAACTAAAATTTTTTAATGATATTTTTTTATGAATTAATGTCTCTTACATATTAGATAATATTATAAACATATTAAATAAAGAGAAACCAATTTTTTTAAATCATTAATAAATATCATTACACTAGTCATCTATGAAACCAATTAAAATTCCAAACATTAAAACTAGAAAAAAATATAAAATAGAATAACTAAAATTGGAAAATAAGGATCAATAACCTCAACTACTAGAGTCGTACCATTTGAAGAACATTTTTTCAAACATAGGAGGGAAGTGGCATCACTAGGTTTCACCATTTACCAAGCCCAATATGAGCCTCAACAAGTGAATCTTGAATGAAACCATATATGTGAGAAGTTTAAGTTAGTAGAGATTACCACTCGGTTTATGTTTTTTTGAGCTACCCCATCAAACTACCACCCTCTTACACCTTACGCTTGGGCGTATATGAGTATAATAAGGGGTTAAGTGTCTAGGACTTAGATTCTTAATGTATACCATTACTTTGTATAAATAAAATTCTTATCCCATAAATTATTTTTCTTAATAGTTTTTCTTAATAAAATATATGTTTAATTGAGATGAATTTGATAAATTAGAATCCTGACGCAAGTAAAACATAATTATTTTTTAGAAAAGATATACATTTTTTATGATAAACCAAGGTATTCTGAATAATATTTGTTTTAAATAAATATTATTTTTAAAAAATCTTATATAAATATAAACGATACAATAATTTTATAATTTCCTATGAATATTTTTATATGTGTCAAAAATTTGACCATGCCTCAAAAAACTAATATTTTTAAATAAATAAGAATTTATATATTTAAAAGTTAAAATTATAATATTTAGAGAATTATTAGGGAAAAATATTTTTTAAATGATCATGTTAAAATTATCTTAGGGTTAATTTATGATAATTTTCTAAAATACTTTACTTTTTAATGAATAGTAAAAAAATATAATTTTTAGTTTTCAGTATATATTGTGAATTCATAATTATTTCATGATAATTTAATAATAAATTAAGCATAATCCACGACTTAAAACATGTGAATTTTCAAATATGATTTATTTTAATAGATTTTAATCATTTTCTAAAGCTATAAGCGACTTTCCAAAGTCTAGAAAGGAAAAATTAATTTTTAAAAACATTACTTTTTGGAATCTACACATTTTCATGAAGAAAGATATATTTAAAATTTAATTTCGGTTCTTGTGGAATAATATATCATAAATTGTGACTCAAATTTTCAAAACCATGATAAAAAAATATGGGTTAGATAATTTTTTTTTCATCTTCCACAAAATAGGTTTCCATTACAAATATTTGAGAATTATTAATTATTTCCTCCACTTTTGCTAGAAATATCCACCCATTTCACCATTACACTTCACTACCAATACATAATAAATGGGTTTTTAGTGTTGTTTCCTCTTAAGGAATCCCCCCAATGTTTCTTAAAGAACCCATGGTCTCATCTGCATGTTTTAAGAACAAATATTCAAGGAAAGAGAAATATCCACTCATCTTTTCCATTCATGTTCCCTTTCATGTGGTATATATTCTAATTTAAAAACTAAGTTATTTTTCCACTTTATATTATCCCATTACTATAAGAATAGTATTTCATGAATGGGATACCATTTTCCCTTATCATTTTACCCATTTCTAAAACCATGTTTTATACCTATCATGTTGCCAAATTTACTTCCCAAATTTCACTGTTTTACATTATAAATCTAATTTTACATTTTATTTGAATACCAAAACATCTTTTATTTTAAATTATTGTTAGACTATATTTAAAAATGGAGGTTTTATCTTGGAATTTACATATATAAAACCCACATTTCGTTTTTTGGGTTAAAAATTATGTAATGATGTTGTCTTCAAGCTCTTTTATATGCCAAGATTTTGATAAGAATTCCATTCTTTATTATGCATGGGTTATTAATGAAATCATTTATTATGATCTATGTGGATCATATGAAATTAATACATATGAATAGTGTTACCTCATGACACTCCAATGCATTGAGTAAAGAATTTAATATCTAGAAATGACATATTTTAGAATACCTTGGTGAATAACCTT
The DNA here is from genome assembly GCA_963277665.1 of Viscum album. Classification (NCBI taxonomy): domain Eukaryota; kingdom Viridiplantae; phylum Streptophyta; class Magnoliopsida; order Santalales; family Viscaceae; genus Viscum; species Viscum album. The sequence goes on along the minus strand of OY728132.1, from coordinate 585,396,194 downwards.
GGTAATTTTCATTTATTACACCTTGGTAATAAACCTTGGTGATACGATTATAAATGTCTTATTTAAATATTGTATCCTTATTTCCACGTTTTTATTCATGTTATTATTATTATTTTATGCCTTTGGTTCATGGATAATTTTTTTTACCTCATGTTCTTATTGATATGTCTCATGATCACATGCTTTCTATCTCCCTTCCTTATTCACTTATTGGGCTTTATGCTCACCCCATTACTTTGATGTATTTCCCCATGATATGATATGCAGTAAAAATAACTTAAGGTGAAACCATTAAGATGGATTTATATGGATTCAAGATAATTTTATAAGTTTTCATGTATTAAGTACCTTATTTCCAAGAAAATAAACTTTAAAAGATACCCTATTTGTACAGTAAAATTAAAAATAATGTAATAAAATTGAGGGATTCTATAGTTGATATAAAATTATAGTTTAATTATTTGTAGATCATAGGACTTTAAAACTTCAAGAAGAACCCTAGGGACCACTCTATATATTGGTAACAATCCAAGTACTTAGGTGAGTATTAAATAACCAATTTTGAAAAAACACATCCCTATGTAGATACTACAAGTGGATATGGATATGGAATAGATGTTCAAAATGGTAGCAGCAAAAAAGACCACATTGATCAAGAATCAATCAATAGCTGGTGGATTAAAACATACCTTGTAGCACACCTAGTTTGACACTCCCTAGGGATATGTTTGGTTAATTAAAAGCTTTCATGAACCATTATTAAGGATATATAGAAAATTTAATTTTTATTTTGCGAGATTAATAAAATATTTAAGTGCTAACTTTTAAGGCATAAAATTCATTTAAAACTTTAATATTTATAATAATAACACATTTGTCACTATGTATATCTTATTTTAGAAAAATGGTTGGAAATAGGAGGAAAAAAATAATTGATGAGTGTAACGGATGATAAAATTACTACATTCTAATGGAATATGGAATGAAAGATTTCATTAGGATGATGCATAAACTAACTTGAGTTATGAAAAATAACATGAATCGAGTTGAGATACCGGATTCACCTTAAAGGGAACAAATTTCCATTAAGTCTTTTATGCATCAACTTCCACCTACTTTTAGTGGTTCTACGAATGCATTGATTTCTGAAAAATGGAAAAGATCTATAGAAAGGATATTTTTGGTACACGATTGTTCAGAGAAAGATAAAGTCACTCTAGAAGTATACCTATTAGTAGGAGAAACTAAAAAGTGGTTTAAAATTATTAAAAACACTAATCTATGTAGGGAGATCGATGCTATAGAGTGGAATTATTTTAGGGGAATATTTTTCAATAAATATTTTCCCTATTAAATATAAACAAAAATGAAGAAGGAGTATATAGAGTTAAATAAGAAAAAAAATTAATTATTGGGAATCTATGAAATTAAATTTACAAGACATTATTGATACACCTCTATATTTCTAAGGGTCATAAGGGAAAAATTGATAGATTACTTGGTAAACTGAGACCCCATCTATGGAGAAATATAGAAAATTAAGACTATGAAATCTATGAGGAGATAATACAGAGTGCTATGAAGTTTGAATTAATGTTTGGAGAGATTCAATGGTCATATAATACTAATGAAATGAAGAGAAAAATGGAGCCAAACTCAGTGATGAACTTTGATCAAGGAAGATAAGGAAAGAAAGTGAAACTTACCCTGTAAAACAAATATAGAAAGAAGCATTCGAGGAACTGGTTTCTTTGCAGTAGAAAGTGATTAAAATGATAAAGATATAGTAATATAGCTTAGAACTATCTTGGTAAGGTGAAGCCTTAATCTCACAACACTAACAATAAAGATAATATGGTGTAAGCCCAGATAGAAGTTCAATGCTTCAAGTGTGGATAACTTGGGAACTTTATCATTCAATTTCGAAAACAAAAGACACTGAAGGGAATATACCATCAACCTCTGCAATGTACAAGGGAGTAATGTTGATCATTTTCTATCATGATAGATGAAGTACATATTCTAAATTATGCAGTAGCAGGTACACTCATTGTGCTCACAAAGCTAGAAATTACTTTGTTTGATTGTAGTTCTATTAATTCCTCTAGTTTTTCCAAGTTTTCCAAGAATAAAATATCATTCCTTGAACTTATAGAAGTAAAGTTATCATTAAAAACTCTTGGAGGGATTATCCTAGCATCGACAGTGCATAAAAACTCTAGTACTAACTTTGGTGAGTAAAATATTATTGAAAATATAGTAGTCATTCCCATGTTGGAATTCAACAATATACTAGGGATGGGCTGGATCTCAAAGTATAATGAAAATATTAACTGTAGAATTAAGTAAATTACAAAATTCATGAATGGAAAACCTAAATTTATTTTCAAAGTAGAGACATCCTGACCTAATCTTTGTCTACAACCACCACCCATAGCTTTCTTTATAGAGAAGATTGGTAAATAGGGAGATGTAAATGAAAGTATAAAGATAGAGAATGTTCCTATCATTTTAGGATACATTTACATATTTCCTAATTAGTTATATGTAGGATTGGTATAGAGTATGAGGTTTCCAACCTTTGATACCAATTGTAGGATCGAAATAATGATGTAGATGCTCAATATACAAGAGGGGGGGGGGGTGAATTGTATACTTTCAAAATTCCTTTAGAACCTTTAAAGTTAGTTATGAATAACTATGTTTTCCTTAAGAAAAGGAAAGGGCTATGTTTAACAAAGTTAAGCTTAAACAAATTCACAACACCTCTAATACCAAATGAAAACTTGGAATAAGGAATGAAGTTATAAACTTCAAATCCTATGACCTTTCTTAAAAACTGAAAAGAGATTCCGAAAGTAGGTTCCAGAAATATGGTTCCGGAAATTGAAACTTAACAAAAGATTAAAATATGAGATTCTACCTTAAAGTGTATAGAATCTAAATGAAACAGAGTACAAGTAAGGAAGTATAAGAAAGCTATACTTTCCTTACAATACAATATGCAGCGGAAAATAAACAAGTAGTAGAACTACAAGTAACAAGATATAAGTCTTTTAACCGAAAGAGAAGGGTATCCAACAACCTTGGATAAAGGTCCCTTGATTTATACTTTCAAGAAAGTCTGTCTTACCCACACCAGGGTAAGCCCTCGATATGAATATTGGAGTCTCTGTCTTGCTATCCCCGCAAGTCCTCAACTTCAAGGTAGTTGGTAACCTCTGTCTTCCTCAGTAAGGAATCCCTCAAACTTCAAGGTAGTCGGCAACCTCTGTCTTCCTATCCCTGGAAGTCCTCGAATGTAATCACCAACATTCGGAGTCGCACGAAGCTTTGAGAGTTAATAAGAGCATATCTCTCTAGAAATAACTTCAACAGCATGTATGCACAAAGTCAAGCCAAGTTGTTTCAGCTATATCGAGCTCTTTCAAATGAGCTCCTATTTAAAGGTAAGGTTGACCTCCTCCCCAACGGTCATATTTTCCTTAAAAATTGGAGGGACCTATACACATGTAACTTAACTAATGGTTAGTTTATAACAGAATAGACGACATCGTTTTATAACAAAACAAGTGTAACCGAATGTACGACACCGTTTAAAATCAAAATCAAAAGTTCGGAGTGAATGTTCGGAGTGTAAACAGAAATAATTTTTCGAAGTCTAAATAAATGTGGAGTGTATAAAACAAAGATTATCAGATTATATTTAATAGGTGAATTCGGAATGAGAATTTGGAATAGGAATTCGGAATGATAATTCGTCATCAGAATTCGTTATGAGAATTCATCATCAGAATTCGTAATGAGAATTCCTCATCAAAATTCGTAATGAGAATTCATCATCAGAATTCGTAAGGAGAATTCGTTGTCGAACTTCATAAGGATTCGTATCCTGAATCTGGAGTAAAACTGTGTCCGGAATTCGGACTGAAACTTTATCACAGTTCTTATTCTGGATTTTAGAGTGAAACTTTATCACAGTTCTTATACAGAATTATGATCCTAAAACAGAATACTTCATATCAAAGATTCAAGCAATTCTGAGAAAACAGGAATGAATACGAATCTTATACTTAAGAAAAATATGGATGAAAATATGATAAGGATAAATTTTCTTACAAAAGCGATTTTCCTTATAAAATCAATTTTCCTTATAAAAGCAATTTTCCTTATAAAAGCAATTTTCCTTATAAAAGAAATTTTCCTTAAGGATAAGGTGTTTGTGATTTTCAAAACAATAAGGAATGGAAAATTCATTAGGAAAACCTTATTGACTCAACATTATATAGACCCCAACAAGAAAGATAGTTCTAGTTCTCCATTTAACTCATAACTAGATCCAATATTATATCAATGACCCCATATATAATGGAAAACATAGAGTTAGAGGAATTAAATAATCAACATAAAGATCTTTGGGAGAAGGGATTTATCCAACCAAGTGTGTCTCATTAGGGATCACATGTTCTCTTCATAAATAATAAGAATGGATCAATGCAGATATGCATCGATTATAGAGAACTTAACAAGATCAAGGTATAGAACAAGTACTCTCTCCTAAAGATTGATTATATATTTGGTCAAATTCATGGGAATAAATTATTATCCAAGATTGACCTTTTATCTAGGTATCATCAATTGTGGATGAATAATGAAGATATTACAAAGATCGCCTTCTGAAAATGATATGAGCATTATAAGTGTATTATTATTCCCTTCTTCTTGACTAATCCTCCTGATATATTTATGGGTTTAATTGATTAAGTCAATAAGAAATACCTTGATAAATTCATTTTAGTTATCATTGATGATATTATAATATAATCCAAAAGTCTTAAAGAGAACGGGGATCATATAAGGGTTGTATAGAAAACTTTGAGGAAGGAAACTGCATTAGAAAAATTCATCAAATGTGATTTTTGGTTGCAAAAAGTTACATTATTGGGAACATTGTAAGCAATAAAGGAATACCAATTAACACTTACAAGAAAAAGGCTATAGCAGAGTGGCATAATAATATAATAGTGACTTAGATTCATAGTTTCCTTGGTTTTGTAGGATATTATAAGAGGTTTGTGAAATATATTAAATGACTTCATAATCCAATAACCAAGTAAACTCAAAAGGGGATAAGTTCAACTAGACAAAGAAGTGTGAATAAAGTTTCTATAAACTAATGAATAGATTAGTTACTTCACCTATATTAATTATACCGTCTATCATATAATGATTAGTTATTTATATAGATACATATCTGAAAGGGATTGGGTGAGTCCTCATGAAAAATTACAAGGTCATTACTCATGAATCTCAATGGTTAAATCCTCATGAGAATAATTATCCTATGCATGAACTGGAGTTAGATGTATTTTATTTTTCTCTGAAAATATAGAGGCATAATATTTATGGGGGGAAATGTGATATATAAATAGACCGCCAATGTTTGAAGTATATTTTCACACAAAAGGAATTAAACATGAATTAAAGTAGATGGTTAGATTTTCTTAAAGACTACGATTGTTTAATAATTTATCACCCTAGAAGAGAAAACAAAGTCACTGATGTATTAAGTAGGAAATAACCTATTATAATAGAAATTATAAGGATTCAAAGAGATTGATTGATCAAAGACATAGTAAAATTGGAAATGAGAATCATAAGGTAAGGTACATAATCAAACCTATCCCAAATGATTTCATAACCGTCATTAATAGATAATGTCAAGATAGATCAATGAGAATATCCTTTCTTACAAAAGAAGATTGAGGATATAAAGAATAGGAATTTTCTTGAGATTAATTTTGATTGACTTTTTAACAACATAATTTATTTTCATTTAAGTTATAGGGAACACATAAGTACAAAAAACATAAGGGAGGTATAAAATAGTCCAGACCAAGTGCGTCAGCTCTAATAAAATTGGTGCACTCTAGGGGGAGGGAACAAATACCAGTGTATATCAACTGAGGATAGTCAGGAAAACCTAATGTAGCCAAGATGTCATAAAATTTATTCCCTTATAGAAAGGTTTGAAGTAAAATCACTCCATTAAGAAGTTCAATATTGATCAAGAAGGTGTATTGAAATTTCAGGCAAGGCTATGTGTGCCATATATCCCAGAGATAAAGTCGTATATGATGAATGAGGATGATATATCTACATTATCTATACATCTTGGAGGAAATTAAATGTATAGGGACCTTATGATCATTATTGGTGGAATAATATGAAAAGGGAGATTACAGATTATACTAAAAGGTACTTGTTATGTCTGCAAGTGAAGGCAGAGTGACAAATTCCTAAAGGGGTATTGCAACCACTACCCATACCAACATGGAAGTGGGATAATATCACTATATAATTATTCACAATTCTCCCAACAAAAACCATAGGAAACAATGTGATTAGGGTTATAGTGGATCAACTCACCAAGGCCACCCATTTCATCACTATTTGGAAACATTTAACTCTTGAACAATATTCCAAGATATACGTAAAGGAAGTTGTGAGGTTGAATGGGGTGACACTTTATATAATTTGTGAACATAATCCATGGTTCACATCTGTGTTTTGGAGAAGTCTTCAATGTGATCTGAATACTAAATTGAATTTTAGTAAAACCTTTCACCACCAAACTATTGTCCAATATAAAAGGACTATTTTTAAACTTGAGGACATACTGAGAACATAATAAATCTAATTTAAAGGTGGTCGAGATCAACACCTCCCATTAGTTGAGTTCTTACACAACCTCATCTTCCACATGAGTATTCAAATAGAATATATTAATAAATATATAGGAAATGATGTATAACTTCTACATGTTGGGATGGAGTTGGTGATAGAAAGATAATTGTTCCTGATCTTTTAAATGATATGATAGAAAAGGTTCCTTCCATTAAACAACATATAAGAGATTCTCAGAGTTGGTAGAAAATATATAATGGAAAAATTTGAAGGGACAAAGATTTTGATGTTGGAGATGATGTTTTCCTTTATATATCACCATGGAAGAGAGCCATGTGATTTGAAAAATAAATGGAAGCTTAGCCCTAGGTAAATTGTCCCCTTTAAAATCCTCGATTTCATATGATAAGTGGAATATCAGTTTGTATTTCCTCCAAATATTTCTCAAGTTAATTATGTATTATACATATATCTATTGAGGAAGTACATACCTGATCCCTCACATGTGTAGAATCCATAGGTGGTACAACTAGAAGATTACCTCTCTTATGTGAAGAATCCTATGGAGATATTGATCCCTAGAGAGAATTTTCTAGAAAGAAAGACTACTTAGCTTGTCAAAGTATTATAGAGGAACCATAAATATGAATAAGAAACATGGTAACTAGATGAGACAATCAAACATAAATACCCATACCTTTTATCAATCTAAAGAATGAGTTGAAATTTTTTGGGCTAAATTTCTTAAAGGGGGAAGAATTTAACGACCCATACTTTTTAAATGATATTTTTTTTCCTAAATTAATGCATGTTACATATTAGATAATATTATACACATAGAAAATAAAAAAAAAATTATCTCGTTAAAAAATATCATTAGATTAGTCAGTTATGAGGCCAATTAAATTTTCAAATATTAAAACTAGACAAAAAATATAAAATAGAAAATCAAAAATGGAAAAATAAGGATCACCCCAATCTACTAGAATCATTTCCCCCCATAGAAAATGATATAGAAATAAAACAAAATATTAGTATACCAATAAACATCTTATGAAAATGAAAATATAACATTAAATGGAATTGTAGTGAATTTTGAGTGAAAGAATAAAGTGGTATTTATATGGTATAAAGGGAAATGTGACCGTTGGGATTATACCGTTATATGATCATTAGAAACTATACACTTGGTCAATAGTTTTACCACTATAATTAGTGTTTATAAGTAATAATGATAAAGGATGGTTAATATAGAAAGGAGAATTGATGTCCTTAACCACTAGAGTCATTCTATTTGAATCCCTTTTATCCAAACCTGGGAGGGAAGTGGCATCATTGGGGTTCGAACTTGACAAAGACCAAACTGATCTTCAAAAAGTGAAATTTGAATGAATTTGCCTATAAGAGATGTTCATATTAGAAGAGATGACCACTTGGTTGATGTTAGTTGAGCCAACCCATGAAATGACCACCATCACACACCTTACCATTAGAGTGAATGTGAGTGTAATAAGGGGTTATGTGTCCAGGCCTCAGTTTATTAATTTTTAATCTTCCTTTTCATAAATAAAATTATTACTCAATAAATTAATTTTAAGAATAGTTTTTTATAATAAAATATATGTTTAATTGATATGAATTTGATAAATTGATTTCTAAAAAAATAAAACATATTTTTTTAGAAAAGATATTCAAATTTTATAACAAACCAAGGTATTATTAATAATGTTTTTTAATTAAATAATATTATAAAAGAATATTATTTAAATATAAATGATAAAATAATAGTATAATGGCTTGGGGAATTTTTTTATAAGTGTTAGAAATTTGTTTATACCTTAAAAACTGAAATTTTTAAATAAATAAGGATCTATATAATTAAAAGTTAAAATTATCATATTTAAAAAATTATTATGTAAAAATAAACATTATTTTTGAAATCAGTACGTTGAAATTAGGTTAGGGTGAATTTAGGATACTTTTCTAAAATACTATATTTTTTTGTGAATAAGAAAAAATATAGTTCTGGTTTTTCGGTATGTTTTATGACATCATAAATATTTTATAATGATGTAATAATTTATAAAAAAAATACGTGACCTAAAAAATGTTAGCCTATTAATATTAAGTATTTTAATATATTTTTATAAATTTATAAAAATATAAGAGACTTTCCAAAGTCTAAAAAAGGAAATTTAATTTTTAAAAACGTTAGTTTGTGGAATCTTCACTTTTCTATAATAAAAAAATATTTAAAAATGATGTAAGGTTATATTATATTTTAATATCATAATGTGTGAATAAAATGGTCAAAAACCTGAGAAGAAAAACTATAGGTGTGACAATGGTTTTTCATTTCCCACAACCTAGATTTCGAAGACCTATATTTTCAAATTATGAAACAATTCCTCCACTTTTTCTATACATACCCACCAATTTCGGAATTACCCTTCACTAAAAATCCAAAATCCATGAATTTATGATGATTTTTACTCCCAAGGTGTCCCCCAAGGTGTTCTCAAGCCCCCAAGGATCCATCCTCATGTTTTAGGAATAACTCTTCGAGGTAAGTGAAATCTCCACTCCTCTTTTGCATTAAAGCTTCCTTTTCATGTGGTATATCTTCTAATTTCCAAAATAATATGTTTTTTCCACTTTATATTACCCCATTACAATAGTAATAGTGTTTTATGAATAAGGGACCCTTATAATATATAATTTTACCCTTTTCTGAAACCATGTTTTATACCCGTTATGTTGCTAAATTTAATTATGAAATTTCCCTCTTTTACATGAGAAATTATATTTTACATTTTATTTGAATACCAAAACCTCTTTTAATTTTAATTTTTATTCAAATAGATTTGAAAATCAGTTTTTTATTTTGGTATTTACATATATGAAACAAACATTTCATTTCAGGGGTTAAAAATGATGTAATGATCATATATTTATGCTCTTTTGTATACTAAGATTTTGATAAGAAACCTATTATTTATTCTCTATAGGTTATTAATGAAATTATTTATTATGAACTGTATGGCTCGCATGAAATTAAGAAATATTATGGGTGACCCTAACAGTGCTCCAATTAATTTGGTAAATAACATAATCTCTAGAGATGAAATGTTTTATGATACCTTGGTGAATAACCTTGTCAATTTTCATTTATGACACCTTTGTGATAAAACTTGGTGATATTCTTATGAAGGACTCATTTATATGGTTTAGCCACATTTCTATATTATGATTAATTTTAATATTATTATGTTATACCTCTTGTTCATTCCTTATTATTATACCACATGTTCTTACTGATATGTCTAATGATCACACATGTTTTGTCTCCCTGGATTATTCCCTTATTTGGCTTCATGATCACCCATTTACTTTGATGCATGTCCCCCAGATATGATATATAGTAAAAGTAAATTATGGTGTACGCATGAAGATGTATTCATGTAGGTTTAGAATAATATTTTTTGGTTTTCATGTATTATGTACCATATTTACAAGAAACCATACTTTAAAATACTCTTTTTTGTACAATGTAATGAAAATTTATGTAATAAAAAAGTAAGATTCTATAAATAGGGGCTCTAGTATCACTACCAAAGGTTCATCATCACCAATTTTTTCATGTCTCCCTACTGAAAAACATCATCGTGGGGGTGTCCGGATACAATTCTAAACACAAATATTAGGGAATATAAAATACATCATACAAAGTTAAAAATAAATGGATCATGAATATACATAAACAAGATACTATAAATAAACTATCCTAGTGGTCATAACTAAAATAGTCTCACTACACCCAACCATCCGTATCTAGGTTTACTAGCTATGTCTGTGTAAAAAAACATCCAATTTACAAGATTTTCATTTGACACCATTTTAACCATTTAAATTAATATATTTCAATTTAAAACAATTGTAAATTTTTTATTAGGAACTATTTCTTAAAAACCACAAAAGAAAAATATTGTTTTATTTTCCACAACTCAATTTTTAATTTTCATAGAAATATACACCAATATGATTTTCCTTATGTTCCTAATCTGATTCCTATAATATAAATATATATGTGCCTAAAATTATTCATTAATATACAATGTCATGTCATACCAACCCATGATTAAAATCTAATAAAATAATAACATCACGCAATAAGCTTTTCACCCAAGTTAAACTAAGATTAAACTATAACAAGTAAACATAAAGAACAACAATCCAACTCTAAGAACTTGGGTTTCCCCATAGACATGGGTTAGATACTCCCATGCACATTCTCATAACCAAGTCCCCATGCATCCTAGTCTATTTTATACATTTCCCAAATAGAGAAACAAAAAATTAACAAAAATCTATAATACCACTTTGTAAAATCCCAACCCATCTCTATCTAAATAATAGCTGAATCAGTTCACCACATGACCACATGTTCACCTCACCGTACACTAGAGATTACCGACTAGCAGTGATGGTCTAATGATTAATGTGGAGAGACTATACCCAATTTATCAAAGTAAATAAATCATAGGAATAAAATGAAATAATGAGAAGTAATACCCAATAACAACTATACATCACATGAAAAAATAAAAAACTTGGTAAATGCCTATAAATCAATATAGTAAATATTCCATGACATAAAGTTTCATGTGTCAAAAGAAACCCAAAATGAAAACACACTAAAACCCCCCAAATTGATCTAGAAATCATGACTAGTCCCCCCATACATTCTCTATCCCAAGTCACAAATCATCCATCTATCACATGAACTTTTCCCTTATCTAGACCCGGAACCATAAAATCTTCTTGGGTAGAAATGATGACCTGAGGAGGGTGTGAGTACAACTCAGTAGGACACCACCAATGGTGTTTAATAAAATATGTAGTCTAAAACATAATGTATTTATATGTATAATGAATAATAGACAATTAAATGAGTGTAAAACAGGTTTTGAGACAAACATTTTTCATTTAGCCCCATTGGGGTCTTGGGTTCCACCACGACTCCTGAACAACCAAACCGACATCTTCCCATACCAGTCATCTAAATAATTCCCCATATGGGTCACATGTTTTAATCAAGGAACATTTTTACAACTAATTAACCTAACATATGTAGGCCCATTTTTGACCATCCCAATAAACAATGTGGAGCACCATGTCTAACATTGTAAATCAAAGAGCATGGAGTATCTTGTACAACATCATAAACTATGGGGTTGGAGCACTATGTCCAACACATTTAACCAACCTAAGAATAAATAATTACCATGTTCTGAGGAATTTACCTTTTAAAACATTATAATAACAAGGGTATACCTTTTCAATAAATCATTATTCACCATGGTATATAATGATCAACACCTTTAACACCATTTAAAATTTAAATCATTTTACCATTTATTCATAGGGATCAACCATCAATGTTCTTTAAAAACTTTTAATAATTTAAAAAATATCATTTTTAAACATTTACCCTTTATTTACTTTATAATACCCTAATCCATTTAATTCCTAACCAAACCAAACAACCCTTTGTTCCATACTAACAATCAATGAAACAAATCTATCCGGTTTAAACCATAAAAAAGTATTTTATATATTTTATAACACATTAATACGTTTATCAAGGATTGGAACACCCCATGGGTGGCCATAAGGCCAATCTCATAGTTATTAATAGACCTGATGGGATTCATGAAGGGTCTAAAATATCAATATGAGGCCCAATATATATTTTATAAAAAATAAATTGAATGTGTAGAAAAATGGAAACATTGAACATAAGGCATACACATGAAGAATAATGTGACTATTGGAAATAACAATTAGATCACTTACCTTAGGTTTATTGAAAAAACACTCATACAACCCCAATATTTGATTAAAGATAAAGTAGTTTCAAAACAAAATATAATTACTTCCTATAAATAGGACTCATCATGTTTAGTTGAATAAGAAAAACCAAGCTATGAATTGTCTAGAAAATATAATAAAGTAGACACGTAGACTCACTTGGGGATTCAAATCTCAAAAAAATTCAACTCAAATTCCGATGAATTGAAAGAGATACAACATTAGGAGAGGCATGGAAGTTGGATTCACACCCTAGGTTGCTGGGAGTCAAATGAAGGGAAAATTTAGGTGGAAAAGGTACAATTTTGGGATGGAGAATGTTAAATTCTCCACTTTTAATGATTTTCATAATTTTTCTATAGGGTTTTTAAAAGTCTATTCCAACCATGAAAACTCATATTTTTATGGAAATCATGGGCCACATAGTCTCCTTTTCCACCCATATAGTTTGAGAAAAAAGTGTAGAAGCTGTGAGAATGGCTATGAACCCATGGAATATGGTTTCTAGGCCACCATGCATGATTTGGAAAACTATGTTTCCCCCTGAATGACACATCATGGTCATGGTTCATGGTTATAAATAACTATTCTATAACTATGACCATGCACTTTAAGATCCATTTTCCATAATTTTCTTGTCCCAAACCCCTAGGACACTCCAGAGACCTTTACTACTCCCTATAGGCATTATACAATCCATTTAAAAGGATTTTAACCAAAATTAAAATAAAAAAACCTCATAAATGGGTTGGGATATTATATCAACTCTTAGAGTATAGAGTAAAAAATTCAATTAATACATAACATTTCATTCAACATTATAGATGAGCACATCCCATTCCCCTCATTTGAATAGATAACCACTTCATATGTACTATCTAGGTGTGACCACAAACTCCACAATCCATTTCAATCAAGGGTTCAGATGTCATACTAATTTAATGAGATGAAAAATCCTATATTAGTTTAGCTCAAACTAATGAAAATATCAATAACATACACAACCACCACCAAATTATCTACATATAAAACTTTTCTATAGAATGGTGTTAAAGAATGCGGGTTATCATGTTAGGTATGTCACCAACCTTAGGTAGTTGATACTCAAAATAAAATCCTTGTACCCTTATTATACCAAATAAATAGTGTATGGAACTCTATTTGGTATACTTAATGGGCCTTCGAACACAAAAAAACAATTTTTATACATCATTAACATATTATGTATCTCCATATAAGAATCCTATTAATACTAACCTTAACAGTTAATTATAACCTATAATACTCCATGATGAACATTGGTTAGGGATAACTCAAAACCATACTTTGAGAGGTTAATTATCATTTCATTTAATTAAATGTATATCAATATATACATATTTGCATCTAACATGAAATAATGATAAAGTAGAGATTTCCTTTTATATCATATATATATTATTCTTAAAGCTAATAAGAATACCTAAAAAACCATGCATAAACACATTTATATCATATTATACATGACATAATACCATATCAAACTTATGTTTGATATAGGTTTTGGGTTTTGTTGACTCATTTCATCTATATGTAATTCTTACCACATATCTGTGTTACCACCTAATAAAACCCTCCCACTAATCTCTTTAGTACATAATAGGTATGGAAAATGAAATTTTGAATAATTGAGATATTTAAGAATCATATTCAAAATGTTCAATTCCTTGAATATATTCAAACTTCATTACTTTACGACATCAACGTGTTATAATGTTAATAAAATTTTTTGTCTAGTAATAAATATTTCTATGTTTAGAATCATCATCCATGAAACCATTATAGTAAAAAATTACTTGAAATCTATTGGTAAATATTTTAAAAATTTACCATATCACTTTCCAAAACATCCTAAACTCATATAAAAAAGTGATGGTAACTCTTTTATAGTAACTAAATGTACCTCTTTACATTTCTCTTTACAATCATACCCTAAAAATCTTTTAGCACATTAAGTGTAATTTTCTATATATTTTTACTCATATAGTATTTTAAGAAATAAGGATCCAAATTTTCTTATATTAAATAAATGAAACTCTTTACATTTAACTTTACCATCACAAATCCTAGAATAATTGGGATATTAAGTGAAAATAACTTTAATTTTTAGTGGTATAATATTTTATTTGGTTATTTTGAAATAATCTATGTTCAAATATAATCCGAATATCATCTTCAAAACTATATTCTCTTCAGAATATCATGTTATGATATAAAAAATTGTTTATGTTAGGAAATAACGTCCATTTTCTTTTATTATGAATATTTAACAAGTAAACATTGTTTCAATATTATATATGATATTATATGTGTTTAGAGCATTTTCCCTCATAAAAAGACTACTATTTGAAATATACCACTGATGGGTGAAAATAACACTTTCCATGATATTTTAATATACATATAGATAAAAAAATTGTCCAATATAAACATTTTTATCCTTTTCATTTTTTCAAAACATGTTATAGAATATAACGAATCATAAAATATGTGTGTTGTATCCATTATCTCATATTTTTAATAAAAACTATTTTTTAAAGAAACTTTTGTTATCATATAAGATAAATGAGATGAATATATATACATACCATTCAATTAGATTGTAACACACAATTAATTTAAAAAAATTTACTTTTAGAATAAATTTAATATTTTCCTAGATTTATTTATAAAATACACCAAGTTAATATTTTGTTACACTCAGGACAAACTATAATGACCCATGTATTTATAGAATAAAACCTTTTCATATATATTAATATTTATGAATAATATATTAATTTTATGTTAAAGAGGATGATTTTTATGATAGTGTACTCGATACACAACAATGGGTTTCTCCGAAAACTTACGTTGCACACAACTTTGAGTTTTTCCAAAAAATAATATACTATTATTATTTTAAATATAGTTAACACCTTGACATTGTATTGGTGGGAAAGAACAGAACTAACAAAAATATGATTATTCATTTTTGGTAAATGTTTTTACATTTATCCAATAAATTTTTGTGGCTTAAAATGAGAATGAATCCAATTTTAAGCATAAAATACTCTAATATTTTTAAAAGGTCGGTTTACTGTCTTTTGATGGAGAAACCTTATTAAATATAGTTTTTATCACTTTTATATGTTATATTTGAAAAAATAAACTTTTTTATAGAATTTGTTCATAAAAATTTTGTTTGGTTAAAATTTTGTTAATTTTATGACAATGTTCATTTTTTAATGAATAGCGAAAAATACGACATTTTAATACAAAACTACCTTTTCATATAATTTATTTATATAGTTAGATTGTCATTTTAATTGGTTTTAAAGTGTAATTGGATTAATTTTTTACCATTTAATCCAATTATGGTCATTGTAAGTAATTTCACTTTGAAATTGGATATAAACACATGTCAATCTTTTGATAGTTATTACTTCTTAAAAACCCACTTTTTGGTTTTGACAACAAGAATTAATTTTAAATTAATTTCATCTAATTATATTTTTTGAATTTTAAAAAATGGATTCAATATTTGGAATCATAAGGTTCAAATTGTATAAATAGGTACGTTTTATTTTTGGACATTATGAAAAGTAACTTCTGTAGTTATTTTATTTACCATGGTTAAAGGGTAAATCGGGTAAATAAGGGTAATAAATAATATTATAATAATATTAAGCTACCATAAAACATGTAAAAATCATATTGTATGATCTATTTTCGACAATAGTAATCCCTGGGTCGATTTGTGGACCCCATGGAGTCACTTGGGAGTGATAATGACATTTTGTAATAATTATTTTAAAGTAAAGAGAAAAATAACATAAACATGTATCTTTTACTAAATATTTTTTATATGGGGTTATATAAGCGATCTATTGGAATATAAATAGTAATTAGAAATATAAAACTATTTCCTACATCATGATATTTTATTTATAATTTTTAGACATTAAATAAATAAGTTTAATTATGACACAATGATAGTGGAGTGATCGATTCATTAATAAAAGGATTCAAATAAATAATATTATAAATATTAAAATAAATATATTTTGATGACATACATGAATTTTTTGGATTATATTGACATATTATCTTTGATTTAATGCCTTTGGTTTGAAGGAATCAGGTTTTGATGAATTTTTTAAAATGTTTAAATATGAATTGTATCCAAAATTGACATAATTCATAACTTAAAATATAAAATAGTTTATTAAATGATTTTAAATTCATAAAAATCTAAGACTTGTCCAAATGGTTAATAAATGTTCAAATATGTCATAAATGACTTTTTTTGGGTCGTTTGACATGATATCGTAATTAAATTAACCCACAATATGTAAATAATAGGATATCACTGTAAGATAAAAAGGGTAAAATACGGGTTAAACAAAAAAGATAAGGATAAAAAAATATTAAAAAAAGTCTAAAAATTATTGGATAATTTTTATTCTAACCAAAATCATTTTATCTTATAATTAAAATAGTTTGGGACTATTTTTAATTGAAATTGAATTTATAAGAAATTAATATTTCAAGAATTTCCTAAAGTGCCGCTCACCTCTTCTATAAAAGGGCACTTATTTGTCTATTTATCTATCAATTAAAAAATTATTTATTTAGACAAATATATATCCAATAATATTACTATAATCTCTCCCTTACTCCTAGAATCATTACTGTGGGAATAATGCAATTTAATAAATCCTTTTGGTCCAAATCAAAAGAAGATACCTGATTTAGAGGTAACGCCTTCTCTCAAGTTCCATTCCTTTATTTTTCTTCTCCAATCCCATATAATCTTATTATTCTTTTATTACATAACAACACCAGTTTACTAAATATACTAGGATTTTTTTTGATAATTATTAGAACTACACTTACATAAACCTCCATCTAATTGATACGAACATACTGTTTCTGTGTATGGAGAACTACTACCTCACGAAACGAGGATTGATCCATTTTCTCTTAAGACCTATCATGGTGGAAATTATGATGACACGGTATTTTTATATTATATATATTATATTTATATTTTCTCTATGATTCTGTAATTTTTATTTACAACTTACCTTTATTCTTTCCATGATGTGTAAATACGATAATTTTATTTGAGGAAGTGTGGACTACCACCCCTCAAAGTGACATGAATCATTCATGCTATACATGTAATGTATAAAGTACAGTTATATTAAAACTATGAGACATAAAAAACATAAATATAATATTTGTATTATAATATACATTTATATCATTTGATTATTATTATTGTAGTATGACAATGGAATGAATGTAGTGTTCTTGTATACGTACGACCTACTGTCTCCATGAAAGGTACATTTAATTTCTAATCTAAAAATGTTATGGAATATTATGAATTCATATATATTGGATATATATGATATTTAAACCATTAATATCATTCTGGATATGATTTAATTTTGAATACATGTATAATTTATATCAAAACAAGTTCATTTTCGATTCAGGTACAGAATATCGACAAAACAAGATATATTAACTTTAATAATTATGTAATTTTTATAACGTGGTAATAAGTGATATTAAAGGAATAATAAACTTAAAAAATGTTATAAAGAAAGTGTAATTTAACTTAATTTTATTATTCATGAAGAACAAGGAACATACATGACGAGTTAGACTCAAGGTAAGGGATTTCGTCTCAATCTTCTTTCATTGAGGCATATCTTGATGTTATGCACATTTATTATCCTATAAAGTGTATATACAACTATTTGAATCATTATATAATGAATTATTATATTCTCATGATATTTAGAGTTTTTTATTAAGGTTATTCATTACTTATTTTTATTCAAGTGATTCTCAAGTGGAAAATGTCTCTTTAACTAAAACATAATTTTTAATGTTTTAAATATTTATTCTTCTAAAACCTTCTATTTCATGTCTATGTTTTAAAAATTGTTTCTAAAAATTTATTTATATGGACATTAATGTTTCAAAATTTCAAATTATTTAAAATGTTTTAAAGTGGTATGGGACACTTTGATTCAATATTCCCTTTATTAAATGTTTTAAATGATTTTGGAAATGGGTTAAATATTTCTATATCTAAAAATAATCTCTTGTAGTTATAGTGTCTAAATGTTATTTTTCCTTTATGCTTGTTTTATGTGTTATTTTTATTAAATGGTACTTGTAAATTTGATGGGTGGTTACATGATAAACCAAGATGGGTGGTTATGTGATAAACCAAATGACTGATGGTTCCGTGATAAACCAAGGACATATGGGTACATTATAACCTTCAATGCATTAGGTTTGGAAGTCAGAAGTATTGCTATTCCATTTAGTGATATGTGTGGAAGTATACCATATGGTTATTCCATTTAAGTGCGTTTATTTCCCAAGTTACCTTTATATGTTTTATTTTTATTTCTATAGACTTTATGGTAATATTTTGGTTACAAAAGGGTATGAAATGAGTTTATATCCGTGAAGTGTTTTTGTTACTTCTTAAAGTATTAATTACGATAATGTTATCATGGTTTACATGTTTCACAATAATAATAGTTTTCATTCATTATGTATCCTTTAATGAGATTTTTATGCTCATACCAAGTTTTGAAATGTTTTTCACAGTACATAAAGAAGAATAGAGTCAAGGATAGGATGAAGAAAAATTTATGATATTAAAACATGAAATGATGTCATGTTTATTTTTAAAGAGTTTTTGTTTTATAAAAAAATGGACAGTGAGTAGAAGTGAATTCTTGTAATATTCAAGTTTGTATATATCAATTATGAAATAATTCTCTAAATCTATAAACCTGAAAATATACTTGATGTGAATTAAAGTCAAATTGTTGAGTTAACTCAACAATATGTAACATTTAAGGTCAGAGTCTTATAATTGGTATCAGTAGTCGGTTTAGATACCTTTTGAGGATAGGGTGTTATTCAAGCATATGTGACATGTTTTATATAAGCATAATGGTTAACATATTATAAAGAGTCATAATTATTGTAGATAAATTGAATGAATATAAGATAACATGAATATGTATATCTTAGTGTTTTCCCTCTACATAAGATAGTATATGATGATTTTACTGATATAATCACACTGAACTTTTTGGTTTTAGTAAATTGATTGATCTAATAGGCACCAAATTAAAAATGGATGTGAAGGAAACTATGGTAGTTTTGTGAATAAGAAACTGAATGAAATAGTAGCTATAATGAGAACTCATGTGGTTATTCTTAATAAACAATCTAGAGTCATGATTTAAAAATAAAACCTTGGTAATTTTTCAAAGGCATCATATATGTGAGAAAATAACCCCTATGGAAGTTTTGGTAATAGTCATAAAGTTAAGTATATTCAAAAACCTATGTGTTAATAATGTGGAAAGAAACACATATAAAAATGTTTCAAAGG
Organism: Viscum album; assembly: GCA_963277665.1. NCBI lineage: Eukaryota > Viridiplantae > Streptophyta > Magnoliopsida > Santalales > Viscaceae > Viscum > Viscum album. Next base: position 585,376,177 of record OY728132.1, on the reverse strand, counting down.
GATGAGAAGATGTTATAGATGTGGTAATAAAGGTCATACAGTAATAACATACCATGGAAAAAGGAAGCAATTAGATGACTCTAGGAAAGGGAAAGAAGTTCTTTCTGAGGTATCAATTGAATATTTTAAATGTGGTGTGCATGGCCATTACACAAATCGATTTCCTACAAAGAAGGTTGGTAATGGGATCAGTAGGACTATAAAAATATATGTTTACCAATACCAAATACCATTCCAATTGAAGATGAGGAAACTGATAATGACCTATGAAAGTTATGGATGATTTCTTAGTTCTTGTTTTTACATTAATTAATCTTAGGAAATTATGAATGATTTTGTTTTTAGGAAGGAAGTATAAAAGAATAATATGGGAAAACATGGATAAAGGTCACGAAGAATGTTCAATTATTAAGATGTGTGCATTTTTGGAATCGAAGAGTTATGTTGGATCTATCGATGATAATATGTTTAAATGTATTAATGATGGGATTACATTGGAATACTTATAGAATTTTTAACCCTTAAGTTGTTATGAAAAATTTTAATTGAGGAAGGATTATCTTTTATTTTGTGAATATAGTTATGAAGAACCATTAGGGTTTATATGTTCCTTGAATTTGAGGCAATTATGAGTTATTACTTTTTGGGATGTAAAATGTGAGGTATGAGAAAACATTTGAGATTAAAATATGTTATGGTTATTTTTTAGGAATTTTTCTCATTTTTGGGAATGTTATAAAATTATATAGTTTTTTAAAAAGGACAACATACAGACTATGTGACAACCCATCGCGCTGGACAAATCTACGAGAATCAAACACACAACTAAAGTGTGACTGGGATTTTATCACCTACCACCGGACAACGTGAAGTCCATGGTTTTTATGACTTATTCCTTTTTTAGATGATTTTTTGGATCAAGAATTAGTTGATTTTGGGAACTTATGTTTTTTCAAATGGATATCCTTAGTATAGGAAAATTATTTGGTGATTAAGTGATAGATATTATTTTGGAAGACATTCTCTCTTTTGGGAACACTATATTCCTAAGGAAAATAGAATACTATGGGATTTCATTTGAGGATTAATGGTTAAATTTTATTTGGGAAGAATATCTGTTTTTATTGTGTACATATGGTGATTTGTGTTATTTAGAGAAATGATTAAACTATCATATAGAATATATGATTAGGTTAATTAATTTTCAGTATGAGACATTAATATTAGTGGATGTTATTTGGAGATAAATGGTAAGATTTATCATGGAAGACTTAGTGATCAAATACTTCTAAATTTTGGGTTTCAATATTATTTTGGATTATTTTGAATAATTTTAATGACAATTGTTAATTGAATAGTCTTTATTTAATTTTGGGTATTATTTGTTTAATTTTGGAGATTAAGAGTAATATTTCTTTTTATAAAGGATTATTATTTTTGGGGATTATATAATCATTTACAAATCATTTTGGATTTGGTTAGTGTGAAAAGATATGGAAAATATATAGTTCATATTTTTTTGGATCAAGTGATTCTCTAGAATTTTATTCTAGCACTTCAGGTGTGACCAATTCATCTTGAATACTCATCGTTTGGAGAAAGGATGAGTGTGTGGAAGAAATTTATTAAATTATGAAACTCTTCTTACCATTTAAGTATGTTTCCTTATGTTCTTAGTTGAGATTATAAATAAATTCATCAACTTTATGAAAAGAACCTTAAAACAAATACATTTTCCATTTAATTTTCCTACTGGGGAATCAAAGACTGTTTAAACCATCATAAGTTTGTGGTTTTTAGATTGTTAACTTTCTTCAGATCATGTTTTCAATTACTCTCTATCAGAACATGAAACATATTTTTTTATTCCATATCTATGTTTTAATACATCGAATCAAAGTATGTGTTATCTCAAGTGACCTTCTTAATTATCTTTATTTTGTTTAAAGTGATAGTTTTATTGACTCTTTTTCCAATGTGGGATTTTCAATGAAGATTCTGAGCCCAATCTTAAAATTGCTAGGATGCAATTTACAAAAGTGGGGAATGATGTAATTACCCAGGTATTTATAGAATAAAACATTTTCATATTGACTAATATTTATGAATAATATATTAATTTTACATTAAAGATGATGTTTTTTCCTATAGTGTACTTGACATGCAATAATGGGTTTCTCCGAAAACTTACGTTGCACACAACTTTGAGTTATGCCAAAAAATAATATACTATTATTATTTTAAATGGTAGTTAACACCTAAAACTTTTATTAGTGGTAAAGAACAAAACTAAATACAATATGATTATATATTTTTGTTAAATGTTTTTACATTTATCTAATAAATTTTAGAGACTTAAAATGAGAATTAATCAAATTTTAAGCATAAAACACTCTAATATCTTTAAAAGGTCGGTTTACCACCTTTTGATGGAGAACCATTTTTAAAAATAGTTTTTCACTTTTATATTTCATATTTTAACAATTAAAATTATTTTACAGAAGTGGTAAATCAAAATTTACCTTTTATTGATAAAGTACATTTTTTAACGAATAGTGAAAAACAATACAATTTAATTCAAAACTACCTTTTCATATAATTTATTTATATAGTTAGATTTTTATTTTAATTGGTTTTAAAGTGTACTTGTATTAAATTTTTATTATGTAATTCAATTATGGTCATTAGAAGTAATTTCACTTTGAAATTGGACATAATCACATGTTAATCTTTTGATATTTATTACTTCTTAAAAACTCGTTTTCTAGTTTTGACAACATGAATTAATTTTAAATTAATTTATTCTAATTATGTGTTTTGAATTTGTAATAATGGATTCCATATTTGGAATCCAAAATTTTAAATTGTGTAAATATGTACCTTTTATTTTTGGTCATTATGAATAGTAACATCAGTAATTATTTTATTTACCAAGGTTAAAAGGTAAATATGGTAAATAAGGGTAAAAAATATTATTATAATAATATTAAACTAACCTAACACATGTATTAATCCTATTAGAGGAGATATTTCGGACTGTGGGAATCCTTTGGTTGATTTTAGGACCCCATGGAGCAACTTGGGAGTGATAATTACATTTTATAATAATGAATTTAAAGTAATGAGAAAAATAACATAAACATGTATAATTTACTAATTTTTTATATGGGGTTATATAAGTGATCTATTAGACTCTAAATAGTCATTATAAAAATAAAAATATTTCTTACATCATGATAATTTATTTATAATTTTTATACATTGAAAAAATAATTTAATTATGACACAATGATGATGCAATGATTTATTCATTAATAAAGGATTCTAGTAAATGATATTATAAATATTAAAATAAATGTAATTTGATGCCATCCATGAATTTTCTGGACAATATTGGCATATTATATTTTAGTTAATACTTTTAGTTCGAAGGAATCAGGTTGTTATAATTTTTTTAAAAAGTGAAGTTTGAATAGTGTCCAAAATTTACATAATCCATATCTTAAAACATAAAATAGTTTATTAAATGATATTAAATTACTAAAAAATATAAATTTTTTCCAAATGGTTAATAAAAGTCCAGATATTTTATATATGACATTTTTGTGGGTTGTTTGACATGATATGATAATTAAATTAACCCACAAGATGCAAATAAGATGATATCACTTTAAGATTAAAAAGGGTAAAATAAGGGTTAAAGAAAAAAGACAAGGATAAACAAATATTCAAAATTTGTATAAAAAATTATTGGATAATGGTTATTCTAACCAAAATCATCATATCTTAGAATTAAATGTGTTTTGGACCATTTTAATATAAATTGAATTTATAATAAATTAATATTTCACGACTTTCCTAAAGTACCCCTCATCTATTCTGTAAAAGGGAACTTATTATTCTCTTTATATAACACTCCAAAAGACATTTATTTTGGACAATATCTTTAAAATAATCTTCCTATAATCTATCCCTTATTTCTAGAAGTCTTACCTTGGGAATAAGGCAATTCAAGAAAGCATTTTGGCTCAAATCAAAAAAGTTACCCGATTTAGAGGTAACATCTTCTCTCAAGTTCCATTCCTTTATTCTCCTTCTCCACTCCCTATTCTATTATTATTATTTAACTATATAACAAAAATATAATCCTCAATATACTATGATGTTTTTATGATAAGGGTTTTAACTACACTTACACACACCTTCATCTAATGGATAGAGACATACTATTTCTGTGTACAGTGAACTACTGCCTCACGAAATGATGATTGTTCGATTTTCACCTACCACCTCTCATGGTGGACATTATTATGGAAATGTATTTATATATGATATATGTTATATATATATTGTCTCTATGATTCTACAATTTTTATTTACAACATACCTTTCTTATTTTCGTGATATGTAAATATGATAATTTCATTTGTGGAAGTGTGGACTACCGCCCCACAAAGTGATATGACTCATTAATGCTATACATGGATCATATAAAGAATGGTTTTATTAAAAATGTTTATAACTAGGAATAATAATTAAGTTAATAAATATTTAAATAAATTAACAATTCATAAATTTAAATATGAGATAAACATTTTTGAAATATTTATAAATAATAGATATTTATAAACACTAAAAACTATCCATTTATTATGAAAATTCCATAATCTTGAATAGAATAATTTTATATTCATTTTATAATATAAACTCCTTCATATTATATATTTTTATTGAATTTCACTTTCAATATATGATAGTACATGAAATATAAACATTTCATATTATAATTTAAATTATGAAAACCTTTTACATAATCCAAATATTAATTACTTAACATTATCCTTGATCAAATCAATCATTGAAACTATATTGATGTCGTCTAAATAATATCCCAAATAAGGCCCTTAATTTAAATAATTAAAATTAAGTATTATGAACAATTCATAATCTTGAAATATAAACACTATATATTAAACATTAGTTTGTAATTTATAAACACTTTATAAATTAAACACATGATTACTAAATAAAAACAACATTTATAAGACATAAGGAATTCCATATAATTCGAAAAAAGTTATTTTTAATATTAAAATTTAATATTACGGATTATTTATCAATAAATGTTTCGTAGACATTTAATTAATTAATTAAATACTATTTATGATTAATTAATTTTTAAACAGTTTATAAAAAAATAAATATCCATGAAAATATTTTATCATTATTTATAATCAATTTATAAATAATATAAATCAATTAATAATTGGATTTTAGAAAACAAGAATTCTTTATCAATCATATTTAATGATCCAAAATCAATCATAGGATATGATTAATAAACAAAGAACATAAACCCTTTATATGTTATCTATCATATTATGCTTCTGATAGTATTATCATTAAATATGATAATTAACATATGTAATGGTTTACCCTTGTATACCATATCATATTTTATGATCCATAGAGATATTCTAAAATCTATAATATACTCTGTCTTTAAAACAATGATGAAAATTGCTTATGATATCACATATCATAAGCTATGACTCAATCAACCAAATTTTTCTTGATTCATGTTTTTGATAGGAATACAATATGTAATACAACTATAAAATCGTCATTTTTTAGCATGATTTCATGAATCTAAAGGAATTGTAAGGCTTCGATACCATTTTTTGGATTCAATGGATATAATAACACTTGTCAGATGAAGCATAAGTGTTCAAGGAAACCCAACCCTAGATCAAACCATTCTAAAAAGATGAAACAATACATACTGGAAATGAAGAAACAATAAATGATAACCTTACACTATAGACGGTGATTGCATGCATATTTATCCATGATTTATGAATATCTTAGTAAAGGTTTCCAAAAGACATACCACCTTCAGAAGTATCCATAGACTATTTCCAACAACTCGAGATTTTATAAGATATACTCGTTTTAATTTATTTCATATCTTATGTTGTACGATACACCAAGATTATCCTTCGCTATACGCAACACCGTATTAGCTTGCAGTATACACAACACTAATCTTGGATCGTGTTACACATAATTTCAAGTTTGTTTGATATTAGTTATTCTACGCAACATTGAGTGTATATATATATATATATATATATATTAAATTTATAAATGAAATATGGTTGTATTTTGTTATATGCAACAACAAAGGAGTCTTGCACTATACGCAACCCTGACTTGGCTTGCATTACACGCAATCGCGACCTTCTTCGATAGCGTGTGTTGTACGCAATACTGGGTTTCACTAAACAACGATATATGGTTATAATATTATTATAAACTAGCCGTTATGAATAGTATTAACTACATTTTGAATTTTATAACATTATTATTCATCTTACACATTTTCTAGAACATGATATGAGAACAAAATAAATTTTTCGGGTAAAACAAGTATTTTTCAAAAAATGCAGTTTTGCCGCCTTATGATGGCACACCCACTTTAAATCTAGTTTTTGACATGAATATTAGTTAAATTTTACAAAATAAAATTATTCTTTGGAATAATGATATAAAATTTTACATCGGATAAAATTTTCATGTTATTCTGATAACTTTCATATTTTAATGAATAGTAAAAACACGCTATATTTTAATTAAAATCAAATTTTTTACATCGTAATAATTTATGTTGTTAAATTATAATATTGAATGGTCTTAAAATATAAATAGAATATATTTTTACCATTTAATATAATGTATGTCATTAGCATTGATTTTACCTTGAATTCGTAGGTTAAATCAATTCAATCTTTTGTAATGTTTTAAACAAAAACTTGTTTTCTTTCGACAACAGGATTAATTTAAATTTAATTTCTGCAACTTCTGTGTATTGAATTTCGAAAAATGGATTCTATATTTGGAATCAGTGGGTCCAAATTATATTAATAGACTAATTTTTATTTTTGGGAATTATGAATAGTAACTACGGTAAATTTTATTTACCATAGTTAAAGGTAAATCGGATAATTAAGGGTAAATATAAGATTATAAAATTACCCTAAAAACTTCCAAAATCTTATTAGATGACTAAAAGTCGACCCATATCACCTATGGGTCTGATTAGAATCATTTAATGGACTTTTTTCCCTGAAAACAACTTAATTATTATTTAAACCAATGAATGTGACAACATGTCACTCTCTTAAATCTTATAAGTATATTAATTTTAATTTAGTGATAAACTTCATGCAACTTAGAACATGAATAGTCTGAAGAAATATAATGAAATTATCTACATCATATGAATTTATTTATAATTTTTAGGGATTAAATAATTATCATTAATTTTGACACAATAGTGATGCAGAAATTGTTTATCTAGTGAAAAATGAAGAATATAGTTTATATTAAACTAATAGTGACCATAAAAGGCACAAAACCCTGACCAAAAATTATTTTTCATGTAAATGTAAACCATAATAATCCAATGGTAGAATATTTTACCATTTGGATCCTTATAAAATCGATTATGACACTTATATTATTTTATTTTAAATGATGCCAAAGTTGTCACCTTCATAAATTAATAAATATAACAATTTCAATATTTTTATTTTAAGATGATAAATTCGATTAAAAGTATTATTGTTAAAGGTAATAGATTTATCTTAATCATAGGATTTTATTTTTAATTTTTATGCAAAAATATGTATATTAAATAATTATACAAAAATGATGCAGTAATTATTTTATTAAGAGATAAACCAAATAAATGGTTTTAAAAATCATTAAATAAATATTATATGAACTATTTAATGTAATAAAATAATTTTATAGATACATATGACATATTATGAATCTATTAAAGCTTTTATTTCTAACATATATTCTGTATATATTTTATTTAAATTCAAATAAATGAAGTGTCAAAATTGACACTATTGTTATTTTATAAACATAATATATTATAAAATTGTTTAAAAATCACAAAAGTATTTAAAAATTATAAATTTAAATTTATATGGTATAAAATGTTATAAAGTATCCAATTATGGACAATTCACAACAAATAAGTAATTATTTTTTATAATTTTAAATTTATAATGTTATCACCACAAATAAAATTAAATTGATTAAATAAGGATAAATCAAGTTGATAATGTTTAAAATAAATTCCTAACATGTCTAAATTTTATTTTTTGATGATATTACAACCCTATATCATCTAATATCCAAATATGAGTCATTTTTTTATGTTTTTAAGTGTGGTTAGATTTATTATAAATTAATATTTTTAAGATTTCCAAAGGTGCCCCTCTCCTCCCTTATAAAAGGGCACCTCCTCCCTCTCTTCCTCACACCACTTTGAGCATTCAAGCACGGCCAACCCCTTTAAAATTATATTCTACACTTTCCTAGAAACATTCTAGAGGTCCTGGTCTTCTTGAAAGACCAATTTTAGTTCCCAAAGAGGAGGTCTCAAAGAGGCACTTCAAAGAAGAGGTAATGTTCGTTACCGATTCTTTCAACATTATTTCTTCTTCCACTTATTATTTTTTAGTTGTTTCATTATGAGGTAATAAAATAAGTATCAATCATATACTGATATGAAATTATAACTATGAAACAACCATATTTCACCATCTATCCATCCTACGGAAAATGAAATCACCGCGCGTGCGTACGTACGGAATACCGTCTCCACGTCGTGGTGTAATCTATTTTCCACCACCACCTTACATGGATGGGTATAATTGTGTAAATAATAAATATATATTGTTATTATAACATCATACTAATTCTTATATATTATACCATCCACTCCAATTCTATAATTATGGGAACGATATCATCACTCGTGCGTACGTACGGACTACCATCTCCATGACGCAATGAGATTCATTCTCCATGATTAACCATACATGAATGATAATAAAGTTTATATAATTAATAATAATGAAATATATGAAATAATAATGCTACTGGATTTATGTATATATATATGTGTTTCATCTATTTAGTTTCATTCAATTCAATAAGGAAACGAAAACATCGTTCATGCGTACGTACGGTCTACCATCTCCGTGAACGGTGTATTTCATTTCTTTTATCGATCTATAATATATATGTATATTATGAATATATATATTATATATAAATCATGTTTTACATTCTGGAATTATGTAAATCATGATATAGGTAATAAAATCAAGAAATGACAAGTCGAAACACATACAATAAATGAAATGATTTTACCCAAAACACTACTTTAACATGGAATTTACAAAAGAATGGGTAATATAAAGTCATAAGTGAAGAATATATGATATCATAACAATGAATATGATTATGTAATAATTCAATTACATTATTTAAATCATTATACAGAAGGTTCAGAACCATACGAAGCATATCAGACCTATGGTAAGGGATAATTTTTCAAATCTCATTCTTATCCGAGATTGTTTATTCGTAAGTATTTACTGGGGTTATTGTTATCATCCATGTCCATGTTTTCTAAAAGTGTTTTTATGTATGTTTAATTTCCTTTTTACCCATTTTGAATTTTACTACATGGTATGTAAGGAATCTTTCTTTTGTTTATGTTACGAGGTACTTTTTGACTTTTCCAACAAAAGTATGAGTAGAATGTTTCTTTAAATTATATGGCACGAATGGATTTTTACAGTTTTATAAAGCCTTATTTTCAAGAAGCTTCCTACAAAAGATTTCATGAATATTTTCAAAAAAATCCTTTTCTTTTAAAATTGCATGATGTTTTGTGAAAAGAAATCGATTTTGAAGAAGAAAGGATATTTTCCTTAAGAATTCATTTCAAGTGTTTTATCAAAACCATTTTCCATCTAAGATGAAATTATTTAATATGTGTATGTTTCAAGTATAATGTCTCTATGATTTACATTCTTTCACTTTTCTTATGATGAAATATCCATTTGTTTTATATGGATTATGTGATGATGATATGATGTTTATGAAACCCATTTTATTCTTTGGGTTATGATGAATGTTTTAAGTTTATTTTGTGGCACAAGTAAGAATGATTTCACTATGAGATGGGTGGAACCTATATCTTCCTAAAATACATTGGGTAAAGATTTATATCTCATGATATAGACATGTATAGAACGGGAAGGTAAACCAGTTTAGTAATATAGGACTGGAATGAGGAGTGAACTCGATTTAGAAAGGGACTTTTTCCACTAAGATGGTCTTGGCAGCAATGCCTTGGCTACTATGGAAATCATATCATGTGCTTAATGGTTTCCAAAATTACATGTTTTATTCCCATTCTATTTTATCATGATTGATGTTCCCTTATGATATATGCCTTACGTACTTCCAAGATTCATATCTTTGCTCAAGATTTTGATGTTTAGATTTTATGTTCAAGTTTTTGCATTCAAATGTTTATGGATTGTTTTATGTTCTCTATGTTTACCCATACTTGGTATTTGAGCTCACCCCTTTTATTTTTTCTCTTCCCTAGGATATAAAGAAAGGTTTTAGGTAAGAAAAAAGGGAGGATCTTTATTGGGAGATGTTGAAGATCTTTCACCACAATTAGAAGATTTTATTTCGAGTTTCCAAAGACACTAAACTATTACGGTCCTTGTGTGTCTGTTTTTGTTATGTATTAAGTATTCCGCAAAAGTAATGTAATGTCCATGTACGTCAAGATTTGGGTCTCTACAGTTGGTATCATAGGAAAGGTTTAGTCAACCTTTGGAAACTAGGATGTGAAAACGTTAGTGAGATCCCTAGAGATATTTATAAGGTATGTCTAGGGATGTCCCTAAGGATAAGTATACGTATAGGATATAGTCCTAGAACTAAGGTAACGATCTTATAATTTAACCTAAGATGTTAGATATTGAGGGTACACCCCCTTTACTATGTTGTTTTCCCTTGCATGATTTTATCTGCTCACAAAATTCATTTTGTGTTTTAGTCAATGGAGGGAACCAGAAAGAATTTGGTTAACATTGAATACAATTGACAAATTGGTGACTATGAGCAACAAAATTTTGTAATGCCTAGAGAGAAATATATTGTGATTATTCCTAATCAGTCATCGCGATATATGATTAACAAGGTGAAATTTAGTGGTATGCCTAATTCATCAAATAAGAGGAAGATAGACTTTTATGCATGTTCGCATGTTGAGGAGCATAAAGAAAGGAAGATTGAGATTTCTAAAGAAGGGAAGAAGTACCTTGATGAATACCTAAAATGGGGGGACCGATGTTATCTGTGTGGAGAAAAGGGTCATAGAGTGACAGACTGTTATGGAGTTCAATGTCTTATTTGTGGAGAACATGGGCATTACCCAACTCAATGCCCTGACCTAAAAAGTTACTTCTAAATCAAGGAAGGACTTATTACAGGACAATCATTGAAGAGGATGGATTGAAGTGTTTATGTATTGGTATTCAAGAATAATGTTGTTGAGGTACTTTTATGGTTTTTTAGAATATTTTTGTATTAGTCTATTGTGGTTTTCAATAATTTTATGGTTCCGGTAACCATGAAAATTGATTCAAATATTTTGGAAAGCAGATGATATGCGCATAATGAAGGGATAAGAAGATAATAAGATATTTGATTGTATTCATGATCTCATGATTGATATAAGGACTAAGTGATATCATGGTTTGAGTATATAGAATTTTGAGGATTTTCGAATGTGGAAAGTGTCAACTTTTAACTGCATTCATGTTTTCAATAAGGTTTAATGGGTATTCATTTTTCAAGAGAATACATGATTAAGGTATTCACATGATTGGAATGTGACCAACAAGATATATGAGGTATAAATGATAGTATTCACATGCTTGTTATATGACCTTTTTAGTAATCATTCTCTTTATAATATGATTTTAGAAAGAAGTATTTTGAATAATCCTAAATATTGGAATGGATTATGTTGGACATAAGTTAGTATTGTTTAAGGATAGACATTTTTTAGATATTATTTATGGGATGTTATAGTAATGTAGTTTTAGAAAAAGGACAACCTGCAGGATGGGCGACGACCCATCGCATCGGACAAGGCTGTGGGAATCGAACCCACAACCGAAGTGCGACTGGCCTTTATCGCCTACCACTAGCCTACAGGAAGTCCCTGGTTAGTATAAACTAGTTTTATTTTATTAAGTGGTATGATAGATGAATTATAAGTCCATTTTTGGAACGATATACAATAGATGGACTTATGTATATAACTATTTCTAACCTTTTGATTAAGATAGATGGAATGACCCAGCATTCTATCACATGATCTGCTAACACTTCACGAATGACAAATTCAACTTCATTTCTTTAAGAGATGAAGTGGAAATTTTTCAAGGAATGAACAACAGTGAGATTATATCGAAATAAAGTAAGTATTTCTTCTAATTAAAATTATTCAACTTTATAGAAATGATCTTGAAAACCAAAAATGTTGTCCTAGTGCCCTTATATCTGATAAATCAGATGCTACCTTAGATCATCACAAATTTATGGCTTTGTGATTGTTGGTGTTTTCATAGCCAAGTTCTCTACCACTCTCCATCAGAACATGATGGTCAGATTTCTCTTCCATATCCATATTTTCACCTATGTTCTCCTACGTGGAAACCCAGTGATGAGTTAATTTGGGTAAACGTTAAATTTCATACATTAGTTTTTAAAGTTAAGTTTTTTTATTTCATTTTACGATGTGGGTTTCAATTAAAGAAACTATCATGTAGAAAACCATGTATATCCTCGACGAATTTCGAGGGAGAAATTCATTTTAAGGGGGGTAGAATGTAACAACCCGAGATTTTATAAGATATATTCATTTTAATTTCTTTCATATCTTCTATTGTACGATACACCAAGATTATCCTGCGCTATACGCAACACCGTATTAGTTTGCAGTATACACAACACTAATCTTGGATCGTGTTACACACAATTTCAAGTTTGTTTGATATTAGTTATTCTACGCAACATTGAGTGTATATATATATATATATATATTAAATTTATAAATAAAATATGGTTGTATCTTGTTATACGCAACAAAAAATGAGTCTTTCACTATACGCAACCTTGACTTGGCTTGCATTACACACAATCATGACCTTTTTCGATAGCGTGTGTTGTACGCAATACCAGGTTTCACTAAACAACGATATATGGTTATATTATTATTATAAACTAGCCGTTATTAATAGTATTAACTAAATTTTGAATTTTATAACATTATTATTCATCTTACACATTTTTTAGAATATGGTATGAGAACAAATTAAATTTTTCGGGTAAAATAAGTATTTTTCAAAAAATGCAGTTTTGCCGCTTTTTGATGGCGCACCCACTTTAAATCTAGTTTTTGACATGTTAATAAGTTCAATTTTACAAGATAAAACTATTATTTTGAATAATGATATAAAATTTTACCTTGGATAAAATTTTAATGTTATTCTGATAACTTTCATATTTTAATGAATAGTAAAAACACGCTATATTTTAAATAAAAAAAACTTTTTCCGTCATAATAATTTATGTGGTTAAATTATAATATTGAATGGTCTTAAAGTATAAATAGAATATATTTTTACCATTTAATATAACATATGTCATTAGAATTGATTTTACCTTGAATTCGTAGGTTAAATCAATTCAATGTTTTGTAATGTTTTAAACAAAACCCCGTTTTCTTTCGACAATGGGATTAATTTTAATTTAATTTCTGCAACTTCTGTGTATTGAATTTGGAAAAATGGATTCCATATTTGGAATCAGTGGGTACAAATTATATTAATAGACTAATTTTTATTTTTGGGCATTATGAATAGTAACTACGGTAAATTTTATTTACCATAGTTAAAGGTAAATCAGGTAATTAAGGGTAAATATAAGATTATAAAATTACCCTAACACCTGCCAAAATCCTATTGGATGACTAAAAGTCGACCCATATTACCTAAGGGTCGGATTAGAATCATTTAATGGACTTTTGTCCCTGAAAATAACTTAATTATTATTAAAACCAAAAGTGACAACATGTCACTCTCTTAAATCTTATAAGTATATTAATTTTAATTTAGTGATAAATTGCATGAAACATCGAACATGAATAGTCTCCAGAAATATAATTAAATTATCTACATCATATGAATTTATTTATAATTTTTAGGGATTAAATAATTATCATTAAGTTTGACACAATAGTGATACAGAAATTGTTTATCTAGTGAAAAATGAAGAATATAGTTTTTATTAAACTAATAGTGACCATAAAAGGCACAAAACCCTGACCAAAACTTATTGGTAATGTAAATTTAAACCATAATCATCCAATGGTAGAATATTTGTCCATTTGGAGCCTTATAAAAGTGATTATGACACTTATATTATTTTATTTTAAATGATGCCAAAGTTGTCACCTTCATAAATTAATAAATATAACAATTTCCATATTGTTATTTTAAGATGATAAATTCGAGTAAAAGAATTATTGTTTAATTTAATAGATTTATATTTATCATAGGATTTTATTTTTAATTTTTATGAATCAAATAATAATATTAAATAATTATACAAAAATGATGTAGTAATTATTTTATTAAGCGATAAACCAAATAAATGGTTTTAAAAATAATAAAATAAATATTATATGAACTATTTAATGTGATACAATAGATTTATAGATAAATAAGACCTTTTTTGAATCTATTAAAGCTTTTATTTCGAACATATCTTCTGTATATATTTTATTTAAATTCAAATAAATGAACAGTGTCAAAATTGACACTATTGTTATCTTATAAAAATAACATATTATAAAATTGTTTAAAAATCACAAAAATATTTAGAAATTATAAATTTAAATTTATATGGTATAAATGTTATAAATTATACAATTATAGAAAATTCACAACAAATAAGTAATTATTTGTTATAATTTTAAATTTATAAGGTTATTACCACAAATAAAATTAAATTGATTAAATAAGGATAAATCAAGTTTATAATGTTTAAAATAAATTCCTAACATGTATAAATTTTATTGTATGATGATAATAAAACCCTATATCATCTAATATTCGAATATGTGTCATTTTTGGAAGTTTTTAAGTGGGGTTATATTTATTATAAATTAATATTTTTGAGATTTCCAAAGGTGTCCCTCTCCTCCCTTATAAAAGGGCACCTCCTCCCTCTCTTCCTCACACCACTTTGAGCATTCAAGATCGACCAAACGCTAAAAAATTATATTCTACACTTCCCTAGAAACATCCTATAGGTCTTGGTCTTCTTCGAAGACCAATTTTAGTTCCCAAAGAGGAGGTCTCAAAGAGGCGCTTCCAAGAAGAGGTAATGTTCATTACCGATTCTTTCAACATTATTTCTTCTTCCACTCCTTCTTTTTTAGTTGTTTAATTATGAGGTAATAACATAACTATAAATCATATACTGATATGTTATTATAAGTATGAAACAACCATATTTCACCATCTATCCATCCTATGGAAAATGAAATCACCGCACGTGCGTACGTACGGAATACCGTTTCCACGCCGTGGTGTAATCTATTTTCCACCAGCACCTTACATGGATGGGTATAATGGTGTAAAGAATAAATATATATGGTTATTATAACATAATACTGATTCTGATATATTATACCATCCACTCCAATTCTATAATTATGGGAACGATATCATCGCTCGTGCGTACGTACGGACTACCGTCTCCACGACGCGATGAGATTCATTCTCCATGATTAACCATACATGAATGATCATAATGTTTATATAATGAATAATAATGAAATATATGAAATAATAATTCTACTAGATTTATGTATATATATATATGTATGTCATCTATTTAGTTTCATTCAATTCAATAAGGAAACGAAAACAACGTTCATGCGTACGTACGGTCTACTGTCTCCATGAACGGTGTATTTCATTCCTTTTATCGATCTATAATATATATGTATATGATGAATATATATATTATATAAAAATCATGTTTTACATTCTGGAATTATGTAAATCAGGATATAAGTAATAATATCAAGAAATGACAAGTCGAAACACATACGATAAATGAAATGATTTTACCCAAAACACTACTTTAACATGAAATTTACAAAAGAACAGGTAATATAAAGTCATAAGTGAAACATATATGATATCATAACAATGAATATGATTATGTAATAAGTCAATGACATTATTTAAATCATTATACAGGAAGTTCGGAACCATACAAATCATATCGGACCTAAGGTAAGGGATAATTTTGCAAATCTCGTTCTTATCCGAGATTATTTTATTCGTAAGTATTTACTGGGGTTATTGTTATCATCCATGTCTATGTTTTCTAAAAGTTTTTTTATGTATGTTTAATTTCCTTTTTACCAATTTTGAATTTTACTACATGGTATGTATGGAATCTTTATTTTGTTTATGTTACGAGGTACCTTTTGACTTTTCTAGCAAAAGTACAAGAAGAATGTTTTTTTAACTTTTACGGCATGAAAGAATTTTTACGGTTTTATAAAGCCTTATTTTCATGAAGCTTCCTCCAAAATATTTCATGACTATTTTCAAAAAAATAATTTTCTTTTAAAATTGCATGATGTTTTGTGAAAAGAAATTGATTTTGAAGAAGAAAAGATATTTTCCTCAAGAATTCATTTCAAGTGTTTTATCAAAACCATTTTCCATATAAGATGAAATTATTTCATATGTGTATGTTTCAAGTATAATGTCTCTATGATTTACATGCTTTAAATTTTCTTATGATGAAATATCCATTTGTTTTATATGGATTATGTGATGATAATATGATGTTTATGAAACCCATTTTATTCTTTGGGTTATGATGAATGTTTTAAGTTTATTTTGTGGCACAAGTAAGAATGATTTCACTATGAGATGGGTGGGACCTATATGTCCCTCCAATGCATTGGGTAAAGATTTATATCTCATGAGATAGACATGGCTGGAATGACAAGTTAAACCGGATCAGTAATACAGGACTAGAACGAGGAGTGAACTCGATTCAGAAAGGGACTTTGTCCACTAAGATGGTCTTGGAAGAAATGCCTTGGCTACTATGGAAATCATATCATGTGCTTAATGGTTTCCACAATTACATGTTTTATTCCCATTATATTTTATCATGATTGATGTTCCCTTATGATATATTCCTTACGTACTTCCAAGATTCATGTTTTTGATCAAGATTTTGATGTTTAGATTTTATGATCAAGTTTTTGCATTCAAATGTTTATGGATTGTTTTATGTTCTCTATGTTTACCCTTACTGGGAATTTGAGCTCACCCCTTTTATGTTTTCTTTTCCCCAGGATCTAAAGAAAGGTTTTAGGTAATAAAAAAAGGGAAGATATTTATTGGGAGATGTTGAAGATCTTTCACCACGATTAGAAGATTTTTTTCTGAGTTTCCAAAGACACTAAACTATTACGGTCCTTGTGTGTCTGTTTTTGTTATGTATTAAGTATTCCGCAAAAGTAATGTAATGTCCATGTAAGTCAAGCTTTGGGTCTCTACACTATTGAATCATCTAAAATTTTGGTGGGATTTATCTTAACACTATGGAATTCTAGAACCTCATTCTATAAATGTGGAAGAATAAAGAGAGATTTAGGTTCAAAGGATTTTCAACCAAGCATATACGAGAGTCACCTATATCATTGAATGGGAATTGTATCTTTATAAAATTACATTAATAATGTTCCTTTATAGCTTATACATTTACTCAAGAATTAAATTTTTTTAGTAAATTACATGTACAATTCATGAAAAACATGCATGAATTCAATGAACTCCACATCTTTTTCATGGAATTAATTGACAATTAATGATATCCAACATGATAATGATATGCCCAATCGATAATTACTACAATTAAACTTCTCAAACAATCAAAGATGGTATTATATACCACTCTATAAGATATGTCCAATCACATACTATGACTTACATATATATTAGTTTTATGATATGGCATAGTCATACATTATGATTCGCCATCAGAAGTGGTATTTTTATATGATTTATGATATCCCTACAATTTTAAAATATCAAATAGCTAAATTTCACCATATGATAAATTGATTTAGGGAATTTATCCTTCATATTGATTAGATAAATTCAAGACAAATGAAAGTTATACTAATGCCAAATAATGAGAGGTATAAGATTAGGGGAAGAAATAGGTGATGATATGGGGAATGAAATAACTCTACAACTAAAGAAGTGACAAAACCATAGTTCCATGGAGAGAATGGTGTAGGATAAAAAGGATCTATAAAATTTATATATTAGTACTATTATAATTTTATATAACCTTCCCCACTTGATAAACCCTAGAAAATAATTTATAAATGATCAGTGGACCTATATTTTTAGTCTCAATATATTAATTCTTACCTCTTGATCTATCACATATAAGGTTATGCAGTATAAATTTAGCATTTTTTTTATCAACTTATGAAATTAATTAGATTCCATAAACACCCATAAAAATAGCATAATATTAAAAGATGTAAATATTATTGTCTAATACATTCATAATAATTTTAAACCTTTAAAATTATTCCTCTTATTAGATATTTATTAACATCAATCGATACCCTATTTTGAATGAATTTCCCTAGTTAATCATATTGAATAAATCCCGGTTAATAAAACTTTATTTAATATCACCAACATTCTAAACCACTCTATATATTCACTTTCCAAATGGAATGAATTTCATTCAAATCCAAAAAATGGATTTTGAGAAACATGAATCAATTGGATGATTCTACACAATAACTTCCTAAATCTTATTCAAATGGTAATTAAACAAATACAAGATACCATTTAGATATTTTTTTTATATTTATATTAGAAAAAAACAAAAAACAAAACACAAAAATTATCTTTGTAAAACACTTGATACTCAATGGTTATTTTTAAAAAAACCTTAAATTATGAATATAAATTTTAAACGAAATTATTTTCTTTTATTTATAGTGATATTAATTTAAAATTTAGACATACATATTACATAATTAGTTTTCATCACTAAATACACATATGTCTAAAAAATAGTAATTCATGTGTAATAGAATACCATAAATAGGTGGAATAAAATAAATAAATTGAGAATCATTACTTTGTTTATTCACCATAAAGATATCTATAAAGGATAAATGCACCGAGAAAACAAACTCATGTATATTATATTACTAGAATTGAAATTTATCATTTTTTGGAGTCTCGTAGAATTATCATATATTCTAATTAATATTTTAAAGGAAAAATATGGAAATATGATTAGAATTGTTTATATAATGTCTTGATATAAAAGTTAGTGATTGGAGCCTATATGATATACGAGTTCTTTAAACGAAGTATAACTTTTATTTGACCAGTAGAGTTTGAACTAACCACTGAGAAAAGTAAAATTTCTAATAATAACTATTTAACATGCATAAAATAAGTAAACATAATTAATAAAATATTCAAAAATGGTTTCTTATGTTATATAACTAATGTATATATAAGTATATGTTTTTAATAATTTTTTTAAATTTATCTGATAAAACATCATTTCAATTAAAATTTAAATATACGAATTACCTAATTTATAAAATTATTTTGGTAAAAAGATATATTATATAGTTTAAATATTATATTTATAATATAATAATAATTAATTTTAAATCATAAAATTATTATACAACAATAATAAATAAAATTATAATCAATCATAATGAAATAATTTGTATTCATTCTAGATAAAATTATATTTCTTTGTATTATATAATTTTATTAAAAATTTAAACTTAAATTATTTAAAATTTTAATTTTATAAAATTTATTTCATTTTTAGAATTATTATTTCAAAATTTCTTAGGGTGAATTTTTGATATTTATTTGATTTTTTTTATTTTTTAGTGAATAATGAAAAATATGGTTTTTATTAATACTGTAATTTTTTAACAACATTTTGAATTAAATATAATAAAACTTTATAAAACGTTTTAAATAAATTAAAATTTATCTATTGAGTAATATAATTAATTTTTAATTAGTAATTTTAATTTATAAACTAATATTTTTTTAAATGTTAAATTTTATTTTATTCTAATGAAAAATAATTTTTTAATATTTAATTTATAAATATTATTTCTGAGATTCTTTATAGTTTCTAGTAGGTTAAAATTTTAAATAAACATCCTTTTTAAAATCACTCTCTAATAAAAGATATAGCAATCAACACGATTCACAGGCTTTGGTCTAAATATTAAAATAACCAAAACTTTATTCTAAAACACCCCCTTCACCATTGGTATATTAACTTTCCTTTCTCCTCACTTATAAAACACTTATTTTTAAAAATATATTCCTAATTACCTATATTCACTTCACAATTGACATCTATAAGGAAATGGTCTAGCTAAAATACCCTCCCCTGAAGGCCTTAGACTCAATCTAATGGAGGTGGCATAGAGAGAAAGGTAACAATTCTCAATTATCTATTTCCTTTCATATTTGAGATTATTATATTTTGAAAAAAATTTAAAATAATACTTATTTTTTCCATGATTCTATAATCATGTTATTAACATTATTTTGATCCATTATTGATGAGAGATCACCCATTACTTTTCAATTACTCCTTTTCTACAAGCTGTTATTATAAAAAAATACATATTTTAAAACATATATCTTTTAATTTTGAATCTCATATCACTCCTTATTTAATATAAAAAGTCATTAAAATTAAATTAAAAATAGTAGTATAACTGTACTATAGTGTTTTTATAAAATTATATGTTTATTAGTTTTAAATTCTATAAACACTTTTATGAAAACATCATTCCCCATAGCGGTTTTACTCTAACTAGGCGGATGATGAAGATTTATTTTAACATACTAATTTTATAACTATAGTTAAAAATTTATTTCATGATTAAATATAATATTAATAATCAAATAATACCATTCTAAAATTTTTTAATGACGAAATTACCATGATATTAATGATATTAGAAATAAACAATCATATTTGTCTAAAACATGCATAGAGAAGAATATTTTATGAATTTTAAATATCTATGGAACTATAGAGCTCCAAAACATATGGAATTATATAAACACTATACCTTGACACTTCTAGATCCCTTGTAACTATTGGATAGTGACCTACAATCGTTACCACTTCATTGAATATGTCATTAAAAAATATACAAAGCAACATAAAAAAAACAACACAAGAAAGAGTAATACATTTAAATAATAATAAATTATTATAAAGTAATTAAAAGGAAAAATAATTACTAAATAAACATGGAAAATGTTACAAATTAAGTAATTTAAAAATATAGTGTTATTATCTAGGATGTTGGAAGGGATTCCAAAAAATGCTTGAAAATGACATAAGGTCTTATTTCTGAATCAAC
Organism: Viscum album; assembly: GCA_963277665.1. Taxonomy (NCBI): domain Eukaryota; kingdom Viridiplantae; phylum Streptophyta; class Magnoliopsida; order Santalales; family Viscaceae; genus Viscum; species Viscum album. The sequence goes on along the minus strand of OY728132.1, from coordinate 585,354,711 downwards.
ATTCTTCTCAAATATTTTTCATATATTCCCTAAAATGTATTATATTTATCATATAAATGGTATTGGATGTATAAAATTATATTTTACCTTCATTTGTAATTAATTTCATTGTCTTATTTTTTTCCTTTTGTATTTATAGTTCATACCCTATGATGATCAAAAGGGCCCCCAATCTTTTTCTTTCTTGGGATTATATTATTTATCACTATATATATAAATATTGATTTTATTTTTTTTCTATTTTCATTATGATAAAAAATAAATAATTAAACAAAAATGAAGTTATAATAAACCACAATATTGTAATAACCATGTGAGATAACCTAAAATGACATGTAACTGAAAATGATGATACAGTTGCATAACTTGCACCAATAAAATTAATTGCTACTATATTCATTCTATATAGTTAATGAAGATATAAAAATTGGTTGGAAAAATAAATTCCAAATCCATGGTTTATATTTGGGTTAGTTGAATTACTCAATGATTAAGAGGAACTCACTTATCGCCCATGGTATGCTAATGACTCACTCAAGAAAAGGGTAAGAGAGAAGATAACTTACATGAAAAGGGAGATTAGACCAATAGATTAAAAATGATTAAAAATTAATCATGGCCTTAAGAATGCTTTATATAAGTGTTTTGGTATACTCCTTGATTCTATACATTTCTTCATTTGTTATAATTCATGAATACATGGTTTCAACCAGAAAAACATTAATCACATGAATGCATCTCCCATGAATTTCATAATATGTGACCACTTATTTAATGATAGCCAATGGGAATGATTTAGATGTTAATACATTAAACATTCCACCACCATTCATTGAAAGTAGATTCTAGATCATAATATTATATCCTTGTAAATTAATTGTACATTACAATTCATGTCTATTCATATAATAAAACTTTCATAAACAACATGCATGATATCTTATATCATGTTATTATGATATACACATATTGTCTCTTATGATATATCCAAATTAATTACATACATAATGGATTTAGGTCATATATCTAACAATATCACACTTTCATTAAGGCCTTATGGACTTTTAATCATTTCACCATATATTATATAATATATATTAACTTATGAAACCATATAAAAAACCTTTTAGATATCTTCTAAAACACTTTTAGAGTGTTATCATCATCTTAAGCTTGTATCAAAACATATGAAATACCTTATGAAAATATCATCCAAAACTCCTTTTGGATTACATATAAAACACTTTTATAGTAGTGCTCTAATTCAAAACTTAACACCCATTTAATCAAAAACAAAGTGTGGCCCCATGGGTCTTGGAGTATTAAAAAAATATGAATAATTGGATCTATATAATTAATAAAATAGAATCATATATCAAAGGATCAATACTACATAATCTACAAAGGTATCTGACATGATATCCATTGCTCACATGTATCTTGGTACCTATGTCCACCAACTACATCTTATGCAAGAATATATTTTCATGTGATCTATTTTATTAAAAAATTAATAACCATAGGACATAGAGTATGTCAATCCCATATAGATACTCACACATTCTAAATTATTTGAGTATGAACTGAACAACTCAATGAATACAACAAATGTTATTCACCTTTATAGATGATAACATAAAATGCCCCTCACTTGAAAAATAAAAAAATATTATATAATTTCATGGTATGGATGTACACTTTATCAATCTACCTCAATTGGGTCCCTAATGTCATACTCATTATATCAGAAGACCAATCCCATCATAATCAAGATACAACCGATGACAAGATCCAAAACATACCTAGCCACCCCTAATTAGCTAAGCCTTAAGGATTTTGTAAGAAAGATATCAAAGTATAAGTTTATCATGATATGTATCTTTCAAACCCTAGGTAGAAAGGACTCTAAATATGAACCATCCATCACTAGTATACCAAAAATATAGTTTATGACACTCTACATGCTATACTTAGCGTGTCATTTAGTGTAGAAAACCCATTTTGGGCCTAATGAGTATATTCTATTTCCTGACATAAAAATCACACCCATGATTTAAAATTTCATCATAACCAATAATAATAAATGATGAATATTATTTAAGGATAACCCAAAGTCATACATTGAGAGGTCAATTCTCATTAAACATTAAGAAATGTATATCAGTCTATACATATATGAATCCAATGTGAAAGAATGATAATGTGGAGATTTCCTTTTGTGAAACATGATATATTTAATATTCTTAAATTACATTAATAATACTAAAAAAAATCAAACAAAAGTGCCTATCTAAAATATCTTATATGATATATTGCCATGTTATCTTTCTATTTGATTAACTTTTAAGGGTTTTATTAAACTTATTACATATTTATATAATTCCATCCACATCTCTATGTGACCATATGATTAAACCCTCACAATAATTTTTTTGAGTAACATTTATAAAGTAACCATGTTTCAATAATGATGATATCTAAGAATAATGTTCATATTGTTAAACTCCTAAAATATATTCAAACTCCTTAATTGCGTAACATCATATTTTATGATGTTAATAATTATTTTTCTATTTATAACTCTTTCTATTTATTCCATCATCATTATTGGAACCTTTTAAATTATTTTTTACATAAAATATTTTATGTAACATTATACCAATACATCCTAAAATCCTTTCGTTTAAAATGAAATTCACTTTGTATTTTGACTAGAATAATATTTTACTTGTTAATTTTAACTTCTTCAAGTCCAAACATACTCCCACTAGCCTCTCCGATACTATATTCCATTCATAATATTATGATAATATAAAAAAATTAATTTGTGATATGAAATTAAACTTATTTACTTTAGGGGAAACATTTAAAAAATAAACCATTATATCAATATCAAATATGGAATTCTATGAATTTAGATATATTTCTTGAAAAGAAATTAATTCGTTAAAATATTCCACTAAAGGTTGTAGGATCAAAGCCCTCCTATTTTAACAAACATTTGGATAAAATATTTTATCATGGATGAAACATTTTTTGTCATTATCTTTTTATAAAGTATGTTATTGAATATTATGAATCATAAACCATGTGAAAATCTCATATTGTTTATAAAAACTATTTTTTTAGTAATGAAATTCACTTATCATTTAAGATAAATTAGATAACTATACCTATCAATTATTTATACTAATTTGAGAATTATATATATTTTTTTATCTTCATCACTTGAATTGAAAACACAAGATTTAATAATTATCACTTTGATTTAGAATTGTTGTTTTTAAAAAAATTTATTGTATACACTTTGTGTCATATACCCTTTAAAATCAAATAATTTTTTTTTATAAAATTGTTACCTGAAATGAAAACTCCTAGGAGTTAATATAACTCCTTCAATTATTCTTAACAATTGTAAACTATGGGATTATTAGTTCTAAAAAAAGAAAAATTCAAGTTTAAATTATTATTAAAAGCTACTCGAAGAAACATTTTTTGAATATCTAACTAACTTTTCTTCTACGAGTTTGAACTTTTACTGACTTGTTTTATTAATTAAATAATAAAACATCAACATCATATTCCCAATTCATAAATTCTCAAAATATTTAAAATATTGTTTAAAATTTTCATTAACATGTTCATATTTTTGTAACATTTCCATCAACTAAAATAGAATTAATTTTTTACTAGAATATTCCTTAGAGGAATCCTTCAGTCCCTCATAGTCATTAATATAATAAATCATATTGACTATGTGGGTGGATACTAAAGTTTTATAGCTAAATTTGGATCTAATGTATGAAAACCTAGGTAATGTTAACAATAAATTATCTTAATGCCTTATTAATTCTCATAATTATATTTTTTGGATTCATATTCAATATAAAAATTTCATAAAAAAATTTACTTGAAAAATAAATATTTTTATTTTAACTAAATATATTTTCAATGAATTATAGGTTTTATTTAAAAGTTAAATTTATAAATTTCTGAATGTGAATTTTATAAAATATACTTATTTTTTATTGAACATGTGAAAATTATCTTAGGGTTAGTTTTTCATATTTTACAGAAATAGTCACTTTTTGGGTGAATAGTGAAAAATATTGATTTTGTAAATACTTCCACTTTTATGAAATTTTCATGATTTGAGAATGACTTAAAATTCTATTAAACCTATTTAATTTACTAAATATATATTTTAGAGGTTAAATAAATCATTTAAAAAAAATAATACGTTGAATTTGGAGACCTATATTGGAAATTTTTATATCTAACTAATGTTTTATTTCTAATAAAAACTATTTTTGATTATATTCTTTTAATTAAGTAATTACAAGGTTAAATTTAGTTATGTATTTTTTTAATGTTAAATAAATATCCTTTTCATTTTTAACTAACCAATAAACTCCCTGAATATCAATTTTATATTATATTTTGGTGAAAAATCAATTTTTATTCTAAAAAAATAATTGTTATAAAAATTATTTTTCATGGTATTTTATGAATTTATATTAAAAATAATTTTAAAAAATTATAATTATTTAATTTTAGATAGTGGATTTCATATTTATAATCATAAGTATCAAATTTTTTGTTGATTTTGATTTCATTTTTTGTCAAAAAAATAAGTTACCATGGTCAAGAATAAGCCACATTGATAAAAGGGTTAAATGAGGTAAATGGGTTAAAAATAAGATATATGTTCCCAAAACCTTATCTATAATTTTAGTAGATGATTTTATTTTTACTAGAATTATCTCATCTTCAAAATTTTCCATGTTTAGGATCAATTTTATTTGTATGAGACCTTAATATTATTTTAAAACATTGAATATTTAAAAGAGTTTCACACCCCTCACTTATAAAACAATCCCTTCACACCTCATTTCTACATGAAAATTATGCACCTTATCTCAACCAGTATCTACTAAAATCCCTCCAAAATTATTTTCCCACATTCTAGTGGTTTCTTTCTTCCCAAATGACCAATTTAAGATGGTTTAATGAGGGATACATGGGAGGATATCCAATGAAGAGGTAATCATGTAACCAAACTCTTTCAAGTTTCATTCTCCTTCCACCACATTGAAATATATTCTAAACATTATAATATAATGAAATAGATATCCATATTATACTTGAATGTTATTATGGTGATATAAAAATTATTTTCTTTCTCTCTTTCATCTAATGAGAAATGTAAACATAACTCATGGATATGTGTGGACTACCATCTCAATGAAGTGACATATTTCAATTTTTATCACCTCCTAACATGGTAGGTTATAAAGATGAATTTATTGAATAAATTTTATTTTTATGAAATAACTTTTATTTTTTAAAGATAAATTATTATCTACTTTCCTTCCCTCCCATCCGTTGGAAAATTAAAATTTCATTCGTGTACACGTGAAGACCACCATCTCTTCAAAATGATGTATTTCATTTTTCATGACTGACTTAAATTAATTATTCTAAAAGAAAATTTAAAATACATACTTAATAATTTTGACAACGTCAATATTTTGGTATTGATAGAACCGTGAACCCTTTTAGTAGGATCAACATACCAAAATCATTTTTGAAAATATGAACCGAATGACATCAAAACATATTATGTGATCTTATACTATTTAGTAACTAAATTAAACATGAACATAAAGGTAAAAAAGGAATAATAATAAATTAAAAAACATTAAAATGTTTCCAAATCAATTAAATAATTAGTATATGTTTATTATTTAGTAAAGTATAAGATGTTCATGGTGATTTTGGACTTGAGGTAACAGATTTTTATTTAAAACCATGTTTCTAATGTTGGTATATTTATCTAAAACCTTGATTTAAATGTTTTATACTATTTTTATTGCATATCCTTATTCATTATAGTTTTTCAAAAAATTTATTCTTTATATTTAAATTATTTTTTTAAATTCATTTACAACTATATTTGAATATCGTTAAATGGGGTTTAAAATTAATCTTTCCAACATTTACCTTTAGGGTCACTTTTGAATCTCATTATAAAAGTATGAAAAGAATGATTTTTAAAATTCATCGCATGAATTTTTTTTACCACCATCATATCTATTATAATTTATAAATATCCATATTCAATTTATAATATGATTTTAATATAAATTTCATTTTCATTGTTTGAGTAATTTTCATTTTTAAAGATTTATCAAAAGAAAAGGATATTTAATCTTATTTTAATGATATGTTTAAAAGTTATTTTTATTATTAGTTTAAATGATATTTATGATGAAAAATATAATATTCTATATGTTTGGTTCATATAATGGTTCTTGGACAATATAGATGACAATAGGTGGGTTGGGATATAGCCCACAAATGAATTGGGTAATGATTTACCCTCTAGAGAAATGATTATTCGAATTAATATATTATAAGTTATTCCATATGGGTGAAAAATTAGTGAACACAGGTGTTAAGTATGAATCCTAAAGATACCTTCATGGTTTTTCTATACATACTATTTTTTAATGGTTTTCATTGATAAAATATGTTTTCCATATGTGATTTTTATTTATTCAGGAGCTTAAAACTTTATTATTTAAAAGGTAAATTTTCTAATGGATTTTCATGTATTTCAAAGTAATAATGAGATTAATTTATTTTTATACCCTTTAATGATATTTTATTTTCTCATCCCACAATTTAAATTTTTTTCCATAGGGTTTAAGGATGAGTAACTACCCTTAAAAATTCAATGTTCCAGTTATGGAAAATTATTTTGAACAAAAATAGTGTGTCATTTATAATGTTGGAATGAAAAATTAAGAATTTTTCCGTGTGGAAAAGATATAAACTTAGTGGAAGTGTCTACTTTATTATTTAATGTTTTTTAAATTCTATAAAATTATAAAACTAAAATATCCTGAAAATGTATGAATGTTTAAAATCCTTTCTATTAAACTCACCATTATGGGATTGGTTATGTATGAGTTCATATAGTTGGTATTGAATACAATGTGAAATGAACATGTTTTTAGCACAATATCCAATTATGTGGGTCTATAATGTTATATCTAGTATCAAAGCTACTGTGAAATTAATATGTTTTGAGAACCTAATCTTAGTATATTGGTCCAAGGTGTTATAATTAGTATCAGAGAAAGGGTTTAGATGATTTTATAGGTTAGGATATCGTTATGAAAATAAAATTTTATAATGTTAACTTATGTTTTTATTATCATAAGATAACATTTAAGGGTCCCTATATTACTTTATCTAATCCATATCTATTTTAAAATGGTCCTCTGTAGAGGTAATAGGGTGAATGAAGTGGAAAAGAAGAAATAAAACAATATTCTTCTGAATCATTGACCTGAAATGGGTCGAGTTGGAACTGATTAGTTTGTGGTTATGATAACTCAATTAATAAATTCTATAGTTTTGTAACCCATTATAGATTTAGTGAAATATTTATAGAAAAACATGTTTATAGTTGATCATTTCATGAAATAATACCCGTATAAATTTTGTGGAAACTCAGACTTAGTGGTGGATGAATTATGGATAAATAATTTGGAGAAGATATTTAACTTATTAAGTTGTTTAAATAATCAAAATATAACTCTTACAATTTATAATTTTATGGTGAATCTGATCAGTGATTATCTTTAATTAAAAATAATAAAGACAATAATAAAATTTATAAAATAGAGTGGAAAAACATTTTAAGTTATATTTCTTGAAATTTTTTTCTTAAATTTTGTCAATAAAGAATGGAAAGGTAATTTCTTGGGTTTGAGTAAAGGGAAGAAGAATGAATTTATACTGATATAAATAAATTTACTATATTGAATATGTATTCATAGAATATTATTTTGAACCATGAGAGTAACTGTGATAGGTTTTACATTGGTCTAAAAACAAGTTTATAAAGAGAATTGGTCTCTCATTAGTTTAAAAGTTAATACAAAGTTTTTTGATGTGTTGAAAAAGTTAAGATGAATTTTGATGGAACTTAGGTATCTTATGAAATCAAGAATAAAAAAATAAGTAAATGTAATGACCCGAACCACTCTGATCTATTCCTTTAGGAAAATCCAGTGTTTGGGGTGTTCTTGGGGGCTATTGGTGACTCGTTCTGAGAAGTTTATCCAAAAATTCTAGTTTTTTCTGTCTGTGGTTCATTTTGAACTTTCGGTGATGATGAGTCATTTTTTAACTATCAGTGTCGATGATTCATTTTTGTACTGTCAGTGTCGGTGAGTCATTTTTGTACTATTGGTATCGGGGAGTCATTTGGAAGTGTCAGTGTTAGTGAGTCATTTTTATATTGTCGGTGTCGGTGAGTCATTTTTGTACTATTGGTGTTAGTAAGTCATTTTAAACTATCAGTGTCGGTGATTCATTGTGCTAGTATTGGTGACTCATGATTTCAGTTACGGTGAGTCAGGGCATCGGTGTCAGTGACTTAGGGTATCAGTGTTGGTGACTCATGGCGTTGGTGTCAGTGATTCAGGGCTTCAGAGTCAGTGAGTTAGGGTGTCAATTTCAATTAGTCAGGGCTCGTCGGTGGATCAACATCAGTGAGTGAACATTGGTGACTCACCCATCTATGACTCATTCCAGTTTTCCCTGTTTTTCAAGTTTCACCCATTTTATGTGTTATTTGACATAAATCGAGTTTAAAGACTTTTTGGGAGTTTTTAAAGGCTTTAAAAGGATATTAATTACATATTTAATATCCTAAAGCTTCGAGGAATTTGAAATAGTCAAACCGCATGATCTTGGCCACGATCTAACTTTAATGGCCATTCAAACCATTTCCTTCTGTTGATATAAGATCTGGATTTTTTCTAAAAGATGAGACCCTCTATTATCTTTTATCTTGGTACACAGAGAACTTTTCTCCCCAAAAGATTCGTGCACCTATGCTAGATCCCTGTCCTATTTATTTTTCCTTGGAGTTTCATGATGCTCACGCAACCCCCTATTCTAAGTGCAAGGAGGAACTTTGATCGTCTATTTTTTCATGTAGGTATTTTACTTCATATATCTTTAATTGTGTATAATGTGGGGTGGGTGTAGTAATGCTTCATGGGAGAGAACAAATGAATTATTTGTTTAATAACAGTAATAAATAAGGGGGGGAGGTGATGATAAAAAGATAACAGGACTTGTTATGATAATAGGAAGGGGATTTAAGATGAATGAATGTTGAGAAATGTTTTATTTTATTATCCTTGTTTTCACATTATAAATTGTTGTGGTAATAAGACCTTCTGAAAATCATGGCTGTTGGTGGAATTTTCATGTGAACTGGTGATGTTCTTGTTCTTACTGCTGATACTCTGTGAATAATTGAAAATATCAATCCATTTAATCTCGTACATTTGATTAAATAAATGGATGCCCCAAGATCAGACCTATTATATGATCACCCATGTTATTTAAAGTGGAATTAAAGAAACCCTATTGCTAAATCTAAATATTATTGGCTTAATGGTGTGTTTGTGTGTTGTGTTTGGTTGAGTTTTGTACTTCATGGGGGTTGTGTGATGTTTTTGTTGGTATGCTTGTTATGAGTACAAAGGTTGATAAAGGGAATGACTTTGTGTTTGGGGTATGGCCTGTTTGCATAGCGGGGGTGATATTCAGTGGTTTTTTTCTAAGGGATTTATTATGGGGTGGTATAGGAGGTGTGACAGAATCTCAAGTTGAGAGATTGATTGATTTTTTAATGGATGAACTTGTAGGAAGTGGGACTGCCTTTGTCTGTATTGTGGCCATCGAGCGATGTTGTGCATTGAGACTGCAATGTATTTATGTGTTTCTTGTGCAGTGGAACTGTAGCTTTACTTTCTTTTGTGTTGAGACTGGTTTCAGATAGTGGTTTCCTAGGTAGTTATAGAATTAATTAAATTGAACTCCTTAATATAGAATGAGTAGTTATTAAATGAAGGGGGGTTGGATTTATGCTTTGGTTGTTGTTATTGTGTGGTTGTGCATATAGGGGTAGCAACAAAGGTTGTTCTATGTGGGCCATTTTTTTGTTTGAAACCCATAGGTTGGGATGAGTTCTTGTTTACCTATATGTATAAATTGTATATCCTTGATATTTTCAATACGGACTCCACCCTTGTTGAGCACTACGTTCCAAACACCCCCATTTCATGGGGGAGTGTGTTTTTCCCAACATTTAGGTGGGAGGATGGATGGATGGTTACAGACTCTATTCCTCACACCACCTTCAAGGATCTTATCGCTCGAGCATATCCAGGTAGGCTATAATGGATTAAGGTTTACTATTATCCTAAGATCCTTTGGGTAGGTTGTGTTGTGGATGAGGGGCCTAGGTGCCCGCGGGCTAGGTTTGTTTCCCAGGCGTCTTTGGGATGAGGCCCAAGTATTTTTGGGCGAGATGTGTGGTTGTTGTGGCCCAGGTGTCTGTAGGTGAGGTATGTGTGGTTTATGGACCAAGTGTGTAAGGGAATTTGTGGTAGTGTGACTGCATTTGGGGAAGGGTGGTAGTTTCAAGGAATTAGCCATTATGAATGAGTAGTTAATCAGTGGTAAAAGTGGTGAGGGGTACCCAAATCATGGATGTTATTATATTATTACCTTACATGTCTTTCATTATTTGGGGAGTGTGCCTTGGTGAGGTAGGGCTTGTTATCTTTCCTTGTTAGGTGTTGTTGGGTTCTTCTTTTTTCATCAGGGCATTAGTATAATTCTCCCACTTGTGTATGAGTGAATTTGGTTTCCCTAATGAGTATAATTGTATGCTCACCCTACGTTATAAAACTATTTTTAGGTTTCCCAGAGGACCTTGAGGACCGTGCTTGACTGTACTACCTTAGGCATCAGTATAATTGCTCTAATGCTAATTAGTATTTCCTTTTTGTTCTTTGCTTTGAATTTTTGGTTGTAATTTTGTAGTAGTTTATGTTTAAATCATGCATGGGTTGGATTATGGTTTCCATTATATGAAATGTTTGTAGCTGTTTGGGGATTTGACAATCTTATATCCCAATATTGTTTAAAAAAAGGGGATAATTCCTTCTATTTGTGTGAGATTCTATACCCTTGGTGTTAGTATCCATTTCAGGCCTATTGAAGGCGAGACTCATGGGTCATTATCTCTCCTTTATCTTGAATAAGGAAGGGCGTGGCACTTTTATTCCCCTCCCATCATCTTGAAGAAGGTGGGTCATGAAAAAATGGTATCAGAGGTGATGGTTGAGAGATTGGATGGATTTTAGAGTTAGGAATAGTGAGGATTGAATGAGATGGTAGGTAAATGGTGTTAGACAATCTTGGTGCATGAGATAGGCCAGGGAAGACTAGCTAGGACACGAGATTTTTGGGCCCCCGTGATCTGATGCAAGGACTCTGAGCCTACTGAATGATCAAGTGAGGCTGCACTAATTGTAGGGTAGAGACCCTAGGAAAGGTACTTAAATCTTAATGACTTATGTTCTTGTTTTTCTTGGGTGTTTTTTGGAATATAGAATAAATGAAGAGTTAAAATGAATTTAAAATTAAAATTTATATACTACCCAGGTTTAGGAGTTCCTTGTTTACCCTTTTTAGCTACGAAACCTGGATGTTTCCCCAGTGTAGTATGGGTAGTTAAGGCCTAGCAGGCTAACCTGATTTATTAGAATAGGGTTGATTGAGAGGAGGAATATGACTTGTGTTAGAAGACCCTTGGTGATTTCTAGTAGCATACCCTGGGAATGTATCAATGAAACGTTTCAGACTTAGAGATAGAGGTATGGATTGAGTAGATAGCGATCACCTTTAACTTGACCCATGAATTGGGGGAGTACTAGGTTCCTCTGGCGGTTATCTAGATGTGTGGAGTAGCACATCAGTGGTGGACAATTTACCGTAGGGAGAGGAAGGAGACCGATGTATCATGGGATGACTTTGAGAAAGAGTTTCGGGAAGAGTTTCTTTCCTCGAAGATAAAGGCCGAGAAGTGTCAAGAGATTCTCTCCCTCTAGTAGGGGAGTATATCAGTGAGGGAACTAGGGATAATGTTCAAGGATATCCTATTATTTTCTCCAGATATTTTTTCATACGAGGAGTCACAGGTAAGACACTTGGAGGAGGCACTCAAACCTTCTCTTCAGTATGTAGTTACTCCCTTCACCCAACCGACATACATATAAGTTCATAAGAATGCTGAATTAGTGGAGTGGATGAACTCACAAAGAGGTGTACTTCAAGAGGGGTGCCAACCGAGTTCATCGAAGGGGAAGGAAGTCAGATGCATGTCTCTATTGTTAGGACCTTCTAGGTTTTGACAAACGGGAAGTATGCCTCAACAGTTTTAGTCTTGATCTCCTATTCCTCGCACTTTCCCCATGGGCCTAATACTAAGGTGATTTTTCTGTGGAGGTTGTGGACATATTTGGAGCTAGTTCCCAGTTTGAACTGAGTATGATGGTTGTGGGCAGGTTCATCACCCACCTCAGTAACAGTTGCAAGCCATGCCTTTTTAGCACAAGGGACAACAAGCTCTCATTCCATGGAGGGAAGATGGTACATGATGAGGTCGAACTTAGGGTGATCATTAGGGACCTTGAATAGGGAGTTATAGAGGAGGTGTTCAACAACATAAGGGTAGAGGAACTGGGAGTGGGTAGTTGCACGCCACTGAGGCAGCAGTTCTAGCGGGGCTGAAGGTTGTTCAAGATATGACCGGTATGTTTAGTACTCTTGAATGCTCTTTGTTTGATTTAAGAGACTCTCAATCCTTTGATTTCCCTAGTTTAGCCCATGGTCTGGGTCTAGATATAGAGATACTTCCCATTCCCCTGGTGTTGAGCATTCTAGTTAGAGTTCATACCAAATTGTTTGATGTTTTATGGGGATGTTGAATGATGTTGCAACCACATCAGTCTGGTGGGGATCATATTCTGCTACAGATGTGGTCGTACGATGTGGTCCTAGGAATTGACTGGTTTTTTTCTATACACACTATTATCGACTGATTCTGGAGAAGAGTCATGTTATCAGGTGTAGATTGCCATTGTGTAGTTTTTGTTGGTGAGCAGAGCTATTGGGTGGGCAGTCTGTGTGTGGAGCCTCTTCTCTATTTTTTAACCGATATGTCAGCAGGATCAGTAGATACCGACATGGTGTAGGTTTTAGGGGTTATCATGGAGTTCTTGGATGTATTCCCGGAGGAGGTTTTGACTCTACCCCCTCAATGTGACATCGAGTTCGAGATAGACTTACAACCTGGTGCCCATACAGTTTCGATGGATCGCCATCGGATGGCTGCTTCTAAGTTACGGGAGTTTCAGATTCAAATAGACTATCTATTGAGGAAGGGCTTTATCTATCCCAGTGTGTTGCCATGGGGTGCTCTGGTTTTGTTTTCAAATAAGGTTGATAGTGGTCAAAGGTTTTGTAGAGACTACCGGATACCGAATCAGGTAATGGTCAAGAACCTTTACCCCCTTTAGAGGATAGATGATCTCTTCGACCAGTTGAGGGGAGCAGGTTGGTTCTATAATATCAATCTCCAGTCTGGATACCACCAGCTAAAGGTGAAGAAGGGTGAAATCATGAAGAATGATTCCAGGTGAAGGTATGGGCACTTTGAGTTTGTGGTCATGCTGTTCGGTGTCACAAATACACAGACCATGTTTAGGGGAATCATGAACTCTGTTTTCCAGGAATTCTTTGCCCGGTTTGTCATTGTGTCAATCGAAGATATCCTAATATACTCAACGTTTGAGGAAGAGCACGCCAAACATATGAGGAATGTATTCTAGGTCCTTTGATGCCACCATATCTATGGGAAGTTGTCCAAGTGAATGTTCTGGACATGAGAGGTGCACTTTCGTGGACATGTGGTGTCTCGGTAGGGGATAATAGTGGACCCATCAAAGGTCGAAGCAGTTGTGTCTTGTGAATCCCCTAAGATAGTAGCATAGGTGTAAAGTTTCATTGGTATCATACACTATTTCAGGAGGTTCATAGCCAATTTATCTTGTGATGTGACTCCTCTGTTAGCATTGACCATGAAGGATTAGCCGTTCATGTGGAATGATTAGTGTTAGGAAGAATTTGAGTATCTAAAGAAGAAATTGGTCAGTGGTTCGGTTCTTTTTCTCCCAGCAGAGGGAGTTCAGTTTGATGTTTTCTTTGATGCTTCACATATTGAGTTAGGATATGTTCTAATGCAGTAGAGATAAATTGTTTCTTATGGGTATAGGTAGTTAGATCCCCATGTATGTAATAATGCCACCCAAGATCTAGAACTTTTAGCGGTCATGTTTGTACTGAAGTTGTGGATTCATTACCTCATCAGGGAGCACATTAAGGTCTTCATAGATCAAAAGATCATGAGGCACATCTTTTCCCAGTGGGGACATGAATTTTTGGAAATTGAGGGGGATTGATTCTCTCCAAGACTATGACTTAGAGATCTCTTAAACTTAAGGAAAGGGGAACATTTTGGCTGATTCCTTTAGTTAGAAGTCACAGAGGGAAGTGGTTTGAGATTATACATATGCTTGGAAGGTGATGGAGGATTTGGATGCATTGCACTTAGATGTTGGGGTGGATAGTGGAAGAGGCTTTCACTTTCAGATGACAGTACTGTCTTCCAGGATGCAGTACGTGGAGGAGTCTCAGTGGTGAGACTCTAAGACTTAAGTGATGTGTGATTGCGTTGAACAGGGCGATGCTCTGGAAGGATGGTCAGAATCCGATGTTGTTCTATGGGAAGCTGTTTGTGCTAGTGGAGATGAATGAGGAAGTTCTCAGTGAGTTCCATAGCTCACCCATGGAGGAACACTATGAGTTTCTAAGATGTACTGAGTCATGGGGGAACATTTTTGGTGGCCTGAGGTGAAGTGAGAAGTAGTGGAGTTTGAAGCAAGGTGCTTGGCATGTCAGTAGGTGAAGGCTGAGAAATGTGTTACTGATGGTCTATTGCAGACCATTGATGTCCCCAAATGAAAGTGTGTTGAAATCTCCAAGGATTACTTCATAGGGCTACCTTGGTCTCGGGGAGGCTATGATGTTATTTGCTTAGTAGTGGACCGGCTGATGAAATTAGCTCACATACTAGAAATAAAAGAGTTGAGTTTAGTTGATTCCTTGACAAGGAGGTATTTTGATGAGGTGGTGTAGCTACATGGGGTTTCAAGATCCATAATCTCAGATCAAGATGCACAATTTAACTCACCAGTTTAGAGTAAATTACAATATGATTTTGGCACCCACCAATGCTTTATCACTACTTTCCACCCTTAGATGGATGGGCAGACGGAGAGGAATATCCATAATTTAGAGGATATGTTGCGGGAATGTATTCTGGACTTTGGGGGATCATGGGTATGACACTTTTCTCTAGTAGAGTTTTCTTATAATAACATCTATCACTCTCCATTGGCATGGAACTATTCGAATCCCTGTACGGAAGGCTGTGTCATTCACCCTTTTGAGGGATAGAGGTTCTAGAATCAATTTTCCTTGGACAAGATGTGGTACAAAGCATGATAGATAAGGTTTATCTCGCGTCTGAGAGGATGAAGGTAGCTCAGGTTCGACATAAGTCATATGTTTATCATAGGAGGAGGAACTTGGAGTTTGAAGTTCGGGACCATGTGTTTCTAACGCATTCCCCTCGACATGGGTAATAGAGGTTTGGAAGAGGGATAAAAATATCCCCCAAGTTCGTTAGAACTTTGTAGGTGTTGGGATGAGTTGGTGAGGTGGGATATCAGCTTTCATTACCACCAAAGTTGGAGAGGATCCACAACCTCTTTCATGTCTCTCAACTTCATTGGTATCTACATGATGACTCCCATGTCATCAACTTGGGAGAGTTGGACATCGAGGGTGACACGACATTCATGGAGCGACCAGTGCAGATTCAGGACCATAAGGATAATGTACTTCATGGATGGACCATTCCTTTAGTTCATGTGTCATGGAGGTATGGTGGCTTTGACGAGAGTAATTGGGACTAAGAGGCACAAATGTGTGGCCAGTACTTAGAGCTGTTCTATGTTTTTCTCTTGTGTTTTTCGTTATCCCTTGTTTATGATGTAATGCATGACCTTATTGGTATGAAATGAATTTTTTCCATTTATATGGTGTTGGAGAAGTCCTGACATGCGTGGAGGGGAGTACCTAATTCCTAATCAAGATGTATTAATTTGGATGCGATTAGACCCGTGCAAGCAAGTCAGTGCCGCCCAAAGTAGATGGTATATTGACATGGAGGAAGGATCTCTCTAATCCATGTGTTAGGAGAGTGTGATCGTTGAGGTTCACATGGATGTTTGGGGAAGTGACTATCAGGGAGGTGTTCTTGGATGTCGATGTTTTATCTCCATATTTTGAACAACATAGGGTTGTTTATCCTTGAGAGGTATCTTATGGGGTGGTTGTTCGAACCCCTCTTCCTTTTGTGTTTGGTTTTAAATTCTCGAAGAAGAGAATGGTTTGAGAGGTATCTAATGTAATAAAAATGACCTCTCTAGTCCACTCCTTTGTGAAAATCTAGTGTTTGGGGTGTTCTTGGGGGGAAATTAGTGACACATTTTGAGAAGTTTACCCAAAAATTCTAGTTTTTCTATCGGTATGTAATTTTGATATATCGGTGAGTAATTTTTTAACTATCGGTGTCTGTGATAAATTTTTTTACTGTCGGTGTTAGTGAGTAGTTTTTTTTACTCTTGGTATTGGAGAATTATTTTGAAATTTATGTGTTAGTGATTAAATTTTTTTCTGTCGGTGTTGTCGAGTCATTTTTGTACTATCGGTGTCAGCGAGTCATTTTGAACTGTTGGTGTCGGTGTGTTAGGGTATCAGCATTGGTGAATCAGGGTGTTGGTGTGGGTGAATCAGGGTTTCAGTGTTGGTGTGTCAGGGTGCGTTGGTGGCTTAGTGTCGGTGGCTCAGTGTCGGTGACTCACCCAATGGTGATTCATTCCAGTTTTTCCCAGTTTTTCAAATTTCTCCCCTCTGATGTAGTATTTGATGTAAATTGAGTTTAATGCCTTGTTTGGGTGTTTCTAAAGTCTTTTCAAAGGATATTAATTACACCATTAATATACTAATGTTCTAGGTACATTTAAATATTCAAACCATGTGGTCTTGGTCATAATATTCCTTTAATGGACTATGGAACTGTTTCCTTCCGTTGATATAGGATCCGGACTTTTCTAAAAGATGAGGTCCTATCTTATCTTTTCTATTGGTGTGAGGAGAAATTTTCTTCCCAAACATGCTGTTCACCTATGCTAGATCCCTCTTCATGTTAGTTTTCCTTGTAGTTTCCTACTACTCATGCGACCCCTTGTTCTTGGTGCATGGAGGAACTTTGATCAAATTTTGTTCAAATTAGGGATTTTCCTTTGTCTCTCTTTAATTGTGTACCATGCAGGGTGGGTGTAGTAATACTTCTTATGAGAGAACGGATGAAATATTTAATTAATAAGAGTAAAAAATGAGGAGGG
Organism: Viscum album; assembly: GCA_963277665.1. Classification (NCBI taxonomy): domain Eukaryota; kingdom Viridiplantae; phylum Streptophyta; class Magnoliopsida; order Santalales; family Viscaceae; genus Viscum; species Viscum album. Next base: position 585,337,237 of record OY728132.1, on the reverse strand, counting down.
GAGATGATAATAAAAAGATAATAAGACCTATTATGATAACAGGTAGGGGATTAAAGATGAATGAATGTTGGGCACTATTTTGTTTTATTAACCTTGTTTTCCTGTTATAAATTATTTTGACTGTAAGGACTTCTGAAAACCATGGACGTTGGTGGAAATTTCATGTGAAATAGTGATGTTCTTGTTCTTTATATTGATAATCTATGATTAATCTTAAATATAAATTTTTTTAATCATTTACACTTGGTTAAATAAATGGACTCCCCAGGATCAAACATGTTCCGTGATCACCCCTGTTATTTAAATTGGAATAAAAGAACCCATCTTACTAAATTTGAATATGATTGGCTTAATGGTGTTGTTGTGTGATGTGTTTGGTTGTGTTTATTACTTTGTGGGGGTTGTGTGAAGTTGTTTTTAGTAGCCTTGTTATGTGTACAAGGGTGGACAGAGGGAATGGATTTGGGTTTTGGGTATGGCTTGTTCGTGCAGTGTGGCTACTGTTTAGTGGTGTTTTGCTGTGGGATTTTTGTATGGTGTGGTAAAAGAGGCATGATATAATCTCAGGTTGAGATATTGATTGAAATTAGAATGGATTTACTTGTAGGCAGTCATACCACCTTGGTTTGTGTTGTTTCCATCGAGCGACATTGTGCAGTGGGACTACAATGTGTTTTGTGTAGTGGTACTGTAGCTTGAATTTCTTGTTGTGTTGAGAATGGTTGAAATTAGTGGTTTCCTGGGTAGTGATAGAATTAATTACTATTAACTACTTAATAAATAATGACCACTGATTAAAAGAAAAAGGGGTTGATTTTATGGTTTTGTTGAGGCTTTTGTGTGGTTGTGCATATAGGGGTAGCAGTAAAGGTGGTTCTGTGTGGGCCGGTTGTTTATTTGAAACCCATAGATTGGGTTCAGTTACCTTTTAAATATATTTATAAATTATAGTTCCTTGTGATTTTCAATATTCAACCCACCCTTGGTGAGGACTATGTGCCGAACACCCCCATTTCATGGGGGAGGGTGTCTTTCACAAAATTATGGTGGGAGGATGGATGGCTAGTAATTGAATTTATTTCTCGCACACAAATTTGGGTTCATACCACTTGTGAATACCCATGAATCCTATAATGGATTGAGGTTTACTATTATCCCACGATCCTTCGGGCAGGTTGTGTTGTGGATGGGGGCCTAGGTGTATGTGGGTCAGGTTTGTTTCCCATGTGTCTTCAGGATGAGGCCTAGGTGTTTTGGGTGAGAGGTGTTGTTATTGTGACCTAGGTGTCTGCAAGAGGGGTGTGTGTGGTTTGTGTCCCAGGTGTGTGTAGTAGTTATAGATGTGGGGCTGCATTTGGGGATGGGTGGCAGCGTCAATACATTATCTATTAGGAATGATCGGTTAATCAGTGGGAAAAGTTGTGAGGGGTACCTAAATCATTGATGTGCTTATATTTTTACCTTAATTTTCTTACGTTATTTGGAGAGTGTGCCTTAGTGAGGCTGGGATGGTTTTCTTTCCTTGTTAGGTGATGTTGGTTTATGATATTTTCATAGGGGAATTAGTATGCTTCTCCCAATTTTTCATGAGTGACTTTTGTTTCCCTACCGAGTATACTTGTTTGCTAACCCTATGTTATAAAACTGTTTTTAGGTTTCTAGGATAACCTTGAGGACCATGATAGAATTTACTATCTTGGGTGTCTTGATAGTTTCCCTATTGTTGCTTAGATTTTCCTTTTATTATATTTATTTGGAGTTTTGATTATAATTTTGTAGAAGTATATTTTCAAATCATGCATGGGTTGGATTTTGGTTTCCTTTATGAAAAGTTTGGAGACATTTCAGGATTTTACCATCTTGTCTTCCGATCTTTTTTTCAAGGAAAGGGGTAATGAATTCCATTTGTGTGATATTATAAACCCTTGGTACTATTCACCACTCTAGGGCCTGTTGAATGCGGGACTTAGGGGTCATTATCTCTCCTGCATCTTGAAGAATGAAGGGTGAGGCACTTTGCTTCCCCTCCCTTCATCATGAATAAGGTGGGTCATGACAATAAATGTGGTAATAAATTGAGAAAAAATCAACAAGGAAACCTATATTTAAAAACCTTTATATGTACTAAATACGGTAAGAAAAATTTTAAGGAATGTTTAATAGGACTATGAATGTTTTATTGGTGTGGTGAGTTCGAAGTTTTGGAGCACGAATGTAAGGAAAAAGTTTTGTTCTTACTAATATTGGGAAATAATAATGTTAGTTTATAATGAAAATTTTTACATGAAATGAGTTGTGTTATTATGGAAATTCATATAAGAAGTTACTTACCTGAAGTGGGAATCATCATGATCAAAAGAGGAAACATGCATCAAATTAATTTTTTACTAATATCATAGATATTGGATCATCAATTAATGTTGGAATAAGTATATTACTTATTTATTAAAATTATGCCAATATCTTGTTTGATTTGGGATCATCATAATATTTTATTTATGTGAATTTTTCATGTAAAATTAAAATACCACCTTAATGAATAAAGGCAAAAATCTTGGTAAAACTCATAGGTAATGTATTTAAGTAAAAAATATTTATAGGAGTCTTATTATTATCATACATGGAATGGTTTTGTAAACAAATATTGTTGTCTTTCACATTATAGAGTATGATGTTATTTTGAGTATGGGTTGAATTTTAGTTAATTCTGATATCATTTATTATAGAGATAATAAGGTTGTATTCAATTTTCAGAATGAGTTTCAATTTATATATAAAATTGAGTTCATACTAATGATAACATATTTACAATCTAGAGAATTGATTAAAGAAGTAAGTGAATGTTATATTGATCATTTCATTGAAAAGAATTAATTTATCCAAATTAGTTATGCGATGGTGGTAAATGAATATATGGATGTATTTAATAATTAATTTCATGATAGTATTCCTAATTAAGAGTTTGAATTTATTATTGACTCATTTCCTGATTCTAATCCAATTTCTAAATCCCTTCATTAAATGCCTCAAATAGAGCTATTATCGTTGAAAAAGAAGTTACAAATATTTCTTGATGAGGGGTTCATTCTTCCTAGAACTTCAACTTAGGGTGTTCCAATTTTTTTTTTGTAAAAAATTAGGTTAGGTTTTTAGGATTTTCATTGATTATAGATAATTTTATAACATTAATCTTAAGAGAATGTTTGATATACCTCATTTTAATGACTTGTCTGATAAACTATAGGATTCTTATTTTTCAAAAAATATTGAAATTAGGGATGAATATAATAAGTTCACATTAAATGACAAATACATTACAAGGATGATGTTTCATACTAGGAATGACCATTATGAGTTTTTAGTTATTCCTTTCAAGTTACCAAATGCTCCTGTAGTATTTATGTGTCTTATAAATAGATTTTTCCCAAAATATTTCGGTAAATTAATGGTGGTATAATTGATGAAATTATAGTACATTATAAAATTTATGATGATCATGAGAAAAATAAAAGTATTTTTTGGACCTTAAACTAAAATAGGTTGTATAGAAAAGTTATCATTTACGAATTTTTGTTACAATAGATTTCCTTCCTAAGGAATATTGTTTTTAAAGATAACATAAATTTTAATCCCACTAAAACTAGAGTGATGAAGGAGTTCATAATTTAAAAACCATTTAGTCATAGAAATAAATAACTATTATGATTTATAAGTATTCCTTATATGGATTTATATTCATCATATTCTCATAAATAATTTTATTGAAAAATTAATAGTTTAATTTAACTAAAATATTTCCCCATGTATAACAAGGTTTTATTTGAAAGTTAAATATATTTATTTCAGAATTTTAATTTTATAAAAAAAATTCTTTTTTGGGTTCATCATAATGAATCTACCCTAAGGTTAATTTTTGTTATTATTTTCAGAAGATTGATTTCTGGGTGAATAGTTAAAAATACCGATTTTTATTAAAACTTTCATTTCAATTCAAGTATTTGAAAAGTCTAATTCTATTTTGGATTAGTTTTAGAGTTAAATTATACTTGTTTTACTAGAAATAATCCAATTAATTCTATATTAATCATTATTATACTTTATTTTGGAAAAAATCATTCTTATGCTCAAAAGGGAATTTTTCTAAAAATTGTTTTTATTATGGTTTGAATATTTATATTAAAATTATTTTTTACAAATTATAGAAATTTAATATTGAAAAATAGATTTAATTTTTTAATTATGATGTTCTAATCTTGTAATAATGTTGATTTCATTTTTTTCATTATGAATAGTTACTATGGTAAAATTTTGTGACCACGATAATGGGTAAAACATGTTAATTAAGGTAAAATCTATTTAATAAGTTCACAAAATACTATCTTAATTCTTATTTTATTATGTAATTTAGACCCTTTTCACCTAATATCCTATACTTTATAGTTTTATAGTATCTTGACCATGAATAAGAATTAATATTAATTGAAAAAAATGGAATAATTACAATAGTGCCACTTCCCTCACTTACAAAAGGTTACCTCATCTCCCCACTTCATCACAAAATTTGAGCAATATATCTTTAGATATTTATACTAAAATACATTCACAACTATACTCCCCTGGTTCTATAATTCCTTTTTTCACCAAATACTAACCTAATAAGGCTTTAGGTGTAATATAATGTATGGTTTTTAAATAAGATATACAGTTATTAACTACATGTTTCATGTTTATTTACCCTTTTACCTCATTAAAATTTTCTCTATTCATAATTATATAATATTAAATTTATATTAATTATAATTAATTTCTATTAGGTTAGTTTTAAAAAACTCTTTCATGTCCTTTTCTGTTATATGGTAAATAAAAACATCACTCATGCGTACGAGTAGACTACCACCTCCACCAAGTGATGTGTTTTAATTTTCACCACTGAATCATATAATTGGTTAAAAGATAGAAAAAATTAATATATATGATATTCATAACAAAATAATAATTATTTAAGGATAATATATTACTTACCTTAGTACCTTCATATATATTGGAAAATGAAAACGTCACTCGTACAAACATGTGGATTGCCACCTCCAAAAAGCATTGTAATTAATTTTTCATTTCCACCTTAAAAGTGAAACATATCAACCCTAATCACTGGATTATAAATAAAAATATTAAATTAACCTTTGCTGAAATCCCCCAGACACTAATCGATGGAAATAAATTCCAAGGGATTAATAAATCATTGGGGGGTGATTTCCCCTTTTAAAGAAACATAACCTATCAAGATAATAACAAAAAAAAAAGGAAAACCAAAACTATATGATGTCTGAAATATAAACCATACAACTCAAAAATGAAAAAAATAACCAAAAATACAAGAGTAATATAAAAAAGTGAAACAAGATATCCAACCAAAAACTAAAAGACATCTTAATGCAATAACATTGATGCAACATCACTCCAACCACTCTAAAAAAATCCACAATATCCAACCACCCTCATAATAATATTGCATCATTATGCTCCACTAGACAAATAATATAATTTTACTTTAAATGTTTCTTGAAGAAAAACATCTATATATTCACCAAGGTTCATATACTACGGGTGAGTAATTAACCCTATAAGAGAAACATAAGATAGTTCCTAAATCATGCCACCCTGACAAGAACATGTTAGCTCAAAGTTTAATATATATATAAAATAGAAAGATCAAATCCAAATTAGTTTACCAAATAAATAAAATTAATTTAAATATCTAAGAAATTAATTTAATCTACTTGTAATACCCAATTAAACGTCACACACATACACACACACCCATACATGCATCTAACTAGGAGAAATTCTAACTAATGAGAAGAATCCTTTCCCACCAGTCAGGTCATAACTTATATGTCAATCCAAGGTATCCTGATGACACTCACTCATTTTATTAACCAATAAATGAATATTCCAACACAATATTAACTCAAATTATTACATGTTTATGAAAATATCTCACACATATTCATTTATTCAAATCAATTAATATTTTAAAACATTTAACCAAACATAATTCACATTTTAAAAAAAAACTACCATTTAAGACCATGTAACAAAATTGGGTTTTTCCAAAACTGTTCAAATACCACATTATGAATTCATAAACCAATGTTTTTTAGGAAATAAATCAATCAATTTTTTCTTGAAAATAGAGGTAGAACATTTAATTAAAACTCAACCTTTATGTTCAAGAACTAGGTGAAAAAATAGAGAATCCACCTACTTTACAAAGAATATCAAAGAGAACCAAGTAATCATTAATTATTTCATATATATTATCCCTATTCACTAATAATTCAATAAATATCAAGATTATATATCAAAACATGATGGATACCATAGATTTGGTCATAATAGCCCCGATCTAAAGTTCTGTTCCAAGGGAAAATAGAAGATATAGAAAATGAAAAAGAATTATGATCTTTCCTTCAATCTCCTTAGTATAATTCTTAAATATTATTTGAAATCAATATTTGAAGGAAATGTATTTCCAAAAATCACCTAGAGGAACCGTAGAAATTTAGAGCCTAGGTTAGAGGGGAAGGAATGAAAATTTTTAGGTTAGAATTGGGATAAAAATATAAATTTTTGTATTATTAATGTCATCTCATGATTTAAAAGACTATGTTGAAACCCTGAGAGTGTTACTATAAAAAAATACATGGTCACATGGTTGTGATGTACTGTTTGGAAAAACAAGAAATAACTATGAAAAATTCAACTATCCCAAAAATTCCCAAATCACACAATTTGTCACATGGTTTTACTAGGCTATGTTATAATTATAAACCTTCCTAATAATTCTCATATTCCCTTTAAAAGTTTCCTAGGGAAGATGAATGGTTTTTTTAACCATGATCAAACCATGAACCAACAAAATGCTCCCAAAACATACTAAAATCATCAATAAATTCTTTAAACTCAACCAAAACATTATATAACTTCAAATTATATAAAAAAGCGTGAAGTACCTCAAAAAAGTATTTTAAAATACTTCTTGGGATATTTTCACCTCATCATCATGGGTTTAGATGATGAGTGTAGTGTATCATGCATAAGAAATGATACATCCTACTAGGAAAGCATTAATAAAATTATTTTTAATGATTCATGGAAAATTAATTACAATAATTGTTTCTACTATTGATTCAAAATATCATATGTCTTCATTTGAATTGTTTATTGTTGACTAAATGGTTGTTTTGTCCTGACTATAGCGATATAGAACCAATTATATGACCTAGAAATCGAAAATAAGAGGCCACAAAGAATGTGGTTTTACCAAAAACTCAAGTTAACTAATATATTTTTTATATAATTTTCTAAATATTTCATGTTGTTGACAAAAGAAATAAAAACGATGAACTATGAGATGAAAATAATTTTGTGTAGTTTCAAAACTCGAATCTTCCCAAATTTAAGGGGATTAGAAACCTAAAAAGGAATAAGAAAGTCTTAAAAGAATGAACCAGATATAAAAATTCCATGGAACCCTGGGTGATATAAAGATAAAGTTAGTTGTCTATATTATGGTGGATCTTGTACGATATTGGTGGGATTTAGGTGCCCAATCTAATATCGAATAAGGTCTTATGTGGTAGGGATTACAAGTATTTTTTAATAATCAATTTTAACTTCAAACCTTCATGATATCAAGAATGATGTATTTCTTCAGTCTTAGTCAAGAAAATCTACCAGTGATGAAATATGAAACAAAGATTATGAACATAGTTCATTTTTCTCTAGAAGGACTACTAGGGAATCCTTGAAGGCATGTATATTTGAGTTCAGAATACACCCATAAATTCATTATAAGATAAAAGTTATATATATTAATGATTATGTAGATATGTTTAATTAAGAGATAGTTGTAAAAAGTTATTTTCTAGGGATTCTATTTAGAGGAATGTAAATATCCAATCTTTAGTAGCCCAAAGTTGGAGACTTTATTAAATTTTCATAAGATACAAGAAATCATATCCAAAAAGACCGAATAGTTTTTTAGTATTGGTAACATAAATACATATTTGAAATTCAGATGGAATATTAAACATAAAATTCAAAACGTATTTTCTTTAAGAATACCATTATTACCCTTAGAATAACCCTGCATATTAGTCATAATATACTTCATGTAATCTTAGAGAAAAATAAAACATAATAAAGGGGTGATCGTAGATGTTTAATATGGGGACGAGTATAATGGAAGCTATCATGATTAAAAAATAATAAACATTAAGCTTAGGTGAATAACTGAAACACAATCGATTTAAACATTATACCAAGTATATAAAACTTATCCATATAAATTCTAATAATCTAATAATTACATAGAAATAAATAAATAATCTCATAATAATAGAATTCATAATGAAAAATATCATAAACATACCATTAAGGGTTTGTTCAAGACACCATACATAAATGGGTAAGTCCTCAGACAATAACCAAACTATTTTGTCTCATGAGACCCACCGATGCATTGAGAGGCTATAGTGGTACCTAAAAATCAATTATTAAGTCTAATACATTACTCATGTGAAATGGGAGAAACATAAACAACATAAATATTCATATTAAAAAACCAGTATACAAAATGTGAATAGTTTGACCATAAACCATGAATGATATAAAAATAGGACATCCATAGTCAAACTGAATCATAAACCATTCAATTAAATTTGTAATATGATATCATAATAGATAAACCCCAATTAAGTATAATATCCAAAAAAGAATGTTGAAATATATGAAAATACTATAATAAAATTATTGAAAATTTATTAAGGGAAAACCCTTATTAAAACCATAAGAAAAAATTTTTATTTAAAAATACCCATTTATTTTAAAAATGACCTTTTTCAATACCATGTATCCAAAAAATAGGAGAATTCGGTTTTCTAATTTAATAAAACTTGTAATCTTATAATGTAAGCTAGAAATCAAATATTAGTCATGGCGGAGAGAAATTCATTGTCACCATTTAAGACAAGAAAACACTTATTTTTTCGTTTTTCAAACTGTTCCATATAAAACACATAAAAAGATTCACTTTGAAATAATTTTATTAAAATTTAAAAAAATACATAAAATTTCCTTTATAATCCATGAATATCCATATAAATAAATATTTAAAATAATATCAATAATATTGACATGGAGAAAAATATGTGATAATTAAATCTTTAGACACTCAAGGTGTCCCATAAAACTTTTAACATTTAAATAATTATCCCCACGAAAGAATAAAATTTAACAAGAAATTAAATAACATGATAATAAATAAATCAATGAAATTATATGCCAATGGGGCTCTATTCACACCTTATAAAATAAGGTGGGTTTATAATAGCAAACCATGCCTTAATGAAAGGAGATTGAGATGAAGTCCCTTACTTTTCACTTTCCAAAAGTTAAACATGATTTAAACTTATGTATACTGGTTTATAGCTTGTTATTAATTTATTCCATAAACATATCCATATTTATGATATCATATATGATCATATTATATCTTCTTAATAATATTTCACCATTACCCTTGTTTTGGGTGTTTTCCTTTGCATTTTTTGTTGCATAAGTTCTATTTATAGTGTATAGGATATAGTTAATTCATCTAAATAATGATATTATGTTCATAGATATAATATTTAATCATTATATAAATTTTTATAATCAATATTGAATGGTTAACATGTAAAATTAATCATATCGCATCGTGGTGTAGGAAGGTTGTACGTACACACGGTATACAATATCATTATCGTAATGGTAAAATGGTAAACAAGTGGATGGTATATTTATTTTTATAGAATAATTAATTTCATAATTATCAAATATATACATTATTTCCATCATTATACCCGTCCCAGTAAAGTGGTGATGCAAAATAAATTACACCACGGTGTGGTGACAGTAAGTAGTATGTACACATGCACAATGATTTCATTTTTCGGAGGATGGATAAAAAGAGGAATATGGTTTTTCCATAAAAATAATAAAATATAATAATATATATGATACTGGAGTTATTAATTTATAATGGAATCAACCCATGAATAGGAATTATAAGAAGAAATAAACTTGAGTGAGTTGGTAAAAACGATTACCCATTGACTGGAGAACTAACATTAGGTATCTTCTTAAGAGATATAGATTTGGTCTGTTTCTAATACTAGGACCAAAAAACTTATATAAGGATGTTTGGAGGAAAACTTTTTAGGGGATGGTCTAGAAGGAAGGCTCAAAGTGTTGTGAATAAGTGAAAGCGAATGTTTCCTTTTATAATTGAGGCGAGGGGCACTTTTGAAAATTCTCTAAATATTTAATTATTATAAATTAATTTTCAATGAAAAATGGATCCAAAGTGTCTCATTTATAATATAATATGATTATGGTTCAAAATAAACTAAAAAAATAATTTTTAGACATGCTTATGTCACATTATTACCCTTATGTTTTGGTTTTAACCCTTATTTAAACCCTTTAACTATTACAATGACAATACGTGTTTTTACTCTTTAAAAGTAAATATAGTTACTATAAAATTCCAAACGAACAATAGATGAGTAATGGATGACATTTTAAAATTTATCCCAATAATTTGGATTAATTTTATGTTTTTACCAACTTTATATAATTGAATATATTATTATTTATTTTAAAATATCATTAATAATAATTTTCACACTTTTCATTACTTGAATTTTTGGAAACATAAAATAAGATATATTTGAAAAAACTACTTGATATCATCAATAACACATCAAAGACAGATATATAATTCATTTATAACATTAATTATATCAGATTATATTTATTTTAGTATTTTTAATAACATTTATTTGATATGTCCATTAATTAAACAATTACCGCATCGTCAATGTAAAAATATTTAATTTAATTATTTATTTCTTTAAAAAATAAAAAAAATTATAAATATAAATATATAAATTTTATCTTTTAAATTAATATTTAAAATTTAAGATATATTTTGAATAAAAATATATTTAAAATTTAATACTTACTAAAAAAACATGAGTATGACATATTTGAATTTTCATAAAAAAATACTATAAAAGAATTAAAGTCTTCCAAGTGGCTCAAAGAGACTATAAAATCATCCAAAGGATTATTTTGGTCAAAAATCACTCATCCTATACAATTAATTAAAGTTTTATGGTAATTTTATAATATTAATAATATTATTTTTACCCATCATTATCAAATTTAACCTTACCCGTTATAATATTTTTTTACCAAAGTTACTATTTATATTGTAAAAAAATAAAATAGGGCATATTTATGAAATTTGAACCTTATGATTCCAAATAAGGAATACATTTTTCAAAATTCATGTAACATAATTTGCTAAAATAAATTTAAAATTAAGACCGTAAATAGAATGAGAAGACAAACTTTTTAAGTAAAAAAGTTCAAAAGATTGAAATGTTTTTATATCCAAATTCAATGTGGAATAGATTACAATGACCTAAATAGGAAAAAATGATATAAATTTACCTAATAATACTTTAAAACCAACCAAAAATATAATTTAACACTATAAATTATTTAGAAGAAAAAGATATTTTCATTTAAAATTCAATATTTTTTCACTATTCATCAAAAAATGAAACTTATCAAAAAATACCAAAAATTATACCAAAGTAAATTTTTATATTACTCTTTAAAATAATATTTTTATTTTGTATAATATAATTTATAATTATTTCAAAAACTAGATTTAAAATAAGTGCACCCTCAAATGCCCGTAAAACTGTCCTTTTATAAAAATAAATCTTTTATACGTAACATTGGATTTGTTCTAATATCATGTATAGAAAAAAATAGGAAGAATTAGTTGTATTGGATTGAATATATTACTTATATAATTCATTAATATTATCCAAAAAGTTTGATTTGTTTCTTTTATTGGTATAAAACACACATATGGATATTTATATATTTTTCTAGAAAAAAATTACTTCTATTTTAAAAATAGGTTTTTTCATATATAAATAATTGGTCACCAAAATATTCATTATATTTCAATGTGAAAAATATATTTTCATAATTCTATTAATATTGTTCATTACCACTATTATAACTACTAATTTATAATGACAACATTTAAATACTAATATCTAGTTGTTCGTTTAAGCTTGATGTGGTGTATCATGTACGCTATCGAAGATATTGTTTCCTTTCATACTTTAATAAATTTCAATCATAAACACATTATTTTTTCCAAAAGAATAGTATTTAAGATGAATTTTTCATGGAGGAGGAATTTAAATAATCTCATATAGAAATAAAATCCACAAAATCAGGACTATATATTCTTTCTATCATTATACATTATCAAAAACCAAATTTTTTAGGATAATATAAAAAAATTACACAAAAATAATAAACCATTATAAGATGAAAAAAATAATAATCTCCAAAATGAAATAGAAATACCTATTCTTAAAAATAGACCATTCAAAAAAAGCTATCATTCCTAAAAAATATTCTAAATAAAGATTTAAACCGATGAATTATAATTATTTGATCATATAATCTTCCAAATAACATCAATCACTATAAAATTAATATACCAAAATTTTAATTTCTTAAATATCATAATCTTTAAGATTTTTTAACCAAATTCCATAAATAAACAGAATCACCATAAGTCCAAAATAAAATCATATTTGGCTCCGAAATATAATTCTATCTTTGTTCCTCATAATTTTATGTTTTTCTTAATCTTATAGGATTACCAAAATAGCATATGTCTTCCAAAATAAGATTAATAACTTAATCATGAAATCATTTTCTAATCCCAAGGTTATCTATTAGATAAGAAATGTTCCAAAAATTCATATAACCTTTATCCATTATATAGATTAACTAATAAAGTTTCATTTTAACTAGGACTTCAAGTGGGATAGTGGTAGGAGCTGCACCCTTGTGCCCTTCGTTTGTGGGTTCAAACCCCACGACGTTTCCAGACATGATGTGTTGTTACCTGGCCTATTGGTTGTCGCTTTTATAAAAATACCTTAATATTATCGAAAAATATGAAAAACATATATAAAAATAACCCAAATAAATTCAACATTAAAGAAATTTTTTAACAACAAAGGTTATCTCAAACATTTTATTCTGTATTCAAAATAATATAAATACCCATAAATATCCTAAATTAAAAGGTCATATAAACCTTTATGTTTATCTTTACCTTTAATCACATGTCCATAAAATTCAATAGAATTTTTCCTTTAATAACTTTTTTTACACATACTAAAAAAATGGATTGTTTTCCCTAATCTATGTTTTCGAAAATCTAGTTCCCATGGTTTATACTAAAATTTCTCTCATACCAACTTTGATAGGCTAGAATTCAATATCTAGGAGATGTTGCCTTACTTTATTACATTGGTATAATATACAAGATATAACATCCCAAAGGACCTTATAGTTTATTAGTCTTTGTGTACTATTTATAGATTTGAAATTCATATTATATTTTAAACATAAAATACAAAAACAATTTTTCTTGAGAACACCATTATTCCCCTTAGCGTAACCCTACATATCTATCCCAATATACATCTTGTAATCGTAGGTAAAAATGAAACTTAATAAATGGGTGAGCTCATATTCTTAGTATGTGTAAGCATAAGTGGTAGCTATAATGAATAAATAAGAATAAACATTAAAGAAAGGTGAATAACTGAAACAAAATCCATTTAAACATAATCTTGAGAATAATATGGAAAGAATATGATATGATAGAATAATGTCATATAAACAATACCATGACCTAGAAATATTATCCATGGAAATTCAACTAACCAGGTAATTACATGGAAATAAATAACTAATCTCATATTTATGGGATTCATAATATTGGACAACATAAACATAGTATCAAGGCTTTAGCCAATCCACCATACATAAACAGGTAAGGACTTAACCAATGAAAAAACTTGTTTGTCTAATGAGACCTACTGATGCATCAAGGGGATATAGAAGTCCCTTCCCATCACTTACTATGTCCGATACATTCCTTATATGAATGGGGTAAAACATAAGCACCATAAACATTTGTATTGAAAAACTCGTATATGAAATATGAATACTTTAACCATAAACCATGAATGGTATCAAAATAGCACATCCAAAACCAAAATTAATCATAAACCATTAAATAAAATATGGTAAATTATATCATAAGTGATCAATCTCAATTAAGTATATGATTCAACAATTTGTGTTTATAAAGATGAAAAACACTATAATGAAATCATTGAAATATTATTGAGGAAAAAATCTTATTAAACCCATATAGAAACAATTTCATATTAAAATACCATTTTACTTAAAAACAACCATTTTAAAAAATAGGTATCCCCAAAATACGGGAATATGGTATTTCATTTTACAAAATATCTGAGCTTGAAAAGGAAACTAGAAATAAAATAATAGTCATGGTGGTGAGAAATTCTTTGTCAACACATATGGTAAGAATAAAAAAAATTCCTTTTTTGGTTTGTCAAAACATTGTGTCTAAAACATGTGAAAAGATTACTTTTGAAAAACATTAAATGAAATTAAAAATAGACATAAAATTTCATTTATAATTCTTTTATATCCATATAAATAAATATGTAAAATAATATCAAGAATATTTGGATGTAAAAAAATGTGATAATTAAATCTTTAGACATTCATGATGTCTTATACCTCTTTGAAAATTTAAATAAAATTAACCATGAAAGAATAAAATTTACAAAAAATATAAATAACCTGATAATAAATAAATTAATGACATGATAAGTCAAATGGGGTGTATATACACATCACAAAAGAAGGTGAATGCATAACATCACACTATGCCTCCCTGAAAGAAGATTGATATGAAGTAACTTACCTTTCACATTCCTATAGTTGAGCATGATTTAACCTTCAGTATAATGGTTTAATGAATTTTATTAACTTATACCATAACCATAACCATATTTATGATATCATATATTATCCTCTTATATTTTTTTACTAATATTTCATTATTAACCTTGTTTCAAGTCTTAACTACTTCATTTATCTATTCATGTTTTGTCATGTAAGTCCTATTTCTTATTAATGGGATATAGTTTAGTCATATAAATGATTATATTAATTTTATATAGATAATATTTAGTCATTATATGAATTTTTATATTCATTATTGAATGTTTAACATGGAAAATAAATCACATCGCATCGTGGAGATGGTAGACGGTACGTATGCACAAACGACGATATGATTCCCTTAATGTTGAAAGGGAAAATAAGTGGATGGTATATTAATTTTTAGATAATTAGTATTATATCATAATTATAATATATATCCATTGTTTCCATCATTATACCCATATAAGTAAAGTGGTGATGAAAAATAGATTACACCATGATGTGGAGACGGTATGTCATACGTACACGCGCGCAATGCTGTCATTATTCATAGGATGGATTAAAGGAAGAATATGGTTTTCCTATAATCATAATTAAATATAATCATATATATTATACTGTATTTATTACTTTATCATGGAAAAAATTCTTTAATCAGATGTAGAATAAAAAATTAAGTTAAATGAGTTGGTAAAAATGATTACCTCTTCTTCGGAGAACTTCATTTAGATATCTTCTTAAGGGATTTAGGGTTATTATTTTTTGAATAAAAGGACCTTCAAAAATTTTATAATGATTTTTGGAGGATAAATGAGAAGGGTTTTTTCAATATATAAGTCTCAAAGTGGTGTGAATAAGTGAGCGAGTAGAAGCCCTTTTATAACTGAGGTTAGGGGTACTTTTAGAAAATCTCAAAATATTAAATTAATATATATTGATTTCTAATTTAAAATGGATAAAAACTGATTTATATATAATATAATATGATTATGAGTCTAAATACTCTCAAAAAATATTTTTTAAACAAGTTTAGGTCACATTAGTTCCCTTATTTTTTTCACTAACTAACTCAGGTCGTCATTCAACCGATGCCCGACCCGATCCGCGACAAGGCCAAAAGAGCATTCCCAATCTCTACAGGCTGGACCAATATCCTGAGTATCAAAAAGTAGAGTTGGGAATGATTTAACTGAATATATATAACTGTAAACCAAAAACAAAATAAACTAAACCAAAACTAGAAGTTATAACCAAACTGGCCTTTAACCAAAACCAGAATTTGAGTTACATATTTAAACTAAAACCCAAAAAAACTACCACTAGGTTGGGTGACCAAAAACCTACTAAAAACCATCACTTGGAAATACAAAACCACCCTCAATCTATCTCCACAACATTTCACCAAGAAGGACGGCTAGCAACCCGAGCCACTATCTCCAAAAGCCTTACCCTTAGTTGTATCAAACATAACCAAATCTAATTACACCCAAAGGTTTAAGTAGGATGTGAATTAATTAACAATATGATTCCATAGTGAAAAGATTACATGCATAAATATTTTATGATAAATACATTTTAAATTTTATTTAACAAAAGAAAATAATTAAATGCTCGGATAGTTTTTAATGAATATTGATTTAAGGAAAACAACTTTAATAGAATGATGTTTTTAAAAAAAAATCTTTTTAATTTACTATATATGAAATGTCACACCATATTTTTTTGGTGAGTGAAAATCAACCAAAAATGACCAACTATGGGAGGGGCCCTATAGGCACTATAAAAATGTGGGACCCTAGAACCCCCTGTCTCGGTGAATGTGGTATAGAAACCAAAAAAACCTTCATTCTTGTGAAAGAGACAATAGTTGGGGACATCCATGTAAACCTAGTGGTCTCACATAATCATAAAAAAGTTTCATTATTATTATAGTCATCAATACAGCTAAGTGAAACTAGGACAATCTCACTTCTGTATCACTATCACAGTAGTCCTAGTCCTCCTACTAAGTCCCCAATCTTCACATTTGTGCTCAAGAGGTTCCAAATTCATATCACATGACATTTTCAAATAATCAAAACAAAAGAGGGACTACCTATACCAAACACCACAATTGAACTCACAAATTCCATTTTGAAATAATATGCACACAAAAAATCTTTCAAAACATAATCTTCAACACTTACAAAATCAAATAAACCAACTGAACAGTTAAAAAGACCATTTCCACGATTACAAAACCACTAGAAAATTTATTAAACATTTTTCAAAATGTGTTGCATGAATCGAAATTTCAAAACTCACTCAAAAATTATTTTATAAAAAAATTTACACTGACGTAATTCCAAATCACAAACTACATCCCATGTACAATTTTATAAACTATCAACATACTTTATTAAACACTAATAAATAATTCAACATGGGTTTTCACAGAGAAATGCACTAATCTTGCATAAAAATTCTACTAACAAAAAAATTTGGCATTAAAATTCAAATAAAACCAATTTATTACCTTGAAAACCAATTAATTAATGTGATAAATTAATTAAATAAGCAACTTAATACGTTAGGAAATACTTATACACGGAATAACCTACCTCAGTATAGGAAAAATTTGGAAATTCAGTGTGAAAAATCCATCACACACCAACCGTACCTAAATTGACCCAATTATACCCAAAAAACAATATATCAAACCATTTACTTAAAAATAGAACCTATCTCCACACTAAAAACTAACCAGACAACCTCCCAAATTGAAGAAACAATCGATCGAAGAGGAACACACCTATGAAGAGGGTGAGGGAGGCTAATCGAGCAAGGAGGAGGGTTGTTAGAGGTGTGCCGTGCTGGCTGGAGCCTTTTCCAGAAGGAGCATGGTCAAGGGCTGACAGCTAGGAGAGGGAGGCATGCTGGTTTGACATAGGATGGTGTGAGGTGAGTAGTAGGGGTGCACACAATCAGCTCGTTGGGAATGAGGATGGGTGCTAGTCTGATTTGTCGGAGGAAAAGAGGAGGTGCACCGGTTTGGAGAGGTAAAGAGAGGGAGGAGGGTCAGTGCAGTTTAGGGTTAAGGGTCCTGTGTGTGAAAAGGGATAGTGGGGGAGGAAGAGAGGAAAGTGAAAAAAATAAAAATAAAAACAAAAACAAAAATAAAATGAATATAAAATGAAATAAAACCAAAAAAAATAATAGAACAACTTAAAACAATAATAATTAGAAATTATAATAAAGAAAAAAAAGTTAATAATTTTATAATAATGTCAATGACATAATAAAAATAATAACCTAATTAAAATATAAATGAAAATAACAATAATAATAATCTTTATAATAATAATAATAAAAAAAACAAAATTATTATTAGAACAATTCTAAAATATTTTATTTTTCATTTGTAGTTAATTTATTATTCATTTGGTTAATTAGTTAACTAACAATACACTGGGTAGGCCACATAATGGTCTAGTGAAGCCACACAACTTTGACTTTGCCCTACGCGTGCGTCATACATTGCCAAGACAAAATGATCATTTATCAGCAAAAGTGAAAAAACTAAAATTGGGCCTAGCCAACACCTCAATAAAACAATTTAAATCTAGATAAAATTTAAAAGGAAAAAAATATTACCGAAGTCCAAAGTTAGGGTGTGGAAATTCTCCCCATTATGAAAACTTACTGCCCATGGAAATTCAACTGAAAGCCTGATCAAAGAATAAAAATGGCTACTCCTGCTCAACCCATGACTTCCACTCCCAAGTCTCATGATCATCATTCCCATGCGGCCAAAGGATACATACCAATTGAATGAAATTCCCCTGAAGCGCGTTCACTTAAGAATCCACTATCTACACTAGCTGCTAAAACACCGATAAATTGGGCTCTATCTCTAACTCTTCCCAGTTCAACACATGAGATGAGTCCATATTATACTTTTTCAATTGGTATACATGAAACAAGTCATGTATAGATGACAACTAAGAAGGTAAATCTAACATGTATGCCACCTTCCCAATCCACTCAGTGATCTCGAAAGTTCTGACTTAACTCAGGGTCAGATTTCCCTGCATTCTCAAATGACAGTGACCTAGTAGAGTGGAAACTATCAAGAACAACTGATCTCCCATAGATAACTCAAGATCCCAACACCTCTGATCAATATAAGATGTTTGGCAACTCTGAGCTATTAATAAAAGCTGCCTGATCAACTGGACTTTCTCAGACGTATCCTACACAAGGCTTGGTCCCAAAAGTGATGTCTCACTTACCTTATCCCAACATAATGGAAACCAACATGACCAACCATAGAGCTCCTCAAAGGGTTCCATTAGAATATTGGATTGGTAACTGTTATTATAAGTGAACTTGACAAATCCCAAATGGCTGTCCCATGATCCATTGAAATATAACACACATGCGTGAATCATGTCCTCCATAATATGATTTTCCCACTCTATCTGACCATCCATTTCAGGATAGTATGTCATTCTCATTTTGATATATATTCCCAATGAAATTTGAAGGCCTTCCCAAAACATATAGGTAAAGAGGGTGTAACTATCAAAAATAATTTCTGACAGGACACCATGAAGTTTGACCACCTCCTAAATATATAATCGGCCTAGCTCATCCACTTTAGTTGTATCTTTTATCAAAATAAAGTTGGTTGATTTGGTCAAACGATCAATCACTACCAAAATATAATTCCTTCCCTGATATGTATGAGGCAGGATAATAATAATGTCTATGGCGACCTCATCCCACTTCTTGGTATGAATGGGTAATGGATGAAGCAAACCATATGGTCTTAGATGCTCTTATTTCACCTGCTAAGAAGTATATCATCTCGATATGAAGAGATCTATGTACCATATCATTATTGGACCCCAGAACTAGCCACGAACATTGTAATAAATCTTGGTAGTACCAAGATGGATGACCCACTAAGACTGGTGGATATCGTGCATCACCACCTTCTGCCGAGACAACGAAATCACTACATATCCCTTGAACCACAAGATCCCCTCCAGAGACAAAGACCAATAAGAAGAAGTCTCCTAACCATGTAGAAACTACATAGACCACTGACATAGATCATCCCCAGGATATTCCTGCTGAGTCAACTCCAAAAGAGAAGGAGTTAACTGAATGATTTACAAGAATGTACCTTTTCTATTCTCCTTGGTCTCCAAGTAAATATGGGAAAAGATTCACATAAAAGTCTACTCTTTGTCAGACTTCATCAAAGCATGCACTAGAACCTTCCTATACAAGGCACCATCCAACACATTACCCTTGCCCGGGGTATAAGCGATATCAAAGTCAAACCCCTGTAGGTACTCGATCCAATGGTATTGCCCCAAATTAATATCTTTTTGTGAGAAGTTGTAGACTAGGTTCTTATGGTCAATGTAAACCACAAATTTCCCCCCAAATAGGTAGTGACACCATGTATTGAAGGTATGAATTACCGCTCTAATGACCCAAAGATTGACGTACATGAACATTACATTACTTTTTCAGAATACTTAATAAATGAAACAAATAGACGCTCAAAGACCATATTAGTTTAGTGCCTTTGGAATCTATAAAACATAAACAACTAGTTCATAAAACATATACTTCATCTCCTACTTTATCCTTCATAACTAGAACTCCTTTTGAACACATATTACTTAATACCCTTCTTCAAATCCTAGGGAAAAAGAAAACATAAAAATGGGTGAGCTCAAATGCTCAGTAAGGGTAAGCATGGAAAATATCTTACAGAACATAAACATAAGAATATAAAACCATGAACATAAATTTTGAAAAAAAAACTTACCACATTTAACATATACCAAAATCTTGTGTCATGAAATAAACCTTGGTAGTTTATAAGGCATAAATGAAATTGGACTCATGAACCATAAGAAAATATCACTGGTATAAAACATGGAATTATGGAAAACAAATAAGAACATAATAGGATTTCCATAGTATCCAAGGAATTGTTTCCAAGACCATTATAGTGGACAAATTCCATTACTGAACTGAATTTACTTGCCGTTTCATCCATGTCTTAATAAACCAGATTTACTTGTCGTTCCAGCCTTGTATTACTGAACCCGATTTACTTTACATTCCCGTCATGTCTATCTCATGAGATATAAATCATTACCCAAATGAATTGGAGGGAGATATAGGTCCCACCCATCTCATAATTAAATAATTTTTACATGTTCCACAAAAAACATAAATCATTCATCATAACATAAAAAAATAAATAAAATGAGTTTCTTAAACATCATTCCATCATAACATAATCCATATCAAATAAACTGATTTCATAAAAATAATTCCATCATAAACACAACCAAATAAAATTAATAATATGTATATAAACATAAACCTATTTAATCTTAGATAAAAAATAATTTTGATAAAACACTTGAACTTAAGTATTGAGGAAAATATCCTTTCTTCTTCAAAATTTTTTTCTTACCTCAAAATGCCGCACGATTTTATTAGAAAAGAATTTAGTTGAAATTAAACTTGAAATGTTGTAGGAAAATATTAATGGAAATAAGGTGTTATTAATATGTAAAAATCTATTAATCTCATATAAGTTAAAGAAAATTCTTCTAGTACTCTTGTCAGAAAAGTCAAACAATACCTCTTACAGAAATTGAAAGAAAGATTCTTTCAATGACATTTAATAAAAATTTACCAATAGGTAAAATTCACTTTAAAAAATAGTATAATAATATAAAAAATATTATATATTTATTAAACATGGAACTAAATGATAAATATACCCTAGTAAATACTTACGAATAAACAATCTTGGACAATAATGAAATTGTAAAATTATCCCTTACCTTTGGTCCGATTTCTTCTGTATGTGTCTAAAACTCTTGTATAGTGGGTTTAAAAATATTATTAACTTGTATTAGAACCATAATAATATTTATTATATCATATATGATTCACTTATGACTTAATATTACCCGTTCAGTTATTAATTGAATGTTAAAGCAACGTTTTCGTTTTATTTATCATACATGTTTTGAATTTTTATTCTTGATCTTATTATTTGTATCATTATTTAAAAACTTAAATAATGTAAAAAATTATTTAAATATCATAAATATTTAGTATATAAATATATATAATAGATATATAAATGAAATGGAATACACCATTCATGGAGACAGTAGGCCATACGTACGTATAAACATTATTTCCATTTCCATATTGAATTGAATGGAACCAAGAAAATGATATATATATATATATATATATAGTAGAATTATTATTTCATATATTTCATTAATATTTATTATATATAATTTACAATCATTCTTGAATGGTTAACGTGGAGAATGAATCTCATTGAGACAATAAGCTGTACGTACGCTCGAGCGAAGATATCATTCACTTAATAGTTAAATGGTATGGAATTGGATGGTATATTAATTCTACTTAATAATTATCACATTATATTCATTATTAAAATCCATTATACTCATCATTATACCCATCCAAATTAAGTATTGTTGAATAAAAAATTATACCACGATGTGGAGACGGTAACCCGTACGTACACACACATGGTAATATTGTTATTCACAGGATGGATAAAAGGAGCTATAATGATGTACCATAACTCTAATAACATCCCATAAAGTACAATATATTGTATTTATTAATTTATTATGAAAAAATCATAATAAGATTAAGTAGAAGAAGAAAAGAATTTTGAAAGTGGTGATAAAACAATTACCTATTTTTTGAGTATCTTCTTTCGGTATGCACAATAGGAGTCCTTAAGATAGATTTATGCCCAAAGGGTGGCCTCTAGGATGAATTTATGGAAGTTGGTAGGAGATTTGGGTAGGGTTTGTCTGATTCAATGGGATTTGGAGTTGTTAATAAAAGGAAGGAGAGGTGCCCTTTTATAAGAAAGGGGAGGGGCCCCTTTAGAAAGTCTTGAAATATCAATCTATCATAAATTCAGACTCAGTTTATAATGCTCCAAAACTAATTTATTTGTAATATAATATGACTATGGGTGTAAATAATATCAAAAAATAAAATGTAAACATGTTTTGATTTTATTTTAAACCTTATCATTTTGATTTATCCTTATTTAATATATTTAATTTTATTTGTGGTAATAATATTCTAAATATTAAATGGTTATAAATATTTATTATGTATTGTCGATTTTCCATAATTTAATACTTTATGACATTTATGACCTTATAATTTTCAGCCTTTAATTTTTAAATATTTTTTGGGATTTTTAAATAATTTAATAATATGTTTTTTTATAAAATATCAATAGTGTCAATTTTGAAACTATTCATTTATTTGACTTTAAATAAAATCCAAACATAAGATAAATTCAAAAAAAAATATTTAATACACTAATAAAATGTAATATTAACGTATAATATTATTGTATAACATTAAATAGTTCATATTATATTTCATTTAATATTTTTAATACCATTTATTTGACATTTTAATTAATAAAATAATTTCTACAACACCATTATGTCAGCATTAATGGTAATTATTTAACCTATAAAAAATCTAAATAAATTCATATGATGTAGATAATATTATTATATTTCTTTATACTATTTATTTTTGATGTTTTATCAAGTTTATAACTATATTAAAATTATTATACTTATAATAGATAAGAGAGTGACATGTTGTCACTTTATTTTGTTTTAATTATAATTACATCACTTTCATGGAAAAAAGTAAATTAAATGAATAAATTAAAACCCCTAGGTGATATTGGTCTACTTTAATTAATCCAATAGGATTTTTTCATGTGTTATGGTAATTTTATTATCTTTATCATATTGTTTGTTACCCTAATTTACCCGATTTACCCTTAGTTGTGGTATATAAAAATTATCATAGTTAATATTTATAATATCAAAAAAAGGTAACCTATTAACATAATTAGGACCCACTAATTCAAAATATTTAATCCATTTTTAAAAATTCAAAACATAATTTTCAATAATTATTTTAAAATTAATTCCCGTTTTCAAAACAAGAAAATGTGGTTTATTTAAATTAAAAACCACCAAAAGATTGATGCGCATTTATATCTAATTACAATTTGAAATTACATTTAATGAAGAAAACTAGATTAAATGATAAAAAAATAATCTAATTACACTTTAAAATAAACTAAAAAGATAATCCAACTATATAAATAAATTACACAAAAAGGCAATTTTGTATTAAAATGCAGTATTTTTCACTATTCATTAAAATATGGATTTCATCAGAAAAATACAAAAATTTAAACCAACATAATTTATTATATCTTTATTACAATTAAGAAGATTATTTTGTAAAATATAAAATATAAAATTTTCAAAAACTATTTTTAAAAAGGGTTCTCCATCAAAAGGCGGTAAAACTGTATTTTTTTTTGAAAAATACTTCTTTTATCCAGAAAAATGAATTTGTACTTATATCATATATAGAAAAAATATATGATGAATTTAAAAAATTATATTGAATATATAAAATATATATTTCACTAATACAATCTATAATAGTGATTTTATAATCTCATAGACTCACTTATTATCATTTAAATTTTTTTTCTTCAGAAAAACAAATCCTTTATATTCAATTGGTTTTTATTTAATATCCTACTTAATTTGGTAACCAATGAATCATTATAAAATCATGTGTAAACCATATATTCATAATTCAGTCGACATTTTTCATTCCATCAATTCTAACAGCTAGGTGATAACTACAGTAATAATATTTAGTTGTTTACTTATACTCAGTCTTGCTTGAAATGAATTATATCAAAATAACATGAAATTGCATGTAACACAATCCAAGATTAGTATTTCATATACTGAAAGAAAATATGGTGTTTTTTATAGTGAAATCTAATCTAGGTGTAGCGTACAACACAAGACATCAATGAAATTGAAAAAAAGATTCTATCTCATAAAATCTTGGGTTGTTACATTATACCCCCCTTGAAATGAATTTCTCCCTTAAAATTAATTAGGGTTATAAAAGGGTTACTACTTGAATGTTTTTTATAGAAACCCACATCATAAAAAGGAATACTAAAACATCAATTTAAAAAAGGAAAGTTAGAAACATAATGGTTGCCCAAAGTAACTTATCACTGGGTTTCCACATAGGAGAAAATTGGTGGGAAGTGAAACATGGATATGGAATAAAAAAATATAACCATAAAGTTCTGATGGAAAGTGATAGAGAACAATATTTAGAGAAAGTTATCAACCATAAATCCATAAATCTGTGATGATTTATGGGAAAATCGGATTCATCAGATAAGAAGGTACTAAGATATCATTTTTGGCTTTCAAGATACTTTCCAAAATTTTGAAGAATTTTGCTTGAGAATATATACTTACTTGATTTTGGTACAATCTCATCATTTTTCATGCCTTGAAAAATTTCCACTTCATCTCTTATTTAATGAAATGAAATTGATTTTTTCATTCTTGAAGTTTTAGAAGATCATGCTATAGAATGATATATCATTCCTTCTATCTCAACAAAAAGTTAGCATAGGTAATCAAATATGCATAAGTCAGAATATAGTGAGATAATACATTAATTTGGAAAACTTAAACTGGAATATAACTTATACTATCCATAAATTTATAACATTGCAATCCTTAAATTGTTTTTATAAAACTTTAGAAATAGGTGAACTAAATCAACTTAAAATTCATCCCCCATATCTCATAAGGTAGTTTTTGGTTGTCAAATTCTAAACATGTGAATACATTAATAATTTATTCTCTTAAAAATGATAATAACATAAATTACCATAAGACCTTAGTAAAAACATGAATTCTGTCAAAATTAACTCTTTCCACACACCAAAAATACCAGAAATTATATATACTCAAACCATGATATCACCTTATCCTTGTATCTGTCATGAGGTCATTAATACTATCAAACATCTCATTATCTCCTTATCCATTCATTATGCGCATATCTTGTACTTTCCAAAAATATTTCAATCCCATTTCATGGGTATCAGTATAATTTACTTATGGAAAACCACAATGGACCAATACATAGTTATTCCAGTATACCATAATACTATAAAAGAGATTCTATAACACTATTTTGGAATCCCATTACATAAACACATAATCATTCCACCACTTTGTTGTCATACTCAACATCACCAATAGTGATCCCATGTGATTTGCCTTTGTATTTGGCCTTAAGTGGTTGTTGGCATCAATAATCATCCATAACCCTTGTATTAGGGAATTGGTTAGCATAATTCCCCATTTCCTTGCACTTGTAGAATTGACGTATGAGTGGTGCATTCTCTATAGTTATCATCATCATCATATAAATTTTTATTCAAGAAGAAAGAAAATAAAGCTTACAAGGCCCACATATATAGGAAATTGAAACAGACTTCAAAGGTCTAAAATGATGGAGACCTAGAGAGTCTCCTCTCAGGATGTCAATCCCTATTGGATTCAGACTCTGGAAGTTATGAAAAAACAAGTTCTCTGATCTAGGAATGTCTAGCAAGGCCAAGTAGTCCCCTACCTTATTACCTTCCCTCAAGTAATGGGACACTTTGGTGCGGGTGATGAGAAGATCATGAAACTTACGGGAAATATATTCAATTGACCAGGGAGTAGCTCCAAGACCATGGATAACATTGTGGACCACCATTGATTCAGTTTTAGCTTCCATGAGATCCAATCCTCTCTACCATAAAACTAAGAGACCTGTAAGCATGGCCTTGGCTTTAGCCAAAAGCGAGGTACCATGCCGCAACCGAATAGAGAATTCCAGGATGACGGAGCCGATATTATCATAGACAAGCCCCCCCCACTCATGACTCCATAAACACATGAACCATCATTATTAAGCTTTAATCCCCAATAATGAGGATACAACTATACCCATTTACCAGTAGAAATGTAAGTAAAGGAAGGGACCTTATAAGGGTTGTGGTTGAGCTGCTGTAGAATATGGGCTTCCCTACAGATACTGAGAGCCCTGGCTATGTAAAGAAGAAGATCTTTGATTATGGAAATGATCACTTGACCAAATGAAGACCCCCCATCATGGATGTACTTATTCAGTTATTTCCATAGACACCGACATCCTACCTGCATAATAAGAGTACGCACCTTTCTCTCCGATCCCGCCTTGCCCAAGATGTGGAACCAATGGAAGATGAAGGGATCCTCCTCCATGGTTAGAATAGAGACTATAGTAAACTCACCAAAAAATTTCCACACATATTGTTCCCATTTGATCTTGAAGAATAGGTGAACCAAAGTCTCATCCTACCTCCTCATACAACAAATGCATCTGCAAGCCATACTCACAACAAATCTTCTAACATTTTCATCAGTGGGAAGCGCTTTGCTACTAACTCTCCATAAAATAAAGTTATATTTATTTTGGATGAGTCTATCCCACAGTACCTCATTCCATGAATCTCCTCTAGGATTTAGGGGAAGGACACAATGATAGTATTTGGTGGAGAATGATCCCACTGATTATGGGGTGAACACGCATTTATTAGGGGCCGTAGAGAGCTCGATGAGATGGAAAACCTCCAATTGCTGTCTGTTTAGAACTACATTAATAAAGGAAGTATTACAGATGACCTCCCAAAAGTAGATATCAGTAACATGGCATCCCGGGTAGCCAATTGCCTCACTGCACCAGTTATCATGCTAGAAAGAGATTGTGCCAGCACTAACGATCTATCAGATATGGGGTTTGATAGAGGTAACCCATGGAGAAATCACTTTCCAAAGAGTAGAGTTTTGTTCAGCAGGAGCATCCCCATCCTCAACATAGCATGTGTTCATGGATGTTTCTCACAACGTGCGCTTCTTCAGCACTTCCCAAGCCAATTTCTCATGCATGCATGTAATGGTATCACAAATATTGCTGACTTTAATACCCCCTTCACTGCTCGACCTTGCCATTTTAGACCAAGAGACCCAATGTCATTTTCCCTCGAATAGTGGATCCCATATAAAACCTATGAGAACATTGTCCAAATTTCTGATGACTCCCTTGGGGACTTTAATGGAAGAAAGAGCATAAACCGAGGTAGTGAGGAGTATGCTGTTAACCAGTGTGATCCTACCCCTAAAGGAAAGGTACCTGTTTTTTCAATTGAGGATCCTCTATGTAACTCTACTAGCAAGGGAATCGAAGTCTTGGATCCATATGTTTTTCTAAGATAGGGGATGTCCAAGATAAACCATAGGAAGGTCGGCCTTTTGAATACCCAAAGAGTTACTGACTGAAAGGATCTGATTGTCTAAACATATGTTGGATATGAAGAAGTTACTTTTATTCCTATTGATGAATTTCCCACTCAAATGGCAGCAGGCCTCCAGTACCCTGTTTAAACCCATCACCGACCTACTCAACACATTGATGAAGTCGATGTAATCATCCGCAAACATGCGGTGCGGCCCAGATGGAAGACACATTCTTCTACGGAATGAAATAATCTCACTACTACTAATGATCTAATGGATGAGGTGGCTAAGAACATCCTAGGTTATTATAAATATGGTTGGAAAGATGGGGTCTCCCTGATGTAGACCCTGTGATTCCTTAATTAAACCAAAGTATTTTCCAATGAAGATAATCGACATCCAGGCTCAGCTAAAACAACGAAAAATAATATCGATATTCCACATAGATAGAACCATACCTATGAGAACATTATTGATGAAGACCCATTTGATGCAATCATAATCCTTTCTCATATTGAGATTAATTTCCATGTTTGAGCCCTGATTTTTGAGGTTAATATCTCTGATCATTTCTTGGGACAAATCAATCTCCCCTCGATAGAAAGTCCCTTAAAAAATCCATGTTGTTCCAAAAAAATACAGTTGAGAAGTTGGAGGGCTAGCTAGGAGTTCAGAATGCTGGAGGGGATCTTGTAGGGGATGTTGCACATGTAGATTGGGTGGAAGTGCTCAATAGAAGAGGGGGTCCTAGACTTGGGGATGATCGCAACAGAGGTAGCACATACAACATGATGCTACAGACCACCACAGAAGAAGTCCCAAATCTCCTCAATGAGATCACCTTTCACCATCTCACACAATGATTTATAAAAATATTTAGGGAATCCATCCAGACCAGCTGTACTATCAGGATCTAGGTTCTGCATGGACTCATGAATTTCTTCTTCTTGAGGAATGGCGCTCAGGGTTGCGTTGTCATGAGTAGTGAAAGTGGATTGAACAACAAAAAAAAACCAAGATCATCCTCCAGGTACCCATGAGGTAAGTGCATGCAAGGACCACCAATTAGGATTCGGAAATGAGAGAATTATAACTCCCCTATCACCTCCCTATCATATAATAAATATCTATCTCTGATGCACGCCTGTCATGGGGCATGAAAAAATAATATTTTACTTACCTAAGTATAGTCTAGTAGTTTATCCAAGGTAGTCTCCCAAAGAGGAGTTCACAAAAAACAAGGTTGTAACTTTTTGTTGGTTTTATTAAAAATATTGGTTTTAATTAATTTGAATGACTATAAGAGAAACAAACATCTAAAATTTATTGATTTTAACAAATTATAAAGATGGTGATCGGATTGGGTTCGGCTAGACCTAGTGTTGTGCCATCATGGTTTCCAAATTTTATATCTTCTTCTTCCTTAAATTGATAAGAGAGGGATTCATCTACCTACTCCTCTCTCTCCCTTGGTCAGATAGATGTGATGAGAATTTTCCTTTTTAAAACCATAGATTGGTCTTACTCCTTCCAATGTGTTTAGGGTTGTAGAAGGTCTCTTGATTAATTAGAGCAATCCTAGACCTGGAATTGTTGTTCCCTAATAAACTAAGATTTCGACATACAATCCTACACACGTGCTTGACAACCACCGAGAAATCACCATCCAACCCTAATCTTGTTCCACCATATACATATTATAATTGGGTGGAGGGAGATGTGATCATTTACCAAAACAATTTACAATTTTGGAATCAAAACCGAACACTACCTCATTTGGAATTTAATACTAAATTAAGAATTGAAACCAGAATAAGAAAGAAGTAGAACATTGATTCATTTAAAGCACAAGAACTTAAACACAACACATAGGTCCAACCTACCCTCTTTCTGATCACTAAAATGAAACTACCCCTCCATGGATGGGGTAATCGAGATGATGCAGAAGAGGAGAGACATTTTAATGTAAAGAAAAATAAAAGAAAGAAATAGAACGATGCTGAAGAAGAATTTCCCCGAGTGTCCCTTGGCTTCCTCCCATCTCTAATTGTGGTTTCTAACTCCCTCCTCAGCATGGGTGATCTCCCCGTTATATAGGCCAAGGGGGTGCCATTTTCCGGTCTTCAAATTCAAGATCTTCATAATTCCTCATTAAGATTTCCAGCATATTCTGTCCATCGAAAGATTGACCATGTTCGGCCAATTTAATGGACGAAATTTGGGGTGGTTTATTCTTGAAAGCTCTTCCAAAATATATTTTACTTTTCATCACAAAGTTTCATATTTATCCTCAATTTGTGGTACGAGATATTATAAATTTAATTGGATCATTTATTTTGGATGAATGTTCCCTTTTTCCTTCCTCACAAGTTCAGCATCCATGGGCCACCTTAATGGTAGAAAATCATAAAGCCCTTCAACATCCAAACTACCCATTTAATATTATTTCAAATAAAATTGTAATCAACCAAATTTGAGGTGTGTAGACTGAGTTATGATTTATTCATTGAGGTGGGGTCCATGCGGTCTTCCAGAATAATTGACCACATTGATTGAATTTTTCGGACCCCTTAATGGATGAATTAAATTGTGGTCCAAACTCAAAATATAAAGAAACTAAATATATGAACCGAATAAAAAAATAATCACATCAATTGGACTTATATTTTAAAAGATATGTGTGAATTACCAAAGTGATTAAAATCTGTCAATATTTCCAAATTAAGCAGTTTTCCAATTTTAGCCCACAACACATCATAAATCCAAAATTAATGAAATTAACTCAACTTGTTCAATTTTTAGGGATTAAATCATTGAATTAAATATAAAAAATGATGAAAATATTATCTCTATCAATTCGCACACACTTAAACTATGCTTTCCCTCAAGCATAAAATCTCAACTTGGAATTCAAAGGGAACCAATGTTACCAATATTTAAATTTCAATGAAATAAATTACAACTATTATCAATGTCCAATCAAATCTTCCAGTTCCACAAAAAAATATCAATTTAATTTCCCATTTTTCAAAGAAATAATCAATTCATGCATTTCAATTTTCCTATTTTGAAAATGATGAATCTTGTCCTTTCATTCATACAAGCTTCTCAATTTATTATTATTAAACATGCCAAATCATGATCTACCTCTCTTTTGAATCTTTTCTCTCATCAGTCATGATACAATTAATAGTGGAGTTATGCTCATATCATGAGAACATGCTCCTTATCCATAGGCTTGAAAGGTAACTACTTTCCACAGTTTTTATGGACAAAACGAACATAAAATCATGAGAACTTGCAATAAAGGTTCAAATGACTCTGTGGCTTAGGGTTGGTGGGTAAATGGTTGAAATAATTTAAGGCCATAAGTAAGAGGTTTGACTCTTATGTACAATTCATGATTAATCAAGTGAAAAAACAGGATGAACCTCACTCAAATCCCCTTGAGAATGTGAATAAAAGCACCACCCCCTTTAAAGGACATGAGGCATGAGTCAATAAATGATTACAAAGTATGATATCATCCAAGTTCTCCCTTTTTTCGTAAAGCTCCAGAAATTCATAACTTTATTTTTCTCTTTTTTTAAAGCTCCAGATAGGTACAAATTTATTTTTAATTTTTATTCACTTTTTTATGGAGAACTGGATGAAATGAAAGAATCATAATGAAATGATAACTCATGCCCAATTTTCTAATAATACATTTACCAATATGATGATGCACACCTTACTCTACCCAAAAATGATATACATCCCAATGAACAGACATTAAATGACCTTCCCCCACACTCAAACTTGAAATATTCCTTCAAAAATACTAAAAGTGAAGGTAGGTAAGGGAATATCAGTCCGTAATGTGGCTTAAACCTATAAGGAAATTCATGGATTCTATGGGATAACGAAGGATAAATGTAAGGGTGGGTATCAGGTAAATATGTGGCTAGCCAATGTAGTGCCTCAATCATTTTAAATGTGTTTTTGCACAGTCATAGCTTTGAAAAGTTTCAATACAAGCTCTAGCAGGTGGCATGTCCTAAGATCACTCAAGAAATATGTTCAAGATAAAATAGGAAATATTTGGTCTAGAAATCCTCTAAGGAATGGGAATATGATATTGGACAATCACTCATGGAATGATTAATAATAACAAATTAATTCACATGAATTTCAGAAATTCAAAGAATGAAAAATGGAAGTGAAATTTCATTTACATGAATCAGTTAATTCCCACAAATAATGAGTCCTTATTTCAATATCCTTGCTTCACTTTAATCATAAAATTATTCATTTTAATCATTCAATCTCATTAACATTGAAATCTAAAACATGGAATCATCATATTCATATAAAACTCATGTCTCCTAGATAAGTCAAGTGAAACATGAATTCAAGCATGGCCATGCATTTTTTGATTAAATCTTTAAAAGACTAGAAATGTAGGGAATAAATTTGGATAATATATAATTGAAATTCTTACTCCCCTTTCAAATGGATTCTTTTCTTCCCGACATGTAATCCCACTACAGCTTCCTCATTAATGGACCTAAAATATAATAATGGAAACAATTGATAGTGCAAGACTGTTCAATCATGATGGTAAATGACTAAGAGGATAAGTGGATAATGGGGGAAAAATGTAGGTTGCCTCCCTGTAGCACATTTTTTTAATGTCGTGGTCTTGACTAAAAAAAATATTAAAATTTTTGAAAAATCCTAGACTACAAGATTCCCTCTCCCACACTTAATTGATGCAATGTCCTCAATGAATTTAAACAAAATTTTTTATGTTGGTTTCAAAAAGATGGAGAACTGCATTTAATCAAGTTTAAAATAATGATGCAACATGGTAGGTCTTCATTTGTATTCAAGGTGAAGGAGTGAAATCTCCTCCACTGGTTCTTGAGGTACGGTCCCATGGAACTTCTTCAGCCTCTGCCCATTTACAGTGAATGGGTTTCCTCCTTCCTTTTGAATCTGAACAACATCAAAGGGGAATACATGAATAACAGTAAAGGGGCCTTCCCATCTAGAGTGAAGTTTACCTAGCATAAGCTTAAGTCTACATTTAAAGAGTAACACGTGATCTCCAAGGTTGAAAGTTCTTGGTTGAATTATTTTGTCATGGCCCATCCTTGTTCTCTCTTTATAGATCATTGAGTTTTTAAAAGATTCTATTTTAATTTCCTCTAACTCCTAAAACTGCAATCTTCTTTATTTCCCATCTTTCTCAAGGTCCAGATTTATCTCTCTGACCCCCCAGTAGGCTCTATGCTCCAACTCCACAGGAAGGTGGAAACTCTTTCCATAGATCAATCTATAGGGACTCATCTCTATCAGTGTTTTGTAGGCCGTTCTGTAGGCCCATAATGTATCATCCAACATTTGGATCCAGTCCTTCCAGTTGGGTTTAATATTCTTTTCTAGAATGTATTTGATTTTTCTATTGGAGACTTCTGCTTGGCCATCTGTTTAAGGATGATATGGGGTAGATGTTATATGCTGAACCCCATAATTCTTTAGCAATGTTTCCATTTTCCTATTGCAGAAATGAGTTTCCTAATCACTGATGATTGCTCGTGGCATGTCAAACCTACAGAAAATGTTAGCCCTGAAAAAAATCAAAAACAACTTTAGCATCATCAGTTCTGGTTGATTTTGATTTCACCCATTTTGAAACATAGTCTACAACCAAAAGAATATATGAATTTACAAATGAAATTGGGAATAGTACCATGAAATCTATGCCCCATACTTCAAAAATATCACAAAAGGTTATTTGTTTTTTAGGAATTTCATGTCATTTGGATATGATACTAGAAAATTGGCATTTTTCACATCTTTTACAAAATTCATATGAATCTTTGAATATGGTGGGCCAGTAGAGTCCAGATTCTAAAACTTTTCGGGTAGTCCTCTGAGGTCCAAAGTGTCCTCCACAAGATAATTTATGATAATATTCAAACACTGATTCAATTTAACTTCTTGGAAATCATCTTCTTATGATTTGATCATTTAAAATTTTTGCATAGAAATGGGTCTTCCCAAATGTAAAATCTTGATTCATATTTAAGTTATATTGTTGACGAGAGAATAGATGAGAGGGTACCTGATATGTTACCAAATAGTTGACAATGTTGTCATACCATGTTACTTCACTGTTGATGATGTAGAGTTGTTCTCCAGGAAACTCATCATTAAGTGGGTTCTGCTTTGGGATTTCTGCTTCAGCGGTGTGGGGTAGTCGACTCAGATGATCAACCACTTGATTTTAAGTCCCCTTCTTATCTTTGATTTCCAAATTGAACTCTTTTAATAGTATCATCCATCTCACTAACTATTGTTTAGAATCCTCCCTTTCATTAAGTACCTAAGAGCTGCATGATCTGAAAAAACAACAACTTTAGTGCCCAGAAGATATGATCGGAATTTATCTAGTGCAAAAACGACTGCAAGGAACTCCTTCTCAGTGGTTGTGTAATTAATTTTTGTTTCATCCAAGGTCCTTGATGTGTAGGAGATGACTTGATTCTTGCTGTCAATTCTCTGTGATAGAGAGGCTCCCACTGCTTGGTTGGATGCATCACAAAGTAGCTCGAAAGGGTAATCCCAATTGGGTGGCTACATTATTGGTGGTTTTATAAGCCTTTCCTTTAATTCATCAAATGATTCCCTACATTCACAATCAAAATTAAAGTCATTATCCTTTAAAAGTAATCTTGAGAGAGGGAGAGAAATCTTACTAAAATCCTTGATGAATCTTCCGTAAAATCCTGCATGCCCTAAAAAGGATCTAACATGTTTGACACAAGTTGGATATGGAAAGGAATTTATTACATAAACTTTTGATTTATCAACCTAAATCCCATTTTGGGAAATTATGTTCCTCAACACTATCCCTTTTTAAACCATTAAATTGCTTTTTTCGAAATTTAAGACAAGGTTCTTTTCAATGCATGTTTTCAATACTTTTTCCAAATTTCCCAAGCAATGATCAAATGAATTTCCAAAAACTATGAAATCATCTAGAAACACCTCCAATAAGTCCTAAATGTGGTCCGAGAAAATACTCACTATACACCGTTGAAATGTATCTAGGGCAATGAGAATCCTGAAAGGAATCCTTTTGTAGTTGAATGTTCAAAAAGGGAAAGTGAAGGTTGTATTATCCTGGTCTTTTGGTGAAATTGGTACCTGCAAATATCCTGATAATCCATCTAAAAAATAGTAACAAGTTTTTCTAGATAACCTTTCAAGCATTTGATCAATGAACGGAATATAAAATTGGTCTTTTCTGGTAACTTGATTTAGCTTCCTGTAATCTATACACACTCTCTATCTGTTTTGTACTCTCATGGGTATTAGTTCATTTCTTTCATTTTTAATAGTGGTTAGGCCAGTTTTCTTGGGGACTACATGAATTGGGCTGACCCATTAAGAATCAGAGTTTGGGTAAATGATATCAGTTGCTAACAATTTCTCTATCTCTTTCTTAACAACCTCCATGATTGTGGGATTGAGTCTTCTTTGAGGTTGTCTAACTGGACGAGAATCACATTCTAAAAATATCCTGTGAGAGCGTACCTTAGGGTTGATTCCAGTAATATCACTTAAACTCCATCCTACAAATTTGACATTCCTTTTGAGAAGGTCAATTAGTGTTTGTTCTTGTGAATGGGATAGGTTATTGGCAATGATTACTAGAAATTTATCTCCTTCCATTAGGTAAGAATACTTCAAATCACAGGGAAAAGGCTTCAACTCTAAAAATGGGGGTTGTTCAAGGGATGATACTGCATTTAGGTTCCCTACTTCTAAGGTTGAATTTTCTGGAATAATCTCACTTCCTTTTAACAAATCATCGAAAAAATCAGATTTTACCACATCCTCCCACATGATATCAGAATTTTTTGGTTCATGGTGATTATAAAATTCAAATGAAAAGTGTTATCCTAATGATAAAAATTCATGAAGAATACCTGAGTCTTCAATTGGTTCCATACATTCATCACGGGAGATCGCATAATGTGAGTGATTGTTGGATGGATGATTCATCGTATCATGAATATTGAAGTGTACCATACTATCTCAGAGATACATGGTGAGTGTTCCTTCATCCACATTGATGATTGTCCTTTCTATTTTTAGGAATGGTCTCCCTAGGATGACGGGAGATTGGGCTGGTGCTCGGTCTTCCTCCATGGCAAGGACATAAAAGTCTGCTGGAAAGATTAATCCTCTCACTCCTACAAGTACATCTTGAACGACTCCAGTGGGGAAAATGGTGGATCTGTTTGCTAATTGTGCCACCACCTGAGTTGGTTTCAGTTCTCTGATCTACAATGATGAAAACACTGAGTGAGGCATCACATTTATCGAAGCTCCAAGACCACATAGTGCATCAGTAAAATTTAAAGAACTGATAGTGTAGGGAATAGAGAAAGTCCCTGGATCATGACATTTTTGTGGTATCGGTGGTGTGATCAATGCTGAGATACTTCTTCCTAAGATGATTCTTTCATTTCCATCTAGCATTTTTCTTTTAGTACAGAGATCCTTCAGAAATATTACACATTTAAGGATTTTTTTGATTGCATCTAGTAGTGGGATGTTAATATAAACTTTTCGAAATGTTTCCTGAACTTCCTGTTGAAGTCATTCTTCTTCACCCCTCTTTGAATCAACCAATGCTGATGGGAATGGTGATGGGATATCCTATTTCTCCCTTTGTTGTTTCTGTAATGGTGTTTCCAGTCTTTCTTTCCTGAACCTTGTTCTTTCTACTTTGTTGTTGACTCCATCTTTTGGTTGGACATGTAGAGCTTCAGGAGGTTCCCTGGATTCATCCTCCTTACATTTTTAGGTGGTGTGAGCTCTTTCCCGCTTTGGGTTGTTATTTCACTAACATTCTCCTTTGTATTGGGAATTGTTTGTGTATGAAGCTTAACTTGGTTCTTGGTGAGGGCATCCATAATATTTTCAAGTTGATCAGCTAGCTTGTCCATCTTATCTTCTATTCCCACAACTCTTGTCTTTAGCTGTTGATCTTAATTTGTCGGTGCACTTGTGGATGGTTGCTCATAATTCTTCCACTGTAAAGGTGGTGGTTGGAAAGTTTGTTTTTGTTGGAAGGGCTGCTTATAAGTTTGTTGGAATGCTATCGGGTTATGATATTGCTGCTGAAAAGGTTCTCTGACTTGGTTTTGTTGACACCCATACCCTGGTTGGGTTTTCGGTTGGTATTGCCTTTGTTGATAGGATACAACACAAATTTCTATCCCCTGCACTTCTAGACATTGATCAGTGTAATGAGAATTAGAAGAGCATAAACCACATACCTGATTCAGCCCTTGTTGTTCCTTTAAATGGTTCACAACTATTTTTCACACCAACCTGGTGAGTTCACCCATTTCATTCCTAATTAAATATACTGAATTAGATGTTCTTACCTCATGGATTCCTCGGGTGATCGTACCTTGAGTGCCAAAATACTGAGAAGTTTGTGCAATCTTTTCAATCAGAACTCATATATCTGTAGGTGATTTGTCAATGAGGGCTCCTCCTGACGAGGCATCTAGTAGATTCCTGTCATTTTCAATCAATCCTTGGTAGAAGCACACATGGAATTGGTCCTCTTCTATTTCTTGGTGTGGGAAACTTGCACAAAGATTCTTGAAACGTTCCCAATACTCGTATAGGGTTTCTCCAGTTGATTGATGTATGACATAAATCTCCTTTTTTATTGCAGTGCTCCTGGATGTTGGGAAGAATCTTTGTAGGAAACATTTTTTCAGATCTTCCCAGTCACTGATCTCCCCCGGTTGCAGATTGTAGAACCATTCCTTCGCTACTCCCTCTAGTGAGAAGGGGAATGCCCTCCACTTCACATGCTCTTCTGCGATGGATCAAGGTTTGAAGCTGGAGTAGACATAGGTGAATTCTTGAATATGTCGATTCGGGTCTTCACCTACAAGACCATGATATTTAGGAATCACTTGGATCATGTTAATTCGCAATTGAAAATCATTTTATAAGGCATGAATTGCAAGTTGATAATTTGGATTGAAAAATTGAGGTACGCAGATGTCGCGTAGGGTCCAGTTGGGATTAACAACCATTATTAAAGGTTCAAAGTCTTCACTCAATGTATCACCTGAATTTTTGAGATTTATTTCTTCAAAATCTTTTGGAATATTTATATTTCTCAATTTGGTTATTGTGCTCTAGATTTTTTGGATCGAATTCTAATAAATTTTTATTTGTACTACGGGTCATTCAAAAGAGATTTTTTTCAAAAAAAATTATTTTGAGGCACTGCCTCCTCAGCAACGACGCCAAGTTTGACACACTCTTGTCATGGGGAATGGTAAAACAATATTTTATTTACCTAAGTATAGTATATCAGTTGATTCTAGGTAGTATCCGAAAGAGGAGTGCACAAAAAACAAGGTTGTCACTTTTTGTTGGTTTTCTTAAAAATATTGGTTTTAATGAATTTGAATGACTATGAGAGAAACAAATAGCTGAAATTGATTGATTTTAACAAATGATAAAGATGGTGATCGGATTGGGTTTGGCTAGACCTAGTGTTGTGCCATCATGGTTTCCAAATTTTATATCTTCTACTTCTTTAAACTAGTAAGAGAGGGATTCATCTACCGAGTCCTCTCTCTCCCTTGGTTAAATATATGTGATGAGAATTTTACTTTTTAGAACCTTAGATTTTTCTATCCTCCTTTTAATGTGTTTAGGGCTGTAGAAGGTCTCTTGATTAATTAGAGCAATCCTAGACCTGGAATTTTTGTTCCCTAATAAACCAAGATTTCGACCTACAATCCTACACACATGCTTGACAACCGCCGAGAAATAACCACCCAAACACAATATTGTTCCACCATATACAGATTGAAATTGGGTGGAGGGAGATGTGATCATTGACCAAAGCAATTTATAATTTCAGAATCCAAACCGAACACTACCGCATTTGGAATTTAATACTAAATTAAGAATTGAAACCAGAATAAGAAAGAAGAATAACTTTGATTCATTTCAAGTACGAGAACTCAAAAACAACACATAGTTCCAACCTTCTCTCTTTCAGATCCCTCAAATTAAACTACCCCTCCATAGATGGGGTAAGCGAGATGATGCGGGAGAGGAGAGACATTTTAATGTAATGAAAAGTAAAAGAATAAAACAGAATGATGATGAAGAAGAATTTCCCCGAGTGTCCCTTGTCTTCCTCCCATCTCCGATTATGGTGTCTAACTACCTACTCATCATGGGTTAACTCCTCCTTATATAAGACAAGGGGGTTCCGTCCTCCGGTCTTCAAATTCAAGATCTTCATAATTCATCTTTAAGTTTTCTAACATATTATGTCCAACGAAGGTTTGACGATGTTTGGCCAATTTAATGGCCTAAATTTGGGATGGTTTATTCTTGAATGATCTTCCAAAATATATTTTACATTTCATCACAAAGTTTCAGATTTATCCTTCATGTGTGGTACGAGATATGTGAAATTTAATTGGAGCATTTATTCTGGATGAATGTTTCCTTTTTCCCATCCCACAAGTTCCGCATCCATGGGTCACCTTAATGGTAGAAAATCTTCTATCCCTTCAACATACGAACGTACCATTTAATATTATTTCAAATAAAATTATAATCACCCAAATTTGAGTTTTGTAGATGGAGTTATGAGTTATTCATTGAGGTGGGGTCCATGCAGTCTTCTAGAATAATTATCCAAATTGATTGAATTTTTAGGACCCCTTAATGGCTGGATTAAATCCTTGTCGAAAACCTAAAGATAAAGAAAATAAAAATATGAACCGAATAAAAAAATAATCACAACAATTGGATTTATATTTTAAAATATATTCATGAATTAACAAAGTGATTAAAATCTGTCAATATTTCCAAATTAAGCACTTTTCCAATTTTAGCCCAAAACACATCATATATCCAAAATTAATTAAATTAACTCAACTTCTTCATTTTTTGGAGATTAAATAATTTAATTAAATATAAAAAATGATGAAAATATTATCTCTATAAATCTCCCAACTCGATTTCAATATAGGCCCACCTTTTCATTTCCATAATTCACACGTAGAAGTACGTAGAGTTCTTATCTCGGTCTTTAAACCACTTGATTCTCACATCCTCTCTTGCCTCACATTCCTATATCAGAATCATACCCATAAAATACTCATTCCTAGTATAAATAACCCTAAATATCCATTCATCCCAATCCTCTTCAAGTTGCCTTTCAAGCCGATCAACATCATGCATAGCCAAATCCACAGCTTTGTTGGGTAAGTGGTTAACCTTCGACCACACAAGATATTTTCTTTAAGCCGGAAGAGTCTAAAGTGAAAGGATGAACATGTGTTCCCATGGATTGGGTCATTCTAGGAGGCACTCACAAGATCGTTATAACTAGAGTTTCTTTCCCAGTGAGGATAAAAGAGAAACAGAGCGGGATTCTCATGCCCGGAAGAAATAGAAATCAAGAGCAGGGAGTGATCCGAGATCCCACATGCCAAATGAATCACCAAGGTATTATGGTACACAAATAAGTCATTTAAGTTGGATAAGCCTAAATCCAAGAGACTCCAAGAACTCCAGTTCCCCTTTTGGTTGTTACACCACATGATATGGTCACCTGTGAATCCAAGATCCATAAGCCCCTGACCCTCCAAGAACTGGGAGAAAATAAGGCTTGCTGGCCTATTGAAAGGCCCAAGAACCTATGTATCCTATAAACCCTCAATTACATTGAATTACCCCACAAAAAACCAAGGTAGGTTTCCTGGATCAAACACATTAAGATCTCCCCATAGAGATTCCCTTTGATGAGAATCACATCTTTCATAGGTAAGGGAAACTAATAGAGTGCGACCTTGGGAAACCTCCACCATGATTAACTAGTCCCCCACAGGGGAGAGAATGATAGAAAAACTTCTATTTCAAAAAATACACATGTTCTTGTTAGTTGGTTCAGTATGCATGCAAACATGCAAGTTAATTTTCCTAGAGAACTCAGTGACTCTACCTATTGTTTTCTTGTGATCGAGAATGGAAATGATAGAGATCTTGTGTTTGGAAATCTCCAAGGTTATGAAGTCTGTTGTAATGTGAGACCCAACACCTTAGACATTCCATATAAGCATAGATTTCATTCAGATAAGAGGGATCTGGGACTTTCCACAGATTTAATGGCCTTTTCAAAATGTGAGGATACCCTCCCCTTTAGTTTCTAGATTGATATCGAGTACACACGCCTATGCTGTTTGACTTGGGCATGATAGAAGGGCTTCCAGAAACATGTAGCATAGAGCAGACTTTGTTCTTGATACCCAAGAGATATTGAGTCACCCATGAATGACTATCATCCTTCCATTTGACATCTCGTGTTGCAGGATCTGGTAAATGATCTGATTCAGAGAGAGGAGAATATCCATCAAAAGAGAATCCCAAAGGCACTATTTCCAAAGACCGTTCAGCCGGACCAAGACCACTTCGAAGAAAATCTATATCCTTTGGGTAGAAGTGGGAAGAGTTGGAATACTAGGGAAACTGATAATAAAGGATAATAGGGTACCAACCTACAAAGATAGACCAATCAGAACCAAGGGAACCAAGTTCCTAGATAGAACTTTGGATTCCACAAGCTTTAGATAAAAATGATTAACTAGGTCTGTAACCCTCTGGGAAGCCACCAGAACATCACCAGGAGATGGATTCATCTCTAAATTTCTTCCTGAAGGGTCCACATCAGGAGGGGCCACCCAAACACCAGAGATTTTTTCTATCGGATCCGGTCAACGAAGACCACCCTACCGAAGATGACGACACACTTGCAAGGAGTTCCCATGAAAGAGAAAATGGGAATAGAATCTCAAGAATATAGGTTAAGATGTTTATTGAGTCTAGTAGAGTGAGTCCTCCATCCAAAGATCAATCTTATCTGGAACTGGAAGGGAGAGATCCAGTTCCACATAGATATGGGATACATCAACCTCTGCATAGCATCTGGTATAGAGATCCAGACACAAGAATATGCCTAGAGAGTCTCCAATGTCTTTGATAAGACCTTAATTTTGAAAGGGAAGATGGAGCCTTGGAATAATGATCCACACTGCAACAAGGGGTGTCTCTCTCCCTTGGTGAGTGTCCATAGACCACCTGGAAAGGTTGAGGCTTCATCGACCCGAAGAATGAGGAGCCTTACACCACGCCTAGATAAAATAATCTTGCGATAGAAAGAAAATACATAAGGTTGGATGGGGGAGAATGGATATCTATACTATAAGGCAAAGACCCTAGGAACCCACAAAACACTGAAAATATTCCAGAGAGGGCTTAACTGCTCCAAAACGGGCTATCAGGGTGAGATGCAGGCAAGCTGAGGCCTCCATGAAAGCCGCAACAGGGAATTCTAGGATTATCCGAGAGACAACAAGCGATTACTATGGCCTTCCAATGAATACCGCCAGAAATCAGGGGTGACCTTCAAATGAACTACAGAGAGAGTCCCAAAAATATGTATAAGAACTGGGCCCATGGGAGGGAGCGTATAGGGGAATAGAGGGTGCTTGAATAGGATTTAGATCTGTGACCACAATGTCGGAGGACAAGGTAAAAAAATCTGATTGGCTATAAGAAGATCTAAGGTCAAAGGGAAGTGGTGTCGAGAGGGACATTACCGACCTAGAAGAAGAAACTGCAACAGTCGTTTTTTTTGGAAAAATCAATGATGCATGCATTGCATCCTCTTAAGCCTAAGAAGAATCCATTTAAATTAGAAACACAATTAGAAACCTTTTTCCAATTACTTCGGCACTCAAATTCTCAATAAACGTTTTTTCCACACTTAAAACATTCTCTATTACCTTTAAGACAATCTTTACAATGCTTCTTTCCACAATTTGAGCATAATGAAAGATTAATATACTTTTCACCATTGTTTTTTTATTTTCCCTTGACTTACATCTTCCATTTCTTATTAAAACCATGAGACTTATATGTAACACGAACTTCCATTTCAATCTTGATATCACAATGCACAATCTCTTTATAGCTACTAAATACTGTTATAGCTAATGCCCTTCGAAGACTTGGTTTTAACCCA
Organism: Viscum album; assembly: GCA_963277665.1. NCBI lineage: Eukaryota > Viridiplantae > Streptophyta > Magnoliopsida > Santalales > Viscaceae > Viscum > Viscum album. The sequence goes on along the minus strand of OY728132.1, from coordinate 585,293,818 downwards.
CTGAAGAATCGATCAACTTCACTTTTAGGTTGGATGATAAAACCTAAAGCATACCTTTCTAGTATTGAAAATTTTCCGCGTATGTACCAATAGATTCATCATCCTCTGGATTAATCTCAAGGAACTCATTTTCTATCTTTGTTTTAAGAATACGAGGGAAGTACTAATTGAAAAATAAGTTATTGAACTCATCCAATTCCATGGATTCAATTTCATCTTTCTACCTTGTATTGTTGATTAGAGTCTACCAATAGTCAGATTCACCTTCTAAATGATAGACAACCAAAATTACATTTTCATATTTTGAACAATAAAGGATGGAAAATATATTTTCAATGGTACTGATCCATTATTCAACAATAAGAAAATCATAAGTCCCACTAAAAGAAGGTGGATGTTGCCTCATGAAGGACTCAATGGAATGTTGTTCCATTCTCTACTTATTTAGAAGTCCTAAATGATTCATAGATTGTGTAAGTACAGAAATAATATTTTTCATTATATGTCCCATAACATTTGGTTGTTCATGAGGAAAATAATTTCATTTCCCAGTGCATTGATCATTAACATTATCACTTTAGGTTCCATCCATTGTTTAAAACCCAAAAAGAATAGAGTGAGAGAAAAAATCATTCTAGGAAAACAAAATAATCAAGTGGGAGAAACTTAAATCTCTAACATCTTTAATACTAGGTTATTCATGATTGTTAACATTATTCTAGGACTGTAACCTATAGTTAGAATTACCCTTAGATACATCCCTAGACCTTACTTAGAAATATATCTAGGGATCTCACTAATTTTTTTCTATCCTAGTTTCAAAAGGATTACTACACCTTCTCTTTGATACAAACTCTAACAACCCAATGATTTATGTACATGGACATTACATTACTTTTTTGTAATACTTAATTCATGAAAAAAATAAACACCCAAACACTATATTATTTTAGTGCTTTTTTAAATTATAAAAAATAAACAACTGCTTTACAAATCATCTACTTAATCTCCTACTTTATCCTTCATCACTAGAACCCCTTTTTAATACAAATTACTTAATACCCTTCTTCAAATACTGGGGGAAAATAAAACACAAAAATCGGTGAGCTCAAATTATCTGTAAGGGTTAGCATGGAAAATATCTTACAAAACATAAACATAAGATTGTAAAAACATGAACCTATCTTTTGAGAAAAAACATTCCACATTTAACATATTCCAAAATCATGAGTCATTAAATAAATCCTAGTTGTTCATAAGGAATAAATCATAATGGAATCATGAACCATGAGAAAATAGCATTGGTATAAAAAATCAAATTGGGGAAAAAATAATAACATAATATGATTTCAATGGTATCCAAGGAATTGTTTCCAAGACCGTCATAGTTAAAAAAGTCTATTACTAAACTGAGTTTACTTGTCATTCCAGCCATGTATTAAGGAACCTGATTTACTTGGCATTCTATACATGTATTATTGAACCAGATTTAATTTTCATTCTAGTAATATTTATCTAATGAGATATAAATCTTTAACCAATTCATTGGAGGGAGATATGGGTCTCACCCATATCATAATGAAATCATTCTTACATGTGCCAAAAAAAAAAAATCATTCATCATAGCATAACTCAAGAAATAAAAAAATGTTTCTTAAACATCAATCCATCATAACATAATCCATATAAAATAAATGGATTTCATAAAAATAATTCCATCAGAAACAAAATAAAATAAAATTAATAATAGGGATAGAAACATAACCTCATTTCATCTTATATGGAGAATAATTTTGATTAAACACTTGAACTAAATTCTTGAGGAAAATATAATTTTTTTCTTCAAAAACGTTTTCTTTTCTCAAAATGCTACGAAATTTTAAAAGAAAAGAATTTAGTTGAAAATAAACATAAAATAGTGTAGGGTAATATTCATTGAAATATGGTTTTATTAATATTTAAAAATATATTCATTCATTATAATTTAAAAAAACATTTTTCTTGTACTCTTGTCAAAAAAGTCAAAAAGTACCTCGTATGGAAAATGAAAGAAAGATTCCTTCCATACTGTTTAATAAAAATTTACTAATGGGTAAAATTCAATTTAAAAAATAGTAGCAGAATAGAAAAAATATTATATATTTATGAAACATGGACATAAATTATGAATATACACCAATAAATACTTACAAACAAACAATCTCAGATAATAATGAGATTGTCAAATTATCCCTTACCTTAGGTCTGATTTCTTCCATATGTGTTTGAAACACATGTATAGTGGGTTTAAAAATATTATTAAATTTTAACAGAATTATAATAATATTTATGATATCATATATGATTTACTTATGACTTTATATTACCCGTTCATTTATCAATTCCATGTTAAAGTAATGTTTTGGGTAATAATCATTTTATTTATCTTACATGTTTTGACATGTTATTCTTGATATAATTATTTAGATAGTGATTTAATTAATTAAATAATGTAAAACCTGATTTAAATATCATAATTATTAAGTATATAAATATATATAATAGATAGATAAGTGAAATGGAATACACCATTCATGGAGACGGTAGGCCGTAGGTACACATGAACACTGTTTCCGTTTCCTTATTGAATTGAATGGAAGCAATAAAATGGCACACACATATATATACATAAATCCAGTAGAATTATTATTTCACATATTTCATTACTATTTAATTTATATACTTTATAATCACTCTTTAATGGTTAATGTGGAGAATGAATCTAATCATGTCGTGGAGATGGTAAGTCATACGTACACACGAGCGACGATATCATTCACTTAATGGTTAGATGGTGTGGAATTGGATGGTATATTAATTATACAGAATAATTATATTCTTATAATCATTATTTAAATCCATTATAACCATCCTTATACACTTTTAAATTAATTATTTTTTAATAACAAAGTATACCATGGCATGGAGATGGTAAGCCATACGTACACACGCAAGGTGATATTGTTATTCATAGGATGGATAAAATGAGGTATAAGGTTGTACCACAATTATAATAACATATCAGAATATATAAGATACTGAATTTATTACTTTATTATGAGAATAACATAATAAGATGAAGTAGAAGAAGAAAGGAATTTTGAAAGAGGTGATAAAACAATTACCTCTTTTTTTGAGTATCTCATTTTGGTTTTCACAAAAGGACTCCTTAAGATGGATTTATGCCCAAAGGGTTTCCTCTAGAATGAATTGATAGAAGTTTGGATGAGACTTGGTAAGGGTTTTGCTGTTTCAAAGGGGTTTTGAGGTGTGATTAAAAGAGAAGGTGAGGTTCCCTTTTATAAGAGAGGGGAGTAACACCTTTGGAAAGTCTTGAAATATTAATATATTATAAATTTATTTTGGTTTATAATGACTCTAACTCATTTATTAGAATATAATATGAGTATGGGTCTCAATAATCTCAACTAATAAAATTTATAGGTGTTTTTATTTTATTTTAAATCTTATCATTTCAATTTATCCTCATATAATATATTTAATTTTATTTGTGGTAATAGTATTCTAAATATTAAATGGATATAAATGTTTACTTATGCGTTTTCAATTATGAATAATTAGATAATTTATGAAATTTTAGACCTTATAATTTTCAATTTGTAATTTTTAAATATTTTTTGTGATTTTTAAATAATTTAATAATACGTTATTTTTATAAAATATAAATAGTGTCAATTTTGACACTATTTATTTATTTGACATTAAATAAAATCCTAGCAGAAGATAAATTTGAACCAAAATATTTAATACACTTATAACATGTAATAATCACCTAAAATATTCATGGAGAACATTAATTAGTTCATCTTATATTTCTTTCAATATCTTTAAAACCGTTTATTTGATATTTCTATTAATAAAATAATTTCTACATCAAAATAGTGTCATCATTAATGATAATCATTTAATCTCTAAAAACAATAAATAAATTATCATGATTTATATAATTTCATTATATTTCTATAGACTATTTATGTTCAATTATTATCATGTTTATCACTATATTAAAATTATTACACTTATAAGAGATAAGAGAGTGACATGTTGTCACTTTATTTTGTTTTAATTATAATTACATCACTTTCATGGAAAAAAGTCCATTAAATGAATCAATTCAAATCCATAGGTGATATTGGTTGGATTCAATAAATCCAATTGGATTTTTTCAGGTATTAGGGTAATTTTATTATTTTTATCATATTGTTTGTTACTATAATTTACCTGATTTACCCTTAATTGTGGTGAATAAAAATTACCATAGTTACTATTAATAATTTCAAACAAAAAGAAACCTTTTAACATAATTTGGATCCAATGATTCCAAATATGGAATCGATTTTTTGAAATTCAAAACACATAAGTTGTAGTAATTAATTTAAAATTAATTCTTGTTGTTCAAACGAGAAAACAATTTTTTTTGTAAAGATCATCAAAAGGTTGATGTGCGTGTATATCTAATTTAAATTCAAAATTACTTCCAATGAATATAATTATATTAAATGATAAAAAAATAATATAATTAAACTTTAAAACCAATTAAAAATATAATCCAACTTTATAAATAAATTATACAAAAAGGCAGTTTTTAATTAAAATAAAGTATTTTACACTATTCATTAAAATATGAATTTCATCAAAAAATACCAAAATTTCAAACAAGTTAAATTTTGATATCCATTTTCCAAATAATATGTTTATTATGTTAAATATAATATATAAAATTGACAAAAACTATATTTAAGAAGGGTTCTCCATCAAAAGGTGGTAAATTTTTTTTTTTTTGAGAAATACATCTTTTATCCAAAAAATTGAATTTGTTATTATATTATATCTATAAATCATATAAGATGAATTTAACAATTGAAATTGAATATATTACATATATATATATTCCACTAATAAAATTTATAAATAGTGATTTTATAATTTTATAGACTCACTTATTTTCATTTAATTTTTTTTTTCAGAAAAACACATCCTTTATATTCAATTGGTTTTTATTTAATTTCCTACTTAATTTGCTAACCACATAATCATTATAAAAAACAATGTAAACCATATTTTCATAATTCAATTAACAATTTTCATTCCATCAATTCTAACAGTTAAGTGATAACTATCTTAATAATAGTTTGTTGTTCACCTATACTCGGTCTTGCGTGAAATGAATTATATCAAAAGAACTTGAAATTGAGTGTCACACAAGCCAAGAATAGTGTTTTTTATACCATAATCTAATACAGTGTTACATATAGCAGAATATAATCTTAGTGTATCATAAAATAGATGAAATTAATGAAATTTTAAAAAAGATTCTATCTCATAAAATCTCGGGGTGTTATAATAGCTGCCAAAACCATGTCATTAGTCAGGTATTTCTTCTCATGTGGTCAGAGTTGTCAAGAACCATAAGCCACTAAATGATTGTCCTGTATGAGTACACACCTAAGGCCCATACCTGAAGCATCACAATAAACCATGTATCCCTTACTAAACTCTGGTAAGATCAACATAGGTGCAGTAGTCAACCATCACTTCAACTCCTCAAAGGATGCTTGGCACTGTGGGATCCATTCAAACCTCACCCCTTTCTGGGTGAGTGTGGTCATAGAGGAAGTAAGAAATGATAAATACCAAATAAAATCCTATAATAATCTACCAGTATAAGAAAACTCTTGATCTTAAACACATTCCTCAGCTGTTCCCATGACATTACTGCACTGATCTTCTCAAGATCCACTAAAACCCCTTTCTATGAAATGGTATGGCCCAAAAACATCACTTATCTAATCTAAAATATATACTTTGAAAGATTCAAAAAAAGGTGGTGATCCCATAGAGTGCCTAACACAATCTTCAAATGTTTCACATGCTCTTCCTTAGATCCAGAGTTAACCAGGATGTCATCCACCAATACCACAATAAATGAGTTGAGATACTGGTGAAACACCCTATTTATGAGCACCATAAAAACCAATGGAAAATTTTTCAATCCAAAAGTCATGAAACAATACTCAAAGATTCCATAAATACTTCGTAAATATGTCTTTGGGATATCCCCTTCTCTCACCCTGAGCTGTTGGTACCTCGAACACAAGTACACTTTGGATAACCACTTTCCCCCCTTTATTTGGTCGAAAAAATTGTCAATCTGGATAAAAGGGTATTTATTTTATATGGTTTACTTATTCAACTTCTGTTAATCGATGCACAACCGAAGAGATCATTTGGCCTTCTTTGTGAATAATACTATGGAATCCCAAGGAGAGATGCTCAGGAAAATGAACCCTTTGGATTCCAAATCATCCAATCATGCCTTTAATTCCTTAAAATCAGTGGGGTCCATGCGATATCAGGGAGGAGATATAGGTATTGTTCTCGAAACCAATTTAATTGAGAACTCTATGTCCCACTCTAGTGGTAAGTCCAAAAAATCATTTGGAAATACCTCTAGGAACTCATCCACTATAGGAGGTAATCCACCTTGAGGAGCACCACCACCACCATCCAGCACGACCAATGATAACTGATAAGAAAGAATTTCAAACTCTGGAAGTGGAGGTCCCACACAACCTGGCTGAGAATCCCATCCCCCAAGAAAATCGTTATAACTCCCATCAAGTTCCATAAAACCAACTTGTCACCGATAGCAATCGATATGTGCTTCAAATCGCACCATCTAGTCCAGGTCGAGGATCATATCAAATATGTCCATATCTAGGACCAAGAAATACCTTTCCATATCAAATCCTGACATAGAAATCACACACTACAAACACTTAAGGTCTTCATCCTTATTCTTACCCAATGGTGTAAAAAACTCCATTGAAAAAGAAAAGAGCTCGTTTGGTAGGTTCAACAGATTCACTAGATGGTAAAATATAAAAGAGATAGATACACCAATATCAAATAAAAATATAGCTATATAAGATACAATCAGAATGGTAGCTCGAACAGTCGAAGGTCCTACATCAAATACCACTAGTGCCTGATACACATCATGCAGATTCCTAGTCGCTGCTTTAGAATGACTGCTCGACTGTGGCTCTACCCTGATCTGGCTCAGTCCAGATAACGATATGGTCCTACTGACACGACCACCAAACCATGATCCTATCATAATAGTTGTCTCCAACCGAACTAACCCTCCCCTGGAAGTCACATATCATACCACACTTTGATAAGGGTGTGTCGCCCTGCAAAACCATTACAGGTGCCCCATAATTCCAAACAGATGGCATGTACTGGGGGGTTGAAGTAATGTAGGCTTGAGGTATCCTGCCTTCCTACACTGATGGAACAAGATAGAACCTTCAATAGAAGCCACAAATGAAGTACTAATAGAAGTATGGCATGAGCTTCCACCACCCTTATTCCATTACTCATCATGCTTCTTCTTCTTCTCGGATGAACTGCCACTGCCCATAGTAGAAAATGCTCCATAAAACCCAGAATTTCTTTTCTAATCAATCTCGACCATACAAGTATGATAAAAAACATCACTATAAGTTCTCATATTAATCAAGAATAACTAAGAGTAAATTTCTAGTCACATCCCCTTCTCAAACTTCTGAGCTTTTAAAGATTCATTAGAAAAAATCTCAAGTTCATACAACCCTAAATCTGCTAAATGGTTTCCATATTCCCTTACTATCCAATTACCCTAGGAAAGGTCCATGAACTCCCAGAATCTAGTATATTCTAGACCTCAGAACAGTACTAATCAATGAAGATGGTATTAAAATCCTTCAATTTAATTTTCTCATTCTTTCAAATTTGATGCACTGATTCCCATGACCTGTAAATGGGTCCCTCTAGTAGAAAATAGTCACATTTCACCCTGATCTCCTCATATGTGTCAAAGAACTCGATCATAAACTCTATCTTCTCGATCCATTCCTATTCCTATTGGGTTTTGAGATACCTTGAAATGAAGGGGGTTTATTCTTTAATAACTAATGTTATTTATTCAAATTAGGACTAGACTCATCTGTTATAATTGGAGAAGTAGTAGGATCAGGAGTCACTCATTGTCCCAAGGCTAGAATAGTCTGGACTACAGCTTCTACTGAAATTTTATTGAGCAGAGAGGGTTAACTCTCTTTGCTTTCTCTCATGGGTGTAAGTGGGGTCTTCGGGGAGGCATGCTGCTGTAGGATGCAACAGTCACATAAGAACATTATTAATAAATAAGGCCTGAAAAATAAAACATCATCAAGAACATTAAACTTTAGAAAACCAAACATTCAGAATCAATACAATGACCAAACCACTTATCACCCTCTTGATGTCCATGTACAGTCTGTAGCCTACACGTTCCATCTGGAGGAGAGATCAACAAGGATCTTGACATCCCATGGAGACTTGAGGTCTGTCACGAGGTGTACTGGCAAGGAACCCTACTCACAACCAAAAACCTGTGTCCCGATAGTCCAAGCTCCAATCTACCATAACTATTTTCATGAAACAAGACCCAAAAGTGTGAACCTACTCTGATACCTTTTTTTCATGTATGAACTCGGGTTTCCATTCAACTAATTCCCAAACCAGTTTGTGGTAAAGACCGAAGGTCTTTCCCAATCCCCATGTGCTAGAACAAGTTCCCATGTAACAAAATTTAAATCTGGAAATGATTTATTAGAATATAAATAAATTTAAAACAACGAAAAAAACTGGAAGTTATAACCAAAAAAGACATTAACCAAAACTCAAATTTGAGTTACATATTTAAAATAAAATATTAAAAACAGCTACCACTAAGTAGGGTAACCAAAAACCAACTCCAATACCACCACCTAGAAAGAGGAACCACCCTCAAGCCATCTCCACAATGTTGCACCTATAAGGATGACTAGAAACCCGAGCCACTATCTCCAAAAGAATTACACTTACTTGTATTGAACATAACCGAATATACTTACACCCAACGATGTAAGTAGGGTGTGAGATAACTCCCAATAGGACACCGCTAATAAAAGATTCCACGTATAAATATTTAACGATAAATACATTTTCAATTTTATTTAACAATAGAAAAGAATTAAATTCTTGGAAATTTTTTTAATGAATATAGATTTAAGGAATATAACTTTAAAGGAATGAAGTTTTTAAATAAAAACTCTTTTGGTTTTACCGTATCTCAAAAGTATCACCATATGCTAATGATGTATGCAAATAAACCAAAGCACACAAACTATTGGACAGGCCCTATAAGTACTAGAAAAAGGTGGCACCCTAGAAAATTGATTCTCAGTGAAAGTGTTATAGAAACCACAAAAACCTACATTCTCATGCGTGTGCCACTAGTAGGGGACATCCCAATAACCCTATAGGTCTCCCATTATCATCCAAAAGTTTCATTAGTGTTATAGTCATCAATCCAACTAAGTGAAACTGGGCCAATTCCACTTTTATATCACTAGCACAGTAGTCCTAATCCTCCCACCAAGTCCCCAGGCTTCCCATTAGTGGTTAAGTGGTTCGAAGTTAATATCACAAGTCATATTAAAATAAAAAACAAATGAGGAACTACATATAACCAAAACTACACTTTCACACACAAATTCAATTTTCAAATAATATAAACACAAAAAATCTTTCAAAACTTAATCTTTATCACATACACAATCAAATAAACCAACTACATAGTTAAAAATACCATTTCAATGATTAAAAAAACCACTATAAAATTTATTAAATAGTGTTAAAAATGTTTTACAAGACTCAAAATACCAAAAATCACTGAAAACTTCTTTTATAACAAAACAAACACTAACACAATGCCAATACAAAAACTTCATCCCTTTCACATTTTAAAAAATTAACAACATAATTTATTCAACACTAATAAATAATTCAACATGGGTTTTCACAGATAAATTCACCCATATTGCATAAATGTGATAATAACAAAACAATTGCACATTAAAACCAAAATAAAACCAATTTAACACCTTGAAATTCAATTAATAAATGTGATAAATTAATTAAATACGAAACTTAATTCATCAAGGAATACTTATACATGGAATCACCTACCTTGATGTAGGAAAACTTCAGAAATTTGGTGCGCAAAATTCACTACATTCCAACCTCAACTAAAATGACACAATTAGACATAAAAATAAGATATCCAACCATTTATATCAAAATAGAACCAATATCCACAAAAAAACCTAACCTAACAACCTCCCAAATGGAAGAAAAAATTGATCGAAGAGGAACACAACTATGACGAGGGTGTGGGAGGCTAGCTGAGCAAGGAAGAGGGTTGTTGAATGTGTGTCAAGCTGGCTGTAGCCTTACCGAAAGGGTCATGGTCATGGGGTAGCAAACAGAAAAGGGAGGCATGTTGTTTCAACATAATATGGTGTAAGTAGAGCAATAGGGGTAGTGTGAGACCAGCTCGTTGGGAAGAAGGAGGGGTGTAGGTTTGGTTCACCGAAGGAGGAGAGGAGGGGCGCCCGTTTGGAGAGGCCAAGGGTGGGAGGAGGGTTAGCCATGTTTAGGGTTAGGGGGGACTGTGTGTAATGAGGGAGAGTGGGGGAGGAAGAGAGGAAGGTGAAAAAGAAAAAAATGAAATAATAAAATAAAACAAAAAAAAAATTCTTTGAACAACTTAAAAAAATAACAACAATAATTATCAATTATAATAAGAACAATGACGTTAAAATTTCTATAATAATGTTAATAAATTAATAAGAAAATATCCTAATTAAAATATTGATGAAATAATAATAATAATAATAATAATAATAAATATACTAATCTTAATAATAATAAAAAGAATATTTTTATTAGAAATTTTTTAAAATAATTTAATTTTACTTTTGCGTTTAATTTATTATTCATTTGGTTAATTAATTAACTAACCATACACCAGGCAGGCTACATGGTGCTTTGAAGAAGCCACATAACTTCGACCGTGTCCTGTGCGTGCCCCAGACATTGCAAAGTCAAAATGCTCATTTATCAGCAAAAGCAAAAAAACTCAAATCTAGCCCAACCCCAACCTCAACAAAAAAATTTAATGTTAGATAAAATTATAAAATAAAAAAAATTATTACTAAAGTTTGATGTCTAGGTGTGACATTTTTTGATCTAACCCTTATTTAGACCATTTAACTCTTACTGTGATAACTTGTGTTTTTACTATTTGAGGGTTAATATTTTTACTTTAAAATTACAAAATAATAATAAATGTTTAATGAATGAAATTTTCAACTTTATACCAATCATGTGGATTAATTATAAATTTTTATAAATTTTATACTATTTAATAAAATATTATTTGTTTTTAAATTTCATTAATGTCAGTTTTGACACATTTCATTACTTGACTTTTTAAAAACATCATAACTACAAGATATATTTGAAAAAGCTCTTTTAAATAACCAATAACATGTAAAATTAATTTATAAAATTATTTGATTAAATTAATTATATAAAATTATATTTATTTTAATATTTTGAATATCATTTATTTAACATGTTTATCAATTAAACAATTACTACATCATCATTGTGCAATCCTTTAATTTTAGTTATTTTTCCCAACAAATTTAAAATAAAATATCATGATTAATATAAAAATTTTATATTTCAAGTGAATAGTTATAGTTGGGTATACTTTCTTAATAACTATATATTAATATTGTAATTCTTATTAAAATTATGAGTATGAAATATTTTACATTTCTTAAAATAGAAAACTCTAAAAGGCTTAAAGTCATCCATGTGGCTCCAAGAGACCATTATATCAGCCCAATGATGGTTTTGGTCGAACATAACTCATAAAATGGAATTAGGAAATATTTAAGGGTAATTTTATAATATTTATAATATTATTTTTACCTTTGTTTACCCAATTTACCCTTAACTGTTGTAATAAAGAAAGTTACTAAAGATACTATTCATATTGTCCAAAAATAAAAAGAACAAATTTAATAATTTGGAACCTATGATTCAAAATATGGAATCTATTTTTCAACCCTCAAAACACATAATGGGATAAAATTAATTTAAAATTAATCATGTAGTCGAAACGAGAGGACAAGTTTTTAAAGTGAAAACCCTCAAAATATTGAAATGTTTTTATATTCAGATTCAATGTGAAATTAATTCGAATGATATAAATTGAAATACACTATATAAAATTGATATAATTATACTTTAAAACAAATAAAAAATAAATTTTAACATTATAAATTATTTATACAAGAAATCTATTTCTAATTAAAATTTAGTAATTTCCACTATTAATCAAAAAATGAAACTTATCAAAAAAATACCAAATATTCATCCTAAGTATATTTTTATATTCTTATTTCAAAGAAAAATATTACATTTTCAAATATAATTTATAGAATTGTCAAATACTATATTTAAGGAAAGTGCACCATCAAAAGGTGGAAAACAATCTTTTTATAAAAAATACAGCTTTTATGCGTAAAATTGGATTTGTTCTTATATAATTTTTAGAAAAAACCTATTATTAATTAAATTCATTACAATGTATAATATATATATATATATATCATTAATATAATTCAAAAAGTGTGTTTTTTTTATTTTATTGGTATAAAACACATTTATACACATCAAAATAGTTTTTTATAAAATGATTTCCTTTTATTTTAAAATGTATTTTTTTTAATTTATAAATAATTTCTCACCAAAAAATTCATTATAATTAAATTTTTAAAAAATATTTTCATAATTCCATTAATCATATCCAATCTCGCAATTCTAACAGATAGGTTATAATGGTAACATTTAAATAATGTTATTTAGTTGTTTGTTTAAGATTTATGTGATGTTTCATGTATGCTATCAAACATAGTGTTTCCTTAAAAAAATATTGGATGTTACAAGGAAGAATGTTCATCTACATGGGTACTTGTGGAAACTCTAACACTGGAAAGAAGAGAAAGAAGGAAACCTAATTTTATGGAGTCTGAACAATAAATAATCCATGTAATGGATTGGTTACCTTTCCTCTACACCTGAGTAACAAGCCCAGATGTTTATAATATAGTTAGTTAGATAATAAGTAGTGATATTCTATGAATCACCCAAATGATGTTACAACATTAATCAAATTATAAATCATTATTTTTATTTCCCTAATATTCCAAAGTTTGCTTCTAGAAAAAACATTTATGTGTCTCTGGCATCTAATTATTTTAATGGGAGATCACATTAAAATAGTTCTCATCTTTAGAAGTGAACAAGCTAGGGTGATACCATAAACACTTTGACTCCTCAGACAACGCAACTATATGAGGGAGGAAATGAAAAAGGAGGAATGTATAATTGGTTTTATGTTGATGATTAGATTATCATGTATGATCACTCAGATCCTTTAACTATATGAGGTATTATTCTTATTTACACATCTCATATGCAATTTGTATTTGAAAATGTTGCATTCCAATATTTTATTATTTCTCATGGAATTAATCAAATAGGTTTTCATATATATATGATTCCACATGTGATGATTATATAGACACCTATTAGGCAATGTGAGTGCATAAGATTTAAGTGTGTGTATGGTTCAATAACTAACAATAGAGTCCAGTTTATTTTTGGACATTCTAGTTATAGACATGGATATCATTGAATTAATCCTGTGAATCTATTGGTTAGTTTATTTCAAGGATCATATCAATTTTTATTTATTATGAGGGAATTTTACTTCTCCCGATGGAAGGGTACATCTCATTAATGGAGTCTTGGATGTGAATTTGGAAAGAGTAGGTCCTTTAGCATCAATGGTTGGAACTATTTGTTATTAATTTATCGTAATAAAATTTGGAACTAATGATGTAATTAAGACTAGTAATTTTCTTACCATTGCGGTCCAATATATTTATGTATTTCCCAAAAATTTCATTGGTTTTCCCGCATAAAGGGAAGTGGAATTCTTTATTTATCTATGTACATGAAAAAATCATATTTCTCTTCCATTATATAGAATATCACCAGTAGAATTGAGGGAATTGAAGGATCAGTTGGAGAAATTTGAAAGTCTATGTTTCATAAAACCTAGAACATATCTATGGGATGCACCAGTTTTCATTGTAAAGAAGATAGATGGTTCACTATGATTTTGTGTTGAATATCATAAAATAAATTATATTATAATAAAGAATTGATATCATCTTAAAAAAAATTGATGTTATTTTGGTAAATTGAAATGAGATCAATGGTTCTCTAAGATTGATCTATCGTTTGTGTATCAGCAACTCTAAGAGAGAAAATGGATATTTGAAAGACAAGTTTTAGTAGCTACTAAAATCATTATAAATATATGTTTATGCTCTTTGGTTTAAAAAATGGACAAAATGTATTCATCAAATTTATGAATTAAGTCCACCAAAGGTACCTAGATTCCTTCATTGTGGTATTTTTGGACAAAATTTTGGTGTATTATCTAAATCAAAAAAAGACCATGAAGAACATCTAGATAATATATAGAGTATATTAAGAGAGAACTGATTATATGTAAAATTAAAAAAATGTGATTTATTGATATAATAATCTCGCTTTCACAGGCATGACATTTATAAGAAAGGAATATTCATAAACCCTTAATGGATAGATGTCACTATCTCTTAGAAACCACCAAATAACTACTTTAATATACATAATTTTCTACCATTATCATTTTAATATAAACACATAATTTGTAACTTTTTGTGTCTCAAACCTACAATGAAATAACTAATGATAAAGGGAAATCCATTCCATTAGAGTGATTATTTTCAGAAATCCATTTTGTAGCTCATGTCTAAGATCACTTTAGCTATTAATATTATCTTTCAAGATCTTTTTAAAGGTTATGTGGTCTCTTTTGATGTTTCTAGGTCGAGACTCAGTTTTTTTCTCATTCAAGGAGATCATTTCATAGAATATGGATCATAATAGTTGTGAATTAATGAAAATAATTATCTTATCCATGACTTAGAGTTATCTATCGTGGTTCATGATTCATAAATATAGAATCATTTTCACTTTGGTGAGAAGTTCACCATGTTCATAGATCATGAATTATCGAAACACATATTTTCATAAATATATTTAATCATTATACAATTACTATGGATGAAATATCTTCATATTTTTAACTTAGAATAGGGTTATACACTGGAAAAAGGAAATTCTATTCCTGATTCTTAAAACCATATGTTATATAATGAATTAGGAAGATATTATTATGGATAGTGTCAATTTATAAGTATTATTGTTGATATGAATTTGGATTTCACTGAGCAAAATTAAATCACAATCTTATTTGTAGTGAATCTCATGTTTGATTTGGTTGAGAAGACCAAGGATTATAAATGATTAGAGACTAATAACATTACTATTAAGTCGAAACATAATGTTGGGGATTCCATTAATGGATGAAAATAAGATATGAGATCAGTGTTTCATTTTTGAGACCAGATAGTTGTTCAACCACGTTTTCAAGAACAACTTATTTATATTAATAACCATTCTAAGAAGGAAATTCATCCAGACAAATAAAATATATATAGGGGTCTGAGAAAACATTTTTAATGGTCAATTATGAAATAAAGTGTGGTTGATTATGTGATAAAATGAAGCACTGGTCAACTAGTAAAGGTTTATCATCAACAATTAGACGAGATGTTTCAATATATACCTCTACCTATGTGAAAATGTAAGAAAATCACTAGGGACAATTTCATGGTTATACCAATAACTATTCAGTTGCATGCTTCAATATGGGTGATTGTAGGTCATTTCATGTAGTCATCATATTTTATATTAATATGTAAATCCAATACGGTAGATAACTTAGACAATATCTATATTTAGGAAGTGGTAAAATTTAATTGAATAACTTCTCTGATCATCTTTTCCCAAGATCCCTGTTTCCGTATTAGGGTTTTTCCATCTTTTCAGTATGCGTTAGGTATACTGTTGACCATCATCACAGTGTATCATCCTCAAATAGATGGGTATTGAGAACTAATAGTTCAGACACTAGAATATATGCTCAAATCCAGTGTTATGGATTTTGGTAGATTATAGGAGGATCATTTTCCCCCTTGGAGCTTTTGTATAAATATATTTATCACAAAAAGATACATATTGATATATTTGAATAATTATATTTCTATCCTTTTTGTTACCTACTTTGTTGGTCAGAGACTGGAAAACCATCACTTTTGGGACCTAGCCTTGTTTATAAATCAATGAAGAAAATTTGTTTCATTATGAAACATATGATTTTGACCCAAATTCATGAATATCATTTTACAAATCATCATTGATTCCCTTTATCCTTTGTGGCGGGAGACCATATAATATTGCACGTATCTCTAGGGATGTAAGATTATCGATTAGGTAAGAAAGGAAAGTTTTATATTTGGTATGTTATACTTTTTAAGACATTTGAATAAATAATTTGTATTTATTGTTGATTGGATTTACCACTATGGTACAATTTGTGTCATAATGTCTTTGTTGTATCTCAACTAAAAAAAACATCCAGATCATATCCATTTGATTTGATTGGATCATGTTGATCTTAAACAAGATGCTATATTTTTTCAAGACTTTATTTATATCTTATAAATAAAATATAATTTATCGTTTGGAAAAAGTATTCAATTGGTTGAAGTACTATGGAAACATTGTAATATTTAAGAGGATACATGGGAATGTGAGAAAAATTTACTAGAGAAATATCTATAACTATTCCAAATCACTTCTAATATCCGTCTTTCTAGGTTTGTAAAGATTAATGGTTAGGAGAATGTAACACCCGCAGTTTGGGTAAATTCACCCATTTTTTATCTATTTTAAAGTTATATAATGTTTGGGTTCCATTCCAGGAGTTTCTAAACAGTTTTGATATGTATATATGTTTTTAAGGGTTTACTATTTTATATTGGTTAAGGGAAACAATACATCTTCTCTAGAAAATCACGCAAGGGAATATGGTAGTTACTGGGTAGGTGCACATTTGGAACATGGTTTGCTAAAACCGTACAAAAAACCATGAAATTTGGGAATTTTTGGGACATGGGTATATTTCAAAATTGGAACATAGTTTTTCAAATCGTGTGACCCAACTGTGAGGCATTATTGTGTGGCCTTAGGTTTTTTCTAGTAGCACTCACATTTTTTCCACATGGTTTGTTAAACCGTGAAGCCTAACCATATAATGGGATTAATAACACCCTAAAATTTTATTCTTATCCCTATTATAACTCAAAAACTCTCATTATTTCTCCTCTAACCCATGATCTATATTTTCATTGTTCCTCTAGGTTATTTTTGGTGATCTTTTTCATCCAGAGACTGATTTCAATGATTATTCATTTATCAGACCTAGTAGATTGAAGTTAAGATACCCAATATTCTTGATTCTATAGATCTGCTCATTTCCCATGGAATATAACCTTATATTATAATTTTTATAATGAGATATATTATACCCGACATGTTTAAAAAAAATTCTATATATTTTGGAAAGAAAGTTAATAAGTCCTGGATATGTGAAATCATGAATAATTTATTCGTTTTCTTTAAGATTCATCATGAGGTAGCTGGATTATCTGTATTCTTAAATTTTTCTTGTACATGAAGGTTTATTTTTTTAATAATTGATTTTTTGGGATTTGAATGAATAATTTGGATGATTTATTTATGTTAATCCTCATGTTTCTAGGGTGGTTTGGGTGAAAAGTGTTCTAAAAAAATTCAATACCAGTTGTCGCCTCATCATTGTGGATTTAGACGATAAGAGTAACATATCATGAATACATAATGTGACATCCCACTTGAAATTATTAATCATATTATGTTTGATTATTATTGTAAAATTTTCTATCACGATTTTTTTTGATGATTTGGAATATCCTAGATCACAATTTAATAGTTGAGTGGTAAATAAGTGGTACATTTATTTTGACTATAGAGAAATGGAATTGGATATATGATATAGAAATCCCAATTAAGAGGGAATAGAGAATAAGATTTCACATGAAACAGAGTTGAACCAACATATTGTTCATAGTATGGTATAATAATTTCAAACTATTGATAAATTAAATTAGATAAATGAACCATGATTTGTAGATCATTATATACAGTTTTGGAAAAAGAATCCACCAATATTTTATAGGGATTTGAAACCTGAATAGGTATATGTGTGTCATAGAATAATGAATAGGATCTTAAAATTCCTTGGAACCTAGTATGATATAAAGGGGTAGATAACTATATACATGTTAGATGATATCACACACCAAAGTTATGATTTATCTATATAAGTTGAAATCTATCAAGGTCTTATGTGGGAGGGATTTGAAGAATTTTTTAACAAGTAATTATATGCTCACAACTCTAGGATAGACATACCGACATATTTATTTTGTCTTATGAAATAAAATCTATCAGTGATGCGATAAGAATATAATCTTATAAAGTTATTTTTTTATCACGATTTTTTTCTAGTGAGTCCTTGAAGAAACATATATTCAAGTTTGATTATTCCTATACTTTTTTTCTAAGATAAATAATATAGGTATTAGTTACTAAATAGACATGGTTAATATAGTGAAACTAATTTAATGGGATATTATTGGGAATCCTACAATAGGAAACAAGTTTTTTCTACATGGGTATAGGTGGGAACATTAATGTTGGAAACAAGAGGAAGAGGGACACCTACTTCCATAGAGGTAGAACATCATAAAATAAATCCATTGGATCAGTTAACATTCTTCCATTCCCAAGTAACAAGTTTATATTTGTTTAATGTGATATTTTTTATAAAAAGAAACATGATTATATAACACCACCCAAAGTGTGTCACAACTATAATCAGATTATATATCAGTGATTTTATTTATCTAATTATCCATATTTAGTTATTTGGAATAACTATCATGGGTATATGATACCATATGATTCGACTGGGAAATAATTTCAAAATAGTTATCATTTATAGAACCTAGTAATCCATGGTGATTCCAAAAACTCCCACTCCCTATAAAATACAATTGTTGTAGGGAAACATGGAATATAGAGGAATGAGTAAGCAACTATATACTAGTAAGTAGATTATCATATATGATCAATAAGGTCCTTAAGCTATATGTGCCATAATTCTTATTTACTCAACTATTACGAAAGTTATGTTTGATATTTGCTCATCCCACACTTTTATTACTTTTTGCAACATTAATCAAATAAGGTTGTGTATATAGTTGATACCACATGTGATGAGTATCTAGATACCCCCAAAGAAATGATAGTGTATAGGATTTAAGTGTGTAGTATGTTCAATAACCATCCATGAAGTCTTGTTTTTTTGGGACTTTTCTTCTATGGACATGGATAATTTTTACTTAATATTTATAATAGATTGGTTAGTTACTTTGGAATCCCATATCTATTGTTATGCAAGGAGAGTAAATTTTACATGTCTTGATGGGATAGTTAGTCTATTTAAAAGTTATTGGGATATGAATACTGTATGGGAAAGAAATTTATCAATAATTTATGGGACTATTTTTTATCAATTTATATTAGTCACGTTGGGGAGTAATTATATAATTGAGACTAGAAATTTTATTAACACTGTGGATATGTATCAAAATTTATTTTTTAAAATTTTCAATAGTTATAGCCTAAAAAGGGAGTGTAATTTCTGATTTGTCTCCTTTAAGGGTAAAATCTTATTTCACTTTCACTATATAGAATGAATCCACTAAATATTAGGGTATTGAATCTATAGTTGGAG
Organism: Viscum album; assembly: GCA_963277665.1. Lineage (NCBI taxonomy): Eukaryota > Viridiplantae > Streptophyta > Magnoliopsida > Santalales > Viscaceae > Viscum > Viscum album. The sequence goes on along the minus strand of OY728132.1, from coordinate 585,273,969 downwards.
GAATTTGAACGTAAAAGATTCATAAGACCTAGTACATCACCTTTGGCTACTTTGGTTCTTTTTTTAAAGAAGGAAGATGTTTTTCTAGGAGTATATATTGATTATTTTAAATTTAATATTGTTATGATAAAGAATATATATCATATTACTTTAAAAGATGATCTATTTTTTCAATTAAAAGGATCCTAATTGTATTGTAATACTGATCTATGGTTCAGGTATCACTAACACTGGGCGAGGACAGAGGATATTATGATGACTAATTGTAAGAGTTTCTATGGTCATTATGAAAATATGGTCATGCCCTTTTTGTGTTAAAATTTAACTAGTAGTTTCTATGTAATTGAAGAATAATTTCTTTTAAAGGTACAAATATTCCATCATTGAGGTATTTGTGGATAATATTTTTGTGTGTTCTCAAACTCAAAAAGACCATAAAGAATATTTAGAGATTGTATTGTGAATATTTTTAGAGAATAGTTTATATTAACTTTTTTATAAATTTTATTTCTATATACAAGAAGTTTAATTTTTTAGGAATTTGATTTCTATGAAAGATATGTTAGTAGAACTTGAAGAGATAAAATATGTTGTCTTTTCGAAATAATTTAATAAATTATTTGAGATATTTAGATTTCTAGTCATACATAAGAGAATGAGGAGTAAAAATAACATGTATAACATATTTATGTTTCTCTAAATTATAATATTATATTATTTATTTATTTTCCACGCATTAGAAAAATGAAAACATCATTCATGCATACATAGAAATTAACATCACCATGAAATGATATGATTTAGTTTTCATGAACTCTATACATGGTTGGTTTTAAAAGTGTATGAAATGTTTAAATACGATAATCATAAAATTTTTAAGAGTCTATAGTTAGTGTAACAATAACCTCTTTAACCACGATCCACTCACCATTGTTGTTTTGATGTTATAAACCAAATGAACCCAAAACATCCAATGTGAACATAACAATTTTAGTAACTAAAGAATCATGGTGATAAATGAAATATAGGGAATAATTATAATTAAATTAATATAAAAAAGGTTCTTATGACGTAAAATTACTAATATAATTTAATTATTTATGAGTTACAGAATTTATGACGCCAGATGAGACTTAAGGTAATGAAATTTATTTTATAAATATTGTTTTAATGTTTTCTATAAAACTATTTTTATTCCATGTTTAGGTTCTTTTAAATGTTTGAAGATTTTATTATTTATGATATAAATTTTTGTAAAGGAAATTTTGAACTATTTTTTACTTTATTTAAAAATGTTTAAAAATGAATATTTTCAACTTTTTCTATATGGGTTTTTTTGCATTTTACCAAAGCAAGAAGACAATGTTTTTTAACATATAGGATTTGACCAAATTTTACCCCCATCAAATTTGTTATTTATTATCAATATTACTATAAATTTTAACATTATTTTGTAAAGTAGATCCTATTACTGAACTTCTATAAATTTTCCATTTTTATGTTTTTTCAAAGAAAAAGTTTTTTTATCCTTATGATTGTGAAAAAATTGGAAGTGTTTTTCTTGTGGGATCAAATGAGGATTTATGATGATAAAGTGAAACCATAATAAGGTTTTCCTATGATATAATAATTTATAATTATATATGATAAGGAGTTAGATATACAGCTTATGACTATGGGTGGTCCCTATTAACCTCTCTAATATATTAGGTAATGATGGAGTCTTCAATGGAGAAAATGAGTTAGATAATCGGGTTGGTTACTCCTATAGAATTAACAGGGATTCAATTATTCTAACTTGGGTTAAACATGAGTGAACATGATTTATGAATATTTTTCTATAATAAATTTATATCTTTTTTATTGATATGTTTTTTGTTAAAATATTTTTATTTCATGAGGTAATGAAAGCTTATAAACTTTTTTGAGGTGAAAGGATTGTTTTTCAAAGAAATGGTTTCAAGAGTTTTAACATTCCACCAAATTCATTCGTGTTTTTTTAATATTATTTATAATTGTATTAATGGCGTTTATTCAAGAAAATATTTATTTTTATATGTTTAAATTTTTTATTTATTTGTGGAATGTTTTATTGTTAAAACGGTCAAAGTCTTCATGGGGTTTCATGTTTTTCACTAGATTAATGGTGTTGAAATATTTTTATATCCATTACTATGATTGCTTTTCCCCACACCATATAATTAATTTTTTCAGATGAAATTAGGATGAGTATAAATTTTAGCAATGTCAATATTTCTATTATGGGGAATTGGGATAACCAAAGCTAATGTATCTTGAATAAAACATGGGTGTAAACATAAAAGACATATTTTGTGGAAAAAATGTACACTGATTATAATTGTTTATTTTTTTATGTGTTGTTTATGAATTATATATAAATATTAACCTAAAATATCACGGGAATGTAAAAATATGAAATCCTAACTATTAAACTCCTATTTATGGGTTGTTAAAGTAATAGTTTGTTATAGTTTTCACTAGAGGAAATATTTAGATTACTTTAGGGGTTAGAGCGATTTCATAAGGAACTTTTAATATATTTTAATTTATGGATATTTTATCATGAAATATATTTTGTATATTTTCATATTTATTCATCTAATCTATGCTTGTTCATAATGTTTTTCCATAGAGGAAACAGAGAATCTAAAGTAGGAAGACACCAATGGGATGATAACCTTTTGAATAAGTAACCTAGAATAGTTAGAACAAAATAGGTTATGGTTGTGTTAACATAGTTGATTTATCCTATTAATACTAGAACCCATGATAGAGTGAGATAAAATTCATTATAAAGGAACATGTATATAGTATAGAATTTCATGAAACAACACCCTCTTGATTTTGGTTGTTATTAATACCCAATTTAATTTAATTGATGTATAAATTAATTGGGGAATATACTAATTATTTTGGGATATTGATAAAATAAAAATGAAATTATTTCTATTTATAATTATTAAGGTGGAATTTATTGATAATTATCTTTGATTAATAATACTAAGAGAAACGATGAGATTGATTCCATGGAGTGGGTTGTTTTCAAAGAACATTTTATTGAGAAGTATTTTTCTAAATTTATACAACTTATAATGGAAATGAAATTTCTGGAGTTAAAGAAAAAAGAAGAAAACAAAATGGCTACTTATGAATCAAATTTTAAAAGACTATCTAGGTATGTACTGGATTTTATTTTAGACATTGTGAGTAACAATTATATATTGTATACAGGTATGAAACTAATTTTACAAAGAGAGTTAGCCTATCATGAATTTAAAATTTATGGAGAGGTTTCTCATTATTATGGGAAATTTGAGATGACATTTTACACCACTTATGTACTATTTTATAATAAGGGTAATATATGGTCAAGGTGTAATGAAATGTAGAAGAAATCAACCAACAAATTTAGAGGAAATCCACCCAAATATTCCAAATGAGATAAAAAATTTAATAAATTATTTATATGATCAAGAAAGTATTATTGATATGGTAATATTAGTCATTTGTATTCTGAATACACAAAAAAGAGATATGATCAGAAAATTAATTGGAAAATAGATAGTTAGTTAGTAGTAAGATGTTTTAATTACATTGAGTTGGGTCATTATACTTATATGTATCCAAAGTTTGTTACTCAATGTTCGAATCATCAACATTAGAAATGGAAATATTTGGTAAGTCTTTCTATAATACAATAGTAGATACATGACCTAAAATAATGAGATGAAAGGTACATTACCTGTTTATTGAAATTATTTCAATTTATTATTTTATTTTAGATCTATTAATTATTTAATATCTAAAAAATATTAAAATAGAATAAAAAATCCATAAAAAAATGTAGTTTTAATTTTTGGTAAAAAATTATTGGGGTAGTATAATGAAAATAATAATTTATTGAAGTATTATTGTTACCATATGTGGAATTTATTTTCCCTACAAAACTTGTTGTGTTTAACATTATAGAATTTTATGTTATTCTGGATATGGATTGTATTTTAGTTCTTCCCACTAAGATAAATTATAGAGCTAAGGAATTTATTTTTATAAATTAGTTTTAGTTTGAATATAAGAATGAATTTATACCTTTGATAACATGTTAATTAGTTGAGAAACTGATAAAAGTTATAAGCAAATTTTATCTTTCACATATTATTAAAAATAAATTAATTTTTAAAATTAGTGATGTTCCAGAAATAATTGCTTATCTAGATGTATTTCTTGATGATTTTTCTAGTGTTATTACAAATTGGGATGTTAAATTTACTATTGACCTAATACTTGATTCTAAGACAATTTCAAAACCCCATATTGAATTGATCCAAAAAAACTTTTGTAATTAAAGAAAATAGTTAAAGGGGTTTCTGAATAAGGGTTTCACCCACACTTGAAATTCAACTTGGGATTCTCCTATTTTGTTTGTGAAAAATAAAAATAGTTACATGAGACTCTACATTGATTATTAAGCACCCAATTACATCAATTTTAAGAAAAATTATCCATTTCCACATATCTATTATTTTTTGGATCAACACAAGGGTTCTCAATTTCATTTAAATATTGATCTCAAGTCTCAACCTCATGAAGTGGAAGTTAAAGAGGTAGAGATTCATAGTAGAATGTTTTATACTAGATATGGGCATTATGAGTTCTTTCTAATTCTATTAGAGATGGAAAATGCACCTGATGTATTTGTGGATATTAGGAATATAATTTTCCATGATTATTTGGATATTTTTTTTTTATTTTTCTCATTAATGAAATTTTTTTTATTGAAAAATTTATACGGATCACAGAATACATCTAGGGATTTTCCATGTCTTTGGAAGAAAATAAGTTTCTTGTAAACTTTAACTAATGTGAATTTTGGTTATAGAAGATTTCATTCTATTGGAATATTTTTCTTAAATATAGACTAACTGTTGATCATGCTAAAACTAAAGTGGTAGAAGAGTATCCAAGTCCAATAAAATTCAATGAGATTCATAGTATTCTTTGATTAGCAGGAAACTACTAGTGATATTTTGGAAATTTTGATTTGTTTTCTATCCCACTAAGTTAACATAAAAATGAGTTAAATTAATTTATACAAAGGAATGTGATAAATATTTCTAGGAGTTAAAAATATTATTGGTTAATTACCCTATGCTATATTTGAAAGTAATGAATTATGAATTTTTTATTTTTATTGTAGCTTATTTGAAGGGACTTGGTTGTGTCTTAATGAAATATGATTAGTTAATTTCATATGATTCACATTAATTGAAGCACCATAAGTATAATTACCCTAGACATGATCTTGAGATTAAATTAGTTTTTTTATTTAAAAAATTAGATGAATATTTTATATGGTCTAAAATATCAAATATATACTAAATTAAAAAATTTAAAGTATATATTCTCTCAAAAGAGTTCAAAATGAGATATGTTAGATGATTAGAACTGATAATGGATTATGATTTCATGATTAATTATCTTCCATGTAAAGAAATCATGGTAGCTGATAACTTAGGAAAAAATATAATAGACGATTAACCATGATTGATTTGGAACATGCTTATTTTTTTAAGGATTTAATGAATGTGGGCATAGAAATTAATCATGAAGTAACCACTATCTTTTGGTTCTGGTGTTAGTGAATTCAAATTTGTCAGAAAAAATTAAGAATGCTTAAAAATAATTTTTTTATTTGTAGGAAATTATATAACTGTCCATGAAGGGTTTGTTTCGAAAATTTAAAATTTACAATGAAGATTTTATGAGATTTATAATGAGGTTCTTTTTCTAAGTAATTCCTAGTCCAAGAAGGAATTATTGATTAAAGATCAAAAATATTTATTTATTATTCATCCAATAAGTACTAAGATATTGCAAAATATTTAGGAATATTATTGGTGATGTGGAATGAAAATGGTATTTATGATTTTACTGTGAAATGATTGAAGTTTCAATAGGTTGAATTAGAAAAAAACCACTGAATGGGATGCTTCTTCATTTTCTAAGGCTAGATTCAAAATAAAAAAACATATACATGTATCTCATTGTGGTATTACAAAATAAATCTCAAGGTAATAATGTGCTTTGTGTTATTCTTGAATATTTTACAAATTTTTTGAGTTTTATTCATATTCGAGATACTATTTCTTCAAATAAATTTAATACACATTATCTTAAAAATATAGTTATATTACAAGGATTTCCTTTATCTACTATATCTAATCATGACCCCATATTTACCTAAAATTTCTATAAATGATTTTATAAGTCATTTCATACTGAATTAAATTTCATCACAACTTTTCACCCTCAATCTAATGAATGATTAAAGTGAAAAATTCAGACTTAAGATATGATCCAGGCTTACTCATTGAATAATCTAGGATGTTGTGATCAACATATTTCATTGGTGTAATTTTATTATAATAACAGTTTTCATTCTAGTATATATATGGAACAATTTGAGAAATTTTATGGGAAGTGTTTCTCAGCTCCATCATGTTGAGATACAACAATTTTAGGGTTGTTTTTCAATACAAATATGGTAGAAGAGACGGTTGAGATGGTAAATATGATTCGAGACCATATGTGGGTAACTTAGAGTAGGAACCAATGTTATTTCAATAAGTCCAAAAAATATCATCTAAATTATTATTTGATGATTTTATTTCAACCCTTATCACCTTACATTCTAAATTGGGTATTTTTAGACCCGCTTTATAATAAATAATACCTTATATTATTCTCAAACTATAAATAACTTTAAGAGTGTCACTCAAATCACTTATAAAATGTCACCTCTTATTATCACTTATTTACTGAATTTTATAACTCAATATTAGCTAATACATACCCAAATACCATCCCAAATACCCTCCTCATATCCTATAGGTATTGTTATAACCAAATACCAAACCAATAAGGCTTAAGGTGTAATTAAATAGAGGTTTTCCAAATATGTGGTATAATTCTTAATTGGGGGTTTAATGTTTATTTCTTTCTCTAAAACATTAAAATATTATTTAAAAATGATGACATGATAAAATAAATATATTAAATATACTAAAATTTTACAATTTTTATATCATTTAAAATTTTCATCTTCTTTTTTATCCTATTGAAAATGACAAACAGTACTCGTACGTATGTGTGGACTATGACTTTCATGAAGAGATGTGCTTCATGTTTCATCCCTAAATCCTATGGCCAGTTTAAATGATCAAATAAATATATATGATTCATATGAAATAATTATGATTCTATAATGATAATATCTTTATCACCTTCTAACCTTTCTATTAATTGAAAAATGATATTGTCACTCATGAATACATCTGGAATACTACCACGATGAAGATATGTGATCCATTTATCATTCACAACTTACAGGGATGGTTATAATTAGGGAAAAAAATAAATATGATATTTTTAGCATATTTATTATTCTTTTAAATTAATATATTTTCTAATTTATTTATATTATACCTAGTAGAAAAATGAAAACATCATTCATGTGTACATACCTACTAGTTTTTTCATGAAAATATTTGATTTATTTTTCATTACTATCTTACATGGATGGTTTTAAAAGTGTATATAATGTAAAATATGGTAATTATAACTTTTTTTATGATTATGGAGGAAATGGACCCATAAACCTTTTGACCGTTGTCAATTCACTAATGTTTTTTGTGCTTATAAACTGAAGGACCCCAAACCATCTAATGTGAACTTAACCATTTTTATAACTAAATAAAATATTAAAAAAATGAACTAAATGGAATAATAATAATGTAATGAACATGAAAAATGTTCTCAATAATGTAAATAACTAATATAATTTTATCATTCAGGATTTAGAGAATGTACAATGTTATGCGAGATTTAATGTTAGATACTCTATTTTAAATATCATGTTTTAAAGTTTTCCTTCCAAATATTTTTCTTCCATGTCCAGGATCTATTATATTTTTAAATAATTTACTTAATTTTTCTTCAAAATTTTTAAAATGCAGGTTTGAATTTTTTTTTCAATTTTTAAAAATTATTAAAAATGAATCTTTACAATGTTTTCGATATAGGATACTTTTCAAATTTTTAAAAAATTTAAAACAAATTCAACAAATATGCATTAACCTCCTTTACCTCAATTATAGACATTATTTTTTATAAATAATACTCTATAAGTTAACATTATTTTTTAAATAATATCATATTAAAATATTATAGGAATTTTTCATTTTTAATAGTTTTCAATGATAAATGATGTTTTTTCTCATGATTGTGTGAAAATGAGAAGTGCTTTTCTTATGGGTTCAAATGAGGTTTTATGATGAAAACACACAAGAATAAAAATGTTTTTCATGATATAGTACATGGTAATTATGTTTTATAATAGGTGATCCTGAAATAGATCATGAAGATGGTTGAGCCTGATATCTCTCTCCAATGAATTGGGAAATGAAGTGGTCTTTAAAGGTGAGAATAAGGGAGATAACCAGGTTTATTACTCATAAAACATTAACTGGGATTCAATTATTTAGACATAGTTTAAACATTATTGAACTCATGTTATGAATATGATGATCCAAGTTACCTAAATTATTCTTGAAAAATGAGTTTTATCGAAATATTTTTATTTCAAGAGGTAATGAAATTTTATGAACTTTTAAAGGTGAAAGGTTTATTTTTTAAAGAAATGTTTTTATGAGTTCCCATATTACTCAAGATTACTTCATGAGTTTTCATTTTCTTATTAATGGATTTCTAAGGCTTTCTTTTATAAAATATGTATTTTAACATGTAGAAATGTTTTATTTATGTGCTAAAATTTTTATCCTGAAAAGGTAAAAGTATTGATGGGTTATCATGTTTTTCACTAGAATAGTGGGATTAATTTATTTTTATACCCCTTATTGATATTTTTTTACAGAATACACATTTTCAAATGTTAATCACAGGATTTAGAGAAGATTAAAAATTTTAGCATTGTCAATATTTTTTCTATGGAGAATCATTTTAAATAAAGATAAAATAACCTGAATGAAGCAATGGTGTAAACTTCAAACCATGATTTGGGGGGGGGGATTATACTTATCATGGACATGTATACTTTTTTTTAATAGTGTCCCTAATTTTATAAAACAATAAACCTAAAATATCACGGGAATGTAAAAATGTGAAATTATTACTATTGAAATCACATTTCTGGGTCAAAAAAGTAATCGTTCATTATATATAAGACCTTAAAATGTTACTAAAATTAATAGTTTTATTGGATTAGATGGTTAATATTAATTTTTTTTAAAAACTTTTCTCATTTATCTATCCCATGTATCAATTATCTATACATATGTGTACCACTTAAAAAATAATCATTCACCATATGATAAGGAACTCAAGGAAATAAAATGGGGTTCACATTCATTTAAAATGGAATCACATATGGATGAAATTCATTACTACATCAAAAATCATTACATGATAAACCAATGTAAAATAAATGGGAACACAATGATATTAAATGTATTTATATTTAAATAAATTATAATGAATCATAATGAATTTAAACTATATTGATAAAGGTTATATGATTAATTCAAATATTTACTTGATCAACTGATGTATGAAATCTAGGTGAACACCCTTCAATTAAATAAAATATAGAGTGTTTACGGAGGAATGAAATTGAAAGAAGAACCATGTTTATTCATAGTGTGTTATTAGGAAATCCAAAAGTATCAATGGATTTATATGAGTTTAATCCCTCAAAATATTATATGATAATTTATAGGGTAATTTATGAAAAATAATTTTCAAATAAAAAAAAACCTCTTATGATAAATAAGAAAATGAAAGTGAATGAAATGTTTTTTTGTAAAATGTTTTTAATATTGTCAATAAAAAATAAGATATATGTCACATTAAAAGAAATGTTAATTTGAAAATGTGATGTCATTTTAAAAAAAATTACTTTTAAAAATATTCACCAATCATGGAGTCATGAAAAAAACATAAATGTTATCTTGGGGAAACATAGAGTAGAAGATAAATTAAATGATCACCGAAGGAAAACCATTTTAATATTTTAAAATACATTTGTTGAAACTTACATCGTAAATGGGGATAAAAAATAATTTTTAATATAGGAAGATAGAAATATAAATTCCACATGAGATAACACATTACTCGGTTTCCACATATAATGGATAATATTAGCTACAATGTAAAATATGGACAGGGAGGGGAAAATCATTAAATAGGATGATATGTGTTCTTAACAATTATATACCTTTTCATTAGTAATTTAATCAAGGTAAATTATTGGAATAAAATATAATTTTTACATAGAAATTATGTTTAATTTTCAAGAAATAAAATCATATTTTAGAAGAAACAAATCTTGTAAGAATTAAGTTCATGAAGAATCATTATAACTTGACGAAGAGAGTTGAGTTGAAAAAAACACATACAACCTTGGTATCTTTTGAATCAAAACCCATTTAAAGAGTGAACATGGTATGGATATTCAAATAAAATTAATTATGTTAATATAGTTAAATTAATTAATTATATTGTAATGACACCATATTAATGACATTATGATGCATAATAATAGTTATGTCTCAAGAAATTAAATTTATAGAAAAAAGACCATCAATCCATCCAATGGCCAGAAGGCCTTCATTTTTTTATTGATTTTGATAATCCACCTTTCAAGGGGTGAGGTGGAACCCTAACAAGGCCCATAGGCATAAGAATTACATGGACTATAGTCCTAAGAGGAATTCATTACCCGTAGGCTTCAAACATTACATATAATGCAGACTAACTACATGGAACTGCTCCTCCCCAACATCTTCATCGTGAAATCAACTCTCTACCTTTGCATTTCTGTTCGGCTAGGCTTTCCTGTGCATGCACAGGCTTGTCCCAATGGCAGGTTCCATACCCTATCATTCTTTCAATTCATTTCTCTTCTACTATGGTGAAATATTCTTGCTCATCCATCTTCTGAATCTTGTTCCTTGTAAGTTTTCTAGGTTGCATCTGCACTTAAGGTGGCTTGAAGGTCTTCAGGTTTCCTGAAGGCCTTACTGACCCGAAGGCCTGGGTGGCCCGAAGGCCTTGAAGGACTCGGGGACCAAATCAGTGGTCCAGAGGACGAAATGGGAGAATATTCCTGGCTGCTACAGTCCCAAATAGTGCCTGCTACAATACCTGCAACAGTACCACACAGTTCTTGCTACAGTATTGCTACAACACCTACTACAGTACTGCTATAGTACCCCAGAAATTAGCCTCCACCTGGATTTTATCCGAGGTCGCCTGGATGTACTTAAGGAGTCCTCACCAACTAGGCTAAGGCTCATGTTCTACAGAAATATATATATATATATATATATATATATATATTTTGGTTATGGTTTATTTTCATCATCAGATGCTAGAAACTCTGCATAATTTTTTGTTCTTTATTATACACTGGCGTTGTAAATTCTTGTTTATTCAAAAGACCCATCATTCAATGATTATTAAATATAATAAAATAATTATGTTACAATGATTCAGAATATTCTATATTCAATTGATTAATGATAGAGGTATGGTTTGTGAAAATTGAAATGGTAAAGAACTGGTCTGGGCGTGTTTAATAGTCAAATGGTGAAATATTAAAAATATATTAAATAAAAATAAAAAAATTAAATAATAAATAAAAATATTAAGTAATTTAATATTAAACGATATTACCATTACACACTATTCATTAATCTTTCGTGACATAAATATTATAACATTATTCACATAGGTGGTAAAACTGATCAAAAGAGGGGTGTGTTATAATGATTTAATGAGTAAGGAATTGTTTTTCATTATTGTTAATTTAAATTATAAATAAAAATAAACATTTCATAAATACCATATATCTACATTAAATTCATTCTTATAACTATATATGAATGGTAGTGAAATTCATCGTTTGTGGAGGATCTTGTCTACAAGTGTGCATGATTAATGTCTCCATTTCTCAACAAATGGGATAAAATGAAAGTATATGATAAATTATAATATAATAATTATTATTATGAAATAGAAAACATATTCATTCAAAAAATGTATCATTGATTCTATCTATAATATGCAGTGATGAAAATCAAACTACATATATTTGTGGTGGCTATAGTCCGCACATACACACAATCGATGTTGTTTTGTTTTTCTTAATTAATGGGAATGATTGAATAATAGTTTTCATTTTAATATAATGAAAATATATTATATTTTTAATAATTATTTCATTATATCTGTTTGTATATAATAAATTTAAAATAGGAAGATTAAGATGAAAATACTGATGAGTAAGAAACACCTACGTTGATCAATTGAGATTTCACCTAGAAACCACCTTATAAATGGAGTCCTTATGCTATATAATTGAGATATTAAACTTATGAACATGATATAGTATTATATTATGATACAAATTTAAGATATTTTGGATTAAATTTGATGGGATAGGTGTAACATGAAGCTTTGGAAGTGAACCCCTTTCATAAGTTAAGAGAGGGGTAATTTGGAAGTCCCCATTACATTTCAGTAATCGTATGTCACTATTCAATTGTAAAAGTATAAAAAAGTTAAAAATAAAATATAATTGGATTAATAAACAATAAAAATCTGATCCAAACACATTGTGGAATTTTTTTAATGTTTTAGTTCTTTTACACTTAGTAAAATTGTTTTTACCCTTTTTACTTTTTCCATAATAACTTATTTTTTAATATGGTAATTAATTTTAATGTGAAACATTAAAAATAAAATTATTGAATAATTTAAATATATTTATTTCAAATATTAAAATAATTTTATCAAAAAATATTTATAATTTTTTGAAAAATTAATTTCATAAGTAACACACATAATGCATAGAAATAGTTTTTATAAAAAGCATATTTTTAGATTTATAATTATGTCTAGGTTAAAATTATCAATGTTATTAAAAAATGAAACTAATTGGTTTATTATAGAAAAAATATTTTTTATGGATTTTAATAAAATCCAAAACTAAATTTCAACATAAAAGTTTTCAATTAAAAGAAAATACCGAGAACTATTTTTAAATTAGATATAATTGTTACAGAAGTTATAAAATATTGAACATATGTTATCTATGACTAATATATTATTTTTAAATAAATAATATTTATCCCTAAATATAGATTTTATAAATTATCCTTTTTAGAAAAATTATATGTCTTTCTTTATATAAAAATAAATCCATAAATGAAAATGTTCTGGTAAAATAATTTATTTTTCAATTTTAACCTATAAATTAATTATTTTATAAAAATACAAAAAATTCATCCTCATATATTTTTTTATTTGAAATTCAAAAATGAACTTAATTTTACAAAACTAAAATTCTATAATTTAATATTATAAATTTTCAAATAAAAATGAAATATATAATGAAATACTACTTTAATTGAAAAATAAACTCTTTAAGATTTAAGTGTTCTTAATAATATTTTGCATCAATTTAAAATTTATTAATATAGTTTTTTAAACCATAGTTTTATTTATTATTTTTATTTTCTAATTTTATATTCCATTTATCATTTTGGTTTGGTGTTTCTTGTGAAACAATCTATTAAACATAGTAATAATTTAGAGGAAAAAATATTCCAAAATCTCACGGTGTTAGATTCTCCCCCTTAAATGAATTTTATCCTAAAATTTTTAATTAGTCGTATCTAATTTAAATAGATTAGGATATCTAAAATATATTCATGAATTAAGGTATATTTTCAAATGAGGTGTATACTTTAATATCTTTGTATGGACTAGGAAACACTTCTTTTGACTTCATTATGTTAAATGATTGCCTCATATTTCCTTGGAAACTTGTTGCTTTATGATCTCCTTAACCAAAGATAAAACATATTCTAATTTATTTGAGATATTATCCTGGATTCGTCTTCCCACATATTCAATATTAAGAAAATTAATTCTTTTCTCTCTCATAATCTTCATCACCAAAACATCCATGAGACTCCATCCATATTTTCTTTGGTGTATTTTGAAAGTCAACTGAGTTCATGTTGTTAATCATAATTCACGATAGATGGTATGGAATTAATATAACATTTCCCATTCCAACTCCTATCCCGTTAGGTTTCTAGTTGGGATAATATATTTATTGTCCTTGAAATATAATTTTAACATGGTTCTTATAAGCTTCAATCATTATTAAAACCAAAATGAGTTTACATTTGTTATGAAAAAGATAATACTATAAGAGAATTATTATAAGATAATTACAAGAAAAGTTCAACCTCAAAATTATATGATCAAAATAGTATATGTTTTACTTGGGGGGTGAATTTTTTTTACATATATAAAAACATAAAAATTTCAAAACCACTTATAAGAATGTAATTAGAGGAATAATCATACCAATATAGTTCATAATCATAGTTATAAAAGTTCATAACAAATCATATAAACATTCCTTATAAAATACAAAAAAAATTAGAAACATTTAAAAATAACTAAAACAAAACTTATACAATGTATTTAAGTAAAACTTATAGAAATTTTATATGAAGATGTCCACACTTTATCCTTTAGTGTTAATGAATTATTAACAAAACTCAAGGTATACATGGTATTAACCTTACAGTAATGTTTTGACATTATTAATAATGAAATCCCTCAATACAAATATTGGTCAAAGAATCGTTTTTCCTAGACCTTGGAACCCTTGATTAGAAGATAAAAAAACCTTTATCTCTATAAACCTTGAGATCCATTAATCACTCTATATTTGTTACATAGATTAAAAACTCAAAATTTCATAAGGAATTTACAGAAATTCCATGAAAAAATTTCTTTAAGAAAAAGAATCTCTAAAAATTACAAAGAAGTGAACTTAAGTAATAACCCATTAGAAATATTAACAGAAAATTTATCTTTTTAGTGTTATAAAAAACATCCTCCTCCTAAAATTTTTCATTATTTATATGTGCACTCTCAATGGTTATATTTATAATATCTAAGAGGTGGTTATAATGAAATCAGATGAACTCCTTATTCTCTTGGATGGTTTAGAAAATTGTCTCCATCTGATGGTGGTCTTGATAAATCATCATTATAGTGATTACAGATTTCAACTAGTAAAATGAGAAATGTTCATCTAGTGGAATGTATGAAGTTCCTCTTTTGGTAGACTTTATAAAATTTCATCTTAAATCCATGTCTGTATCCATTTGTTAATTTTTTTCCATTGGACTTGGTAAATATTCATCTTATAGAATTTTTTATACAATGTATTTTGAAACTTATTATCGTATTTATTGGGAGGTTTATATGAAACCATGATATTTAGAATGTACATTTTCATTGGTAAGGAAGTTCCATCCAATGGAGTATTTATTATTCATCTTATAAAATATATTTCCTATGAAAAAATTCTCAAGAACATGGGAAGTATAAAATTAAGAAGAGTATAAATGTTTTAAAAAGTGTTTTTTACTCTCAAAGGTTAGGTTAGAAAGCTTGTAAATTCATCCTTTAAAATAAAATATATATACCTTTAAAAAAACCCAAAACAAAACTTTTAAAGAAATAACATAAAGTAAAAAAATATTAAATAAATTTAATCCCACAATATTATATAATCTCCACCTTTTCCATTTTCTTCAAAGGTTAAAAAATTCATTATTTTACCCATTTTTAGAAAGGTCCTTTAGATTTTTCTCCCCAAAAGTTTAGTTACTTTTTACCTAAAATTTTATACACCTTTCCATATTTTTAATTTGTAAATGGTTTTAGGATGTAGAAAGTGTTATTTCAAAAAAGTTAGGTGAAGAATTATACATGGAATAATTTATATAAAAATAAATATTTATTTTAAAAAATATGAAATATATTCATCTGAATAATATATAGAAGAATATCCCTAAGAAACTAAAGGAAAGTGAGTTCATTCAAAACATGCATCCAAAAGTTTTAGGTTTGGTTATTACAAACATTCAAGAGTTTGAAAAGTTATCAATATTTATTTTTCATCTTTTTAATGATCACATTCATATTCTTCACATCCTATTCGTAATTTTATGATTCAATAACATCATCCTTCATTATTGAAACTTATTCTTTTATAATTTCAATATTTATAGCATTAGTCTTATATTTTTATGAGTTAGTAAAATATTTATCCAGATTTTTAACTTCTTCATCCAAGGCTTATATAATTTCCCTTGGTTATAAATAACTTCATCTTGTTACATTCCATGATATTTCAATTTATCAATATCTCTCAAACTATCACAAACTTTAGATTTTACGTTGCTTGAAAATTTGATAACTAATATTGTTTATTTTCTTATTCCATCAATTTTTTCATCATAAAACATGATACACCAATTAATATTTTTTATCCACCTGATAACATATTTAAAAAATTTTGACTCTATTTTGACTTTACTTTTAAATTCTTAAGCCCAACCTCATTTTGAATTACAATTTTGGAAAACTGTTATATAGGGCTTGAATTTTTCCAACATAATAATTTTTCTATTGATGTATTTATAACTTTATTGAATATTTAGAAGATTTTTCATGATTTGATCAAGTTTATTGATTACTTAATTGATTTAATTCATTTTAAAATATATTTTTTTGATACTTGTGCTCAGAGAAATTTTTTTGGAATATGAAGAAACACTAGGAATGGATGAAGTATAACGTATTAATGGTTTAGGATATACTCTAATTTCATCAAAATAAACTTGATAAACATCTATAACTTCTAAAATGTGATAATGAACATTTCACCTATGAAGATTTTCATTTTTTTGAAACACTGAGTTCAAAATCCTTTTAAAATTTATTAAATATAGAATAAAAATTTTCTAATGACATATATTCTAAATAAATATATTTTTTCCAATCCTTATTATATTCATCATTTTTCATTTATGGCTCTTTACTAATTTTTTAACAATTCTATCAGTATATGCATTGACATTTTTAAATAAATTTTGACAACGAAAATTTCTTTAATTTTTTTATTTGATTAATATTTTATAATATCCCAACATTAAAACCTACCATAAAAAAATATAATTTTCTACCAAATCACATTATTTTAATATTTTATAAAATTTAAAACCAATTATGATACCAAATTTAGGATTGAAAGAGTATTTGTTTTACTATAATAGAGGGTGGTGAACTGTAGTTTATAAAAATAAAAAATAAAATGTTAAAAACCTATTATAATAAAGTAATCAAAAGAATATTCATTCCCATATACTTTATAATTAGAGTTATAATAGTTTATAACTATTAATAGAAAATTTCTTTATAACATGCACAATACAAGTAAGAAATATGTAAAGTAAAGTAATGAATTTTTTTAAAAAGTATGTAAGAAAAAATTAAAGAAACTTTCATAAGAATATGTTCACACATTATAATTACATACTAAGGAAGTGTTAACTTGAACCAAGGCATAAATGGTATTAAAATTACTATAAATGAATGTCTTTCTTAACCAAGAAATCCCTTCATACAAAGATCGGTCAAAGACTCTATTTCCCTACCACTAGGAACCCTCAATCAGAATATCATAAACCTTCAATCTCTATAAACCTTAAGATCAATTGTTCACAAAAGATTAGTTACAGTTATTACAAACCCAAAATTTCATAATCCATTTGAAAAACTCCCTTACAATGGATGCCTTAAGAAAAAGGACTCTCTACAAATTAAAATAAAGTGAACTCTGGTAACAAGATGTTAAAACATATTAACAAAAACATTATATTTTTAGTGTTATAGAAATATAATTATTCCTCAAATGAAGGATTATTTATAGGAATAATCCTAGTTTTCAGGATCAACATATATTAGAGGATTTTTTAATTAAATCATGTGAACTCTTTATTCTCTTGAATGGTTCCACACAATATCTCCATTTGATGGATGTCTGGATGAAACATCATTACAATGCCTATAGATTTCATCAGGTAAATTCATAAATTCTTGAATGATGAATGTGTGATGTTATTCATTTTATAGGCATTATAAAAGTTATTTTATAATTCATTTCTGCCTCTTTTTATAAAATTTTATCATATGGACTTGGTAAAACATTGTTTTATGGACTTAATTTATACATTTTCTTCTAGACATTAGAAAACTCTATCTAGTGCACTTTATATCCATCCATACAATGTAAATAGAATATGTTCCTTGGTATAGAACTTCTGTGCAATTGAAAGGTTATTCTCTTTCTATTAAAATAAATTCCATTAAAAATATTCTTGAGAAATTAGTAAACACAAAAGTTAAAAGAGTATAAAATTTTAAAGAAGTGATTTTTTATTTTAAATAGTCATGTTATAATGTTTTAAAAGTTGTAATTTTGAGTAAAAAAATGTATTACTATTAAAAATAATTATGTTATCTTTTAATTCAACCTATATCACTCTCTGCTCAATCTAGGTATCATTATGATTGGATCCCTCGTATTACTTAACCTAATTCATTAATGGATTGTAATGATAACGTGATTAACCAAAGAATATCCCTCGGAAGTGTCTATCTTGGTGTATAGTGTTAGTCCCACTCATAGTGCACCAAAGTTAAGATTTAATTGATACTAAACCAACCTTTTTATAGTGATTAACCCTAGTTGAATCTATTACACAACTTCATCCACATTCTAGTATCCATACAGGGATATAATTTTTAGGATAATAAAAAAATATATACTTCACAAAAAATTTGGGTTGTTATCCTATTATTATACCTAAATCCTTAACTTATAATTTATATTTATCCCCTAAACTTACCCTAGGGTTTTAACTAATGTTCTCATATCATAATCCCTAAAATATTCTATATTACCTCAACTAACCAAAAGTGTTATCTATACCATTGAAATTATGATCATCTTTAACTTATATACATTTGACAACATTTACTACTCTAAAATTATCCTTAACTGATAACATCTTAATCCACAATGTCATCAAAACCCTACTCCAATACCAACTATAACAACCTATGAATGTTACTTTCTTATAATTACACAGCTTAAAGAAAATATTTCGTTCTAATATATTCCAATGATCTTTTAGGTTTAGAGTTTTATATAATTAAGAAAAATAATTTACTAACAAAACCCATGTATCTTTTAGCCAATGAATTTTTTTTCTATTATATAAGAAACGTCTTAATTCATAAAATGTTTTCAATATCTCCAATAAATTATCCCAACATGATACTCTCCTAGATACATTATAAATATTAATTTTCTTCTAAACATATGGTAATGTCAAACTAGAAAAGGGGTGCGCTCAGATACTTAGTAAGGGAAAATATAAGTGATAACAATTAAATATCATAAGTGAGTATAAAAATGAGAATATGGGTATAATTAGGATACATAAGAAATTTATACCCAAAAAATCATAGATCATAAATCATGGAAAATGTCAGGGAATAACATAAGAACATGTCATGAAATTAACACATATCAAAGAGGAACAAGAATAATAACCTTGCTTTGAAGAATGAACAAATAATCACAAATCATTGGAGTTTATAATAAAAAGTGTGGAATATCTTATAAAGGATGCCTAAAATGGAATGTAACATAGTTTGAAAATGAAACGAATCATAGAAAGGTGTAAAAATTATAAGCTTAGGAGTCCTTCTATGAAAACTCATTATGACTACAAATTTGTCAGAAAAATCATTATGTCCACACATTAAAATATGAGAAAACTCATTATTCCCAGTTGTTTTTAAAAAATATCCCTACATTAATTCCTTACTATCTTATGAGATATAAAAATTAACCAATGATTTGGAAGGAAATAAAACACCCCACCCATTAATTATCTATAAATACGCATGCTAGTTGTAAATCAATCATTCCTAATATCATAAGAAACCCATTGAAAGGAAATGGGATTCATATTCTTTTATAATGGAATAATATAAGGATAATATTAATAATTCTGTCAAGAATTATAATATGATAAACCCATATAAAACAAAAGGGTATCAAAGTATATTATATATTAATGAAACATTTGGTATTTACACCGTATATATAAATGAATATGATTAATTCAATAATTTTACAAATAAATAAATGTATAGAATCTAGGTGAACGCCCTTTAAATAAAGAAATAAAATTTAATGTGTTTATAGAGGATTGACATTGGAATAATATCCATGATTATAAACATTGGATGATTAGGAAATCCAAAAGAAGTAATATATTTCCATGAGTTTATGACCCCAAAAGAGTATAATAGCATTTAGAGGGTAATTTATGAATAATAAATTATAAATAAACAAATACCTTTTTTGATAAAGAGGGAAATAAAATAAAAACAACAAAATAGTTTTTACAACATGTTTTTAACATTTTAACAAAATAATAAGTTACAACCCAGTTCTAAAGACTTTTTTTAAAAAAATAATGTGAAAACTTTTTTATACTTTTATTTTTGAAAATAATACCCAATAATGTTGTGTTGTAAAAATATATAAGGGTTATCCTGAGGAATTGTGGAGTGGATGATAAATCAAATGATTATGTAAGGAAAACCATTTTAATATTTTAAAATACCTTTGTCAAAACCTATATTATAGATATGGATAAAAAATATATTTTTGAAAAGATAATGAGTGAAATATGAAAGACAAATGAGAT
Organism: Viscum album; assembly: GCA_963277665.1. Classification (NCBI taxonomy): domain Eukaryota; kingdom Viridiplantae; phylum Streptophyta; class Magnoliopsida; order Santalales; family Viscaceae; genus Viscum; species Viscum album. The sequence goes on along the minus strand of OY728132.1, from coordinate 585,253,207 downwards.
AGAAAATAATTGGATTTCCACATATAAATGATATTATTTATGGGAAATAAAAAATGTACAAGGAGGTCAGACCATTATTAAAGAGGATGAGATTTATTCTCATTAATGATATACCATTTTTATAAATAATTTAATCCAGGAAAAACTCTAAATAAAAAATGAATTTTCCCATGGAGTGGAAGAAAAGTACCATGAAATTAAATCTTAGAGTGGAAGAAACCAATCTTGGAATAAATAAGTTCAATAAGAAGCACTATAACTCAACAAAGGGAGTTGAGTTAATAAAACACTTACAACCTTGTTATATTTTGAATCAAATACATTAAATGAGATAACAATATATGTAAATATAATGAATTAAGTTAAAATAGTAAAATAAATTCACTAGTAAGTAATCAAACACTATTAAATATATCACAATGCATAATAAGGATTATGTCTCATGAAATTAAATTTAGATAATGAACCGCTTTTCTTATATTTCTCTTACTTAAGCATGATATAATAACCTGTATAATAAAAATAAATAACTTAATGATGTATAATATAAAATTATTCACTTATATTTCCATTTATATACTTCATTTATAACCATTTATTTTAAATATATTATCATCATCAAAGATAAATTTTTATTAAACAGGAAAAGAGTGCCACCAGACAAAAAATCAAAAAGATAAAAAGGTCTGGAAGACCCAAGAAAGATCTAGGGGGTCTAAAGTAATGAAGAACAAGATCATCACCTCTAATAAAATTCACCCCTTAATGTTTCAAAAAGAGGGAGTTAGGTAAGCAAATGATACTGGGGCCTTGATCTATCAAATATGTGGATGCAAGATGGTTCACAACCTTGTTCCTTTCCCACCAAGTGTGCACCACAAAAGTGTTGTTTCCAAGAATGGATTTTCATTTTCTAAGGATGTAAACAATCGACCATAGACTAAAAACATTTCCACGCATAGAGTCGTGGATAATCTTAGAATAAATCTCCACCTGAAAGAGATCTATATTCTCCTGTTGGAAGTACTATAAACCTATGAACATTGCTTTGGATTCCACTTGCATTAACATCCCTTGTCCTTAGAAAGAAGAAAAATCAAGAAGGATGTTGCCCCTGAAATCAAAAACCACACCTCCGCTACCGATGATCCCATACTTGCACGAACTATCCACATTAAGCTTGAGACAAGAAGAGGGAGGATTCCATCGCACCCACTGTCCACTATTCCCTCTACAACCAGAATTTTCCAGAGAAATGTTACTTTTCAAGAATCTCAGAGAAGGCACATCACGCCCATTGTTGATACCATTAACCATATCCATCATAAGTGACCTGGTTCTCATGACGATGGATATACTAGAGGAGGTAATGCCTATATACAAGGTCCTATTTCTGGATTTCCAGATGCACCAACAAGCTACATTCAAAATGAGTGCCTTTGCTTGTCTTTCCACAATCGAGTTATTCATTCCAAGGAACCACCACTCCAAGAAATTTACATTTAGACTAGTAGTATAGTGAAACGTTAAAAAATAACCAAAGAAGCTCCAAATCTCCTTAGCCCTTTCAGTATTAATGAATTGGTGATTCACACACTCCTCTTGATGCCTCGTAAAATAGTGTCATTTAGAGGGAAGATTGATACCCAACTTCTGGACCTTTTCATCGGTCGGAACAACATGATTTCTGATTCTCCAAGTCAGAATGTTATATTTGGATGTAATATTCCTACTCTATACAATACTATTCTAACAATCAGACTACTCCTGATGAAAAAGAGTCCTCCGAAAATCTTTATAAGTGAATAACCCTAAGGTGGAGAGTGTAAACATGCATCTATCCTATTCTAAATTGATGTGGATGAGATCATAAAATCCTTACTGATCCTCATCTAGAGAAGCATGAGTAATGCCAAGATGCATACTAGAATCCTTGATCGTAATCTGAGGGACATGACACCCAATGAAGCCAAGCAAGGATCCTTCCCAATTGTGACTCCAAAAAAGTATGTTCCCTTCACCCAAAATCCACCTAGAGTAACCGTGGAGGGTCGAAATGAGCAAGGAAATCATCACCCAGAAAGGGGACCCATGGCCACCCCAAAAGTGCCCATAGGTGTTGAAGACATGTTTTTTCACCAAAGATTACTCTCCTCCATAACCACCCATGCAAGCCTTTCATTCATATAGTGCATGGTTTCTGTAAGATTCCAAACATTGATCCCTCCTTCGTGAATAGGTTTCTCCATCCTTTTCCTTGAGGACCAGTGTTGCTTTCTTTCAGATAAACCATCCCAGATAAATCGTGCCATTATTTTATCGATTATAGCAATGAACTCCTTCAGAATTTTAATGGATGAAAGATCATGGAAAATAATGCTAGAAAGGATGCTATTGAAAAGGGTAATACGACCCCCGAAGTAGAGATAGTGATTCTTACAATTCATCACATGGCTAGTAATTCTGCTCACAATCCAATCAATGTATTTAATGCATGTTCTTCCCGAATAAATCAGGGCATTGAGCTAATCCAAAGTAAAATATCCTTTCTTCATGTTAAACACATCTCACAAAGCGTAGACCCGACTACTTCCACATTTATTAGAAATGTGAATACTTCTCTTAGATCTATTAATGATCCGACCACTCTAGGAAAAGTATTCATCCAGAGCCCTATTGATCCCTTGGGGAAACCTCCTACTATCATTTGGGAAAATGATGGAGTAATCTGCAAAAATAAGATGAGAGATAGAGGGAAGATTTATTTTCTTACTAAAACGAAGAATATCTCCAGAAGAAACTCTCATGTTGACCATCCGGCTGAGTGTGTCCGGCATCTAGATGAAAATTGTTTTGGAGAGTTGGTCACCTTGCATTTTCCTATAGGTAGCTTTGAAAATAGCATGATATTTCCCCATGAAAAACACATCCAACCAAGAATATCTAACACATCTAAAAATGAGGTTGATAGACCTGTCATAGAAACCCATCTTTGAAAGCACCCTATTAATGAAACTCCATTCGATCTTTTCATAGACCTTATTCATATTAAGTTTGATTTCCATATTTGAGCCATGAGTCTTGAGATTAATATCTCTAATCATTTCTTGCGTAAGGGCTATAGCCCCCTAAAATGATTGGCCTCCAACAAATCCATGATAATCTAGTGAAACCCACATAGGAAATATTTAGTGATTCATGAGTTGATAAATCGTGAGAGAATTTTGTAGGGGAAGTTACACATCCCCACTAGACTGTAGTGATTAGTATAGGATGGATCTTTAATCTCTAGAAACATGACTAGAGTAGTAGCACATGAAATCCTAGGATGATGACCGCTATGGAAAAAGTCCCGAATGGCCACCATAATGTCCCCCTTCACCACCTCCCAAGACCCCCTGTAGAACAAGCTAGGGAAGCCATCGGGTTTCAGGGCACTATATGGCTTAAATTTTGTCATGGCCATAAACACCTCCTCCTTATCCTCAGGAATTGAATCAAAGAAAGTATTGTCCTAAATGGAAACCTGATTGGAAATCTCCTCTAAATGTTCCATGCTCCCCCTCAAATAGTTGTTCATCATGCTAGAGTTAGGACCTGCCAAATGGTTTTGAAAGAACGAGAGAGCCAATTTGTCAACCACATCTCTATCATTTGGGTAAGATTCATCCTCCATCATAATATTTGGTTCAACCAGCCGAATCCTCTCCCTAATACATGCATGAAAAAAGGATGAATTCTTGTCACCTTCTTTCATCCATTTCACCCTTGATTTGTCCCTTGCCATGTGTTGCAGTTTGAGAAGAAGATCTACTAGGATGGATTTCTTGTTCGAAAAATCATCAAAAAACGAGTCATCCCATCCTTCCTCCAGGCTGAGGTCTAGGTTTGCCACTACTTTTTTAAGGTTTTCAAAATCCTGATCACTACTAGAAATTCATTACACCCAAATGTGCAGTTAGTGTTTGAGCCGACATAATTTAGTATGTATGGAAACCCAAGAATGTACCTAAGTCTATTCTTCCCACACCACCCGCACAAGATGGTGGAACCTCAAAGTGTTGATCCATTGTTCTGAAAACTTGAATCGGTCACTTCCTATTTTACTTTCAACCAAAGACACTAAGAAGGGGGTATGATAAAAAATCCCATGTACCATATGGTCCACCCTCACCTCTGAATACTTGGATATGGTATGACAGTTGGCCAAGCATCATTTTATACGACTCTAGCAGCGCCTATTTCCTTTCGGTTTATTACACCAGGTGAGGCGATCCCCACAATACCCCATGTCCAAAAGCCCCTTGAGATCCATGAAATGAATGAATTCAAGGCACAAAACATGAGGGAAACCACCCATACCACGTTTCTCCTCCAGGATATCAATGATGTTGAAGTCGCCACCAAAGATCCAGGGAAAACTCTCTTGATCGAAGTCACTGAGATCCCGCCACAAGTTCCGTCTTCGTTGTGCATCATAACTCCCATAAAAAAAAGAAAAAAGAGAGATTTAGTCCTAGTGGTTAAATTCACCTTAATAAATTAGTCACCTATATGAACCATATCCACATTGGTCTCCTTACTCCAGAAGATCCGAATGTGCTGGTTGATCGGGTTAGTATGCATGGCCACATGAATCCAAATTATTCAATTAAGCACATTAATTTTAGCTATGTTGTTTATTGTCCAATACCACCACTATACCAACCTTCTGATTATTGAGCACTATGGCTAAAAAATCAGTTTTCATCTGGGCCTCAATGACACGAGTTTTACAAATCATTCCATAATCATTCATGACATAAAACTGGCCCAACTAAAAATGTGTTATAATAAATTAATGAGTATGGATTTTTTTAATTCAATGATAATATTAAATTTAAATAAGATTAAACATAACAAAAATATCAAATATATTAATTATATTCATTCTTATAACCATACATAAAGGGTGGGTTTGACAATTGAAATTTATCATTCATGGAGGCGGTAGTCCGCCCATACTCATGATCAACATTTACATTTTTCAACAAATTGGATGAAATGAAGAATTATGACAAATTATCATTTTAGAATCTTAATTATGGAATTTTAAATATAATAATTTTTCAAATCCGTCCTAATTTCTATCCATGAGAGGTGATTATGAAAGGAAAACCACTTCACTTCATAGAGGTGGTAGTCCTCACATATATAATCAATGTTATTGTTTTTCATAGAGTATGGGAAGGATTGAATTGTGGCTGTTCAATTAATATGATAACATCCTTGAATATTATTAATAGTGATTTGATTATATTATGGTTTATATAATTTTTTAAGTGTAATATTAAGAAGAAAAGATGGAATAAGAAATACTCATGTTGTGAACTTAAAATTTATCTTTATACTTGGAAATTATAGAATTAGGAAATATGATCGAGACCATCAGATTATGAAATTAAGATAGTATTATAAGAGGATAACAATAGAATATTTTTAGTGTAAAATTAGAAATTATTTTTTTATTATGAAGTGGTGGAAGTGATCCCTTTTCAAAAGTGAAGAGAAGGGTAATCAATTTTAATGAAAAAAATTAAAATTTGAAATTTTACATAATTTAAAAATGATTATTTCAAATATGAAAATAATTTTATAATTAAAATCTCCATTGTTCAGAGAATTTAATTTCATAATTAATGCACATGAAAAGTAAAAAATGTTTTTAGAAAAAAAGTGGGTTTTAAGTGTAAAATTTATTTATAGGTTAAAATTATCAATTTCATTAACTTACATGAGATTAATTGGTTTATTGTAAATAAAAATATTTTTTGGGATTTAAGAAAAGAAAAAAAATTAAATTTTACCATAAAATTATTTAATTAAAATGACAGATTGATTTTTCAAAAATTCGAATGAAATGTTACTAATGTTTTAAAATATAGAACATAGGTTTTCTAGGATTAATATATTATTTTAAAATATAAAATTTTACTCCATAATAATATATGTGATAAATTAAAATGTTTTATAAACTTTTATACCTTACTTATATTATAATAAATTCATGAAAGTTATAATTTTAGTAAAAAATGTTTTTATAATTCCTTTAAAAATTAAATATATTGGAAAAATAACAAAAATTAATCCAAGATAATTTTGGAATTATGAATTAAAAAATGATCATCATTTTTGAAAAATAAAATTCTATAATTTATAGTTTTTTTAAAATTAATATAAAATATATGAAGATAAAAATATTTTATTGAAAAATGAACTTTTTAGGCTTGAAGTGTTAATAATAATAATATTTTATTAATTTTTAATTTATTATTATATTTTATGCACCATATGTATTATTATTATAATTTTCTTATTTAATATGTCAAATATCAATTTAAGATTTTTTTTTCATGTAAAACAAACTATCAAACATAGTAATAATTTTGAGGAAAAAATATTTCAAAATATCGAGACTTTTCATGACATGTTTAATGTTTCATTATTAATGAAATATGAACTAGATGTATCACATGTTTTAATCCTTGATGCACTTTAGTTAGAGGAAAATATTTCTTATGTGGAGTGGTAAATTTAGATGTTAGATTGTATAGTGTATGTTTTTTACACTAATTTAAATCACCATGTTAAAGTAAAATTTAAAAAACAATATGATTGAAGAAGAAAAATTTGAATCTGAAAATTTATTGATGGAAAAATATCCTCACCTATTAATTAATAACTAAAATTGAGAAGAAATAATTTCTATAACTAAGTAAATGTAAAAAAATTGGTAATTTTAATAATAAATAAAATTTAACTTCTTCATTTTGGTTCATAATTATATTTTATATATTCATATTAAATATATAAATTTCATAAAATTTTTCAGTGAAAAAAGAATATTTTTATTTCAACTAATTAAATTTTCCATGGATTATATAGTTTTATTTAAAAGTTAAATTTAAAAATTCTAGAATGTGAATATTATAAAACAAAATTAGTTTCTGGACATAAAAAGTAAAAATTATCTTTGGGTGTTTTTTTATGATTTTTCAGAAAGACTTGATGTTTAGGTGAATAGTGAAAAATAGCGATTTTATAAATATTGTCACTTTTATGAAATCATCATCATATAATAATTAATTAAATTATATGAAACCAATTTTAGTTACTAAATATATATTTAAGAATTTAAATAAATCAATTACAAATAGTATGATGAATTTAGAAACCTATTTTGGTCATTTGAATATCTTTGTAATGTTTTATTTCTAATAAATGCTAATTTTGATTATTTTTAGTAAATTAACTAATTAAATGGATCAATTAGGTTTTTGATTGTATTAAAAGTAACATTAATCAAAAAAATTTATTCATAATCCAATAAATTTTATGAGGATCAATTATATACTCGATTTTGATGTAAATTTAATTTTTATAAAAAATAGAAATTTTTATAAAAACAATTTTTCATTAAATTTTACGTATTAATATGAAAATTATTTTTTACCAATTATAGAAATTTGACCATATAAAATGGTTCCATATTTTTGATCATATGTTTAAAATATTCAAATGAGTTCAATTTTATTTTTGGTCATAAAAAGAAGTTACCATTGTAAAACACGAGACACTTCAGAAGAGTTTTAAATGATGTAAAGGGGTCAAAACTATGTGATAAGGTCCCAAAATATTATATATAATCATATTTTGTGTGTTTATTTTGGCCAAAATTATGTTATATTATAATTTTTTCCATTTGGACCATTTTTCATTAAATGAGACCTTAATATTATTTTAACACTTTGAATATTTACAAGAGTTCTACTCACCTCAGTTATAAAAGGATCCCCTCAACCCTCACTTATGAGAAAAAATTGAGCATATTATCTTGAAAAATATACTCTAAAATTACTCCAAACTCTCTTTCCCACATCCAAAAGGTTTTGATCTCCCAAAATAACAATACATGAATTCTTTTGGGGAGATCCAAGGGAGGATACCCAAAGAATAGGTAAACATATAACCAAAAAATTTCAAGTTTCTTTCTTCTAATACCTTATTCAAATATGTTATAACCACAGTAACATAATTAATTAATTTTCAATACTATAACGAAATGTTATTATGATTATTTAACAACCATTTTATATCTTCTTTCAATGAAATGTCAAATGAAAACGTCACTAGTGTGTATGTTCAGACTACCTTCTACATTAATTGACATATTTAATTTCTCATCACTACCTCTCATGTATTTTTATAAAAATGTAGTTTATGAATATATGTGATTTTAATAACATAGTTATTATTTTTTAAATATTAAAAATTATATAATTTCCTTCCCTCCCATCTGTTGGAAAACAGAAACGTTGCTTGGACTACCACCTCTAAGAAACGACATACTTGTTTTTCAAGACTGCCATATAATGATTATTATAAAATTTTATTTAATATATATATATGTATATATATATATTAATTTTTAAATAACTTATATTTTTTATGATAACAACATGGCCATTTTACCAAGGTCATTCTACTAAATTCATCTAATAAATTATGAATCGAATAACATCAAATCATTTGATGTGAACTTAATAGATTTAGTAACTAAAATTAATATGTTAATAGATGAATTAAAAAAAATATTAATAAAGGAATAAAAATTAAAAATACACCAAATAAAGTAAAAAATAAAAAAATTTATTATTCTGAAATGTAAAAGATGTACATAGTGAGTATGGGTTCTTGGTAGTGGAGTTTTCTTTGAAACCACGTGTTAAATATTTTAAACTCTTTATCTTTTGTAAACATATTCATTATATTTTTTAAATAATTATTTTTATATATATAAATAATATATTTAAATTCATTTAAAACTATATTTAACTTTATTTAAAAAGGATTTAATTAGAATCTCTACAATGTTTATTGGTTGTGTCATTTTTGAATCTCTTTATTAGAGTTGGAAAATAATGTTTTTTTAACATTTACTACATGGCCTCATTTTCTTGCAATCATGAAAATTTTATGTTATAAACATTCCTATTTAATTTCACATGTTTCTTAAATTTAAATTTAATTTAAATTTATTGGGAAATTTTTCTTTTTTAAATATATATAAAAAATGATATTTCATTTTATTTTTTTGATATGTTTAAAAGTAATTTTGATGTTTGGTTCAAATGAGTGTTATGATGAAAAGTGAAAGCATCTATATTTTTCATTCAAATAATGGTTCTTGGAAATTATATATTATGATATGTGGGAATGGGATATTAGAATAACTCAATATTCAATACCCTATATCCAGTGGTTATCTTGTTACAATGGTATAGATTACATAGATCATAATACACAAAATACAACAGTTTAGTAGTCTCTAAAAACTAGAAATAAAAATGAACATTACATCACATTGAACGTTAATATAAAATAATTTTATACATTAAAAATTCATTAATTATCTATGAATATATATATATATCATATATTTTAATCTTCATGTATTACCATTGAAATGAGAAAAAATATAAAAGGGTGAGCTTAAACTTTTAGTAAGAAGTACCGTAAAATGAAATCTCTCAAAACGTTAGCATGAGGTAAATATTATGAAATTAATAGATAATAATAATAATGATATAGAAAATTATTCTAATATTATTAAATATATATATGGTAAACATAAAAATAATTTCATCATTAAGAATAACTAATCACATCGTTATGGAATGCATATTATCAAACATATTAAACATTCTGTCAAGGATTTATTCTAAGACTTCTTACATAAAAGGTAAGGAAACAACTATTAACTTATATTATATATCTCATAAGGCTTACCATTGAATTTAGGTTCTATATAATTTTTTTACCTGTCAAACACATAAAATTACAATGCATTCCATTGTATACTAAATGATTATAAGGCATACTGTTCATGAAATGAAAAACAAAAATTCTTAGAATAATTTCCCAAAAAGGATTATCTTAGAATATTATCCCATATAAAAAATATTGTTACACATATTGACAATATTTCATCCAATCAATAAATTAATAAGGATAACTTGGTGAAATCCATTGTCTTTCATTACGAATAATAATGGATTCAAAATGTTCAAATAAGTACCTGAAACAAGTGATGAATAAAAAATCAAAGTTATTGGGTACATGAAAAGACTAAGATAGCCAATGTATTTAGGTAGAAAAATAAATGTTTTTTAAAAGGTAGGATACCAATTCAATGATATATAAATGATTTATAATAGTTTTTAAAGAGCATGTAAGTCATCTAAGGAATATCCTTTGGGAATGTCAAACCAGGTGTGTTTTCATGACCAATAATAGTAAACGAAAGTGAAGATTGGGTTAAAAACAACCCACATTTTCAGTTTTTTCACCCATAGGGGAATATATTATATTATTTTATCCTTTTCTATATCCAAACATGAGTGTTATTCCTAGGAAAATAATCCACACCACACTTTTAAAAAATATTAGATAGTTTTTTAGTTATAACAATGTTTGAGCACTATAAAAACTTATTAAGGATGTATAATGAGAGGAAATTATGATCTATCATTGATAATATAACAAGTAATTAAATAAAATAAAATATAATAACATTTTTATTTTAAATGAAGTATAATTGAAAAGGCTCATAAAATTAATGGAAATAAGATGTTAAGAACCCTTTATAAGAAAAGCAGCTTTTAAATGCTTGACAAGGGAATCATAGAACATTAGAAAAATATTTGGAGGTATTATTGAGAGGGAAAATGATATGAGAAATATGATCAATTTTTTAGTGAATAAGGATTGGTGGATGGGTTAATATTTATAGAAAATTATAGTGATTTGTTTATTAATTTCCAAACACAGGCCTTAGAAATATTGGTTGTTGAAAATGAAAAGATATTATCTTACCCATGGTATCAGTTCATGGTTTTGGTATATAATATAATATTTTTTATATTTTAATGTGTTTAGAACTTATATTAATTATTTTATATTACATTGGACATGGAAATGAATGTTTTCCAGAATATATATATTTTAAATCCTTAATTTATATTTTAGATAGCAGAAAGAATAATATAGATTTAGAAAATAATTTCATTTTATTAAAATATTAAATATTGATAAAATAATATATTTTTTAGTTTGGATTTATTTATATTATTAATAGAATTAATGTTGAGTCATTATGATGCCATAATACTTACTGTATATTCACACAGTATTATATTATTCACCTAAAATTAGACTATTTTATAAAATTGTGTGAAATTATTAATTGGAAAATTGTAATATTTTGATTTAAAATATAATGTTATTATTATAAATACTATTTTCTAAATATTATAATTAGTAATTATTAATTAAAAAACTTAGCATATTTTAAAAATATGTTTTTTTAGCCGAAATTTGAAAACTTTTTTTAAATTCTAATTTTTTCTATAATTCGTATATATAAATTTATAATATTATTCATTGATAATTATAATTTATTATTGTTTATTATAATTTTTTAAAATTGGTTTCATATATTTTACTAAACACCTGTTAATATAGAAATTATCTTACTATTAAAATGGTCTGATTCCCAATGGCCAACTTTCCAATGGTCATAAAACTCCTTAGATATACTTCATTGTAAATTCATTCATTAATATTCTTCTCTTATCTTTTACACCATTTATTTTTCCATGTTTAATTTTTTATTCCAAATATTGATGGCTCACTTGTACTCGTTATTATTTTTTGATTATGATCCATTAGAGTACAAGGTTAGGATGTTTCCCCATATCTTTACATGTTTTATGGTACTTATTTTAGTCCTTGTAGTAGATGTAATTACTTTTTTCTATTGTCTTTGTTTTTGTTTTACCATTGTGAGGAACTAATAAAATTTTCCTTGTATAATAAATTTTATAAAATTATATGTTTAGGAATCTCAAGTATTATTGATGTATCCCTTGATTTAATTGGGTATTGATTTATTCTCTAGAAATGATTATTGGAATTAAATAATAATAAGTTATTATATACAGGTGAAAGATGAGTGAACACTATTGATGAATATGATGTCTTTAGATACCTTTATGGTTTTTCTATGTTTTATACATGTTTTGTTGGTTTTCATTGAGATTTGTTTCCCACGTGATTCTATTTTATTCATTAGATTAAAGTTTTATTATTTGAAAAGGTAAATTTTCTCATGGTTTTTCATGTTTTTCCAAGGTCTAATAGAATTAATTTTTTCATATTCTTTATTATGTAATAATTTTTTCTTACCAAATTCTCAAATATTTTTCATAGGGATTAAGGATGAATAAATACCTCAAAAAATTAAAAGTTCAAATTTTAGAGATTTTTTTGAATAAATCATTTGTATAATTAATGAAATAAAGATGTAAACATAATGAACTATTTTTATGGAAAAATTATACATTGATTTGAAGTGTATTCTTCTTTATGTAGTGGTTTTATTAATTATATAAATACATAAAGCTAAAAAATAATGAGAATATAATAATATTAAAAATCATTTGTATTAAACTCACCATTAAAGGATTTGGTATGTATAGGCTGTAATAGCTGGCATCAAAGTTAATGTGTAATAAATATGTTTTTAACACAAGATCCAATTTTGTTGATTTAGGGTGTCATAGTTAGTATCAAATACAATGTTAAATTAATACTTTTTTATCACCATATAATAGTATATATATTTAGGGTGTCAAAGTTAGTATCAAATACAAGCTCTATAAGTTTCAATGGTTTTATGCTACCTAAGTGGACGATGTTGATTTATTTTCAATTTTAAAATTTATATATATGATTAAAATATATTTCATGATTAAATATAACATTAATAACCAATTAATACCATATTTATTCTTTATTAGTCATAAAATAGTAATGATATGAATGATATTAAATGTAAATAATTGTATCCATCTAAAACAAGCTTACAAAGGAGGATAATATATTGTGTAATTATCTATTATACAATTTAACTCCCTTACTAATAAAATGGAATAAGAACTATACATTGAAACTTATAGAGCTTGTATAAAAATTTTGTAGTTATTGTAAATCATTCCTACTTTATTATAGTAGTTTTGGAACTATGAACTGACCAACTTCAAAATAACTAACATAAGAAATTTCAATCCATTAGACGAATAATACATGATAATAAATGAGTTAAAATAAATAATAATAATTAAATAGAATTAAATTGGTTTTAAATAAATAAATTAATTAATAAAGTTTTATTATTTAGGAGGATTAAAGAGAATTCTAAACAAGGAAGGGATTGAGGTAAGGGTTTATTTCTAAATTTATATTATTTTTAAGTATTGTTCTTATATTTCATATATTCTCTTCTATGTCACACATCCATGTTCTTGAATGTATGAATGTTTTTTCTTTAACTTAATTCGTAATGAACTTATTTCCTTGTTTACTCCCTTATAGATTTTTAGTTCGTACACTACATTGGTCGTAAGGGGATTTCCCCACTCTTTTTTCTGTGATTATCTTATATATTACCTTCTATCTTTCTCTTGATTTTATTTTTCTCCTTTATGTCCCTGTTCCTTCATCTCAACGATGTATTCTATATCATTTCCACTATTTCTATGTTTTCTTTTAATATTTCCTTGACCATATTTCCAATATTCTATATACTATTAATACTCTATATTACATAAATAAAAATGAAGGGTGATTACATATAAAATTTTATTATTTATTTAGCTTGGGAAATATTGAAAATCCACAAATCCATTATTTTAATATAGATATTTATTAATTACTTAAACATATTAATGTAATAGGTTAACCATGAAAAATTATTTATCATATTACATATAAATCAATTATTTGTATATGATGTATGAATTAGACTTATTAATTGATGGGTGAGTCATAAAATTATATATCCCCTTCAGACATTTGTGGGTCTCATTAGAAAAAATAGTTTGCATATTTGGTGTATTCTTTCCCATTTATTTATGATTTCTTGGCCAAGACCTTGAAATAATGGATATGATGTCTAAAATTATTCATTCCATTATTATGAGATTTATTATTCTTACCCATGTTATTATATATTTCCATTTTTATGGATATGGTATGTTTTATACTCATTTATATGAAAATTATTTATTTATTTATTCATATTATATTATGATTTACAAGATTATTACTTAATAAATACCATATTATGCTAGCCATTACAATTTTGTTTAGAATCTCATAATATATTGATATCATGCTCTCCCTATTTTAGTCACACACACATGTATTAAAATAAAATAATAGGGTAAAATTACATTGTTTGGTCGGATGGCCTACTTAATAGAGAAGGAAATAAATTACAATCATTAAAATTGTAATACTACATATTTTTAACTTATCCCATGATTAGTACCAATATTTATAGTGTGGGAGAGGAGAATAAATAAATAGTTATTATATGTTTTAAATATAAGAAGATAAGTCATTTATGGACATGTATATTTTCCATCAATATTAAATAATTCTCACCTTGATAAAAAATATCACATAGGGATACTTCTCAAATAGTTATTACATCCTTTCTAATTCCAATAGGAATATCAAGTATATGAGATATTTATCAAGTAAAAATAGTGTTAGAACTTGATCTATGTAACCACCTTCATCAATATGTATGATGGATCCTATGTTTTCATTATATTCTAAAGTGATAAACACTTCTTATTTAAAACATCTTAGATTAAATTGAACCTAACATCAATATGTTTGGTTCATCTATGGATAATGTGATTTTTAAAAACAAAAATAGATCTTTGCCTATCAAAAAATACATCGACAATATCCTGGATGATATTTAAGTCTCTATTCAGTCCCTATAACTATATAGATTCTTTGAAAGATTATATCATTTCCATATAATTTTCCCTTATATTATAAAAATACATTGTTAAATTTTGAGTAGATCCAAAGCTTACTGGTCCTCCTTCTAGGGAAAAAACATACCTAGTAGTGGATATTTACTTGTCTAGGTCTCCTGTATAATCCAAGTCAATGTATTTTACAATAAATCTCCCATTATTTTTATCTATTGAAAACATCAAAACAACATCTATGATACCTTTTATATATCTTAAAATCCATTTTAATTACTACCAATGACCTTTACCAAGGTTATGTATGTAACAAATTACCATGATCAGTAAATGTGAAATATGAATTCTCATAAAAACCATTGAATAAATCAAGGCTCCTCGTATAATTTCAAATGGAATGTGAACCCTTTGTTTCCTCTCTTGGTCTATCTTTGAAGATAATGATTCACTATGTTTAAAATTATATATTAATGGGGTACTAAATTGTTTTAATCTTTCATCAATGTTATTCATTTAATGAAATTTTTTATATATTTCATTTGGATATGGGAAACAAAACCCTTAGTAGTTACCTGCCCAATCACCATCCTATATATATTCTTATCCTCTCCATGATCCTTCATCTCAAACTTTTATTTCAGATAATCTTTCAATTTGTCAATATCCACCACGATTTTACACACAATAAACATATCATAAAAATATAAAAATAGGTATATAAGTGTAAAATCATGAAGTTTCATGAACTAAAAACATTAATCAAACTAAGTATATTCATATTATTGTTTCAACATAAATGCACAAAACCTTTTTAACTTCTATATTGGGGACTGATTTAGGACATACAATGAGTTTTTTCAATATAAAAACCCAATTATCACATACTAAAACACAAAACCCATTGGGTTGTTTCATATATAACTTGTCATATATTTATATATGGGTAAATTATATCTCTATGTCATGTTGAGCTAGCTTCATATCAAACTATGCAACCAATGATAACAAAACATGGATAGATTCATTCTAAAAAAAATAGAAAATACTTTATTATAGTCTATCCACTTATTCTATGCATAATCCATTGAGAAAATTCAATCCTTATAAAAAATAATATTATTTCTTGTATTGGCTTCCTTCTTAGAAAACAACCATTTTCAATTAACCACCTTCATTTTCTTCAAATGAGGAAAAAGATCCCATGGCTTATCAAAATATAGTGAACTCATTTCATCTTATATTTCTAAGCTTTATTGGCCTATGTCTTTACTATCCAAAAAATACTGATTTGTTTCAGGAATATCTTCTTTAATTGTTGAAATAGAATAAAAACCATATCATCATACATAGAAGGTTGTTGTATAGACCGTCGTGACATACCAGTGGTGATAATATCTTATGTTGATTATTCTCCTGTAACGAAACATTTTCTTCAATAAGAAAATTAGTATAATCACTTTACTACTTATTGTGTGTCACCATATATATCAATGGTGAAATTTTGTGCACATCAATATAAAATTAAACTATTTCATCTATTTTTCTTCTAGAATAATTTGAATTAACCATTACTGATTCATCAAATGTAACATCCGGAATCTAAATAATATTATTTTCTTATAGATCCCAAAATCGTAATTTTTTCTCACCATCTTTAATTCCAAAAATAAATATTTATTTTTTATAATATCCATTAATTTTTCTATGTTATTAAAATATGTATTACAACAAAAAATATGCAGTCTATCAAAATTAGAAACATTCTCACATGATGGGAACTTTATAAAAATTTTACCAAAAATTGTGGATGCAAGTAATTGGTTCACAATATGTACAACATATATCAAATATTCTATCCAAAATGATTTTTTTAAAACTATTTGGAGATAACATAAACCCCAAATTTTAAAATATTTTATGTTTTATATATTCTTACACTCTATTATATTGTTATATTTTGGGAATTATGAAGTTCCTCCGAATCCCTCCATCTGGAAAAAATTTCATGAATAGACCTGGTATGTATTCTATGTCATTATCTAATCCCAATCTCTTTATTTTTATTATTTTTTTATTTCCAATAATCTTATCCCATTTAAGGAAGACATATAAGACCTTATCTTTAAGTTTCATGGCATAAAACAAAACATACCATGAGTAATCATCACAAAATGTTACTAAATAATAATTACCCAATCATGAATAATTTTTTGATAGTCCCCAAACATACATATGTATGTTTTCACTTTTCCCTTGATTTGATGAGTTTATCTATTTAAAATGAATATAGTCTTCTTACCAATCACACAATGATAATATAGGTTTAGCTTACTTATATTGGAACCTTTCAAAACACATTTCTTCTCTAATCTCTATGAATCCTTCTCACTAGTATTCTTGAGTCTCATATCCCACAATCTAGAAGTATTTGGACTACTCCCCTTTAATATCATTTATCTACCTATATCAAACTAAATATTCGAATAATTTCAAAAAACTGTTTTTCTTCCTTTTTTATGCCCTCCAAATGAGCATCAGGAATTTTAGGATCAAAGAAATACCTAAATCATAGATATTTCTTTCTCCACAAATGAAATTAAGGAGAATAATAAATAAATTAAGATCAGGTAGATATATCACGTGAATTATGTGACCTCAAAGAATACACATGGTCATATGACCCTAGTAATATCATGAAACTAGATTATGCATTACACATGATTTGATAATGATCACAAGAATACCCACTAGACAATCCCTCAAGATTATGTGAAGGCTTCCAAAATAGTTTTTCAAACTAGGAGACATGTAAACCAAACGATGTCTGAAATAAAAAAACACACTTATAAAATAAAACCTAAAAAATGAGGACACATCATGTGATGGAAGTTATTTTTGTTTTAAAATCAAGGGATTATATGGATCATGTTACCAGTTCAAAGATCATGCAACATCCCCAGAGGCATGTCAACCATGCCGTGAAAAAGCCATTAAGAATGTCACCATGATCATGAAAAGTCCCTTAGATGCATCCATTCGATCATGTGATTCCCCTTCAGACCCATAAATATGTAGAGGAACCATCCATAAATATTTTCACTCACATTCAAGAGATCCATTAGAGATCATGTGGCTCCCGGATAGAAATTAAATTGAAAAAAGTTGATGGTATTGGAAAATTATAGATAGATTGATGGAAAAGTCTGAATCCTCATACGAAAGAAAGTTATGCTAGTTTTCATGTGAAGGGTGGATTCTATCCTCATGATCAGTCTATTGACCATGGAAGATCCCCATATAAATTTTGATCTCATCACATGAAGGCTTATAGATATGTAACCTCCATCATTTGAAGGATCTAAGACATGTCCATTTGATTACAAGATATCCTAATAGACAATCGATGGGAGATCCCCATAGGCTTTGTAAAATAAAATCTCAATTGGAGGTACCCTTATGTATAGTAGAGTTACCCTATTTTTCATGTCAAGTCCCTATGATGATCCTACTTGATATCATGAAGGGACCCAGAAAAGTCTCCCTTGATCATGAAAAATACTCTTTGATAAGTGTCCCAATCTCATGAAGACCCCGGGACATTCCATATTGATCATGAAAAGTACCTATGAAAAGTCAATTTGATTATGTGAAAGACCTTTAAAAATACATGAGACCAAAAAATATGGTGATTGTTTAATGATATCACAGTCACAATTTATTATGTGACACAAAGATGGTGTCATGGATGACTCGCAGTAGGTTCAAGTGAAACACATGATGCTCCACCAAATCCAGCCCATATCTACGATATGCGCATTGTGTGAAGTGGTGTTGATATAGGTTTGAGAGGAATATAAATTCATTACTCTTTAAAAAAACACATAAGAAAATGTAGAGTCTAGAGTGTAATTATTAGAGTGTAAATCCATGCAATCACAAGGGACTTCCACCCAGTAATAATAGAGGAATTATTTAAGGGATTACACGACATGTATATATTCTTTAATAAATCACCTTATTGATCACATGGAAGGATATCAGTGTGTAAGATGAATTATTAAAAGAAGTTTCTACATATCTAATTTGTCACACTTTGTTTTAGAAGGCCAATTCCTAATAAACATTGAGGAATTTTTGAGATAAAGGATAAAACATTTGGGAGCCTTATATGAAGATGGAAACACAGATTTTCATGTGATGGGATCATGTGCTTCATGGGACCTACTAATTATTCATGTGACATGACCCTGTCATGTCATTCAAGTCTTGCGACACCACCTTAACATGTCATCCATTTCATGCGATAGTCCTTTAGACATGTCGTCCAAGTCACTTGATAGTCTTCCAGAAAAGTCAGTTGAATCATGCAGTGACCCTCAAACATGTCATTCATGTCACGTGAATTAATCCTAATATAATATAAAAGTCACACAATATTCCTCAAATATGTCATCTAGATCATAAAAAATAGCTAGGACATTTTAACCTTGATCATTTAAAAGGCCCTAGACAAGACTAATCTTGTAATGTAGAGCACCTTAGACTTGTCAGAATTTTTATGAGACAACCTATTAACATGTCACCATTGATCATGCAAATCACGCTGGGACATGGATTACTTTTCAATGAGACACTCAAGAAATGTTGGGTACACAACTAGGACATGTCAGGAAGACAACCAAGTCATTTAAGACATACAATTTGAGCATGTCAGGCATACATTCTGGGCACATTAGACAGAAACCCTCAGACATGTCAATCTTTTCTAGAAGGGTTACTTAGGCATGTTCCCTCAATAAATTTGAACCTAAAACCATGAATATTTGACTATGAATTCCCTTTTAATGTGGGAAGTTATCATAATTGGTTATAAATGGATACTCATACAATATATGGGGATTGTGGGGTCCTTAATCCATCCAGACCTGTTCAACTTTCACTCATGGATCCTAATATTTTTCAATCAGAGGGTAAGTGTCATATATCTTCTAATGGGAATACACTATTTTATAAACCCATAAATGTATTAGATATTATATTAAATGGTACCCAAAATATTCTAGGGGTTCATCATCCTTCCTCTTCCATCAACGAATTATGAAGCTAATTGAACAACAATGACTATAATTCTTACTATAATCAGGATATGTAAGATGCCTTCACAAGGTCTAAGATCCATATCAAAAAACAATTTAGGTCATCCCTTGTGAAAATGTCCCATATCAATATGTGGTGAGTCTAGTCTCTTGTAATCCCTTATTACTAACAATGGGCATAGCTCATGTGGGCTTAGGGATTTTCAGTGATTATATAACTCTTATAAAAAATGTCATTATCCAGGGAAACCTCAGTGCATAAGACTCAATCATTGACATGATATGATTTCCCATATAGGAGGGAATATACTTCAGTGTATTTCATGATGGAATTCCTATACTAGTAAAACCTTGGGAAATAACCACAACAAGTATTAATTATCTTTCATTGACCATTATTAGGTAAAGGAAAATTGAAATACAATTAATCTAATTATTATTATAAGCAGTATATATAGGATTACTTTTTAAGTCTTGATCCCTATAACTATTGCCTACATTCCCTCTTATATGTCCTTTACATCTAACTTAAAACTACACATCTTGGAATTAAACAAACTGCATGGATTTTGATTCCTTTTTAAAAAAAAATATATAGGACACCCTATATAGGTTTAACCCTATCCTCAAAAAACCAATTGCCATCCTGGATAGATAAAATATCTAGATTTCTTGGTTATATTACTTCAAAATATAAGCATCTTTCCATTCCTATGAAATAATGTGAAATAGATAGAGAAAATTAGATACATATAGATGGTCTCATCAATAGAACACCATTTACTTCTAGAAGGATTCAAAACTCAATCATTTTATTAGGTTAACCAATCCCATATCCGGATTTTGATGTGATTCACAAACATGTCTTGAAATTATAAGAGTCTCAGAAAAAGAAATAATCCCCCCCAAAGTGTGCGATGAACTTAACCTCCCATCCAATCGAACCATGTGAGTTTCTAAGTTTTGTTAGTATTGAAACCCCAAATGAATGCCTATATTTGGAAAAAAGGTTTTTACCATGTGATGGATGTGCGAGTCATTGGGAGTTACTATGAGAAATAAAAATAGTAAACCCAATCTGAATGATTTTCATCCATAATTGAACCACCCATAATCAATCGTTAGAGATCATACCTATTTTGAATGAAAATAAAAATGGTGAACCAAATGTGAAATAATGTAATTAGAGAATAAATGAATCATTATAGAAAATGGGAATCATGTATCCCAAAATTAGGGAACCATCCACATATTTTTATAAGAAAAAAATATAGTGAACCTAACATGAATCTCTAAAATAATAAAATGATCAGTTGACCATGAATTGGGCCATTTTATTTTGAATCTCATATGAAAATCAAAATGGTACACATGATTTGAAATACTTCAATAATAAAACATAACCAAGGTTCCCAATAAACAAGTCCCTTCTCACTGTGAAAATTCAATATGAGAAAAATGGAAGATTTGGAACCAAGGAAAAAAAATTATGTTACTCATGTAGATATGATTGAGAATATTTCCAATATGAAAAAAATGAAATGTTCAATTTCTTTATTCCTTTCTTTATTTAGTAGTGTTGAAAATTCTTTCAAAGATATATTGACCCAAGATCATGTCTTTATTAAGAAAATATTTTGGAACCTTAGATAAAATAGTAAACTCCATGGGTGAAAAAACAACATCACTGAAATAGAACAGAATTCCATGGATTCTTTTTTAAATTAAATGGATTTTTAATGAGACCTGGATCTGAGACGACATATAATTTTGAGCCCTAGAGTGTTCAGAATGGAATTTAAAACTTTTTTAATTTTTATTAATTTACCTTGCGAGCGAGTTTTTCTAAATTTTGAACCAGAGCGTGGATCGAAAACCTGAGGGCACCGTTGAACTCAGAATGATGAGATTTTTTGAGAAATGACCTAACATTGACTGGTGTGCATGGACGAGAAAAGTTAGTTTTTTTGGATTTTCAGAAGAAAAAAATTAAAATAAATTAAAAAGATATTTGATTTTATTTTCTTCACCTTTGAGTAGTGGCACACCAAAACTGTAGTGAGAAGACGAGGCAACAACGGGTTTCATTAAAATAATCCCTTTAATGGATCTTAAATGTGCAGCATAACAACTTATTAAATGAAATTTAATGATGTGATGACATAGCATAACAAAAACACTATGACATGTTCTTCTTTTAATGAGATGTTGGGTTGGAGAATCTGGCTAGCATTCCTATGATGAACATTGAAGGGATTCTCTCCAGTGATGAATGTTGGAGAACCAAGAAGCGGTGACGACACCTTTGGAGATCAGAACAAAGACCAAAGATCGATGATCACCAACAATGATGAATCAACGATTTAGATCAAATATAGATGAATGAATAAAATGTATAGATGTTATTCATTAGTGAAAGAACCGAATCGAGGTATGGGTTGAGTATTGTGTTTTTTCTTCCATGTTATTAAATTTAATGGGGAACGCGGATCAACTCGTGAGCTGGTTGACCCACAAATCATCATTCTTGCGGGAGGTTTTTTATCAGGTTTTCTCATGGGGAATTAATATTCCATATTTTTTCCATGTTTTTATTTTTCTCCATTTAAACCTTCTAATAGAAGTAGAAAAGATTCATGATGAATGATAGTGGAGTCTTGTTCCTATCTTAGTTGTTTGGATTTTCCCCTTCCATCTTCCCACGTTTTCATGTTCTTCGCGAGAACATGAACGAGGAATCTTTGCGCACTTGTCCATTAGAAAAACGAATCCAAAACAAAGATCTGATATTGTGAACACCCCTCAGAGGTGCCGTGATGATGTTGGCATAAAAATCAACTTGATTCATGGGAGGGATAAAAATGGTGTTTTGAACCCCAGACAGTGAAAAGGTAGACCCAAGGGTTTTTTAGCACCTGTAGGATTGAATAACGGACCACCAGAGTGCATCCGGTGGTCTGCAGAAAACTATATCGGGCCACCGATGATGGCCGCATTCCGTATTGTAGGGCGGCATGCCATAATGGATATGGTGGTGCCAGTCGCACTACTGCCGTGATAAGGAAGCCTTTGCCTCTGATCATGGAATGAGCTCATCCCACGGTGCGGGTCTAGCCAAAAGACCTAATCCACTATACAGACCGGTTGGTGGAAGTGGCAGTGCCATCTAGCACTGCCTGGTGGCCAGGGGACACAACTATGTTGTGTCTGGTCTGGAGGAGTTGGCCCACTCTGATGCAGGGCGAGTTGCTACTGGTAGGTCGTACCCAACCATGAAAGCCGGTCCGGGCCCAATGGGCTGGTTCAGACCCGGGTCGAGTCAGACCCAGGTTGGGTCGATGGTCCCCAGGGTGGGTCGGGTTGGGTCGGTCCACCTGGGTTAGATCATACCCAGACCCAACCAGCCCCTTTTTTTTTTGGTAAAATGGATGTAACATATAAATGAAACCTCTGTTTGACAAGTCGTATGCGGCATTGAGATCCTTCAGACAAGATGGTCCTTTTGAGATACTCTAGGTGAGTTTTTAAGGATGTTGGATGATAACCTATTGATTATAAGAGTAGGATATCCTGATATG
The DNA here is from genome assembly GCA_963277665.1 of Viscum album. Lineage (NCBI taxonomy): Eukaryota > Viridiplantae > Streptophyta > Magnoliopsida > Santalales > Viscaceae > Viscum > Viscum album. The sequence continues at coordinate 585,229,642 of OY728132.1, read as the reverse complement.
AGAAGACGTTAAGTAGATTCGGGGTAGTTCTGTTGAAGAGATTCTAGGATGGTTACTCCTTTGACAACTTAGGGAATGGGTACTCCTTACACCCATGGATAGGTACAGATGGGACTCTCCAAGTCTTGGGTGTGGGTTAGTTTCCTTCGGGTAGTTTCCTCTGGGGGTGTTACTCTCGTGAAGGACTAGGGTGCGGGTTCTCGGAGATGCTTTTGAAGTAAGAGTAGGTACTCCCCTGCAGGACCATAGAGAAGGTCCTCTATCCTTGGAGTCAGTACTCCCCTAAAGTACTAGGGTGTGGGTCCTCCATATGTAGCTTGTGTAGATTTGGTAATCCCCTACTGGGTATAGAGGTTGTTCTCTATTGTAGGAGTCAGTACTCCCATACCGTTCTAGGGTGTGGGTCCGCCTTATGCATTTTTTCAGAAGATTCAGTACTCCCCTACCATGTTAGGGAGCGGGTCCTCTAGCCCGGGTTGGTACTCCCCTAACATACTAGGGTGCGGGTCCCCCATAGCGAATAAACTGACAGAGTCGGTACTCCCCGGGTACCAGGGTGTGAGTCCTCTAGTCGTTGAGTAGTACTGCTCTATAGGGTAGGGTGTGGTTCCTCTATATATGAAGTAGTACTCCCCTATCATAACATGGTTCAATTACATCTTGATTAGTAATCCCCTGTTGAAACTAGGGTTCACGTCCTCTTTTACAGTTTAGTAGTCCCCTGTATACGAGTAGTGGTAGGGAGAAGTTCATGTATATGATTTGGATCTCCCTTGACTGTAGGAGACAAATACTAAGAGCGGAACCCTCCACTTGATATGAATAATTCCTAGATAGCATCTAGTGCTCCATCAAATAATTGAGGTGTGAGCCACTTCTTACCGGAGCGATTGGGGTATCAAAATTTGGTTTGGTGAAGTACTCCCTCAACTGAGCACAATGACGTGGAGTGGGCCTCTTCACTTGGGTTTCCTTAGTCTTGTGCCTGGCGAAATACTATGATGACTAGACCTATAGTGATAGTAACGAGAGAGGGTCCTAGAAGAATAATCCCAATGGAGCACATTCTCTCAAACATACAATTTGGATTTTGTAGAGTTGTTCCCAATGTAGTGTATCTCTCAGACGAGTTCCATCAGGGATGGCTAGGTTTATGGAGTGTGTCCTCTTAGTGTGTGTGTCAACTTTCAAAACATCGAAGTGAATCATGATGCTATCTATAAGGCTAGGTCCATATGTTTCTTATTGGTGTAGATGAGTATATCTAGATAAACTTGGTATATGTATGGGTATATACCTGGGTGGAGTTGATTGTGCATTTCTTTGTGGTTTTTTTCTTGTGATTTACCTGTGTGGTTTCGAGGTCCCCTATTGATTATTGTTTTTCTCACCCATGCACAGGATTTTTGAACATGTGTTTTGTATTGTGAAGATGACCAATTCTTTTATGGAGTATATAGAGGACCAGGACCCAGTGGTGTTCAGTGAGAGTGGATAGACGAGTCATACTCCTATGACTCCAGGCAGCTACCCTCCACCCACCCTTTAGGTAGGGTTCTCAGCGGACAAGTTTTAAAGACCTCGGGTGGTACTTGTGTTCTGTTTTTCCTTTGGTGGGATTGTATACTCGCTCAGGTTTCCACCTTGTATAGTTCTTTCTACTGTACTCTAGTTGTGGTTTTCTTAGTGATTACATGCAGTTTTTTACCTTTCTAGTCTTTTTTTGGGATGTGGTTGTGTGTGTATGTGCGTACATGTACTTAGGAAAATTCCTCCCACCTATTGAATAATTCGTTCTACATTAGTCTTCAGCCACTGTTCTTTGAGAAGAAGGCTTGGGTTAGTCACAAAATGAGACCTAGGGGATGGGACAATACAAATTGGTATCATATGTAGTAGAATCTACCTCAAAGAATGGGGATCAGTTTTTTTTTGGTTTTGGGAAAAACTAATAAGTGTATAGAGTTCGGATTTCAGGCTAGGGACACCAGTGTTGGTGTGGCAGCTGTCATATACCTACAACATGAATTTGGACACTTTATTTCCGACTCAGTACATGGAAACACTGGTTGAGGGGAGATAAAGGGTACATGCATCATGTAAGAGTGGTTGTGCTTTCCATGTCCTTCTTAAGTCAACTCTCCAAATATATTATTTTAATCATGGATCATCTTGATTCATTTAAGGATGCTTCAAAGATGATATCTAGATAGGATTCTATAATGTGATTGTAATTATGATCCACCCCGAGTGGAGGCTTCATTTTAGGGCACTGATTCTGAGACGTTACCTCCGGGTGGTGCACCAGTGATGACACCACCTATTGATCAGAAATTTCTACCAGCACTACCTGTTGAGGATGTGCGCAGGCTGAGGGAACTACACGAGTTCTAGAGATATAGGCCTCCTAGGTTCTGAGGTGAGACATATCCTCAAGTATCTAAGGATTTTCTTGAGGCAGTTACATGAGTCTTCCACTTAGAGAGGAAACCTCTCAAACAGATGGTGATCTTAGTCCTAATCCTTATTCAGATCTCGGCAATGAGATGGTGGAGATTGACGATCTAGACACATAATGAGGAGATCCTCAGCTAGTTTGACATTGAGTGCCTCCTCAGGGAAGAGTTTTTCCCAGTGACTTTATGCTCTGCGCATATATAGGAGCTGCTTCTCCTAGGACAGGGTGGCATGATGGTATCATAATACTTAAAGATATTCACAGATATTTCTTGATACTATACGAATATGGTGTGGGAACATTACTTCAGGGATTGGACCATCAAGTAGGGACTAATCCAGAAGATCAAGGAGTTAATGATACCCCTTAGAATCCCAAAATATTCTAGGGTGATGGACTAAGCCCTGGTGGTTGAGAGTTTCCTAGAGGAGGAGCAGATGGATGTGACCTACAACAAAGATCATGAGGTAGGGGCGTCTAATGTAGATAGCAAATGACAGGCAACAAGATCACGGAGTAGGAGGCATACCCATGCCCAAACACATACACATGGGTCTATGGTGCAGGAGCAGTCCCTAGGAGCAGACCAACCCCAGGAGAGATGGTGTTATGCTTAAAAGAGATAGGGGAATCTCACTAGATAATGTACGACCTGCCATACCATAGAGAAGGAGCCATATGATGAGCCACCTTGGTAGAGACAATGCTTTTATTATGGAGTTACACAAAATGGCAGGAAAAGTAGAGGAACTGGATGAGTAGTAGAAGGTGGTCCACACTAGGCTCACAGAGCCGAAGGGTGTGGGTGAGGACAACTACATGCAGTCATGGATTATGACCATGAAGCTCCAGGATAGATTTGAGGTACGATCTGTGTCTTTTTTTTTCGATTCCATTTTAAATAGACATATGTTCTAGACTTTCTCCATTTTTTCCATGAGTTCTGTTTGAGACTTCAAGGTTCCAGTTAGACCGTGGACTTGACCCTCACACTTAGAGACTATTGCTGGAAGAGACCTGTCAATAACAAACTGGTGCTGAGAGTGTGACCTGACTCTTAGAGGTGAGAGTTGTGGTTGGGATCTCTTAGTCATGACATCAAGGCCTTAAAACGTCATTATTGGTATGGACTACTATCATTCACACCCAGAATGACTATATTAGGCAAAGGATGTGGTGTGTCTGCAATGGTGAAAATAGGTTTTCCATCCATTGAAAGGAAAACTCATGTATCACAGGGTGGACTCTCGAGAAGAATAATTATTTGAATCATTCAATGGTGGTAGAGTTAGACCCCGTGATGTTTATTTAGTATGGAATGGTTACTTACCATCAATACTCAATTGGGATACCACTAGTGGGTGTGCCAATGTTCTTGTTTTAAAAAGTTGTGTGGACATTGGTGGTTGTAGAAAGAGGCGCTAGTAAGACCAAACGTTCACTTGGGGGAAGCCCTGTTTTGTTCGTAAATACCCTTACGTGTTTAGACTCAACCCTAAATGCATAAATCTTTTGGAGGCTTTAGTACAGTTCATCCAAGGGTGGATGTGAACTGTGGGTTTCTATCTATATCTATGTCTGGTTAGAGCATCGGTGAGCCATTAGACCCCATGAATTTAGATGGATTGTAGTGCTTGGTGTTTTTAAAACTTTTCTTAGATAGAGAGACATGTTCCTGTTATTACATTATGCTGACCTAGAAAGAGATGGATATGAGAGTGGTCGATCTCATTGGTTCCTCGAGGTGTGTGCTTATAAGCTGTACATGGACCCCTGATGAACTCAATTTTCTTCCCTTGAGTATATGCTTTTGATGTTTTAGGGACATAAAGTCTTAATGTGGGGAGAATTTAATGGCCCATAATTCAATGGATTTTTTTTAAAAAATTAAATTGGATTTTTTATGAGACCAGGTTCTTAGACGACACATAATTACGAGGCCTGGAGTGTCCAGAATTGAATTTCAAACTTTTTTGAAGTTTATTAATTTATTGTGAGAGCGGTTTTTTGTAACTTTTTAAAAGGTTCCCAGATCAAAAATCCAAGGGCACCGTTGATCTCAGAATGGCGGGATTCACCTTGAAATGACCTAACTTTGACCGACATTGTTTGACCGAAAATGTTAGTTTTTGTCTTTTTGAAAGAAAAAAATAAAATAAATTAAAAAGTTATTTTCTTCTTCACATTTCAATGGTGGCATGCCGACATCGTAGTGAGGCAACTATGGGTCACATTAAATGAATCCCTTTATGGCGCTTAAATTTACAACATAACGAATCATTAAATAAAGTGTAATGATGCGATGGCGTAGCATAATAGAAATCATGTGACCTATTTTTTATTTAAAGAGATATCGGGATGGAGAATCAGGCTAGGATTCCTTTAAAGAACATTGAAGGGATTCTCTCAAATGAGGAATGATGGAAAACTAAGAAACGGAGACAACGCCTTTGTAGATTGGAATTGAGACCAGAGATTGACGATCACCAATGATGAAGAATCAACTATTCAGATCAAATGTAGATGTACGATGACAACACAAAGATTTTATTCATCAGTGAAAGAACTAAATAAAGGTAAGATTTGAGTTTTAAGTTTTTTCTTCTCCATTATTAAATTTAACTACAAATGTGGATCAACTCATGAACTTTTTGACCCACAGATCATTTTTCTTGAGGGATGTTTTATCAGATTTTCTCTTGGGGAATTGATATTCCATATTTTTTTCCTTGTATTTATTTTTCACTTTTTAAACCTTCTAATGGGAGAAGAATAATTTTGAGAAGAATGACGATGAAGGTTTTTTCCTCTCTTAGTTTTTTGCCTTTTACCTTTCGTCTTCCCGTGTTATTCATTTTCATCATGGGAACATGAAAGAGGAATCGTTGCACCCTCGTTCCTTAGTGCAACGAATTTAAAACAGAGATCCGATATCGTGACGAACTAGAAGATGTGCAACAATGATGGTGGTAGACAAATCAACTTGGTTCATAGAAGGGATATAAATGGAGTTTTGAAACCCAATTAGTGAACAGAGTGTCCCAGTGGCTCTTGATCAACCTCTGGATTGAAGAAAGGACCACCGAAGCATGTTCGGTGGTATACATAAAACTCTATCAGGCCGACGGTAGTGGCACGCGACGGTGGTTCCGACCACATGCCGGATGGAAGGGAGGCATGCCAAGATGGATCAAGAGGTGTTAGATTCATGAAAGAAGTCCTGGCCTCTGGCCGAGACATGAGAGGGACCTGTGGTGGGGGTATAACCAGAAGACCCAGTCTGTTACATAGAAAAGTTGGTGGATGTGGGGATGCCAGCTGGCACTGCCTGGTGGAAAGTGGAGGCGGCTATTCTGCATTAGGTTTGGAGGAGCTACCCCACTCTGATGTAGGCCGAGTTGATGATGGTGGGATGGGCCCGACCTACGTCCCAGTGGGCTGGGTCGGGCCCAACTGGTCCGTGCCAAGCCCAATGGGTCTAGTCGGACCCAGGTTGGTTTGAGTCGTGTCGATCCGACTGGGTCGGACCAGACCCAGACCCAACCGGACCTCGTTTCACTAAAAAGACCATAAATTCTAAACGGAGGGTCCGTTTGATGATTATTCTATGGAATTTGGACCCTTGGGATGAGACAATCCTTTTGAGATACTCTAGATTATTTTTTGAGGAACTTGGTGGATGGAATATTTATTGGAAGAGTATACTCTCTCGGTATGATCAGACATTAAGATGAGTCGGGGTATTTCTCTTAAAGATATGATAGGATGGTTACACCCTTGATGACTTAGGGCATAGGTACTCATTATGCCTCGGCTTAGGTAGAGACAAGACTCCCCACATCATGGGTGTGGGTTCGTTTCCTTCAGGTAGTTCCCTTCGGGGGTGTTACTCCCCTAAAGTAATAGGGTGTAGGTTCTCAGAGATATTCTTTAAGGAATAGTAGGTACTTCCAAGCGGGACTAGAGAGAGGACCCTATAACCTTGGAGTCGGTACTCCCTTGATGTACTAGGGTGTGGTTCCTCTATATCTAGCACATATAGAGTCAGTACTCCCCTACCGGGTAGAGAGAGAGTCCTCTATTGTAGGAGTCAGTACTCCCCTACCTTTCCAAGGTGCAGGTCCTCCTTACGCATTGTTTCGAAAGTGTCGATACTCCCATGTTGTTCCATAGAGTGGGTCCTCTATCCTGGGGTTAGTACTCTCCTAACATACTAGGGTGTGGGTCTGCCATACAATATAAGCTGACAGAGTCAGTACTCCCCTAGTACTAGGGTGCGGGTCCTCTAGTCACTGAGTAGTACTCCCCTACAGGATAGGGTGTGGGTCCATGATATATGAATTAGTACACCCCTTTTGTAATAGGGTTTGGGTCCTTCTTGAGTAGTACTCCCCTATTGAAACTAGGGTGAGGGTCCTCATTTTCGGAGTAGTACTCCCCCTTATCTAAGTAGCGACGGGGAGTCTGTCCCCCATAGGAGTTAGAGCTCCCAAAATTGTAGGAAAAAACTCTAAGGATCGGGCCCCTCCACTTAATGTGAATGAAACCTAGATAAGAGCTAGTGCTCCCTCAAAGGACTGAGGAATGATACACTTCTTATAGAAGTGACTGGGGTATCACAGGTATGTCTAAGGAAGTGCTCCCTCAACTAAGCGTAGTGAAAAGGAGTGGGCCTCTTCACTTGGGTTTCCTTAGTCTTACGCTGGGTGCAAGACTGTGATGACTGGACCTCCGGTAATGGGAACGAGAGTGGGTCCTAGAATAATGATACTGATGGAGCACATTATCTTAGACATACCATTTGGAGTTTGTAGAGATGTACCCTATGAAGTGTATCTCTCAAACAGATGCCATTAGCGATGGATGATCTTGTGTAGTGTGTCCTTCTAGTTTTTGTTTCACCTTTTGAGTCATCTAAGATAATATTGACATTGGATATAAGGATGGGGCTATATGTTTCTTAGTGGCTGAGATGAGTATATATAGATTAACTTCGTATTTTTATGGGCATATACCTAGGTAGAGATGATTGTGCATTTCATTGTGTTTTTTATCTTGTGATTTACATGTGTGGTTTCAGGTTACCCTACTGAGTATTGTTTTAATCAACCCTTCAAGGGATTTTCCTGCACATGTTTCACCTTGTGAAGATGACTGACGCTTTGACGGAGTCCAGGGAGGACCAGGACCAGGTGGTGTTCAGTGAGGGAGGACAGAAAATGCATACTCTTATGACTTCAGGTAGCTACCCTCCACCTACCCTTCAGATAGGGTTCTAAGTGGATGAGTTTTAGAGACCTTGGGTTATACTTGTGTTATTTTTTTCCTTTGGTGTAATTGTATATTGGTCCGGGTTTCCACCATTTAGTTTACTTTCTGTTGTACTATGGTAGTGGTTTTATTAGCGATTTCATGTAGTGTTTTACCTTTCTAATAATTTTTGGTGTGTGTTTGTGTGTGTGTTCATGCATACTAGTTCTTAGGAAAATGACACCCACTTGTGGAATAATGCCTTCAGCACTAGGCGCCAGCCCCTGGCCTTTGGGAGGCGGGCTTGGGGTAGTCATGGCATGGGCCCTGGGGGTTGGGCTGTGATAATAACCCACCTGAAGCATTCATCTTATAGTGTAAATGTGATTTTTTGGAATTACCACTAACATGGTAGAATCCAACCCCTTGAGGATACACATCGAGGTCTCCAGACACTGAAAATCGCAAGTTCATCTCATTCGTGGAAATATGAAATGAAACAAGTGGCACATGTCTCTGCCCCAACCCCTTCATAATTTAATCCCCAAAGCATTAAAATTAGAGCCCTACATATCTAGTAAGGTGGTTCAAGTAGTCAACTGCATTTTAATTCTAGTTCAGAAGCTTCCTTGGAGGGATCTTGTGAACCAATGTCACCAGATTCATCCTTCAAGTTCCCATCAGACACCTAGTGAGAGAACCACGAATAATATTTCCACCCTATAAACTCATTCAAGGGTACTAGGAGGTCTTACCCAACATGAAAATATGTGGATAAAATAGAGAGGGATCATATCCCTTCATCCACTGATTAATATTTTCAATATATTATAGAGGTATCCAGTGGCTATGATCATATCACTTCTCACTCAGATCAAACCTTATTTTATATTCCAACAACAATCATGGGGGAGAAACATATCCCTTCCCCCAAACATACAACCCATTGAAATATTCTGATGGAAAAAGGAGGACATGAGTGGGATTATATCCTCACCTCAGTCGAATACATCTACCAGTTTATCTTAGAGATTGAGAATGTGCATGCATACATTCCTGCAAAAAATGGGATAAAATGTCACTACATTATTGAAATAGTAGAAGTGCTCTATAAATATTTTTCAATAGTGGTAAATATGAATATAGAGGAACATATTATTTTCCTGATAGCCAGTGTCTTATATCACCATGATTAGTACATTAATGTGGCTATTCTAAACAAAGAGTACATTATTTCTCGCATCCAAGAAAATTGTTAGTATATTTTGAAAAAGGATGAGGCATAAGATTCAGATCATATCCCCATTATGACTGGGTCTCACTATCTCAGTTTGGAAGATGACTCGAGATAGGCACAAATTCATTTAAAAAATGACCATCATTATAATTTAAATCCATTTGATTGGGAACATATCTCCATTACAACCAGGGTTCACCAACTCATTTTGGCACCTAATTTGGTACAAACACACATTCATATCAAAAAAGACTAGAGGCATACTCTAAAGGCACATGATCAGACTCATATCACCACTAAAATCGATTCTTGATAGTGAATTATGGAAATCAACAAAAATAAGGCTCATATCCCAACCAATTATGTTACTTGACATATTCTAGCAGCTTACCAAAGCCATGATCATATCACTACTTCCACCAATGAATTACTACACCAACATATTTTAGAGGGCATACAAGAGAATTCTTATACCCATCAATCAATTCCAAATGTATGTTAACATATTCTGAAGGGGACTTCATATTTGACCTGGTCTCATACCCCCGATTTCGCTAGTATTGACCGAAATATTCTAGAAACCACCCATAGGAAGGCTCATATTCATGCGATAATGCAAAATATCATCAGAATACTTCAACAGCTTCTAAGTATTGAGATCATATAGCCACAAAACCAAATAGTTATAAAAATATATGGGAAACTATCATGAAGTAGGATCATATCCCTACTCAACCCCATAATACAGGTTAACATATTTCAGATGGGATGGCGAAGAATCTCATATACCATATATTCTCAATGACAATTTCATTGAGGATATTTGAAACATATACAAAAAACCTAAATGATCTATAGAGTCTTTAACTAAAGAATAAGGTGGTCACTACTTAGATATTATTCCTTGTAGATGTTATGATATGGATTCCATGGATTCTACTCCTGACATCTTCCGTGGTTAACCTCCCTATTGAAATATATCTCTCAAAAAAAGAAAACCCCCACTTTCCCAAACACAATTATATAGTGGTTCTAAAAAAATATACCTTCATACATAGAGGTGATAGAGACACTAATGTTAACCATATATAGTTCCCCGAAAAATATTAAAAGAACATCACCCAAGCCAAAAGGCAACCTAGAGAAGTAACCTATGTGTTTTGACCAGGTGGAGGCATATAAAACCGATGAAGTATACAAAAACATGGATATATGGAGAAATTAATCTAGAAACAACTTCCAACCATGTTATAGACCATAAAAAATTCCATTTTTTTGATCCCAAATAAGATAGAGATAGAGTTCATTCCATACTGACGCCAAAACATACGAGTGACTCATTAGTGGTTAAAGGCTAGACACCCCCATCCATGACATGAGGGTCACCTTCTATCTATACACATAATCCATTATAAAATAGACATTCCAATTATCTCTATATCATTAGACCTAAGATTGAAAAGGCGTAATGAAAATATACATCACACTTGTTACAATTTCACCACCACTCTTCGGAAACTTATCACCGAAGACTTGATAGATATCAATATCCAAGAATAGGGAAATTATGGAGAATTTCACTTCACTGCATCCAAAAATAGTATAAATACCTAGATATAGAAACTGTAAATTTTATATTGATAGGAGAAATCCGGGGACAAGGTAACACATGGGCTGGTAATTCAATACAATGAGATTCACCCAATTTGAAGCTATAAAGACGTCATGAATGGATAGGGAGTTCTTCCAAAAAACTATTAAGCTGGGTTCCTTGAAAAAATGTGAACTCATTTTAGAAATAAATTCCAAAGTTGTTAATTACCTCAAAATTCACCATAAAAAGACTCCCATCATAGGCTTCCATTGCACTCGCCTTATACATAAGCATAATTACACCAAGTCAAATAGATCGTAATAATAGCCTCTATATCAGCCATCCACAAGATAAAACATCCTCTATGGATGTGAGAATTTTTACCACCAACACCTCCCCTCGAGTCATCAAAAACTGATAAGATCCAAGTAATATTAGAAAAAAAATACACACTGACCCCAACCTATAGGGATATGGACATTTTATTTCTATCACCGCCACCAGGGTCATCAAACCCTAAGAGGGTCCTTGTAAAGTCAATAGTGGTTCCAGATCAACCCTATATAATAGGGATGAGGGGATTTATATCCTTATTCCCATATTAGGATCTATCAGATCCTCAACAGGATTTATCAGATCCTCAATAACATAATCCGAAAGTTCCAATAATGGCCTTAAATCATCCCCATCCCATATGGTTGGAAGATTTTCAATCAATATCATCACCAAGAAAGTTATCATTATTCCCCAGATTTATAGATAAATATTTATATCCAACATCCCATTTTTTCCTCCTTTCAAAAGTCATACCTTTTTTATTTGGGGACTGTTCGAAAAACATGACCAGAAACTCCCTTGAGGTCATTATTCAAAAATTGAGACATGAAGAATGTATGGGGAAGGTAATCAAAAACCATAAGGGTCATAAGAAAAAATGGTATAATATGGTAAGGGGTCAGATAAATGGCCCTGATGCAACCCTCAATGAGGAGTAAGTAGCACATAATCACTATATTACATGGAGAGTAATGTGGAAACTACCATTTTCTGATACAGCTCAATGAATTTTGTCACCATTATTACACAAAAGATGTGAACCATGATGAAAATGTAGTGGTACACAATTCATAAACCACACATTGAGAGGTAGGTAATTTGGATTCACCAAATGAGCCTATATGCACTCAAAATTAGAGAAGGATCCAGAACCTAGAACCTTTGAATGATTAATTTATACTACCATAGTAGACAAATGATAGGTATAAAGGGAAATGTGCGGCTACAACCCAATAAAAAACCAGAGCAGTCAAAATTATCTTCACTAAGGAACAACTGGCACAATATGAGAATGAGATATAAAATCCATGATAGATCAATGAGGAACTACTCATGAGGGAAATTATCACTAGGTTTCATCTTCAAATAGATATAAATATCCCTCATCCTTCATATTAAGAGAAAGATATTTTTCCTATGAGAGAAACATCTGAGCGCAAGGAAAACTATTGATCAAGGAAACATGTGTATATAAATGAGGAATTTGATGATGATCATGAATATCATCTGTTATTATGAAAACCTCTTCCCCATTATGTTAGTAATTCATTCATATCATGGATCGATAATTAGATGGATATTAAAATGGTGATACCTCATCAAGCATCACCTGCTCCCTATAGAATAGAGGTGGTCCATATAGTGGTACCTCTAGAACTCATCAATGAAGCTGAATCCCTAGATGGTATAATGGAATCCATGAAAGGGAGTCTCGTACCCATTTATGCTGTGAAGAAGATATATCTTAATTAGGTGGTAGAAAATTTTCCCTGTCTATTTTTTTTAATCCTATCTTCTCAACCTTTGATGGTGTAAGAGATCCAGAGTAGCATCTAATGTACTTTGTGTCCTTCTGCTGCCTGATGATGGTCACTCAAGATCAACAAGAGACAACCAAAATGAGTTGTTTTGTATAGACTCTAATGGGTCCATCCTTCATTTGGTACAATTGTCTTCTAATAGGATCCATCACAATATGATAATTCTTTCATTGGCAATTCATTTATCAGGTCAGCTTCACATTAATTATAAAAAAATTTCATCCTCAAAAATTGAAAATAATGTGAAAATTAATGGTCCTCTGACTTCATTTATAAATGTAAATGTTTAACTAATTCACTTAGTATCCCTCTCTCACAATAGATATTTAGATAATTCTATGTTGAAAATATTTTCGACGAGCAGGAAACACCTCTAATATTGATGATGTATCCATGTAGATTTTGTGATTTTATAGATATGACACAACACTTATAAGATTCCATTAAAAATACAAGGACTAAATCACATCCCATGAACTAAGAACATTGAAAAAATCCTTGGTAAGGTAGAGACTATTTTGGTTACCCTCAAAGTAGTATTAGTTTCTGTTTAAGCACCTAGGAAGGCACCAAATCATATGGTGCCTCCCACTAAGTGATATCAGTATCAAAATCAGATTTGAACAGATGAAAAAAATAGATCAACATCACCCACGACTTATGTAATGAATGAATAAAGTTAATTATTTATGGAATGAGTAGATCCACTATTATTTCCTTGAAGTGGTACAAAATTAACTAATCAATCTAATAGTTCCTAGGAAACCCAATGAGGTCAACCTCACTGATAATCCAGACTATTGATCTTTTTATTGGATGTTCGGTCACACTATCCAGGACTACTTTATCTTCAATGATTTCCTCCATATCATGGATGATTATGGATAAGTGATACTAGATAAGGTTTCCACACAAGATACCTATGTACCAATCTATCCACTATAATAATAGGGTGACTAGAATGAAGTTATAGTTAGGAATAAAAAGAAGATTGATAACTGGGTGGCTTAAAAGATAGTTGGTTGAGTTTATGCCAACCTGACAGAATAGATTGTAAAACCAACAATGATTCTAATACGTTGGGTGGTTTTATTGAATACACCTCTCAATGATGGATGTAATAGTTAGAAATTAAATGAGAGATAAGAAAAAATGCCACATATATCTCCAACACAAGATTTAATTCTATAAGACTTCTTTCCACTAACATATAGAGAATAAAAACCACCCCACTAGATTGAACCCTCATTGGGTGATGAGATCTTTTTTTGTCTGGTTAACATAGTCCAAAAAAATGATTCTATATATGATGAAGAATACACCTCTAAGTACGGATACCCCATATCGGGATAAGTATTTTGAGGCTAAAGACACAAAATATGAAGATATTGGGGATGACATAGGCATGGTTGATGCAAATATTTTAGTCAAATCCCTGCAAATGCCATATATATAGCTGAGACCCATGGAAAATAACTCCATAAAGCCCAATAAGAACATGTATATGCCTTAAAACCCTATAACATTCATTTAATTCCATCCATTTTACACAAAAAAATTGTAAGGGTGTAATTGTGTGATCATCCGAGATAATAGGGAAGGTCAAAAAAACCCACACCACTTATAGAAGATGATACTTATAACTTTCCTCAGTCAACTATCCTATCCACCACAATCAACTCAACTCCTTATCCACATATTATGGAGGAACCACACCATTGGAGGATCATACCTCTGAAAAAAAAGTACAAAATTATAAAACAATAGGTAGTTTTTCCAGAAAAACACTCAATATTGGATTCACTCCATAATTAAAAATAAATCAGAGATAAACTCATTGAGGACCTCTAGAGCCCATATGAGTTTAATAAAAAATTATTTTCTTTTTTATGTTTACCGAGTGATAGATATTCCACCAGAACATCATGTCACTATATCATTTATAGAAAAAATAATTAAGAATTTATCAAAGGAAAAATCAATCCCCTGTATGTTTTAGGAAAAATCGATAATGTCTAAATTCAGTGTTCTTTAGTTGATAACAATTTTAGGATTAACCTCATCCTAATTAAGACCCCTTTAAATTTTTTATATAGAAAGAGGGATGTATCTAAGAAAAATATTACCATTAAAGGGTATGATAATAGTGAACAAAGGCCTCCCAGGAAGATCATGCACTAGGATCAGCTTGTGGATTTCACATCCAATGTTGAGTTCATGGTTATCCATCGAGAGACAACATATAATGTCCTTGTTAGATGACCTTGGATTTATAAGCATGTAGTGGTACCTAAAAAATTTCAACAGAGCTTTAAATACCCCATCGATGGTAATGTCATCAAACTACATGGTGAAAAAAACCCATTCAAGTATAAAACTTCATATATGTTAAGGAATTTTATTACAATAAGGATGTTATAAAACCAATTTTAGATGGTTATATTTAGGCTGCATCCCCCATTATCATGGGGATCACCCCTATGAATCCATGTAACATGATTAAAAGCGATTATGTGCCACCAAAAAACTTGACTATGATAGTAGATTTAGTCATAGTAATCTACCATGAAACAAAAAATTCATTAGCTCATGATCATGTGATAGAAATTGTGTTAGCTGAAGTGGATTCATCAAAAGGGGAGTTTGTTAATGATCTATTAGGATTTGATAATTCCATCACACCATCAGAAAAAATTAATGATTCCCCTAAGACATTCTCCACATCCCAGGATTTCTAGACTCTTCCTACCATTGATGGTGGCATACAAGAAAACAAGAATCCCCATAATCTCTCTACAATGACTCTAATAGTCCAGGAAAACAATGTATATTTCCTTGGCCTCTCTTACCTTGAACGGGACATAAATACCCACATATTAACCAACATGTCTGAAAATGACTCCATGAACTCAGGGATGGGGGAAGATGATGATGACCTCAGGAACGCCCCTCCCATAATTGAGGAAGGCATCTCAACCACCATCGATTAGAACAAGAAGGTAAACCTAGGAGCATAACAAGTTCTACGATCTTCATTTACTAGTCCCAAAATTCCTCTCTAGGAGTAGGATATTTATATTTAATTTCTAGTATATAATTTTTATGTGTTATATTGGAATTATATATAAATGACCGAGCTGAACCCTGATGTGGCTACAAACAACCTTGTCTTTCTTGATGACCATCAAGTTTTTGATCATGAATCCAGAAGGATTAACCCTTCTCATTCTACTAATGTATAAAGAAAATTTGAAAAATTAATCAAATAAAACATTGTTTAGGCGTTGAAGTACCCAAAATGGATTTCCAAAATTGTCTTCATTATGAAGGAGAATGGGAAGATCAAGGTTTGCATCAATTTTAGAGACCTTAATAGACAGTACCCAAATGATGATTTACCATTATTTATTAAAGAAAATTTGGTAAATGTAAATGCATCCTTATAATAAAATTCCTTCATGGATGATTATTTTTTTTATAATTAGACATATATGACCCCTAAATATGAGGAATCCACCACCTTTAGAAAACCCAAAAGGATCTTTTTCTATCAGTTCATTCGATTTTTCTTAAAAATTACCAATCTACATACTAATTTTCCATGAAACATATCATTAAACCCTTCTTACAAAAAATAATATAATGTTATATCAATAACATAGTATTCAAATATTGATAATGATGTGATCACCAAATAGATCACCAAATAGATCACCAAATAATGTTCAGCAAGTTTTGGTAGAATCATTTGAAGATGAATCATATGAACTGTTCTTTCGGAGTGTCATGAGGGAAATTCTGTAGCATTATAGTATAGTACCATGTCGTCGGGGTTGACCCAAATAATATTGGTACAATCTAGGAAATATCTCTCCTCAAAATCATAAAAAATGAAGAGGGATCTAATCGAACCTTATATGTGGATTACATGGAATAATTTCTTGGTGATCTCCTTATACAAAAATGATACAGGGAATTAAAAGAACCTATACTACATTAGTTGAACTATAATAGGTTCTAAATCTCAGTATTTCATTATCAAAAATATCTACCTCACACTCATCTTTCAAGTGAAAAATATGAGATATTACTTGCAGTATATTGAAGTCCACTTGGTCTCTAGTATTGAAACATTGAAGTAACTCCTTGGATTCGCTATGTGTAATGGGAATATTCCCTGATAGGTGGTCATTCTGAAATAGTATGGAATCTAGTTGATATCATAGAATGAAGTTAATGGGTAGGCCCTAGTAGATTTCATTATAGAAAATCACACCCCAAAAATCACACCAATGGATGTTAAACTTCTAGAAAAAGAGATTTTATATACCCATGAAGCTCCCCAAACACGGGATATATTTTTCTATAGTGACACAAAAATTCTTACTAGAAAGAGGATGAAAAACCTAAATCTCAATCAAGTACGTATAGGGACTATATTTTTTTCCACATAAAAACAAAAATTTATGTACTTATTCTCACCATCCAAAGGCTTCAAAAATAATAAGGAAGAATACCAAGCCCTGATTTCTATCTTGGAAGTATCCCATATAGTTTTAGATATCGTACATGAACATCAAATGGAATACAGACCTAGTGATAGAAAAATAAATGGTGAGTATGTCGAAAGGAAGGAATAATTATACTATCCAATAAGTTACATAACTATATTGATGGAATAATTCCCTTTTGAACCAACATTGCATCACATACATCGAACACAAAATGATCATGCTGAAGAATGAGCTAATGTAGCTATAGTCCTGGTCAAACTGAATCAGGATGAACTGGTTTTCCAAATCATTCACCAATGATGGTTTCCTTAGTCTCCATTTGTTAATTGGATAAAAATAATTAGGTTAACACTACCTCAGAGTGTGATGAAATGATATCCACCCTATATGAATGGATCCCATATTCAATTACCTATAAAATAAGAACCTCCCATTAGATTTATCTAGAAAGGAATATACATAGTATCTAGTAGAAAACATTAACCTTGGAGATAGGAAAAATGGG
This sequence comes from Viscum album, assembly GCA_963277665.1. Lineage (NCBI taxonomy): Eukaryota > Viridiplantae > Streptophyta > Magnoliopsida > Santalales > Viscaceae > Viscum > Viscum album. The sequence goes on along the minus strand of OY728132.1, from coordinate 585,212,207 downwards.
AATGATTCCCTCTATAAATGAGTCTTAAATGGAATCCTCCTTATATGAATAGCATATGGACAGATTCTCACCATCATAGAAGAAGTCAATAGAATCTCCTATGACTTTCATCAGTCCAAAATAATATTCTCCCATCAAATTTGGAGTTTGGGTTAATACTAGAAAAAAATGATAAAAGAAAGTGTATAATTCACCAGGAAATTTCATGCAATCCAAATTAATGGAAACTTCATCCATAAACCCATATAGTTTCTATTTATAGCTAAATATTCATGGGCTTTTGAAATATGTGGAATTGATGTTGTGGTTCCATATCCCCTAGCTACAACTAACCAGTTTATGTACATTCTTACCTATACTGAATACTTTTTTAAATAGGATGAGGCAATAACCCTAAATGAAATTGAAAAAAAGAATATCATTAACTCGGTAAAGTCTAATATCATCATCCGATATAGTGTCCCTCACACTATATTGATGGAAAACAACAAAAAATTCTATTTTACTTAATTGAAAAACTTATAAGAGGACTACAACATCATATCCGATCATTAATCCCACTATCATGTAGTAGAAATGAAACAAATAGAGGCCTTTAATAAGAATCTCTCAAATATAATCTATAGTATGGAGCTCAAGAAGAAAAATTCATTTCTAGACAAGGTCCTTTATACTTTATGTTATTACCATACCACCATGCACACTACGAAATAAGAGTCACCAAATTCATTGGTTAACAGTACCAAAGTAGAATTTCCTATATAAGTCTAGTTTCACTTGCTCTAAATATATATCTCTAAAAAAATATGAAATAACACGCAATCAAAAAATAGGATGTATGATTTAGAATAGCTCAATAATAAAATGTTTCATAAACCACACAACCTTAAAGTTCATTAGAATCAGATTGTGTGAGTTTTCAATAGAAATGTTTTTCTCTTATCAATCTTCCAAGTAGAATTGATATTGTATCTCCCAATTATAATTGGACAAAAGCCTCCAAAATTAGAACCCAAGTGGTAAGGTAATTACATTATAAATAATTTATATTCTAATGAAGCTTACATATTGGACACAACAGATGGGGAATTCATTATTCCTCCCACCAATGCAAGGTTTATCAAAAATTATTTTTCATAGCTGCTGTCAAGTATCTCATTTCCTAGAAACAAGACATTAAATTACATGGTATCTTAGGTCATGGATGAAATACTCTAAACTACATAAAAAACTATTTCTTGGAAGAAAGACTTTAAACTGCATCATAACCTAATTCCTAAAAGAAATACATTAAAATTCATGGTATCCGATGTCCTAGAAATAAGAATTTAAACTGCACAACATCCTAAGTCATGGAAGAAAGACTTTAAACTGCATGGTATCCTTTGTCCTAGAATAAATAATCAAAACTAGATCGCATCGTAAGTCCTTAAAGTAATATTTTAAACTGAAAAATAAGCTAATTCCTAGTAAGAAGACTTTGAACTAAGTGGTATCCTATGTTCTGAAAAAAGACTCTAAACTAAAAATCATCCTAAGTACTAGTAGTAAAAATTTAAATTGAACAACATCTAAAGTCTTAGTATAAAGACCTTAAATTATGTTGAATATTTTTTAATTACCGCATGATTTTAAAATACATAGGAGTTTTCCTAACCTCGTGTTGTTAAACTGCACAAAAGATGTTACTACATGTATAGTTTACTACAAGAAAGTTAGATCTGTGTGAATGAAAAATGAAGTTCTCCCATACTTGTGTTTGAGATAGTTCCACATAGAGAATATTTCTATTCAAGAACTACATGTGGATTTATTTACACTATCACAAGATATTTAATGATTCCCAGACCTCAAATCCTAGGTCCAGCAATAACATAAATGAAAACAATTCTTACGTCTTCATATGGGTCAATCATTTGTGAAGAGTTTTATATTCAAGAACTATGTGTGGCTTGATTCCCACTATTATTGGATACAACTTGATTTCCAAATCTCAAATATTGGGTCCATCTATAAAATGAGTGTAAAAAATAAAACCCTCTATGTATGGGTCAAAACTATGTGCAGAGTTTTCCATTCAAGAAAAACATGTTGCATGATTCATAATATCAAATGATATGTGCTGAAACAAATATATCTAATCCTAGGTACAACAAAAAAGTAAATAGAAAAAACTCCCAACACACGTATGAGTCTAAACTGCATGGAGAGTTTTCTATTCAAGAACAACATATGGCTTGATTCCTTTTATCATAGGATATGTAGTGACACTTAGATCCAAAATCATGGTCCCAACTCTAACATAAATGGATAAAAATACCCTCCTCTATGAATGGGATAGAACAACATAAAGATTTTTCCATTCAATAACTATATATGGCTTTATTCCTATTATCACAAGATACATAGTGACATCAAGATCCCAAATCCTTGTCCCAACTACAATATAAATATAAAAACATCCCCTATGCATATGGGTGAAAACTACGTGGAGTGTTTTCCATTCAAGAACTACATGTGGCCTGATTACTTCTATCACATGATATGTAGGGTCACATAGATCCCAAACCCCAGGCCCTAACCCACTATAAATGGAAAAAAATCCCCCCAATACATACAGGTCAGATCTACATAAAGAAATTTCCATTCTTGAACTATGTGTGGCTTGATGATTTCTATCATAGGATATGTAGTGATTCCCAAATCCAAAAAATATGGAACAAAAAAATATAAAAGGAGAAAATAACCCCTTTGGTTATGAGAGAGAACTGCAATTTTTTTTCCATTTAATAACTACAAGTGGCTTGATTCTTTCCATCACAGGATACCCAAATCCCAAATACTAGGTCTAGACTCAATATAAATTATAAAATACACCCTATACTCATGGGTTATACCTATATGGATGGTTTTACATTTAAGAAATACATGTTGATTGATTTCTATTAATATAGATAATATAATGATGCCTAGATCTACAATTCATGTGTCCATCTACAACATATTGAATGGTAAAAATGAACCCCCTGCATAGGGTTGGACCTATATAGGATACTATTTAAGAACTATATTTTGATTTATTATTTCCATCATGGGATATATTGTGATTCCTCGATCCTCCATTTCTAGCCCGTACATGGGTGATCCTCTATAACCCCAATCATGATCCTCAATAAGAGTTAGATTCTCATAGATTATATAGTCTATGATAAATTATGAAAAACTCTATGAATTCCCTTTTATAATGTCTCTCATTACATAATTGACTACTATATAATCCCTTGTTTCTCGTGTTGGTGATGGATCATGTGAGATTAGGGAACCAATAAATCTTCTCTAGTAGGTGAGAAAAGATGTGTCTTGGATAGGGAACTATGTCTTAGCCACATTGAGTTAAACTACATGACAACATCCTTGTCTGATGATGTTAAATAGTAAGATAATGACCTTAATGCATGACATTAAACAACACAATGACGTGAAAGTTTCATGATGTTAAACTAAATAAAGAGATGTCTTCATAAAAAATAGATCACCCTAATGATTGTGCATTCAAGAATCACATGTTTTATCCCTTTTCATAGAGATGTGTTGAATAGATTCTGTTGTAGCCTTTAGGGTGCTTGAACCCTTCTTGAATCATACATTATCCATCAACAAAATTCATATATTCAATATTTGAGTTAATACCCCCTATTTTTTCGATTTTATGTTGTACTCTTGGAACCCCATAGACCTTGGGCTACCTTACTTCTAGTTATTGCCTATAGAAAAACAGTAATAGGGATAATATGATTTAAAAAGACCTCTCTAGGATTCACTGGAGAATTCAAAATAGATCCAAGGAGCTTGTTCCTAGAGTATTTTCAGCCCTAGAGGAAAGGACCCCCTTAAACCTAGGAGCTACTGTCATAACTATGTGGAATATAAGATCCTTCCATTATTAATGGTTGACCTATACCCACTGGTTTCAACCTTCATTTCACATAGATATTTTTGGGTTATTATTTACACTCCCCAAAACCCAAAAATTCAATTAGATTAGGATATCCTCTATGTTACACATTTGTGCATCATGCCCATTGTCAAAGACATATTATGAAATCATATCCTTATACAACTTCATTTTAGGATATTAATCCTATCTAAAGATCCAATTTCTCTATGTTAGTCATTTTTCCTAGGGATACATCCTAGTATCATGATGTTAAACTACATGAAAATTTTCTAATTGCATTACATTAAACATAATGACCTATGGTATATTCTATATGGCCTAAAATTACTTAGAATAGTCCATCATATCCATGATTCTATGCTAGAGAAGAATTTTTCATCTCCATAATGAAATAAAATTTAAAAATTCCCTATCCCTACATGTGATCAAGATATATGTTGATAGACCCTTAGTACAACATGATGTCGAGAGTTACTAAGTGAAGAAAAAACCCCCATATTCCCAATATATCATTCATATTTATGTAGAGGTATATCCTTAAAGGATATTATTATGGAATGATTCATACCCTTACAATATTCAATGGGAAATATAGGGAAGACCTTCCATAACAATTGTATATACCTCTATTTAAATATGGTCATGTCATACAGACTCTCTCTACATACGTATGAGTCATACCTATATATGGCTTTCTTTTTCAAGAGATAAATATATGAAAGACGGGATCTAGTATATGGCTACCCATCAAAATGCCTATTTCGGGATAAAATTTGTTTCCTACATATAAATTTCCTCAACTAGTACAATGTTTCTGTAAGGATATCTTGCACAGATTCACATCAATCCCCACATCCTTACCGTATGATGCTAAACTATAATGAATATGTCCTCATCACATGAAGTTAAACTACACAATAAAAAATTCCCCACTACATGATATTAAATTATTCACCCCATCATCCTTTATAACTCCTTATCAAATGACCACATGATCCTTTTTGTGATCAACCAATGTTTAGGGTGGTTCCACTTCCATGTTGAGCACATCAACCCATAAAGAACCCTTCATGTCTCGAGTATCTTAAAATACCAAGAACCTTCCATGGACCATGGATAAGGACACCCTGCTTCAATGTAAACTTTCTTTTACTATTCATGTCTACCCTTGGTTCCTACATATGAGCTCCTGGATATCAACCAAATGTGTATTTTCCTTGAAAAAAGGATTCTATTCCTTTTGAGTCCTGCCATTATTATGCTAGAGATCATCACTATAGAGTGATTCACGATCATCCTCTAAATTAATATACTATACCATTACTCCTGATTTTGGAACCTTGATCCATGATTTATAACTCTCTAATCATCTACTCAAAAGGATGTTATAATAATCTTGACCCTCGTAATCCTAATTAAGATATTATGTAACACTCCCCTTATACCAAGTCTATGTTTATCATGACCTTAAACTACATGCAACTTGGTCAAAGATGTATGACCATAAACATTAGCCCTTGATAGTCTAAATTGAAAGTCCCTAAAATGTTTGTGAATGAGACAAAATAGTTGTTTGGAAGAAAACACACAAAGGGTGGTATGATAAAAAGTAAACTCACTGATCACTAAACTCTTAAACTCTATATTTTAAGAAAATGTTAGAGCATAAATAATCAAGGCATAAAGCTCATGGGGCCCATTGTATGTCCCTATTAAAAGATGAGTTGTGATCACTAGGCCCCATAATCCAAGAAAAAGTTTTTGAAATGATTCATTACATATCCTCTCCAAGGTAATTTTCTCAGCACATTGTGAAACAACTTTTAGGGTGCTTGAACCATTCTTGAATTTTACAATTTCCATGAACCACATTCTTTGTCTTCAATGTCTTGGCTGACACAACCAATTACTTGAGTTGATATTATTCTCTTGGAACCCCATGGGCCTTGGGATCCCTTGATCTTAGTTATTCCCAAAAGAAAACCGGTAATAAGGACTGCATAATCTGAAAGGAAACCACTAGGGTTCACTAGAGAATAGATACTATACCAAATATCTTGTTCATATAGGATGTTTGGTCCCATAGGAGAGACCCCCTATAAAACCCATGAACTTTTATAACGAATTAATGGATTATGGGATTCCTCTATTATCAGTGGTTGAACCCTACCCATCATTTCCACCTTCAATTGATTTAGATATTTATATACCATGATTTAAAATCCCGACAACTAGACTATTCAAGAGGATTCATCATTCTCTATATTACATCACTATGCATTGTACCCTTTCTCAATGAGGGAATGAAATGTTCTCTTCCCGAACCTTTTGATGGACCACACCACATTACTCAAAAACATAGGGTGTAGGGACTAATATTCCTAACTAGGAACTACATTTCCCTTGGGTTATAAAACCCTTATTGGATATATATTTTATTCATATCCAACTTCATCATCCAAACACATGAATCTTCACAAATATTACATGGCCCTTTGAAAAGAATGGGTACCCTTATACATTACCATGATTGTAAGTACTATGGGATCATGTTCAAGGGCCTCTTAACTATCAACTTGAGGTATATTCTCTATAAAATATAGGACCACCAATCCGCATGAGCCCTGGAAACACCTCAGTGAAACTCAACACCATAGAGTGTTTTGAGGACATCCCTAAAATGCCTTCCCCATTACTTATTCACCAATTCAATCCCCTAGAAATGTAATTTACATGAACCATATTACAAAATACTAGTGGATTTGACATCCCTAATGTTTCACCATACAATCAAATAAAATATTATTAAGGATGTAGGGTGTGATGGTCCATCATGGATATTCGCCCTTCATGTTTCTATAATAATGAAGTGTTTTAGAAACTTTAATGAACATTCATTATTCGTAATATTAATTATGAGTGTAGGGTACGAGAACCCTTTATGGACACTAATTTATCAGAACTCCATTAATGATGTAGTGTTCTCGAACCCTGCATGAATACCTATCCTTCATTAGCAGCAATAGATGGTACAAGCCAAAAGAAAATAAACTACAACAAAAAATGGTTCGAGAAAAAATAATCTAAAGTAATAAAAAATAATTACTTAAAAAATGCCCTTAAAATAAAAAAATGGTTTGAGCTAAAAGTCCCTAAACTAAAACAATATATGGTATGTGATAAAAGACCTGAAACCATAGTAAAAAATGGTCTAGGATAAAAGACTCTAAACCATAACAACATATTATCCAAGATAAAAGATCATAAACTAAACCAATATATGTTCTAATATAATACACCAAAACTAAATCAAGAGAGAGTCTAAGCTAAAAGACCCCAAACTATAGAAATATAACATATGAGCTAAAATACCCTAAACTACAACAATAAATAGTCCAATGATAAATTAACCCAAACTAAAAAATGGTCTAGTTGACAAAACTGTTATCACCCAATTGAAAGAGACACAATACTCACCCAGTTAAAAACTAAAAATGGGACCCCTTTGAAGAATTTTAGTCTCTACTAACTGTACATTCACTTTTCATAGCCCATAAAATATTGAGAAATTATATAATGGAAAATGTTTAAAACTTATCAGGTTGAAAACCTATAAAAGGGGATACGGAGAAAATGAAAAGTCCATGCCCACTAAGTTTTCATCATAAAAAGATTTGGAAAATGTTATGAAAATATTAAAAAATATACAAACCTGTAGGGATCAAACCCATATAAAAAATCAAAATTTTCTATTTAATCCATCTTAGTTAGGTAGAAATTAGCGAAGTCTCCCTGTAGGAAACATGTTTACCTAAGTTACCCTTTGTAACTATGTGACCTAGGATTGATTTTATAAGACACATCAATGAGTTTTTTTATTCCATGAATCATTTATAGAAATTTATTATAGAGTGTATGTTATTATTCAAGCATTTTAATCTAGAAATTTGTTTTTTCTGGGTATTATAAAAAGGTTATGTGTCTTTGACGATCCATATGATATCAGTTCAATTAAAATCCATGCACATTATGAAAGAAATAAATACTAATAGTGACATGTAAAGTATATAATATTTTTCATTATGTGAATAAGAGGGAGGACTATCTACATTCCAGAGTCTCTCCAAGGTTACATAAAAAAAATTTGGGATTGGAAAAAAATAAATTCAGATCAGAAAAATGTGCCATGTCAACCATAGTCTAGAGAGAGGTGTTAATAGAGAACTGAAGTGTCATGTTATCCATTTCTTCAGCCACTTCCTAATGATGAAGTGTCTTAATAAAAGTGAATAACTCTTAAAATCCTCTCTGAGTGGATTATAATAAGGATGACGACAGTAAGAGATATCATTATATATTTGTTCAAGGAATTTTAGAGATTCTCTTAATAATTTAACCAGAGGAGTCATGTCACCAAAATCATGAAATTACCTCTCATTTCAATCCAATTGTTACTAATCTAGGAAAATATGGCACATGAAATCATACAATTCCCAACTTTCAAAGCCATCAACTCCTAACTCATGAAAGAACTAGAGAAGACATTCATCTTGGTCATGAATGTTCCCTAATTAAGTCTCCATGATTAGGGTTTGAATTTATTTCCAAATTTACCTTTATGATTTCTAGACCATTAATGGAGGGATTAGATGATTCAATAAAGAAGAAAGGGAAAGAGTCTCATTTATTTCTCCTCGAACCAGCACCTCATATTTCACTAGAGTTGGAGGGAAAACTTCTTCAACAAACCATAACTTTCTAATGGGAAGTTCATCATAATTAAGAATAACTTCCATGGGGATCCTCTGAGTCCTGATTAAAATCCTTTACTACTATAGATAATGGCCTTGTGGAAGTACAAGGCTTTTCCACCTGATATATTTGTCGATTCAACACACCACTCGTGTAATCATCCACCCAAGCATCGTAATAGTCATATGACTGGAAGATAAGGAAACCAATACGTAGAAACATGATCTCAGGCTTTTTATCTTTGATCACCATAATAATCTAAAATTAGATAAAACTATTAGTATTTCATTCTCCATGAACGTAAGCTAAGGGAAGATAAGAAACCACATGAATACAAAAAAACCGATGAGAAAATATTAAATGGGTATATGTATCACAGATAATCAGTTCATCTACATGAGATATAAGAACTTCATCTTGAAGAGAAATTTTACAAAACCTCTTGTCAAGAGATCCACATCCATTATCAACAAATAACCGGATCAGTGTAGGATTTGGCATGGAGTTGAAATGGCCATGCTGGATCAATATATTAATAACCTCATTGAGACCAAATGGAATTTCCTTGACCCCAAAAACGTTATATTTATGCTTATGTAATGAATCATTATAAATATTGGTAGTGTTATGATATATTTAACACAATAAATGCCCTCTAATCCAACTATGTAAAAATTAGAATGGGATTCCAATCTAGCAGAGGATGATTACTTTTTGGATATTACCAAGAAGTAGTTAAATATGGAAAAGAGACAACATAACTATATTATGAGGGTTCCCCTATACCAATCAAGATTACATCACTAATGAACCTAATCAAATTCTAAATCCTATTTCCACAATTGGGAAAAGACATCCATTTAAAGAATGGATAAAAAAATGTATTAGTCGAAGACCTATGGATACCTATTATGTCATCTGATATCCCCATGAGGCATGCTATTTAGATTTTAGAATGTCCCAATAAGAGGCTAAACTAATAAAAGCATTTTGACAAGGACATTAAGGAGGGAGTATATAAATTTTCCAAGTCCCATCATCAAAAAATAATATATTTACCCAATCCTTGAATGAAACAAATGAGCGTAGGTTTTAACCCTTATTTATATTCTCCTTCACAATAGTGAGCATGTCTCGATCCAAGGTTGGAGTTTGTTAAGGGCCATCCCAAAAATCAATTGTTGGAAGGAGTTAGTCATAAATCTCCTAGAGAGAAGGTATTCCTCCCTACTAGTAAATATCCCAGAGGCTGATTCCTAGTTATCCATGAGATAGATTAAAGAATATAGTGTGGATAAACCCATGATTAATCATATATCAGAGGATTTTTTCTATTGAAGGTACATGGAAAACTAGGAAATCCATGTATCCTTATAAAGATGCATAATATATAGTTAGTCAAAAATTATCAACAAATATACCTAACCTAGAATGGGCATTCCTATTCTTTAGAGAAGTTTACACCCTAATATAAGTCCCACATTAGACTCCATCCACTTCTCAGATTGTTCACCTAGGATACAAGTATGTTTGAGTAACTTTGAGAAATCATTTAATAGGAGAGATCATGAACATATAGACCTAGAGGGGAGTTATAAAACACACATTACAACCATTGGATTGGTTCCATGATGGATTGATTGTCTTCAGAAATTTTTTTTAATGAAATCGATATAAGATGATATCATATGAGATGGAATACTATATTTTGGTAAAGGAATGTTAGTATCATTCAGAAGGATGAATATATACAAATTCATTCTGTGTGATAGAGGGTAGTCTTGAAGTTCATCTGGATAAATCCCTTTAAAAACATTATTGTCATAGAATACCTAGTATCTAGGGTAATCATTACGATTCCCATAAATCACATCCCTTTGATCAGTCGCATTAGAAGACATCTATGAACTGGAATCCATTTTCCTAAGAGCATTAAGAATACATGAGAGGGAGTACCATCTTGAAAAGGTGAATCAATTAAAATTAACATGTAATGTGGGTAGCATCACATGAATCCCTTGAACAATATAAGGGTTTTCAATTTCATGGCCCTTTAATAGTCTCTCAAATCTTGTGCCCCATGTAACACCACCAGATCATGTGATCTGCTCTTAAGAATCATGATCATGTGGCCATATAGAGGTTATGTGAGTTGAACAATGATCAATTAATTATGTGAAAAAGCACAGTTATAACACAATAAGTAAGATAGATATCCCTATAGTCAATGATTTTCAAAATATTCCAAGGAAATTACTAATGATTAATTCATAAATAGATTAGAAAAGACACCGAGACAAACTCAATAACATGAAGAGAGCACATTATTGGATCTTACAAATGGTTCTCATAATGGGGTTACCCAAAGGGGTCTTAAGAAGAAGCCACATGAGAGGGGAGATCTCAAGATCTCAAGATATTTGAATCATCTATAAAATAAATAACTCATAAATATACTATTTATAGGGTGACCCTTGAAATATAAAATGAAACCTGAAAGATAGACAAATTCTTGGAATATTGAACATTAGAAGACCAAAGGACTCTGGAGGACATTTACATTCCTTAAATAGAGTCATTATCTATGTGGACCTTTCTTATGGGGAGAGTCATTTACATAAACTCACCATATGAGTATTGGATGTTGTAGGATTGAATTAATACCTAGATAAGTTAATATTTTCTCTGATAAATAAAACAAGGAGTTGAATGGCTACATAATGATTAGGAGGTTAGATCAAAAAAATTTCCTTACCCCTAAGACGACACATGGTCACATGACACTAAAAATGTGACATGACTAAATTATTTCATCCATGTGATATAATAGTGATCACATGAATCCTCATTAGAAAATCTCTCATAATCATGTGAATGATGTGAGTTAAGATCCTTTGACTAGGGAACATGTCAATGGATATGCGTCAGATAATCAACCAAATCCCCTTATAAAATAAAACCTAAAAAAGGTGGAATCTTAATGTGATTTAAGTTATGTTGATTTTAATGTAAAGGGATTGTAAAACTCTTGTGATAAATTCAATGATAATGCAATATTCCTAGTGTCATTTCATCCATACCACTCGAAATCCTTTGGGAATGTCACCTCCATGATGTGAAGGCCCTCAGATACATCCTTTTGATCATGCGATGACCTTTTAGATCCATAGATAAGTGGAGAAAACATCAATGAAGGTTATTTTATTCCATGATGAGATCCATTATTGATCATGTGACTAACTAATAGAAAAACAATGGAAAAAATTAAATGGTCTTAGAAATTTTTTGATAAAAATATAGCAAATATATAAACCTCATGCGAAAAGAATTTACACTTATTTTTATGGGAATGGTGGATACAGTATGTATGATCATACCATTGATCACGTGATAGCCTCTATTATATGATGGCCTCATCAATTGAAGGATACTAGACTTTTAACCTACATTATCTAAAGGTTCCCAGATTTTTGTATTTGATTAAATGATGCTCTAATAGACAATCGATGGGAGAGTGCCAAAGGATTTGAAAAATAAAATCTGGAAAGATGTTATAATAATGTGAAAGATAGTTAAACTATTTTTCATGTAATGATCATATGAAGAACCTACATGATCTTTTGAAGGGTCCTAGAGCCCCCATTGATCATGTGAATGTCTCTTCGACATGTGTCCCGATCTTACAAATACTCTCTGACATGCGAGTCTGCTCATGTGAAGACCTTTTGACATGACGATTTGATTATGAGAAATACCTTTAAGAAAACAAGGGACTAATAAATATGGATATTATAGAATGATCTCATGGTCACTGTTTCTCATTCCACCCAAAAATGATTCCATTGATAACCAAAGGCTAGTTCATGCGAAACACATGATGCTCCATTGACCCAAGACCATATCTACGATATTTTTTTTTTTGTGAAAAGTGGAATAGATATGGAGTGAAGAGGCCTATAAATTACATCCCCTATAAAAAACATAAACCTAGAATAATCTAGGAAAGAGAGGACTTATCAGATTAGAAATCCATGTAATAGAAAGGGTCTTCCACTAAGTAAAACATGGGGAATTGATTAAGGGGTTACTCATCATGTATATATTATTTTCATGGTCACCCAATTGATGAATCTAAGGGCTCCTTATGTGTTGTAAAAATTATGAAAAGTATTTTCCCTATATCTAATTGGTCTCATGAAGTCGAAATAAGTCAGTGAATATAAAACAATAATTAATTTATGAGCTAAAGGCTGAAGAAGAAGGATTCCTTACATGAAGACCAATACGATGATTTTCATGTGATGAGATCATGCACATAATGTGAAATATTCATTAGTCATGTGATTTCCCTCATCAATGTCAAATAAGTCATGATAAAATACTTGAACATGTCAGCTAGGTTATGCAATAGTTCTCTAAACATGTAACCTAAGTTATGTGACAGTCCTCTGGAAAAGTTAGCTAAATCATGAGGCGACCCTAAAAAATGTCATCCAAGTCGCATGAAGTCCTCCTGATATGACAACCAAGTCATATGACTGTCCTAAAAAATGTCATCTATATCATGAAACAACACTCCAACATTTTTCCTTGATCATGTGAAAGGCCCTGTATGTTACTACTCTGATTAGGTGAAGCATCATATACATGTTAGCATTATCATTTTCATCTCATTAGGATGAAAAATTCTATAATGTGAATTACCTTGGGACATGCCAGCCTTTTAATGTAGACACTAAGGACAAGTTAGAAAAACAATTGAGAAATATTAAATAGATAACCATGACATTTCAAGAAAAAACACTAGACACATCAAGAAGACACCCTTAAATATCCCAACCTTATCATGCATGGGTACTTGGGTATGTTCCCTCAAACCATATAAACCCCAATCCCTGAGTATTTGGTCGAGCATCCCCCTTTCATGTGGGAAGTGTTAATAATGGGTCAATATTGGATACTCATACATTCATATTGGAATTATGTGTTCCTTATTCCATCAAGGCCTATACAGTTGTCCACTCATGGTTCCAACCATTTATCCATTAGAGGGCAAGGGTCAACTATCTTATAGTGGGAATCGAACATGGTATAAGCCCCCATGCCATAGACACTCTATCCCATGTTACCCAAACAATCCTATAGGTTTCTCATCCCTCCTCATCAATCGTTGGATTGAGAAGCTAATTTAACTATAAGAACTATGATTTCTAATATAAGTAGGATATATAGAATGCCTTAATAAGGCCCAAGTTATATATCAAACACCCCATTAGGGCCACCCTAGTGAATAATTCATGTATCAATATATGAATATTCTTGTCTCTTTCTATACCTTGTTTCTCACACTGAGAATGAATCACGTGGGCTTAAGGATTTGGAATAATTATATCACTAACATCATAAATTTCCCATTGCTAGGGAAACCTTAGAGTGTAATCCCCATTTAGTGAAATGATATGATTTCCCACATATAAGTGTATATACATTAGTGTTATTCTTGAAATAAATCCTATATTAAGAGACATTGGGGAAATAACCCTCATATGAATTAATTATATATCCCCACTCATCAATGGGTTGATAGAAAATTGAACTAAGATGACATTGATTACTATTATGAGTAGGATATATAGGGATTATTTATATGGATCAAGCTCTATACTGGGTGTCCAGGTGCCCCCATATTTTTCCTTTCTCTAAGAAATTAAACTACCTAATTTTTAATTAAAAAACTACATGGGTTTTTATTAATATTATAAAAATGATACATAAGATGCCTCATGAAGTATCAATCCCATCCTCGAAAAACCAATCACCTTCCTGGATAACAGTAAACTCCAGAGTTCCTAGTTATATGGTTTCAAGATATTAACAACTACACATTTATAATCAATAAAAGAAAACCCATCATGATCCTTAGATACATATATATGGACTCATATAAAGAACCCTCATTACATATATAAGGATTTAACACCTGATCATATTATTAAGGTAACCAATATCATATATAGATTTAGAAGAGATTCAGGAAAATATATTACATCTATAAGAGCATCCTGGAATAAGAAATAATTCCTTCCAAAAGGGTCTGATGATCTTGAACCCCCATCCTCTCGACAAATGTGATTTTCTAAGTGTCATTGGGCTTGAAAACCCAAATGATAACCTTCCATTATAAAGAAATTCTATACCTTGTTATGGATGAAGGAGCTATTAGGAGTTTCTATGAGAGATAAAACTAGTAAAATTGATGTGAATGATTGTGAAACCATACTTGAACACCACTAATATAAATTGTTGGAGATCGTACCCCTTTTGAAGGATAGGAAAAATGGTGAACCCAATGTGAATGCATAAAATAGAAGAATAACTAAATCATTTTTGGTATCAAGCATCATGTATCCTAATCAAAGGGAACCATCAACAACATTTTTAAAGAAATAAACCTTTTATCATATGCAATGAACCAAAAATTACTCTCATGACTCTATATTCAATGGTTATTATATAACTAAGAATATCAAAGACTGCTAAAGAGATAAGGTTCTTCCCTAATTATAGTATATATCCCAAATCTATATGTCATAAAATTTTACCATCATTCATCCTCAAATGAATATTTCTAATACCACTCATGTGGTAGGGATGATTATTCACCATAAGCACCACACCATTATCAAACTTTTTGAGGCTTGGAAACCATTATACATCCTAAAACATGTGGAATGAATAACTAGAGTCCCAAATCCAACCTTATGAATGGATTATTGTTGTGTAAATGAGTAAAATTGAGTCATTAATATCTTCAGTTTTATATACAAAATTCACCTTTTCTATAACAATATTGGGAAAATGTTTATTCCATTTATATTATAAATAAGTATAGAACCACAAATATTTTGATGGTTACATGTAGGTGGACAGACCACTCGATTACTATCGTGATTTTACTCTGTTGAATCCCAATGGATTCCTATTATATGATCTTACTCTGGTTGTTGTTAATGCCTATTATATAGAATATATTGGGTCATAATTTTTCATCCACATGTACTCATTTATAATCATGTAATTTGATATATCAATAAATTTTACCTCATACATAACATATGATAGTGTAGTAGTTATATTCCCATAACTATTTGGTAGATAGTTCAATAATAAAAGGGTCTTATCATCATCTCTTATCATTACTTATATACTCTTCAAATATGTAAGGATTTTATTAGAATTTTCTAGGTGATCAATCATAGAAATAAATGTATTATAATAATTTTTAAATGAATTTTTAATGGTAGAGATGATTTTTGATTATTTTTTCCACTTACATAGTCTATAAAATCATCCATATACTCTTCATAGACGACTCTCACATCACTTTGGATTATCAATATTTTCCCCAAAATGTTGAATCATTCCACCGAATTGGAAGTTGAGTTTACTCAAATAACCAATGGTGATTTCATAATTCTTCTCATAAAAAGTAATATCTAACTCAGGTTGGGATAGAAAATCAAGAACTTAACATTTCTATATTCTAAAATAATTCATCTTATCAAATTTCATCACATCAAATTTAGTGTTGGACAACATACTTATATGGAAAAATGGTCTTGGTGTACTCGTATGATCTGATGCAATTGAACCCATAAGTAAAACTAGGATACTATTAGTTTATTGATTCTCTATAAAATAAGAAATTATTCCGAATTACCAAAAATATCTAGCTTTGATGAATCTGAAATAGTCATAAATGCTAAAATAAACTATTTAATTATTTTTATCTGGACATATATTAACACAAAAAATATGATCAAAGAAAAGATTTAGTTGGAAGTAGTGTCATGGAATATAGTCCCAAGGGTCCATAAAGGCAAAGATAATAACATCGAGATGTGAAAACCACAACTTTGAGATGGAAGACTGAACAATAAT
The DNA here is from genome assembly GCA_963277665.1 of Viscum album. Classification (NCBI taxonomy): domain Eukaryota; kingdom Viridiplantae; phylum Streptophyta; class Magnoliopsida; order Santalales; family Viscaceae; genus Viscum; species Viscum album. Next base: position 585,195,556 of record OY728132.1, on the reverse strand, counting down.
GTCAAGTAATTTTACACGATCTACTAAAATTTCTTCCTCATGTAATCGACTAGGTTTGATAAAAGTTTTTTGGGAATAATATCGTACTTTATTGAAACCATGAAATCTGTATCGCACTCATACACACATGTAGTAAAATAAAATAAAATAGAATAATTATGTTTTTTGGTCCGAAGACTTACTCTATAGAAAAGGAAGTGAATTTCATTAATGAAAATGGGAATACCAAACATAAAAAACATATCCCACTATTAGAACCAAGATTTATTGTATGGGTGAGTAAAATAAATAAATGGTCAATACATTTTTTAAATTAAGGAAGTTAAGTAATTCAAGGAAATGATTAATTTTTTCCAATATTTTATATATTGAGTATTTGAGATCATGAATTTATTTTGTTTTACCATTTTCTAAAGAAATATTTAATATTTATAAATGACATATATGAATAAGATAAAGTGGAATTAAAATGTTTTATGTGTTTTTATAATGTTAATTTTGTTCCATTGCAATACAATGTCAAAATATGTATCTCGATTCATGATATTACTAAAAATTCAATTATAGAAGTTATCAATGAAATAAATGATCATTGTCTTAGGTTAGATTGAGTTTGAGGGGTGGGGTGTGGTAATAGATTTTTATAGTTATATAACCAATTTATAAACAACAAACATGGTTAAATGTATTCCTTAAGAATGAAAATTTAATTTTTTTACAAAAATATTAATTTACAAGGACAAGAGAGATTTAAACCAGTAATTTTTCATCTCAATCCAAATTTTTTTGATTGATAGATATTTTCTCCTTTTAAAAAAATTAAAATCATCATGAGTGTGTTTATTGATCACCATATACGAAAAAATTGAATGAAAATGAGATTTGGTTCTAATTTTTTTTGAAAATACAAAAATACACTCCATTAGAACCCACCACCAAATGATGGAAACCCTATAAAAATTAGATACAGAACTCTCAAATTTGGAGGGAGTTAATAATTTTTAAACTTATGTATAAAAAACTAAAGTTTAAAAGTTTTTACTCTATAATATATTATTATAATTTTAATTTATCTCATCCAAAAAATGAGACATGTTTTTGAAATATATTTAAAGATAAATATGATTTCATTTTAGGAAACTTATTAATGTACTTTATATAATCAAATAAATATATATTTCAATTAGTAATGAAATAAAACTATAAAAATAGAATTACCTACACTTTTACATCACTTGTATTCTTTTATATAATTTGAAATGAAATTTATTTCATATCACATATGAGATTAATTTAATTTTATAAAAGTACTATTATTGTAAATGAAATTTATCTCATCTCATATATAAGATAAATTTCAATTTTTAATGGATATAAAATAGTATCAAAAAAATTTCGCATCTTGTATAAGAGATAAATTTCATTTTTTAATTAATATATAATTATAAATTAATTTAGGTTATATTGTACATGATATAAATTTATTTATTTTTATATTTTTACTAAATATATAATGGTGTATTATATTTATCTCAAATTTTTATAATATAATTTTTATTATTTATAAATTATGTAATAATACATATAATTTATTTCTTATCTTAGATTCATTTAATTTTCTTAAAATTTATATAAAAAATGAAACCAATAACATATATGAGATATATAATTTATGTCACATTGTAATTTAGATGAATTTCATTTTTAAAAGGTATATCATGGGAAATTATTTTCATATAACTAGTTACATATGATAAATGTTAATTATAGATACAATGTAATGGTAACTAATTAATATTTATAAAAATAAATAATTCAAAGAAGTTTACCCCACCCATTGAGTTAAACTAAAAAAATGTGGACATAGAAGTGTTTTTAGTACTTATGATGGTTTAATACAATGCTATTATATTTACTGGTGGTTATTCAAATGGTTAAATATTTTATGGTCAATAATTAGTTGGAGGTTATTTTTATAGTTTAGTGCAAGATTTTATATAATTGGTTTTTGTGTACATTGAGGTAGTTTTTATTCAATTGGAGGTAGTTTTTCTTAAAAAAGCAAATAAATTACGGGAAATTAACACAACCACCACTAATCTAGTTAATGATGGTTTTATTTAGAGGAGCTAAAAATTTCTAAAATTAACTAAACTACTAATAAAAAATTAGAATTACTGTGGTTTAGCAGTGGCTATCAAAACATTCTAATAGAAATATTAAATAAAATACTCTTTAGTAAAACTATTTAAAAAAAATATTAGGCAATATACTTATTTTTGAATCCACGGTCATATATACACTACCAAAAATGATCCATAATACTAGTAGTCACATATATATAGATAAAATATGTCCAAAATCCACCATTAACCCAAAACCAATACTCCTATATCTTAACCTCGAATGCATCTAACCACCTCCAATATAAAGTCATTATATAGATAACCAATCACAGCATGTCATCAACTAAAAGAAAAATACGATAGAAATTAGAACTCGATGTAATAAATAATAATTATAGTAGAATCATAGAAAATATTTATCCATACAACAAAAAATATAATCCATCATGACTGTCTTCTAAAGTGTTTCATGGATCAGAAAAATCAACCTCATGCCTACTTCAAGAATTTTTCAAAAAAAAAACAACACAAAGCATGACATTTTAGAAAACAAATATAAGACACAATAAGAACAAAATATATTCAAAAACATTTAACATAATTTTTTTAACAAAACAGATCAAATTTTAACATAAAACAAATAATATATCAGGTAGATAAAATTTAAAACATAAATATACCTATTTAAGATATGATTTGACAGTTGGAACTCAAAAGGGATATGTATATAACAATATAATTAATTCCTAAACTGATGTGTTGTGTTTTTTAAAGTTCTAAATAATTTTTTAAAGATATTTCTATGGTATAAATTCTTATATATTAAAATTAATTCAATGGTGGTTTTCCTATTCATTTATATTAATCCATGGTTTTTTACTATGGTTTTGATAGTTACACACACTTTTTAGTTATTAAAACACTAAAATCATATTTATAGGAAACCCATGCATAAGATAACATTGAATGAATTGGATTAGATTCCTTAATTTAAAAAAAGAATATATGGTCATTTTTCTATTATTTAAAGACCATCTAATGTAATTTGTTTTGGTTTTGACCCTTTAATACATGTTTTTATAAACATTGATATCTTTTAAAATGTATTATTCAGTTATTTCAAGCACACCACACATCAGATTGATTTTTTTACACTCATACTTCTAAAAAATACTCCAAAAGTGGTTTTCCCATTATTTCATGTCAATATATTGTTTTTTTATGGTTTGGGCCATTACAAACACGTTTTTTTTGTTTTAAAAAAAATAAAAAACACATTTATGGGAATCCCGGGTAATATTCAACTCAGATTGATGTGTAGTTTGTTCCTCTTTTTTAAAAATTATTATATGGCTATTTTAATATGATTTCATATCCCTTTAACATCATTTTTTGGTTGTAACCCCCCAATGCACATTTCTAAGGACTTTTATATCTATTAAAACTACTTATCGAGTCATTCTGAGCCCACTGCATGTCATATGTACATTTTTTCTACTCGTACACATCAAAAATAATGAATCCACATTAATATTATTATTTAAAATAAATCCATGGACATTTTTTATGTTTTTGATTATTACATGCATCTTTTAGTCTTTTAAAACACTAAAAAGGTGTTTACGAGCATCCTGAGAAAACTATAACTCCGATTGAGGTGGTGTCAGTTTCTACCTTCAAAAAATAAATTTTAGCCCATTTTAATATAATTTCATGGACCTATAATGTTATTTTCATAATTTTACACACTAAAACATGTTTTAGGGACTTTAATACATTTTAAAATTTCTTATTGAGTCATTATGAGAAGACTGCATGCCGGATGGACGTGATTTCTACTCCTAAACATAAAAAATAATTCAACCATAGTTTTTCCAGGATTTAAATTAAATAATAAGTCTTTTATATTTTCTTAATCATTATATGGATGTTATAGTCATTCAAAACACTAAAACTCTGTTTATGAGAAACCAAAGAAAACCGAAACTCGGATTGAAATGACATTAGTTTTTATATGTCACAAATCAATCTATAGTCATTATCATATGATTTTACAGCTATACAAAAACAATTTATTGGTTTTGACCCACTAACACACGTTTTTAGATAATTTTATATCTTTTAAAACCCCTTGTTGAGTTATTCTAGGCACAACACAACCTAGATGGACGTTTTGTCTACTCATACACATCCCAAATAATTTGACAATAGTTTTAAACTATAATACACACTTGAAATCCTAAGAAACTATATAAGAAAATAATAAACATAGAATATATTCACAATTTTTTACATAAAAATTGTTATATTTATAATCAAACATATGAAATTTTAATATAAAAAAATATTATATCATGAAGAACACTTTTAAAACATAAAAAATCCTATTTAAGATATGATTCAACACTTGGAACACATAAGGGATTAGAATATAACAATATAATAAATTTTTAAACCGTTGTGTGGTGTTCTTAAAATTACATAACAAAATGATTTTAAAATGTTGATACAAAAAAATTTACTATATTTATATACTAATTAAACTATGATATTCCTATGATTTCACATCAATATGTTGTCATTTTCTGTGGTTTTGACAACTACACACATCAATATATGGCCATTTTCTATAATAATTTAACAAGGATTTTTATATGATTTCATAGAACACATTATAAGGATGTGTTTTCTGCTCGTACACATCACAAATAAAGAACAAAATTTCTTAAGGATATCACATCAATATGTGGTTTTTTCTATGGGTTTTACCATTATACACATGTTTTAGTGGTTTTACCATAATTTCACATCAATCTACATAGGTTTTCTATGGATTTATCCATTAAAATAAAACTTTAGTTTTTGAAAACCCTAAAAATAAATTTATGGGTATCTCAGGGAAACCATAGCTCTGATTAATGAGGAATCAGTTCCCACATTTAAAAAATAAATATATGGTCATTTTACTAGGATTTCATTGACACCTAATGTCATTTTCTGGTTTTGAACCCCCCTAGAACACGTTATTAAAGACTTTGATTATAACACCCCTATATTTTATAATATATTTATTTTCAAATAAATTTAATTTCTTTAATATCATGTGATACACACAAACTAAAGTCAAAATGAACTTTAATATAGTTTACTCTTATAACCATGCCATAAAATTAGATGGTTTGAATATTATTAACTAAATTATGAAAATTATATAGTTTACACATGTATAAAATAAAGTTCATTGGCTATTAATTGATTAGAAATGAGAATAAAAGAATTTTAAATTAAAATGAATGTTTTTCTACAAAACTATATTTATGCACATAATGTTCCTTATCTAAATAAATTTAATTAATCACTATTATCGAATGATTTTAATGAAATTTATATATTATATATTAAATCGATTTTTTAATTATTCATATAATTATTTTTTAAGGTATGGGTTAAGAATAAATTTTGTTTTATTTTTAAAGTCTATATTTATCTAAAATGGTTTTTCACGCCTTAAACAGTTATTTTAAAATTATTTTTTGAAAATTTTAGAAAGAGTATTTGAAAAAATGTATATTATTTTATAAATCAACATGTTAGTTTTTTTAGAGTGAATATTTTGGATTTTATAAAAAGTTCAATGTTTATATGAATAGTGAAAAATACTAATTTTTATTAAAAAGTGTTTTTGATTTAAATAATTTAAAAATTAACATTCAAATAAATGGTTCTAAAAGTAATATTATATAAATTATATTATTATTAATTAAATTTATTCCACTAGAATCAATTTTATGTTTAATTATATATAAATATCTATAATTTAAAAAATCATTTTATTGGAAAACCACTTTTCATAATGTTTGTGTGTTTAATTTTAAATTAAATTAACACACTTCTATGAATTAAATAAATTTTTTCCACTATAATTAATGAATATTATTTTTCTATAAATTACCACCCTAATAAAGTGAAAAAGTAGGATAATTCTTTCAGGTGAAAGGTTCATGCTGGCTTATCCATGATCAATATCACCAAAGATAATATATTTTCATTTTATAAAAGGATGGATCTATAATTCTTAATGGAAAGGGGGAAATATTATCTTTCTAAAATGAGTGTTCAATCATATATCAATGTGTAGATTAAATTGGTATATAAAGAATATGTGGATATCAAAAATATGGTGAGAAATGTCGATGAGTTTAACCATGATTTTGATGGAATGATAAGGTTCTGGTTCAATTTATATATTCCATCTATTCTTGATTTGAAGAAGGATCTATTAAATGAGGTGCACATTTGTTTATTCTCTATTCATGAAATAAGAACAAATATGTATAAATATCCAAAAGAGTATTTATAGTGGGACAACATGAATAGAGATATTTTTGATTTTGTATATTAGTGTTTGGTATGTTAGAAATTTAAGGATGAGGGAGAAGAGTTTAAGGGATTTTACAACCATTAGAATGGGTTTTTATCAAACACCCAAGAAATATAATGGCCATAATGATATTTGTGTTGTAGTGAACCATATTACAAAGATGTTACACTTCATTTATATCTAATAATATTTATCTGTTAATCATCTTTCCAAAGTATACATTTTGAAAATAGTGAGGGGGATTGGGGTACCAAATTCTAGAGTATCTGATCGAGATATGTGGTTTACCATGATGTTCTAGAGATATATTCATCAAAATCTACATATAGGGTTATGTTTTATCACTAATTATCTTACATAGAAAGATGTTTAGTCTGAGATAGTGATTGAAACCGTAGAAAACAATCTGAGATATTTTTGTATGTATTTAATGGGGGGGGGGGTTAGGATAAACATCATCTTCTATTTCTATTTTCATACAAAAATTGATTTCAATAAATAATTCAGATGGATTCTTATGATTTACTATTTATAAATAAGTGTTTAATGATAATTTTAAGGGAATAATATAGATAAATAAATTAATTAGGACCTTATATTGATGAGGAAATGGAAGATAATGTCAAGTCCATTCAACATCACATTAAGGAAGCTCAGAGATGACAAAAAAGTTATACTGATAATCATTAGCATGATCTGGATTTTGAAGTTGGCGATAATGGAATTCTTGGGAATTCCACAAGGAATATGGTTATAATGTTTTTAAATAATGGAAATCTTATCCCTAGGTACATTTACCATTTTTATATTCTTGATTTAGTATAGACATTAGCTTATCACATGCATAATCCACTAAACCTCTCTCAAGTTCACAATGTGTTCTTTGTCTCTATCCTGAGGAAGTACATACATGATCCATCACATGTACTAAACTCAGTGGTCATATTTTTGGAGCATGGTCTTTCTTATGACAGAAAATAGTAAAAATATTGTATCATAGAGGCTAATTACTACAGAATAATAATACTCACATTGTAAAAGTTTTTTTTTGGAGGAATCCTAAATTTGAAGAAGCTACATCAGAATGCAATGATGTGATTATTTAGAGATATAATCATTTTTTAATATCAGAGGAACAAAATTTTTAGGTTTAAATTAATTTTAGGGGGGATGGAAGAATTTAACACCACTATATTTATAATATATTTCTTTTTAAATAAGTTTAATCTCTTCGATAGCTTACGATATATGTGATCCCGAATATAAATGAATCATAATATAGTATAAAATTATAACCTAGACACTAAATTGGTGGGTATTAATAATAATTACTAAAATAAAAAATTTTATGTTTTAAACTTGTATAAAATAAATTTCATTGGTTATCAATTTATTAGAAATTGAAATAAAACCATTTTAAAGTAAAATTAATGTATTTCCAAAAAACTATTTTTATGCACTCAACGTGTTTTTATCTTAATAAATTAAATTAATCAATATTTTAATATAATTTTAATGATATATATATATATATATATATATATGTTATATATTCAATAATTTTTTTTATAATTTATATAATATTTTTTTCTAGGCATGGGATAATAATAAAACAAGTTTTATGCTTAAAACCATTATTTTTCTGAAAAACCGTTTTATGGCGATTTGTGCACTAATTTTAAAATTATTTTTCATTAAATTTTAGAAAGTGTATCTGAAATAATTTAATTTATTTTTTGAATCAAAATTTTAATTTATAATCTTATATGTTTTTTTTATAATTTTGTGAAAAGATTATTTTTTTGATGAATAGTGAAAAATATTGATTTTTATTAAAACATTTATTTTTGTTTGAAGCATTTAAAAGGTTAAACATTATTTTTAAATGGTTTTAAAAGTATAATTAGTTAAATTATGTCACTATTAATCAAATTTATGTTGTTTTTTTTATGTTTAACATAATAACTTTTTATTCATAAGAAATGTTTTTCTTTGGAAAGAATCTTTTTACCCCATTAGCAAGTTTAATTTAAAATTGAGTTCTACTAATTATATTGATTAAATGTGGTAAAATGTATATTTTTTTAATATTAATAATTAATATTTGGTTATAATTTCAACCAAATTTGTTTCATAATTATTAGTTAAAATAGTAAAAATCTGTTACCGCTGTTAAGGTTATAACAAGTTTACATGGGAGTTTAACTAAAGAGATAAGGGTTAAAATGATTTAAAAACATGAATAAATTATATTTTATGATCATATTTTAACACTATATCATATATAGTTTATTAAGGGTCCATTATTGATCCATTTTAATAGAGATAGACCATAATATATTTTTTTCTTTTCAAAAATTTCAAGTGGGTCCTCTCTCCCACTTATAAAAAGACACCACCTATACTCACCTATGTACACTTAAAGAAACTATTGTTTCATAAAATACCTACTATAATACCTTAATTAAATATATAAACATGATATAAATACCCTTTTTTAATTATAAAACCATCTTAGGTAATCTTATGGTATAAACAGAAAGAGGCTTTCTGAAGAAGAGGTATAGTTCATAAACATGCTTTTTCATTTTATTTCTTCTTCTGCCTCCTAAAAATAATCTTCAAATATGATTAAATAATAACATTATTATTTTAAATATACTTATATTTTATTATGTTAATGTAATAATATATATATATATCTCTCATGTTCCATCAAATGGGAAAATAATTATCGATTATGTGTTTGACAGACTACTGCTTCACAAACCGATATAATTCCTTTTCATCACTAACCCTCACGAATGGATAAAATGATGTATTTAATGTATATATATGATATTGATGACATAATTATACTTTTTTAATTTTAATATCACATCTAAAGTTTTACCTTTTAGTCCTTTATAAAATTATAATGTCGCTCATACATATGTACCTCCACAAAGCGATGTGATTTGTTTTTCATTTCTATTTTACATGGATGGTAATAAGTATGGATTTTATGAATATATATGATGTATATGATATAAAAATTATTATTTAATGGTGAAATAATATTTACCTTTGTTTTTTTCAGTCCGTTGAAAAATGAAAACAATGTTCATGTGTATGTATGACTTACCATCTTTATGAACGGTGTAATTAATTTTTCTATATATAACATTTACAGATGAAATTAGAAATGTATATAATATATATATATGATATATATATATAATTATAAAAAAAATTATTTGTTGTAACCTTGAAAAAAGTATAAGGACCAAAACCATCATATAAAAACAAACATGAAAAGTGAAGTATTTATCACCTATGAAATTGATTTGAATAAAGAATTGTTAATAAATGGGGGATAATGGGTTATACGTAAATATTATATAGTCTAAAATATATGGTTATAGTTCTTTAATATATATAATAAATATATTTTTACTATACATGAGGTTCAAACACATATAAAGAAGTTCAGACAAGTGGAATTGGTTTTATATTACAATCTCATTATTTATTGAGGTTATTTATGATTATGTTTGTGACGATTAAATATCATGATTGATAACTAAATAAACTCATGAATTTATTATCATTTTTTTATTTTTATAGATTAAATTTTATCCTTTCATTTTCCTCTATTTATGTGTTACATCATGAGTTTTTATGATCATTTTTTTTCAAATAAATTAAAAATCCATGATGGCTTATGTCATACGCTACAAAAATTTAATGTTTAATTATATAAAAAACCATGTTAAAATTATTCCACATGAAGCACTAGCTTATATTGCGTTTCACATGACATTGAGTTTCTATGTAACAACATTTTATTATTAAAATTATTTAAATAATAACTTTACAACCTAAATGTTAAACATAATAATATTAATAGTGATAACTAATTTTAAATATTATTTATAATGGTTTTATTTAAATAATAAATATTGATAATGAAAGATATAATTTTCTGTAAAGACATTATATGTTTTGAAATTAGTATTTTCTCAAAAGAACTGTTTTTATGTCCTTCTGTGCACAATAATAAAATTAATTTTTTATACATATTTTTTTTAATTTTATAAAATAAAAAAAAATATTTTAATTAAAAATTTCAATGTTATTTTAGTGTGAATTTTTTATACTTTTTTGAAATATATCATTTTTGGATAAATATTGAAAATTACTGAATTTTAATTGAAAACATTTGTTTTTCCAATTTATCTAGATTGTCAAATTATATTTTAAATTAGTTTTAAAGTATAAATAGATAAATTATACATCCATTAATCCAATTTAGTTCAATTTAATAGAAATATAATTGAAATTGGGTATAAAAACATTTCAAACTTTTGAACTTTTTCACATTAAAAAGCTAGTGTTTTAACCCACATATGGGACTAGTTTTAAATAAATTTATTCGACTAATAAGAGTTTAATTTGTAAAAATGGATTTCATATTTTTAGTAAGAATATTTTCTAATTTCTAATATTTACAAATTGATTTTTTACAAATGTGACTAGTGAAAACTATTAAAATTGTTCACGGTGATTAAAAGAAAAATAAGTTTACTTAGGGATTGAACATTAAAAAAATTTGTAAAATGACTTATAAAAATATCCAAATCCCATTTTATGGACATATTTAGACCTAAAAACTTCATTTATATAATTTTTCTATTATTGGATCCACTTCACATGGGAAAAATGTCGCTGAAAATCTATCTTTAAAAAATTTACAAGTTTTCCACTCACCTCCCTTACAAAAGGCCACCCACTATCCTCTTTCTTTAAAAATCTAAAAACCTTCACTTCAGCTAATAACTATCCAAATATATTCAAAAAGTTCCTCACAGAATCCTAGAATCCAAAATTGGATAATAAATTCAACCAAGGTATTCCTTTGGTGAAAACCAAAAGGATATACCCGAAGAAGAGGTAATTCTCATCAACAAACATTTTTGTTTTATTTCTTCCTAAGACCCTTTATTTATTTTTATATCATAATTATATATTAATTTAATTATCTTAAATATAATTATATTTTTTTATGTTATGTTTAGAAACTAAAAACTCATTCACTTCCATCTAATGGGTTACAAAATCAACATTTGTGTGTGTGGAGGATTTCTTCCTCATGAACCGATGTCATTCATTTTAAATTACCAAATATAAAGGTTTATAATAATGATGATAATAATATTAATATTTATTATTTATTATATTTATGATGTTATTATGATTCTTTAATTATTATATTACAAATATCTTTAGAATTTTCATTTTGTGGGAATATGATAACGTCGTTCATGTGTACGATAGACTACCACCTCACAAAGCATTGTGATTAATTCACACAATACCTGAAGTGAATTAAAGATGTTTTTAACTAACATAAGTGATATATATGACATAAAATTATTTTTAAATGACAATATATACTATATATTTCTTTCTTTAAATCCGAAAAGAAAATTGAAATAACATTCATGCGTATGTACGACCTACCATCTCCATTAATGGTGTATTTCATTTCCAATATATATATATGTATATTATAAATTAATATAAATAATAATATACTGAAAATATATGATATTTATATCATGGTTAAAATTATGGAGATTATGAAATCATTATTAAATTTAGAGAACCAAAATTATAAAAAATAAAAAACACATTTGAAAAAAGTAGTTATTACCCAAAACGTTATGTTAACATAAAAGTGTTAATAAATAGGCAATGAAAGGTAATAATAAAATCATATATGCTATGATATAAATTAATATGGTTTTATAATATATGTATAATAAACATATATTTATTATACAGGATTATTGAATGAGTACAGTGGATGTCAAGAACTATGGTAAGACATTTCTTTCCCATTTTTATTTTTCATGCGACACAAACCATGTTCCAAAATTAGTTATCATTTGTTGTGCGTATAATTACCATGGATTTATTTTTTATTAATCTACTGATAACTATTGTCTTTACATACTGATTTTAGGATCCATCTTTTACAAGGTTTATAATTTAAAAGTTACCAAATAAGGAAGCGAATTTTGTCTCAATTTGACTTCATTGAGACACATGTTATGTTATGCACCTATATTCTTTTAAAAAGTCTATGTAGTTACCATTTAACATATTATATAATTAATATCCATACTTTTAAGACTATTTTAGGTTTATTTAAATTTATTCTCTCATAGGGATTATAATTTATAGTTACAAAGAGGTAAGAGTTTATTGATACACATTCACCATCTATTGGTTATGATTATGCTTCAAATGATAAAATATTTTTATCCATCACACATGAATTATCAACAACTTTATTTTACTATGGTTATTCTTGATATATTAAATTTATAATACAATTTTCGTACTCTTTGGTTTATGAAATTATTATGAAAATGTTTTTATGAAAATCTGACTTTATCTCTCTATTCAGTCTGAAATCTATTTTCATTACAAAAAATGTTTTACTAAAATAATTTAAAAATGTTTTATTAATATCATATATTTTTAAAATATACATTTACAAATTTTTAAATTTCATACAAATTTTTTAACGGAATCTTCACATCATTTTCCAAAACAATAACTATTTGATGTTTACCGCAAATGTGATTTGAACCATCGTTTAAATGTGCATGAAATGAAACAAAATTTTATAAAGTCATTAACAATCATTAATTAAAATATTCCTTAAAAATATTAGTTATTTATTTTCTATGAAAATTTGTTTCCAAAAAATTTTATGTTTCAAACATAGTTTTTATAAGGGGAAATGATATTTTCATTAAGAAATATTTTAAATGATATTTCTAAATTATTTTATGTCTATGATGACATCCATTGGTGGTACATATTCCATACCATGGATATGATCCAATAATAATATTTATATTATTTCTCTAAATGCTTTATTTTTTTAATGATGTTTTTGAATCCTTTTTATCTTCTATAGGTTGTACAATGATAAAATTCTTATGAAGCCCACTTCTTTTTGTAGGTTATTCTGTAATGAAATGATTGTAAAACATTTCACTTTTTCATAGGTTATGATATGATGAAATGTTTATGATACATATTTGATTCATTATATTAGGATATGATGAATTTTTATGATCTTGTGCCACACATATGTATGATTTCATTATGTGATGGGTGGGACCAAAATCTCCCCCCAATGCATTGGGTAAGCATTTATATCTCATGATATGGACAAGACTAGAGTGGGGGAGTGAACTCAGTTCAGCAATACTTGGATAAAATGGTAAGTGATCTCGATTATGTGATTTTGGTATAGAACAAGAAGCAAACTAGGTTAATCAATACATGGAAGGAATGGGGAGTGAACATAATTTAGTAAAGGACTTTTCCCACTATGATGGTCATGGTAGTGATACTTAAGTAATATGAAATGATTTTCAATGCTTAGGTGTATACCATAAATTCCATGTCTTATGCTCTCTCATAGTTCATGTTCTTCGATTTCCATATGATTCATGTCTTATGAACTACCAATCATTATTTCATGATTCATGTTTATAATCTATGATATAAATGAGAATTTTTATTTTTTATGATCATATTATCATATGATTATGGTCATGTTATGCATATCTATCTCCCTTTTTTTACTCTTACTAAGCATATAAGTTCTCCATTTCTTATGTTTCATCCCCTCGTGTTATGAAGATATTTATTAAGTATGATATGTATAGAAAGGGTTCTAGTTGTCAAGAATGAAGTGGGGGATAATATAGCTCACCCCTGACCCATTTTTTTTGTTTCAATGTTTCCAAAAAAACTAATCTATTACGGTCCTCAGAAGTGTGTTTGTGTCATGTAATAAATATTCAAAAAATGATGTAATGTATATAACTATGAATCCTAGGTCACTATAGTTGGTATCGAAAGAAAGGCTTAGTTTAACTTTGGAAACATGGATGAAAAAACCTTGGTCACATCCACAAGGAGATGTATACGGATAAGTCTAAGGATGAGTCAAATTATAAGAAAATACCCTAAAAATATGGTAAAGGATAGAGAAAGTGGTTTCTTAGAAATACATCACTATTTAGATACTACAAGTTGATGTGGCTCTGGAACAAATGTACATAGTGGCAACAACCCCGAGAAAATTATATTTATCTTGACTCAATAAGGAACTGGTGTACACTAACCAACCATTCTACACACCTTTTTTGACACTCTCACGTGATATATTTTTGAAATACAAAAAATATTTATGAACCATCTTGAAGGATTTAAATAGAATATAAATATAAATAACCTAGGATAAACCTATTGTGTCATGATTTTGACATCCCATATGTTCTTTTTCATGATTATGTGGGCCTCTATCACTATTATAGTTTCTTACACAATGGTTTTTGGTTTTTTTCAATGGATGTAATTGAATGGAACCATGTTAAGGATGAGTGTGATAGAAAATTCATTGATTTTACTTATAATAACCCAAATGTTAAGGGATTTGGAATGAAAAATATAAGTTATACTCTCACACAAATTTCTAAAGATATGAATCATTCTGGACTTCCAAACAAGCAATGGAGGGAATAACATTTTATTGAGTCCTTCATGAAGAAACATACACCTTCTTTTATAGGGCCTTATAATCCACTAGTTTCTCAATAATGGATCAATACCATTGAACATATATTTTACATTATCAAATTTTTGAAACATGAAATTTTTTTTTTGGATGTCTAAAAGTTGGAAGGTGAAGTAGATCAATGGTGGAATCTTTTCAAGAACCTGAGAAAATAGAAATAAATTGGAAACATGTATTGGGATGAGTTTAAAATATTATTTTTCAATAATCAATTCACTCATATTCGCTATCAAAATTATGATAAAAAGTTCACTAATATAATGTAAAAGGATGATGAATCCATTGGTACCTTTGATGATAATTTTATAATACATGAAATTTACACTTTTGATATTATCATCCAACATGAAATTAAGGTTTATTGATTCTTAAGTGGCCTACTGACAAATTATTAAATGTACTTATGTATATTATACTTCAGTAGCTATGAAGATATTTTATGATTTTCTATCTTTGTTGAAATAGTAGTTGGAGTTACATATAAATCTTATGAGTTTAAAATGAAAAGGGATAGGGAGTTCAAAGGGAAATCTAAAAACCATGGTGAGAAGAAAATTAGATTTCCATTGTGCTCAAGGTGTGGAAAGAATCCTGGAGGAAATTTCCTCAGGGGGACATGTAAATGTTTTATGTTTGAAAGGGATCAAAATCGGGTGATTGATTGTCAAATTGATGGGAAGAAGTTGGATAACGGTGTGAATAAAAATAATGTTACACAGAATGCACTTCCCCCACTTCGGTGATACAAATATTAGGAAAATGTAAATTAGACTAACCAGTTCCCAAACCTGATGGTTAATGATGATGATTGATGTATACAGCCTCCCAATCTGAGGGAAAATGGGAAATATTATGTGATAAATACTTCTAATGAGGGGTACATCAATGATGTAGGGAAAGGTACACTTACCATCCACTATAAAACTAATAATGTCTTACATGAAGATAGATATACAAATTATTTCAAATCTAAAGAATTTTATAAGGCTGTGAAGATGCCACCAAAATGATTATTTGTAGAATTAGTAGTGAAAAACCTTAATTGAATGATGATTTCATCTCAAGACAATGATTTCTCTCAGGTAGATGTTGGTGGGAATGTGCATCTAGAAAATATTGTCTTTCTTCCTCTTGTTGAATTTTATGTCAGCCTATACATGAATTATGTAAAAAATCGACCCCATAAGAATAATGATGGTGAATTAATTTATTAAATTTCTATAGATAAAAGATCAATATACCAAGGGATAAAATAGAAAGTAAAATTTATGTAATAATGAATTAATGAACATGATCAATATTGGAAGTTAAATAACTAACAACACATTCTACTGAAATAACTGGATAAGTCAAAATCAATATGGAAAAGTATGTAACCAAAAAACATACAATAAAATAAATTAAATTTGAATGAACTATATCTATAAATAATTTAAATAAAAAATATCAATGATAAATAATTAATGAATATGAATGAGGGAAATGATTAATTTTTAGACGCCATGTTTCCTAGGTACATGGTGCCTTTACTATGAATACCTTTCACAAGACTATTTATAACATATTAGGTAAAAACCCATATGATTTATCCAATTAATTTATCTCATGAGACTAATGTTTCATTGAGGGGATATCTATAACTGGGCCCCACTCGTGTCGTATGTTTCCAAATCATTCCACATACATCTAATAATCATTTTAATTCCCGAACAATGTGCCTTATAAATAGCAATATTGAAAAAAAGAAACTGATTTATCAATAATTCCTTAGTTAATAAAATAACTATCAATGTGAAAACCATATTTAAAACTGACATAATATTGAGGACAGGATAATATAAATTACATTGGAATATGTACATTTAAGATAAAATGATTATTTGTAAGTGATTATTTGAGACAAATTTAAAAATCACAAAAGAAAGTGATATTACAAAGATAAATTTTACCACCTGGTAACTTCCAACTCAAAAAACCGTGGATGTGATAATTAAATGTAAAAAATTTAAATACCATAAAGATAAAAGGATTCATGATATATTATATCAAAATGTATAATATATACACAACAAAAAAGTAGTATTGGTGAATATGACATTCATCTCACAGATGTAAAAAAGTAAGACAAAAACCTTTTACCTTATACTTATTTTTTTGTACTATTTAACATCATATATAGTGGTTTAAACTTGTAATTAACTTATAATATAACCATAATCTTATTTATGATGTCATATATTATGTTATTATAATAAATTATTACCCGTTTGTTAGTAATCATTCATTATTTTCACTATTTCGGCTGTTAATTTCCTGGTTTCTGGAGTATGTATTGACTTGTTATTTATTATTCCCATTCAATAGATTATGATTTAATCATATAAATAATATATAAATGATGTAAATATCATATATATTCATTATATATACATTTATAATAATCCAAAAAATTTGGATATAGGAAATGAAATGCACCGTTCATGGACACAGTAGGCCGTACATGTGCATGGTTGCTACATTCAATTATTTTCTATATTAAAAGAATGAAAAGTAAATAATATATATTTTTATTATAATTTAATTATAATATATAAGTAATATATTAAAAATGTATTTATTAAAACCATTATAAAAATATTCCATTTAATGTCTGAATGTATCAGATCATTTTGAGGAGGTCGTAATCTACAAGACCAGAAACAATGTTAGCATATTCACACAAATTGGATAGAATTAAGGTTTTTGTTATATAAAATATAAAAATGTACTAATAGAAAATACATGTCACATATATAATATATAAATTGTGTTTACATCATGATTTTCAAATATCATAGGTGATAAAGGACAAATGAACGACATCGTTTTGTGAGGAGGTAGTTCATTGTACATAGAAACGGTTTATTCGCTACCCATTAGATGGAAGTGTGTGTAATTAAAGATATAAAACATATAATAAAAAATATAAGTATATTTATGATACTTATTTTTTTGTATAATCTTGGAATAATAAGAGTTTATGGGGGTGGAGAGGGAAAATAAAACAAAGGATCTGGTGGAAGGATGTTTCCACTTCTTTGGGTAACTTATCTTGGTTCACACTAAAGGGATTACTTGATTGGATTAATTCCCAAGATGAGGATTAATAATTTGGGGAGGTAATTTTTGATGTTATTTGATAAGATATTTGGAGATAAAAATTTATTTATAGGTATGAATAAATGTAAGGGTTGAGTGCCTTTTTATACTAGAGAAGGAGTAATATTCTTGTAAATTTTGGTAAAGGGAATTACACCCAAATTTTTACCATGTAAAGTGGCTCCAATAATATAAACCATTATATAAAATTCATTATAGTTTCTAAATATAAACAAAAAATGGATTTTTAACAAGTTTATATATTTTTTGGGTCTTAAGTTTAAGGTTTAGTTCTTTGTTAAACTAATTTCTCTCTTAGTTGCTGTAATTAATATTAATCACATTAAATAATATTTTTCTAAAAAAACAAAGTTGAATTTATTAGAAAATAAAAAATTATTAAAATTATAAATACCTAATAAATTTTATAAATTCAAATTACAAAATAGTCAGAAATTAATTTAAATATTATCCCATAGACGGGACGACAGTGCACATTTTAAAAGTAAAGAAGTTAAAATTTTGATAAGTTATTATATAAAATTTCTTATTTAAATTGATTAAAATAAACTAAATGATATTAATTTATGTAAAACTAATCTAACTAATATTTAAAATGAATTAAAAATTTAATTTAACCTCATAAATAATTTAGAAAAAAAGTACTTGTGAATTAAATCCATCATTTTCACCATTCTTAAAAAATGAAACTTCAAAGAAAAATATAAAAAAATCACCTTAAGATAATGTTCATGTTTTATTTCAAAAATTAAGTTTATTTTTTCATATTAAATTTATATAATTTTAAAATTTATATTTATATTTGGTTCTCTATTTAAAGGTGGTAAAAATGAAATTATAAAAATATGGGTTTTTATGTGTAAAAATTTCATTTGTTATTATATTATGTCTATAAAATTTATTGAATGAATGTGAAAAATATTTTATAACATAAATATTACATTAATATAATCCTGTAATATTAATTAATTTAATTTATTAGGATAAAACCCCTTGGTGGTCATAAAATAGTTTTTTTCATAAAAAACATCCTATATATTCAATTGGGTTCTATATTCCTTTATTACACCAAAGTATAATATAAAAATATTTATATAATATTTTTAAAATTTATTCAATAACATTAATACATTTCAATGAAACATCTAATTAACAACTATCATATTAAATAATAATATTAAGAGTATATTTTAGTTTGGTATAACTCTGTCTTATGTGTAACACAAACTATTAAAACAAGTAATTGTTACATGTAACAAATGCTAACCAAATATCACATTAATTAAAATATATAAAACATATTGAATTTATTTTAAAATTTTAAATACAACATAAAGTCTCTATAGCTTATTTTCCTTTCTATGTTTGGTGTTGTGTGACACAAACACTATTAAATATAGTGGTTTTACTTTATAATTTTGGGGTGTTACAGTATCCCCACATTAATTAAATTTGGTCCTCACAAATTCTTGGTAATTAGTGTATTGATATTTTAAAATAAAATATTTTTTTAAACCCACATTATAAATAGGGTTAATTACACATTTATTTAATAAGAAGGGAAGGGAAATGAGAAGGTTTCCACAAAACATGGCTTTTGAATAAGAGGACATTAGTGAAAGCATTGACATGGATGAAAAATATTTCTATCAAGTTATGATGAATAGTGATATAGAACATATTCAGCTAATTTTTTTTACCACAAAACCATAAATTATAGTTGAAAATAATGGTCATCGATATCATACAAATAATGGTAATGGTACAATTTTTTTGTTTTTATTCCCTTTTTCCAAGTGTTGAGGAATTCATTCACTCTCTAAGAATATAAGTGAATTTACTTAATGAATTTCTATATGTACAATATTATAAATTTTTCATGACTTGAAATATTTATAACTATTTTATTTTCACATGTTACATAATATGGATAAGTAACAAATCAATCTCTAAAATTACATTCTAGATTAATCTTAAACCATTTCATAAATGGATAACCTTATGAAACTTCCAAGTATTATGATCCAAAACTATAAAACCATTTCTATCATAGTCAGTAGTATACCATTTAATTTATCTATATAAATCATCACATTACCCAACATCATTATCTCAATATTAGGGACATATTAAGTCATATATTTCCCTCAACAATGTATTTTCCCAAAAAGTTTAACTTTATACTGAATCACTTATCATGGTAAAATTCACCACATGATTTTGAATTATTAATGAAATAGTACTGTTGTAAAATACATACAAATCTTAAAAATCATATTATGAAGAAATAATTGATAAAATTCTTTTATAACATTTTTTTATATATTCAAATACAGAATTAGAACAATCCTTTCACTTCAGTTATGTCAATAACATATTATTGACCTTGATCTCTTAGCTTCTTCGAAGTTACATTCCCTTGAATATCAGGTAATTAATTTTCATAGTTCCCCATATCCTTCCATTTTAAACACTGAATAGTATCCTCTTTATTCTTCCCTTTTCATTCCTTCAGATGGTGACCCTTTTTTCAACACTTAAAATAAAATTTCAATCCTTTCAAGAATTTACTAGTGTGATTCTTTCCATAGTTATCACATGTGATAAAATAATTCTTTTAATTATTCACTTTACATGATATTTTCACTTATTTTATATTCTTATATTTCTTCCCTTTTAATTCATAATATGTTTATATTTATTTCTATGTATTCATATAATAATAATACAATTTCCTCGTATGATGAAAAACTATGAGAAACTACCTCCCTTTGGATATTTTTCTTCAAACCGTCAAAGAAGTGGTAAATATTTCACTCCCTATTACATATATAATCTACATAATATTTGGATAACCATTCCATGGTAGATTTATAATCCATAATACTTTATTATTCCTTTGTATTTGTGCTAAGGAACTTCCTCTTCATCTTATTTTTTTGATCACATGGGATGTATTTATCAATGAATGTATCCTTAAAATTCATCTATTCTAGGAGTTTAATTTATTATTACCCCAAGTATTCTATATTAGGTTCCACCATTGATCAACACAACCTTTGATAAAATATTTCACAAGTGTAACCATTTCATTTTCAACACATCCTAATGTAATTTATATCTTCTCCAGATACTAAATCAATTTCTATGCTCCCATTGGGTTAGTAGTACCACTAAATGATAAGGGAATCTATCGCATAAAGTTATCTAACATCATATAATATCTTTTTTGAATAGGTTTCTCTATATAGGAAAGGTTATGTATCATACATGGATTAAAATTCCCTAATATATGAACAACTTGCTTAGTTACAATACCATCTACATAGACTTTCTCAGTAGGGAAACCACTACATTTTCCATGAGTATTGATACCATTATCCCTACTATGAACCATTTATAAAAAATATTATTTACTAGATTATATTATAACATTATGTAAGATAATTTTTTATCCCAAAACTACTGAATCGCTTATCATAAATTGAAGAAACATTCCATAAATAATCTCATAATAACAAACTTGGTTTTATTGAGGATATCTTTTCTTTCAAATCCTTTATAATGGATGGAAAATAAACTTTTAATTATCCTAATATTATCCCTCATAAGTGTTAAAATAGGTTCATAATAAGGACTCTTTTCATGTACCAGGTTTTTCTCAAGTTAGGCCCGACGCACCCTATCATATTTTTTACCCCTAGGTACATCTCTTATAGAACCATGTCTACTTTTAGTATCCAGACAAAGATTTATTACTATGAATACCAACATAATATATATCTTAAAAAAATTCCTGGATGTTTTTATGTACTTATCCTAAATTTATATTATAGGGTTATGTTACCTAATCTCCGTATCCTAAATCAATTTTCAAAAATTTCTGCTAAACCTTCCCTGATACCAACGATAATTACATGACCCTAGAAGGCTAGAGCTGGTGCATAAAATTATTAAATTAGAATAGATACAAGATTAAAATCCCAAGGTGGAAAAAAAATTTATAAATTTGAGAGAACCAGGCTACATAAACAATTCCATTATTACATTTAGAAACATATAATAAAACATAACACATTATAAAATGAAATGTATTGCATCCTTGAAAGGTTATTCCAATATTTATTCTTTACAGATTAGGGATAGGGGACAAAATTAGGGTGCGATTAAATGATTAGTAAGGTTAAGTTTAGATTATGAAATAATGAATCAACAATAATAATCTACATGGAACGGTAAAAAATTGAGAATACATACCATTCAAATAACTGGATAAGGAAAAATAAATATGGAAAGGTAAATAACTAAAACATATTCCATTTAGTCAATAAACTCAGAATGGAAAACATACATAGATAATGTCCAATAAAAAATATCATAGATAAATAAAAACTGAATATTAATTAGGTAAATTCTTAATTTTTTTATTCCATGTATCCTAGGTACATGGTACCTTTATTGTCAAGACCTTTCAAAAGATGGTTTATAACAAATTTGGTAAAAATACATATGATTCGGCCAACTAATTCATCTCATAAGACTATAGATGTATCAAGGGGTTATCTATAACTGGTTACCACCCTTTTCTTACATGTCATAATAATTACTAATATATTGAATAATATATTTAATTCATTAACAATGAAACTTATCAAATATACATATTTAATAAAAGATAAATATTTATCAATAACTCCCCAGCTAATCGAATAAAGAAAAAAGTGAAAACTCTATGTAAAAATGGTATATAGTTTAGGAAATAATAATGTCTAATGTATTATAATATGGTAATTTTACATAATATTCTCATAAGGAAGTGATTGTTTCAAGAAAAAGTTAACAATCAGAAAAGAAAGTGATATTGCAAAGATAATGTTTACCACTTAGTAATTTTTAAGTTAAAACCCCTTGGATGAGATGATTCAATTTAAAAAATTATATAATATTAAAATAAAATTATTCATGATATAATATATCAAAATGGGTAGTAGATACACCACAAAAAATAGGTAAGTGGTGAATATGAATTTTATATCACATATGTGAGAAGTGAGACGAAAACTCTTTAGTTTATCCTTTCTTTTAGTTGTGTGGAATTTAATATCATGTATAGTGGTTTAAAATTTTTAATAACATATAATTGAACCATTATAATATTTATCATATCAAATATGATATTATTATAATATCTTATTAACCTTTTTTTGGTAATCGTTCATTATTATCACTATTTAGGTTGTTAATTTCATAGTTTCTTGAGTAAGTTTGGACTTGTTATTTATTTTACCTATTTATTAGATCATGGTTTAATCATTTATATAATGTAAAACATGATTAATATATCATATATATAATATATATATATTTTATATATTTATAATAATCAATAAAATTTGGATAAAGTAAATTGAAAGAACTGTTCCGGGAGACAATAGGTCGTACGTACGCATGAAGTCTACTTTCATTTATTTTATGTATTAAAAAATTGAATGTAAAATTATATATATATATATATATATTATATTTATTGAATCACATATATTTCACATATTTCACATATATATATATATTTTAAAACTATCTTTAATACCTTCAATATAATGTGTAAACGAATCACATCTTTTTGAGGAGGCGGTAGTCCACACGCCCATAAATGATGTTATCGTATTTAAAAAAAATGGAAAGCATAAATTTATGTGTTATTTAAAAATTTAATAAGTATTAAGGAAACATAAAGGTCACATATATAATATATAAATTAGATTTCCAACCGAATTCCCAACTATGAGTGGTGGTAATGGAAAAATGAAAGACATCATTTTGTGAGGTGGTAGTTCACTGCACACCCAAATGGTAAGTTCGCTACCCATTAGATGAAACTGTGTTTAAGTGCAGGTTTAAACATTTTAATAAAAAAATATCATAATATTTAATATATTTATGTTATTATATAATCATGTAATAGGAATATTTCAGGGGTCTATAAGGAAAAAAACAAAGGGGCTTGTGGGAGGATGTTACCCCTTCTTTGGATAACTCCTCTTGGTTTGCACCAAATGGATTCGTTGATTGGATTTATGAACTAGGTGAGGAATAATGTATTATTGGAGGGATTTTGGGAGTTTATTTGATCATATTTTGTTCATGAAAAAGGTCTTGAGAGGTGTGAAAATGTGGGATGGGTGAGTTCCTTCTTATAGTGGAGGAGGAGTGGAATTCCTGTAAATTTTGGAAAAGGGAATTCCAACCTTTTTTTCCAATGTAAAGTGGTTATAATATTAAATTAGATAAAAGGGATTATATAGTATTAATACAAACATAAAATGGAATTTTTAAAAGTTTCTAGGTTATTTTTTCATCTTAGGTTTAGGGTTTGGTCCTTTGTTATGTTAATTTTTATCTTAGTCACTCTAAATAATTTTAATCACATTCACAAAAATTTTGGTAAAAAAATTATGTTAAAATTTTTATACAACATAAATTATTATTATTAAAAATATATAATCCTTTTTTACAAATTTTAATCACATATGTGGAATTAATTAATTTAAGTATATCCCCATTGACAGGACAATAATGGTGGTTTTTAAGGTAAAAATGGTCACATGTTTGATATGTTATTATATCCAATTTCAATGTTAAATTGATTCCAATGACATATATTTTATTAATAAATTTAAAATTTATAAAACAAATATTTTAAACCAATCAAAAATTTAATTTATCTTTGTAAATAAATTAGATGAAAAAGTAGTTTTGAATTAAAATTCTGTATATTTTATAATTCATCAAAAAGTAAAACTTCATAGAAAAATACAAAAATATCATCATAAGATAGTTTTTATATTTAAATTTATAAAATTAACATTAATTATTCATATTAAATTTATATATTTTTAAAAATTTATATTTAAACGAGGTTCTCCATTAAAAGGAGATAACACTGCCCTTATAAAAATATGGATTTTTAGGGGTAAAAATTGGTTAGGTTATTATCATATGTCTATCAAATATATTGAATAAATGAAAAAAATTATTTTTTAATATATATATTGTATTAATAATATCCACTAATATTAATTAATTTAATTTATTAAGATAAAACATGTCACACCCTAGCCTTTGAAATTATTTAATTTATTATTTTTTTGTCATTGGATCTGTTGGTCAAGGTTCGGGTTGAGTCCTCATTTAAAATTTTGAATTTTAGAAGTCTCAGATGGGTTTTTGGCCTATGAGAAGTTTGATAACTGTTAGTGTAAACCGTGTGGCCCTGCCCAAGAAACTATGTGACCTATATTGGGTGTCCAGTAGTGAGGTGTACGGGTTGGCCACAGTTTCAAAAACAGTGCAACAATCATGCGGTTCGGTTCTATTACATGAAAAAAGAATGATACATGGTTAGTGAAATCATTGGAAACTATTCTTCTAGCTTGTATATGTTCTCCCTATTTCTAGTAGGGTGTGCATGGTTGGTGTATGGTTTGACAGACCATGTGGCCAAACCGTGCAGCCAGCCCAATGTTCAAAAATATAATAAAATGGAATAAAAATAAAATATAAAATAAAAATAAAATTTAATAATGTGTTTTAATAATAATAATAATAAATATTATTATTATTATTATTGATATTATTATTTTTAGGTTAGGTTTTTAGTTTATTTTTATTTTTTCTTTATTTTATTCCCTTTTTTTCTTTATCACATTCGCCATGCATCGCGCGACTCCTCTCACCCCTTATCCTTCGACTCACGATGCCCCCCTATATCCCCCTCTCCATCAGAATATTCAAGGTTGTTTCTTCATGATTATTCTCCAAATGTTCTAGGTGATTCCTTCTCCCTCGTTCTCCTCCTCTGCTTTGGCCATTTTTTGGTCTTCCATCACCTTATTTCATTAGGTCATAACCATAGAATGGGAATTGATCTGAATTTTGTTAATATTATTGTATTTGGGTGTGTGAAGGCTTCCTCAAGACCCCTGGGTACGTATTCTGGAATCCACCATTAAATGTGAGGTGGATGGGTATGGTTTGGTATACTTTTATCGGTTGGGGTAAGGCTTTATTCTTGCTATTTTTTTCTCACCCATAATTTGATATTCTTAAGGTGTACTATGTCTCTATACTTTAATATAGGTATTTTTAATCATCTTTAGGGGTTCAAAAATACATACATAGGTTTATATATATATATATATATATATATATATATATATATATCCCTCAGGCGTATTCCCCCTTGGAGAGGGGAATACATGCTTTTGACTAAAGGATATATATATATATATATATATATATAACTGTGTATGCGTGTGCGAGTGTGGGGTGGTTTCAAGTGGTCTCCACCAAATTTTTCATGTGCCAAAGTGTTCAACATGGTCCACTTCCTTCTCCTAATAAGTTCTCTATTGCAACACATATAATTTTGAATTCCCTGATTTCTTAGAACCTTATAAACATGTCACTATATAAATGTGGTATATATATATATGAATATATAGGGGTTGGTAAAATTGATTTCACCACTTGGAATTGGTTTCCCATTTATTCACCTAATATGTCTAAAAAATTTTAAATTTTATTTTTATAAATGAATATCCTAAATGTTTTGGAATAGTATTGTAAAAGATCCCTAGCTGGTGACATGATTTTTGGAACATAGAGTCTTTGGTAAAATGTTTTATAAAAAACTAGGTTCAATTTACACCTCGATTTGTAGTTTGAAAATTAAATGACATGAAGGCCCATTTAGAAATGTTTATGTGTGTTGTGTATTTTTAACCTGGAATAAGAAATGTATTTTGAAAGTGAATTTGATTTGGAAAATGTAATAGCATGTATGATAAGTTATTGTGGAAGTGTTGTTTCACATTATATTAGAAATGGGTTGGAATATTTTTTTATGATATATTTTTGTGATATTATTAAAGGCCTAGTTAGAACGTTGTGTCATTTTGGAAGTAAAATTTGGTTTTGAAATGGTTCAAAATCTTATGTGATGTCACGACCTAGTTGGAACATATGATTGGGTTGTTATATAATGTGTACACATATTAGACATTTCCCCTTATGGGTTATCATATTGGTGGTGTCAGTTTTTTGGGTATATGAGTGCGGTGATGGAAGGTAAGGTGATTTTTTCTTGCAAGGTACTTTTAAGTACACAGTGTATTATTACTGTGGGTTTGTTTAGTGAATTTTATAGGATTGAGTGATGGTTTTTGTTAACCCAAATTAGAAGGGTTGGCACCCCTAGATTATTTGAGAGGCCAGGTAAGATGAGCCACTATATTGGATAGTTTAAAAAAGATAGTTTGTTATTGACTATAGAGTTTCACCATATCCTGATAGATATTTCCAAACCTTTTACACCCATGGATCTCTCTAGGTATGCTTCGGAAATTCCCATGATTAAATACTTGTATGTTCTTTTTCTCCTCTGTGGAACTTTTGGTTATTTGATCCAAGGACTCATTTAATTTTCTTTTGATATTAAAATACTTTTTATAGAGATAGTTGGTTTTTAATTTAGTTTAGTAAAATGACTTATGTATTTTGGGAACTGTTTTTGAAATATAAATGAAAATGAGTTTTTCATAAAAATAGAATCCTGTTACTTATTCTGATAAAAGGGTGGAAAACATTATTTTTACATGTTATATTTTCAAAACATGCATGAAAGGATTTAACATTAGAGGTTGGGAATCATGTGTGGTTTATCATTGGTGTTACTACTGAGCATTTCAGTGCTCCCACCTACTCTATATTTTTAGTTTTAGGTTCTTCTAGCTTAAGATTGCTCTCAAAGAGAACATGGGTCTATGTTTGGTGGTGACCAATGAATTCACATGGAGGTACATGTAGCAGTTTATTTATTTCCTATGTGAGTGCTTATTTTTATTGTTTAGTTTGATTTTCATTTATTTTTTATCTCTTTTTTTATGGTCTAAATTATTCTCAAAATAATTATTTTTATTTCTAGCACTAGTTTCCAGCTTTTGAGGATCATTAATTCTTTTTAGGCCCTGTTGTATATTATCTCAGGTGACCAGTTTGGGGTTGACCTGGGTTAGTTCATGACAAAATGGTTTTATAGTTGGCCCTTGTTGTTTTGGGTGTTCAATATCTAGATACTAGGACTTTCCATACTTGATAGGTTGGTATGGGAAGATATCAATAGACTCTTACTCATTCCAATCTCTAGTTTCTAGGGGTAGTCCAGGATTAGAGATTTTGGTTTTGGTTTGGTTTGATGGGGGATGACCAATGGAGTGATCCATTGTTCCATGGTATACTTACATGGTGTAGAAACCCATATAGAGCACAATTATATGATTTGACAAACTATTAGTGGTTGGTTATTCTATAAATCATGGTCTGCTAAATATTGTATCCGAGTTACTAATGAGTAGTAGTTCCCCATCTAGGTTCAAATGTTCAAGTTTTGGTTTTGGTTTGGTTTTTATTGGTTTGAATTTAAACTTGTTTTGGGGTGATTTATTGAGTTATGAAATGAGGGTTGATTTGTCAAGGTTGGATTTAAAAATGAAAAGAAACCTTGGGTTGTTTTGAAAATGGAATGAAAAATATTTTGAAATTTAAAAAGTTTTATAAAATGTGAAATGAGAATTAAATTGGAAATAAATGGTTTTGATAGAAAAATGGTATGTATATCCATTTGTATTCCTTAAGGATGTCAAAATATGTTTTTGTGTGTATGGAAAGTGAATATGTGCATGTATTTATGGATTATATAATAGGAAGTGGGATGTATAAATATGTGATAGCTCATAGGATGCATGGGTGAATATTTAAAATTTAAGATTTGACTTAGAAAAGGGGGATTCATTTCTAAATATAATCATGTTTTTAAGGAAAAAATGTGATGGTGTCTTGGATTTTTATATGGATTTTGTAACATCCCATGTAAGTAATGAATAATAGATATTTTTATCTATGTCTATTAATTAATTAGATAGTGTTTTAGAGGCTTAAACTGAAAATAAATCCAATCTTAAGCATGGAATACACTAATATTTTTTAAAAGATTGTTTTACTGCCTTTTGATGGCAAACCATTTTTAAATCTATCTTTTGAAAATTTTATAAGCTATGTTTGTCAAAATAAACTTATTCTTTATGATTGGGACATCAAAATTTACTTTGTGTGAATTTTTGGTATTTTTCTCACAATGTTCATTTTTTAATGAATAGTGAAAAATACTGCATTTTACATCAAAACTGCTTTCTAATATAATCTATTTATATGATTAGATTATCTATTTAATTGGTTTTAAAGTTAAATTAGAATATATTTTTACCATTTAATCCAATGGTGGTCATTAGGATTAATTTCACTTATTAATTGGGAATAAACTAATGCCAAACTTTTCATAGATATTGTTTCAAAAAAACCCACTATCTGTTTTCAGAACGGGAATTATTTTTAAATCAATTATTGCAATTTATGTGTTTGGAATTTGGTAAAATGGATTACATATTTGGAATCAAAAGGTCCAAATTATTTAATTAAGCCTCTTTTGTTTTTGGACATTATGAATAGTAACGACGGTAATTATCTTTAATTATCTTGATTAATGAGTAATCGGGTAGTTAAGGATAATAAAATATTATCATAATAATAAAAAATGACACCAAAATGTGTCATAAGGCTACTGGTTGTCTCATGGCCGACCATGGGATGCCTTTTACCAAACTTGGGGGCCCCATGAAATCACTTTTGCGAGAAAGTGACATTTTATCTTTTTATTTTCTAAAGAATGTTAAAAGGAACAAAGAATGTATCACCTAAGTAAAATATTTTTAATTTTGTCTACATAAATTATCTTTTGGACTATAAATAATCATTGGAAAAATAAAACTATTTTATACATCATAGTATTTTTTTTATAATTTTTAGACATTAAATAAATTAAATTATTTAAGACATCATAATGATGCAACGATGACCTCATTATTTGACGATTTAAATAAAATGGAAAGATATTGTAAAATATAAGACCTAAACATGTACAAAACCTATTGGGTGGGTATATTTAGAACCCTTATCACCTTATCCTCGAATTATATCAATGTGGGACCTTTAAAATCCGAAACCCATTTGAAAATAAAGTAACATTTCTTTACTTTCCAAGAGTGCCCCTCCTCTCCTCTTATAAAAGGCCCCCACCTCTACCTCCTTACCCACACTTACAAAGCCTTTGGCTCGGCCAAACCCTACCCATTTTGTCTCTCCACTTCCCTATCTTACTCCTTGAATCCTCACTTTGGGTAGAAGTCTTCCCAAGGAAGCCTTTGAGCTCAAACCAAAGGGGGTTACCCGATTTTAAGGTAATGTATTCACTTGAGTCCTTTTGTTTTATTTTGCTTCTCCAACCCCCTAAACTCTTTTTATTCATTTATTTTGTAACAAATACAGTATCTTAAATATACTAGGATGTCTTTATAAGAAGTATTCGAGCTACACTTACACACACCTACATCTAATGGTTAAAGAACATACTGTTTCTGTGGATGGCGAATTTCTGCCTCCTGAAACGATGATTGTTCAACATTATTTTAACACCTTCAAAGGTGGACATTAAGATGTAAGTATATTTATATATGATATATAATATGTTTTTGTTTTCCTTAAGCTTCTTTATTTTTCATTTTGGGCATACCTTTATGGTTTCCATTATAGGTAAATGCGATATCTTCATTTAAGGAAGTGCGGACTACCGCCCCCTCAAAGTGATTTGATTCGTTAAATACCATATGTGGGACGTATAAAGGATGGAACTATGATATTATATATGATATTATACTGGAATTATAATATACCTTTATATCATTATGATTCCATTCTATAAAATACGAAATAGAAATGAAAGTAGCGTTCATGCGTACGTACGGCTTACCGTCTCCATGAACGGTGTATTTCATTTCTTACCTCTAAATGATTATGTAATATTATAAATGCATGCATGTACTGGATATATATGACATATTTGATATATACATCATGAATACCATTCTGGATATAATTGGTACATGAACAACTTGTAATTATAAAGGGCTTATTTTTGACTCAAGTACCAATGATCGTTAAAACGACCGTTATTAACTTAAATAATTACATAGTGTTCATAACATGGAAATAAGTGATATAAAAGGAATAATGAACTTGAAAAAGGTTCTTAAACAAGTAGAAATTAAATCAAGTTTATTATTCAGGAGATTAAAGAACGACCGAGTCAAGTCGGACCCGAGGTATGGGACTTCGTCTCAATCTCCTTTCATTGAGACATATTTTGTTTTATAAAAAACTTTCTTTTATATAGTGTATAAAACCCTTTGACTTTTACATTTATCCAAAAGGAATCTTTTTTATACGAAGAGTTTTACTAAATTACAAAAGGGAATGTTTTGTCGTACGTATGCGGCGACAACATCTTCTCCGCCGCCGTGATCATTATTTGAGTTTCGGGTTCCTCTACGAGCCATACCATCTTTTTAAAAGAAAAATAAATACCATGTTTTACTTTTCTTTTATTTTGGTATTGAAAATGGTTTTCATAATGTTTTTATATCAATGTGTTGTATTGATATCTTGTGATTGGAAGGTGGAAATGTTATGTTTCCTTTATTCATGTATTATGTGATACGATTATGTTGAGGTTCTTGGGAATTATTTTGAAGACGGATGGTTCCGTGATAAACTAAGGGCGGGTGACCCCAATATAGATCTACAATGCATTGGGTAATGCGATGGAGTGAAACGTTAAGGTTTCTCCGAAGATATTTAGGGAATATACGATGATGGGTATTCCAGACGTAACCAAGAGGGTTACTCCCTACGTAAGAATGTTATGAATGCCTCAAGTTACCTTTATGTCTTATGATTTATATGATTTATTCATGATTTGATGAGGTATTTTTTATGGGTAATGTATGATTTCATTATTATGTATATATGAACTCATGTTTCCTTTCCATATTTTTTTATATAACCCATACTGAGCTTTTTATGCTCATCCCAAGTCTTTTTTGAAATGTTTTTTCACAGGTCAACGGAAAGGTCCATGATATGATGATAGTGTCAAGGACATGTCAATAAAGAATCCATGTTTTATTTTAAATATGTTCCATTGATGGGAAAAATGAATACTATCTTTATGTAACCACTTTGTGTAAATGTGGAATGTAATGCAAGTTTTATGATCTAATTCTCTAAAACTCTAAACCTGAAAAGATCCTCAATGTGTAATCTTGTGATAACTCAAGATTATGTAAGGTTTAAGGATGGGGCCTTATAGTTGGTATCAGAGGTCAGTTTAGATAACTTTAGGAGTTATAATTCTATTAAATGATTATCCAAAAATATTTTTTAGTCAAATTGAAGTGATATAGTATTTGAAGATTACCATGTTGTTTCATCTAAGACATGTTTGTTCAGAATGGTTTTCCGCAGAGGAAATAGGGAAGCAGTGCTAGGAAGGAATACAGAAAGAAATAACCTTCCGAATCAGCATCCCGAGATTTTCGGAATTGGAACTGAACAGTTTGTTGCAGTAATGGCACAATTGACTCAAGCGATAAATGGTGGTGGTATCCATGCACGAGATGAGCTTGATCAACCACAGAGGAACATGTCAGTGCTGGAACATTCCATGAGGCAACATCCCCCATTATTCAGAGGATCATCTGACCCTGTGTTAGCTGAAGGGTTGATTAAAGCACTGGGGATGATTTTTGATGTCATGGGGTGTTCAGACAATCAAAAGGTTAGTCTTTCTTTATAGCGTTTGGAGGGTGAGGCAGATCAGTGGTGGTCTATGGTTAAAAATATCAGGGACGCCGATGAGATTGATGCTCTTGACTGGGATGAATTCAAAGGTATGTTTCTTGAGAAGTATTTTCCTAAGACTGTTCGACTTAGGATGGAAAAGAAATTCTTGGAATTGAGGCAAGAGGAAGACTCAGTGGCTGCCTATGAAGAAAGGTTCACTCGATTGGCAAGGTATGCTCCAAATTTTATCTGAGACCTTGATAGTAAAATCAATCGTTTTTACTCAGGATTAAAGCCAAAATATTGAAGGGCATTAGCTTCTCGTGAGTTTAAAAGTTATGAAAAGCTTGTTCGATGTGCTGAGAAGGTGGAAATGGAGTTTTCCGATGATCATGTGTTCTATAACAACCAATAGAAGAAGAGACCGAGGTGGCAAGAGAAAGGTAAGAATTCTTCAAAAAAGTATAATGGTAAGAAAACTATGTTTCCATTTTGTGATAAATGTGGAAAAAGGCATGCTGGGGAATGTCTTCTGAATTCTGGAAAGTGCTACCAATGTGTTAAGATGGAACATAAGACTCGTGATTGCACTAAAAATAATCAAGGTGAAGGTAAGACCAAATTTCATTTACAGTTAGTGAAATGTTTTAAGTGCAATGAGATGGTTCACTATGAAAACGAATGTCTGACAAAGAGCTTGAGTGATGGGAAGCAGTTAGACTACAAGCACAAAGGGGTGGTGAAATCCTTTGCAACTACATCAGCAGATGTCAGGCCATCAAATGAAGTTGTATCAGGTACTTTGTTTGTTTTTTCATATTTTTCTAGTGTGTCGTTTGATTCGGGGTCTACACATTATTTCATCTCTGAAACCTTTTCTAGTAAAATGGGAATACCATATCAAGAAATGACTCTTGAACTTGTGGTAAAAACACCTAGGGGGAATTTTGAGGCAAAAAGAATTTATAAGAATCTTCCTATCCTTATCTGTGGAAAGAACCTACTTGCAAACCTTATTGTTCTACCTCTAGTAGAGTTTGATGTTATCCTGGGTATGGATTGGCTCTGTTTTACCATGCTAAGATTGACCATAGAGATAAAGAAGTTTTTTTCAGAAAGACTTTCATTTTGTGTACAAGAATAAACCCTTACTATTGATAACATATCAAGAGGCTGAGAAACTTGTAAAAGATGTAAATGAATGTTACCTTGCACACATCGTTGAAAATAAAGGAACTGTTTAGATTAATGATGTGCCAGTGGTAAATGAGTATCCTGATGTTTTTCCGGATGAGTTGCCTGGAATGATACTAGATCGGGAAGTTGAGTTTACTGTTGACTTAGTTCCTGATGCTAAGCCAATTTCAAAACCTCCTTATCTAATGGCTCAAGTTGAACTTTTAGAGTTAAAGAAACAATTGCAGCAGTTATTAGATAAAGGTTTCATTCGACCAAGCACATCACCATGGGGTGCTATTGTCTTGTTTGTTAAAAAGAAAGATGGTGCTATGAGACTTTTCATTGATTATAGGGCCTTGAATAATATCACTGTTAAGAACAAATATCCTTTGCCTCATATCAATGATTTGTTTGATCAGCTCCAGGGAGTTCAGTATTTTTCAAAGATTGACCTAATATTGGGGTACCATCAGCTGAAGGTAAAGGAAGTAGATGTTCCGAAGACTGTGTTTTGTACAAGATATGGCCATTATGAATTTGTAGTAATTCCTTTTGGACTAACCAATGCACCTGATGTATTCATGGAATTAATGAATATAATTTTCCATGAGTTCTTGGATAAGTTTTTGGTGGTTTTCATTGATGATATTTTGGTGTTTTCTAAAAGTAAATAGGAGCATGAAAGACATTTAAGGGTTATCTTTCAAACCTTAAAAGAAAATAAACTGTATGGAAAATTTAGTAAGTGTGAGTTTTGGTTGCAACGAATTTCTTTCCTTGGTCAAATTGTTTCTAAAGATGGGATAACTGTTGATCCTGCAAAAACAAAAGTTGTGGAAGACTGGCTAGGACCCACAAATGTAAATGAGATTCGTAGCTTCCTTGGTTTGGCAGGCTATTACCGAAGGTTTGTTAGAAATTTGTCACAGTTATCCAGTCCAATGACTAAGCTAACTCGGAAGGGTGTTAAGTTTATCTGGACAAAAGAATGTGATGGTTGTTTTCAGGAATTGAAAAGAAGATTGGTGAATGCTCTAGTTTTGGCACTACCTTCTAGGAATGGTGAGTTTTTTATATACAGTGATGCTTCATTGAAAGGACTTGGTTGTGTCCTAATGTAGAATGATCAGGTAATTTCTTATGCTTCACGTCAGTTGAAAACTCATGAGGTAAATTACCATACACATGATTTGGAATTAGCTGCTGTTGTTTTTTCTTTAAAAACTTGGAGGTATCATTTGTATGGAGTAAAGTGTGAAATATATACCGATCACAAAAGTTTAAAGAATATATTCACTCAGAAAGAATTGACCATGAGACAAAGGATATGTCTAGAATTAATCAAGGATTATGATTGTACAATTCATTACCATCCAGGAAAAGCAAATAAAGTGGTTGATGCTTTGAGTCGAAAAGTAATGCTTTATTAGCAATGTTGCGTTTGGAACATGATACTTTGGTTAAGGATTTGAAGAACTTTGGCATAGAAGTTGTTGGTGCAGGATGTTCTTTTATTTTGTTTCAGGTATCAGTGAGATCATCTCTATCAGACAGAATCAAGCAAACACAGAAGCAAGACAGTGAGTTGCAGAAAAAGGTAGAGCTGGTTCAGAAGGGAAATTTTCCTGAATTCAACATTGATAATGATTGCGTTTTGAGATTTGGGAAGAGATTGTGTGTGCCTTGTGATTCACAGTTGAAGAGAGAGTTGTTATGTGAAGCTCATAGATCTCCATTTTCAGTTCATCCTGGCAGTACTAAGATGTACAGAGATCTGCGAGAGTATTACTGGTGGGATGGAATGAAAAGAGATATTGCTGATTTTACTGTGAAGTGTTTGACTTGTCAGTAGGTTAAAGCAGAGTGGCAGTTACCGAAAGAGATGCTTCAGTCTTTACCAATGCCAGAGTGGAAATGGGAGAATATATCCATGGACATAGTTGTGGGATTACCGAAGACATCTCGAGGTAATAATGCCATCTGGGTTATTGTTGATCGCTTGACCAAATATGCTCATTTCCTTGCTACACGAGATAATTTTTCCCTAGATAAACTTTCCCATTTGTATCTTAAAGAGATAGTCAGGTTACATGGAGTTATTCTCTCCATTGTATCTGACCGTGATCCCAGGTTCACTTCTAACTTTTGGAAAGGCCTTCAGAAGTCGTTGGGTACTGAATTAAATTTTAGTACAGCTTTTCCTTCTCAATTAGATGGGCAGTCGGAACGAAAAATTCAGACCTTGGAGGATATGCTACGAGCTTGTTCGATGGTTTATCAGGGAAGTTGGGACCAACATCTTTCTTTGGTTGAATTTTCATATAATAACAATTTTCATTCTAGTATATAGATGGAACCATTTCAGGCATTATATGGGAAGCGGTGTCGAACTCCAGCTTTCTAGAATGAAGTGGGTGAAAGGAAGTTTATGGGACCAGAATTGGTAGAAGAGTTGGCAGAAAAAGTTCAGCTGATACAAAACACATGAGAACAGCTCAGAGTAGGCAGAAGAGTTATGCGGACAACAGGAGGAAGGATCTCTATTTTGAGGTTGGTGATCATGTTTTTCTCAAAGTATCACCAAGGAAAAGTGTGATGCAATTTGGTAAGAAAGGAAAGCTGAGTCCAAGGTTCATTGGACCATATGAAATTCTGGAGAGAGTTGGATCAGTTTCTTACCGAGTGGCTTTACCTCTGAGTTTATCTCAGGTACACAATGTTTTTCATGTTTTGATGTTGAGGAAGTATATGCCAGATCCATCTCATGTTTTGAGTCCAGAGGTAGTTCAGCTGGAATAGAACCTATCTTATGAGGAACAACCGGTCCAGATTCTTGACCACAGAGAGCAAGTGTTACGAAATAATGTGATTAATCAGGTAAAGGTTTTGTGGAAAAACCACGTGATGGAAGAGGCAACATTGGAATCTGAAAATGCAATGAGGGATAAGTACCCCCATTTATTCGATAAGTAAATAAATTGTGGGGACACAATCTTAAGCATGGAATACACTAATATTTTTTAAAAGATTATTTTACTGCCTTTTGATGGAAAAACATTTTTAAATATATATTTTGACAATTTTATAAGCTATGTTTGTCAAAATAAACTTATTCTTTATGATTGGGACATCAAAATTTACTTTGTGTGAATTTTTGGTATTTTTCTGACAATGTTCATTTTTAATGAATAGTGAAAAATACTGCATTTTACATCAAAACTGCATTTTAATGTAATTTATTTATATGATTAGATTATCTTTTTAATTGGTTTTAAAGTTAAATTAGAATATTTTTTACCATTTAATCCAATGGTGGTCATTAGGATTAATTTCACTTTGGAATTGGATATAAACTAATGCCAAACTTTTCATAGATATTGTTTCAAAAAAACCCTCTATTTGTTTTGACAACGGGAATTATTTTTAAATAAATTATTGCAATTTATGTGTTTGGAATTTGGTAAAATGGATTACATATTTGGAATCATAAGTTCCAAATTATGTAATTAAGACTCTTGTTTTTGGACATTATGAATAATAAAGATGGTAATTATCTTTAATTATCTTGATTAATGAGTAATCGGGTAGTTAAGGATAATAAAATAATATCATAATAATAAAAAATGACACCAAAATGTGTCCTAAGGCTACTGGTTGTCTCATGGACGACCATGGGATGCCTTGTGCCAAACTTGGGGGCCTATGAAATCACTTTTGTGAGAAAGTGACTTTTTATCTTTTTATTTTTTAAAGAATGTTAAATGTAACAAAGAATGTATCACCTAAGTAAAATATTTTTAATTTTGTCTACATAAATTATATTTTGGACTATAAATAGTAATTGGAAAGATAAAAAGATTTTCTACATCATAGTATTTTTTTATAAATTTTAGACATTAAATAAATTAAATTATTTATGACATCATAATGATGCAGCGATGACCTCATTATTTGACGATTTAAATAAAATGGAAAGATAATGAAAAATCTAAGACCTACACATGTCCAAAACCTATTGGGTTGGTATATTTCGAACCATTATCACCTTAGCATCGCATTATATCAATGTGGGACCTTTAAAATCCAAAACCCATTTGAAAATAAAGTAACATTTCTTTACTTTCCAAGAGTGCCCCTCCTCTCCTCTTATAAAAGGCCCCCACCTCTACCTCCTTACCCACACTTCCAAAGCCTTTGGATCAGCCAATGTAGAGACCCGAATCTTAATGTACCTGAACATTACATTACTTTTGCGGAATACTTATTACATAACAAAAAAACACACACACAAGGATCGTAATAGTTTAGTGTCTTTGGAAACTCGGAACGTAATCTTCTAATCGTGGTGAAAGATTTTCAATATCTCCCATAAAGATCTATTTTTTTCCTAAAACCGTTCTTTATATCCTGGGGAAAAGAAAACATAAAAGTGTGAGCTCAAATGCTCAGTAAGTGTAAATAAAAGAAATATCAATCACATCATATACATAAGAATATAGCTTTTGGAAATCTTAACCTGTAAAAGAGCTCATAATATCATAACATGGGATAAATCATAGAAGTGAAATGTAATCCCAATAATCACAACATAAAACATGAAACTTTGTGGCATACACACATAATCATATAGAATCATTTCTTGTTAGTCAAGACTCATTTCCAAGACTATCTTAGTGGACAAAGTCTATTTCTGAACCGAGTCACCCTCGTTTCAGTCCTGTTTCACTGAACCGGTATAACCTACCATTCCAGCCATGTCTATCTCATGAGATATAAAATCTTTACCCAATGCATTGGAGGGAGATATAGGTCCCACCCATTTTATAATGAATCATTTCTTATGTGTGCCACATAATCATAAACCATACATCATAGCGTAACCCACGTAATAAAAATGGGATTCTTAAACAACATGACATCATAAAACAATTCATATAAGATAAAGGAATTTATAAAAATATTTCCATCACAACATAATGAAATCCAAGTAATAATAGGGATAAAAACAGAACCCTTTTATTATCTTATATGGAAAATAATTTTGATAAAATACTTGAACTCTATTCTTGAGGAAAATATCCTTTCTACTTCAAAAACACTTTTCCTTTCTTAACATGTCATACAATTTTAAACTAAAAGAAGTTGATTAAAAATAAACTTGAATACTTGTAAAGGAAGCTTCTTGAAAATAATGTTTTAGAAATCCATTCATGCCGTATAAGTTAAAAAAACATTCTTCTCGTACTTTTGTCGGAAAAGTCAAAAAGTACCTCGTACGAAAAATGACAAAAGATTCCTTTCATATTCTTTACTAAAAACTCATCGAAGGGTAAAATTGGATTTTAAATTTTGTAAGTTAATGGAAATAATATTACATATTGAGGAAACATGTATGTGGATGATAAAATACACCCTAGTAAATTTCAAAGTATAAACAATCTCGGATAAAAATGAGATTGTGATATTTCCCCTTACCTTAGGTCTGACTTACTTTGTAAGTGTCCGAACCTCCTGTATAATGATTTAAATCATGTTATTGACTTATTCCAGAATCATATTCATTGTTATTATATCATATATGGTCCACTTATGACTTTATATTTCCCGTTCTTTTGTAAATTCATGTTAAAGTAGTGTTTTGGGTAAAATCATCTCATTTGTCGTTCGTGTTTTTAACTTGTAATTATTCATATGATTACTTAGATCATGATTACTTAATTCC
Source organism: Viscum album (assembly GCA_963277665.1). NCBI lineage: Eukaryota > Viridiplantae > Streptophyta > Magnoliopsida > Santalales > Viscaceae > Viscum > Viscum album. The sequence continues at coordinate 585,155,549 of OY728132.1, read as the reverse complement.
AGAATATAAAACATGATTTATATATATATATATATATATTCATAATATACATATATAATAAATCAGTAAATGGAAAGAAATACACCGTTCATGGAGACGGTAGTCCGTACGCACGCATGAACGCTGTTTTCGTTTCCTTATTGAATTGAATGGAATTAAGTAGATGACATACATATAAATATAAATAATTCCAGTATCATTATTAGGTCATATATTTATTAGTACTTATTATATATAGTTTATAATCATTCATGAATGGTTAATCATTGAGAATGAATCTCATCGCGTCGTTGAGACGGTAGTCCGTACGTACGCACGAGCGATGATATCGTTCCCATGGTCGTGGAATTGTGTTCAAGTGTATGTATAATATTTCAGTATCAATATCACTTTATAATAATCATATATAGTTCCTCATTACACCTTTATACTCATCCAATTAAGGTGGTGGTGGAAAATAGATTACACCACGGCGTGGAGACGGTATTCCGTACGTACGCACGCGCGGTGATTTCCTTTTTCCGTAGGATGGATAGAAGGTTAATTAGAGTTGTTTCATATTTATAATAACATATAAGTATATAATAAATACTTATGTTATTACTTTATCATGAAACAACTAAAGAAGAAGAAGTTGAAGAAGAAAGAAATTGAAAAAGATCGGTAATGGATATTACCTCTTTTTGACGCGCCTTTTCTTAGCCTCCACTTAAAGAACTAAGGATGGTCTTTGAAGAAGACCAGGACCTCTAGGATGATACTAGGGAAGTATAGAAGAGATTTTGGCAGGGTTTGGCCGAGATTGAAGGCTCAAAGTTGTGTGAGGAAGAGAGGGAGGAGGTGCCCTTTTATAAGGGAGGAGAGGGGCACCTTAGGAATATCTCAAAATATTATTTCACATTAAAGTCAAAATCGGTTTATAATGGTTCCAAAGGGTCTTAATTTGAATCTAAAGTGGTTATGGGTCGAAATCCTATCAAACAATAGGATTTAGAAAAGTTTAGGTTATTATTTTAACCTTATCAATTAGATTTAACTTTAAGTTAAATAATTTATCTTTTACCGTGTCTTTTTTTTCTTACACTATATGGTTAATACACTTACAATAATATGCCAAACGAACCCCAAATTGTTTATTATTAATATATATATCCTTATCTAAGTTATTTGGCTGAACCTTATATTTTTAGGAATAAAATAACAATTAATAATATAATATTTTATTTAAAAGCTATTTTGTGTCAATTTTGACACAATTTGATATATGATTTTTGTGAAAGCCATAACAGAATTATATGTTCGAAAAAAAGTTGATTATATCAACAATAATATATCATAGTAACCTATAAAATTAGTGGAATTCATAAAAAGTCTTAAATTACATTTATTTTGGTATTTATAATATCAATTATGTCAATATTTCATTAATAAGATAATTACTGCATCATCATTGTGTCATAAATAAATTAAATTATTTGATGTCTAAAAATTACAAATAAAATACCATTATGTAGGAAATCCTTTTACCTTTCTAATGAATAATTAAAATCGAATTTATCTTATGTATAACCCTATATGAAAAATATTTTACTAAATAAACTTTGATTTTAACTCTTTTAACTCTTCTTTGAATTAAATAATAATAAATGTCCTAATCTAATCCAAGTGGGCCTAAATGATAATATTTTACACTTAAGGTTGTTTTTGGTCGATATAAACTTGTCCAATAGGATTAGGACATGTGTTAGGGTAATATTAATATCATTTTTACCCTTAATTACCCTATTTACCTTTAACTATGGTAAATAAAATTTATCGTAGTTACTATTCATAATTTCCAAAAATAAAAAGTAGCCTATTAACATAATTTGGACCCAATGATTCCAAATATGGAATCCATTTTTTAAAATTCAATACACAGAAGTTGCAAAAATTAAATTAAAATTAATCCCGTTGTCGAATAAAAACTGGTTTTTGTTTAAAACATTGCAAAAGATTGAATTGATTTAACCTACGAATTCAAGGTAAAATCAAAGATAATGACATACATTATATTAAATGGTAAAAATATATTCTATTTATACTTTAAAACCATTCAATATTATAATTTAACCACATAATATATTATGATGAAAAAAGTTGTTTTTAATTAAAATATAGCGTGTTTTTACTATTCATTAAAATGTGAAAGTTACCAGAATAATATGAAAAATTTATCCAAAGTAAATTTTTATTTCATGATTCAAATAAGAATTTTATTTTTTCAAATTTAACTTATAAACATGTCAAAAACTATATTTAAAGTGGGTGCGCCATCAAAAGGCAGCAAAACTGCATTTTTTGAAAAATACTTATTTTACCTGAAAAATTTATTTTGTTCTTATACCATGTTCTAGAAAATGTGTAAGATGAATAATAATGTTATAAAATTCAAAATTTAGTTAATACTATTCATAACGGCTAGTTCATAACAATATTATAATAATATATCATTGTTTATTAAAACCCGGTATTGCGTACAACACACGCTATCGAGGAAGGTCGCGATTGCGTGTAATGAAAGCCAAGTCAGGGTTGCTTGTTGTGAAAGAATCCTTCGTTGTTTCATATAATATAATCCAACCATATTTCATTTATACATTGAATATATATATATATATATACTCAATGTTGCGTAGAATAACTATTATCAAAATTGTGTGTAACACAGTCCAAGAATAGTGTTGCGTATACTGCAAGCTAATACGGTGTGGCATATAGTGAAAGGTAATCTTGGTGTAGAATAAAACACAAGACATTAATGAAATTAAAATAATATTTTTCATAAAATCTCGGGGTGTTACATTCTACCCCGCTTAAAATGAATTTCGCCCTCAAAATTCGTTAGGGTTATAAATGGTTTACTACTCGAAAGTTTGTTTAATAGAAACCCACATCGTAAAAAGGAATACCAAAACATGGCTCTTAAAAACTAAAGTATGAAATTTAACGGTTACCCAAATTAACTCATCACTGGGTTTCCACGTAGGAGAACATAGGTGAAAATATGGATATGGAAGAAAAATCTAACCATCATGTTCTGATGAAGAGTGGTAGAGAACATGGCTATGAAAAAGCCAACAATCGCAAAGCCATAAATTTGTAATGATCTAGGGTACCATCTGATTAATCAAATATAAGATCACTAGGACAACATTTTTGGTTTTCAAGATCATTTCCCGAAAGTTGATGAATTAAAAGAAATACTTGCATGATTTTGGTACAATCTCACTGTTGTTCGTGAATTGAACAATTTACACTTCATTCCTTAAAGAAATGAAGTTGAATTTGTAATTTGTGATGTGTTATCAGATCATGTGATAGAATGATGGGTCATTCCATCTCTTTCAAATAAAAGGTTAGAAAAAGTTATAAGTCCATCTTATGGTTAGTCATATATGGTTCCAAAAATTAACTTATACTTCATATATCATACCGCTTAATAAAAAAAAACTAATTCCTACTAACCAGGGACTTCCTGTAGGCCAGTGGTAGGTGATAAAGGCCAGTCGCACTTCGGTTGTGGGTTCGATTCCCACAGCCTTGTCCGACGCAATGGGCTGTCACCCGTCCTGCAGATTGTCCTTTTTCTAAAACTATATTACTATAACATCCCATCAATAATACTAACTTATTTCCAACATAATCCATTCCAATCTTTAGGCTTATCCATAATACTGCCATCCACTCTCACAGATTTAATACCATCATTGATCCCCATATATCATAAGATATATCTTGTTGGCCACATTCCAAACATTCAAAGGCCTTAATCTTTTACTCTCTTGAAAAATGAATACCCATTAAACCATAGTGAAAACATGAATGCAGTTAAAAGTTAAAACTTTCCACATAACAAAATCCTCAAAATTCTATATACTCAAACCATGATATAACCTTCTCCTTATATCAGTCATGAGCTCATGAATACTATCAAACATTGAATTTTCTCCTTATCCCTTCATTTTGCGCATATCATCTACATTCCAAAAATATATGAATAACCTTTCATGGATACTGGTACCATTAATCATACACTTTCAACACTCAAGGAAATACAACAGTGTAAAAATCCTTAGATGTATCTTTATTCCATAGTACCATGAGATTACTTATACAACATTACACATGATAAACATGTAATCATTCCACAACATTATTAAACCATTGACTGAGCTTCAAAAATTCTTTCATCTCACATATCATTTGTAGTCTCTTCATCATCATCCACATAAATACTACCCATACGACCATACTGATTCTATTCATGAGACATTCCCTTAGGGAATTGGTTTGCATAATTCCCGTACATTCCACATTTAAAACATTTAACCACTGTTGATGTCGTAGCAATACCATTATCCTCATCCCTGGTGTTAACTGATCCTTTTCCTTTGCACTTACTGGCTTTGTGTCCTTCTTTTCCACACCCAAAGCATCTTCCAATTCCTTTGAAACATTCTCCTTGATGCCTCTTCCCACATGATTTACATAGGGGAAATTGAACATTCTTTCCTCTATGATCATCATGAAACTCCATCTTTCTCTTATTAGTCGAGTCAGGAAACTTAAAAAATATTACTTTATTGATCATATTATGAGATTTATGATTCTGAATAATAATGATGTTTGGACTTCCAAATCCAATTTCATTTGGTTTCTCATGAAAAATATCATTCCATTGTCCATCATATCCTCCATTATCGTGAATCATCTTGTTTCCAGCCATTTTCTAAAACCCAAAAAGAATAGTGTGAGAGGAAAAAATCATAATAAAGGGTGAGTAACTTCAATATCTATCATCTTTGGTTTAATCTAATATCGTTACCATAGTTCTAGGACTATATCCTATATGTATACTTATCCTTAGGGGCATCCCTAGACATACCTTAGAAATATCTCTAGGGATCTCACTAACGCTTTCACATCCTAGTTTCCAAAGGTTGACTAATCCTTTCCTCTGATACCAACTGTAGAGACCCGAAGCTTAACATACATTAACATTACATTACTTTTGCGGAATACTTAGTACATAACAAAAAAACACACACACAAGGATCGTAATAGTTTAGTGTCTTTGGAAACTCGGAACGTAATCTTCTAATCGGGGTGAAAGATCTTCAATATCTCCCATAAAGATCTTCCTTTTTTTTCCTAAAACCTTTCTTTATATCCTGGGGAAAAGAAAACATAAAAGGGTTATCTCAAATGCTCAGTAAGGGTAAATAAAATAAATATCAATCACATCATATACATAAGAATATAGCTTTTGGAAATCTTAACCTGCAAAAGAGCTCATAATATCATAAATGGGATAAATCATAGAAGTGAAATGTAATCCCAATAATCACAATTTAAAACATGAAACTTTGTGTCATACACACATAATCATAGAGAATCATTTCTTGTTAGTCAAGACTCATTGCCAAGACTATCTTAGTGGACAAAGTCCATTTCTGAACTGAGTCACCCTCGTTTCAGTCCTGTTTCACTGAACTGGTATAACCTACCATTCCAGCCATGTCTATCTCATGAGATATAAAATCTTTACCCAATGCATTGGAGGGAGATATAGGTCCCACCCATCTTATAATTAATCCTTTCTTATGTGTGCCACATAATCATAAACCATACATCATAGCAAAACCCACGTAATAATAATGGGATTCTTAAACAACATGACATCATAAAACAATTCATATAAGATAAAGGAATTTATAATAATATTTCCATCACAACATAATGAAATCCATGTAATAATAGGGATAAAAACAGAACCCTTTTATTATCTAATATGGAAAATAATTTTGATAAAATACTTGAACTCTATTCTTGAGGAAAATATCCTTTCTACTTCAAAAACACTTTTCCTTTCTTAACATGTCATACAATTTTAAACTAAAAGAAGTTGATTAAAAATAAACTTGAATACTTGTAAAGGAAGCTTCTTGGAAATAATGTTTTAGAAATCCATTCAAGCCGTATAAGTAAAAAAAAACATTCTTCTCGTACTTTTGTTGGAAAAGTCAAAAAGTACCTCGTACGAAAAACGACACAAGATTCCTTTCATATTCTTTACTAAAAACTCATAGAAGGGTAAAATTGGATTTTAACTTTTGTAAGTTAATGGAAATAATATTACATATTGAGGAAACATGTATGTGGATGATAAAATACACCCCAGTAAATTTCAAAGAATAAACAATCTCGGATAAAAATGAGATTGTGATATTTCCCCTTACCTTAGGTCCGACTTGCTTTGTAAGTGTCCAAACCACCTGTATAATGATTTAAATCATGTTATTGACTTATTCCAGAATCATATTCATTGTTATTATATCATATATGGTCCACTTATGACTTTATATTACCCGTTCTTTTGTAAATTCATGTTAAAGTAGCGTTTTGGGTAAAATCGTCTCATTTGTCGTTCGTGTTTTTAACTTGTAATTATTCATATGATTACTTAGATCATGATTACTTAATTCCAGAATATAAAACATTATATATATATATATATATTCAGAATATACATATATAATAAATCAGTAAATGGAAAGAAATACACTGTTCATGGAGACAGTAGTCCGTACGTACGCATGAACGCTGTTTTCGTTTCCTTATTGAATTGAATGGAATTAAGTAGATGACATAAATATAAATATAAATAATTCCAGTATCATTATTAGGTCATATATTTATTATTACTTATTATATATACTTTATAATCATTCATGAAAGGTTAATCATTGAGAATGAATCTCATCGCGTCGTGGAGACGGTAGTCCGTACGTAGCACGAGCGATGATATCGTTCCCATGGTCGTGGAATTTTGTTGAAGTGTATGTATACTATTTCAGTATCAATATCACTTTATAATAATCATATATAGTTACTCATTACACCTTTATACCCATCCAATTATGGTGGTGGTGGAAAATAGATTACACCACGGCGTGGAGACAGTATTCCGTACGTACGCACGCGCGATGATTTCCTTTTTCCGTAGGATGGATAGAAGGTTAATTAGAGTTGATTCATATTTATAATAACATATCAGTATATAAGAAATACTGATGTTATTACTTTATCATGAAACAACTAAAGAAGAAGAAGTTGAAGAAGAAAGAAATTGAAAAAGATCAGTAATGGATATTACATCTTTTTGACGCGCCTTTTCTTAGCCTCCACTTAAAGAACTAAGGATGGTCTTTGAAGAAGACCAGGACCTCTAGGATGATACTAGGGAAGTGGAGAAGGTATTTTGGCAGGGGTTGGCCGAGCTTGAAGGCTCAAAGTTGTGTGAGGAAGAGAGGGAGGAGGTTCCCTTTTATATGGGAGGAGAGGGGTACCTTAGGAATATCTCAAAATATTATTTTATATTAAAGTCAAAATCGGTTTATAATGGTTTCAAAGGGTATTATTTCGAAGCTAAAGTGGGGATGGGTCGAAATCCTATCAACCAATAGGATTTAGACAAGTATAGGTTATTATTTTAACCTTATCGATTAGATTTAACTTTAAGTTAAATAATTTAACTTTTACCGTGTCTTTTTGTTTTCTTACACTATATGGTTAATACACTTACTATAACTTGCCAAACGAACCCCAAATTGTTTATTATTAATATATATATCTTTAGCTAAGTTATTTGGCCGAACCTTAGATTTTTAGGAATAAAATAACAATTAATAATATAATATTTTATTTAAAATCTATTTTGTGTCAATTTTGACACTATTTGATATATGATTTTTGTGAAAGTCATAACAGAATTATATGTTCTAAACAAGTTGATTAAATAAACAATAATATATCATAGTAACCTATAAAATTAGTGTAATTCATAAAAAGTCTTAAATTACATTTATTTTGGTATTTATAATATCAATTATGTCAATATTTCATTAATAAGATAATTACTGCATCATCTTTGTGTCATAAATAAATTAAATTATGTGATGTATAAAAATTATAAATAAAATAATATTCTCTAATAAATCCCTTTAGCTTTCTAATGAATATTTACAATAGAATTTATCTTATCTATAACCCTATATTAAAAATGTTTTAGTAAATAAACTTTGATTTTAACTCTTTTAACTCTTCTTTGAATTAAATAATAATAAATGTACTAATCTAATACAAGTGGGCCTAAATGATAATAGTTTACACTTAAGGTTGTTTTTGGTCGAGATACACTTGTACAATAGGATTATGACATGTGTTAGGGTAATATTAATATCATGTTTACCCTTAATTACCCTATTTACCTTTAACTATGGTAAATAAAATTTACCGTATTTACTATTCATAATTTCCAAAAATAAAAAGTAGCCTATTAACATAATTTGGACCCACTGATTCCAAATATGGAATCCATTTTTTAAAATTCAATACACAGAAGTTGCAGAAATTAAATTAAAATTAATCCCGTTGTCGAATAAAAACTGGTTTTTGTTTAAAACATTGCAAAAGATTGAATTGATTTAACCTACGAATTCAAGGTAAAATAAATGATAATGACATACATTATATTAAATGGTAAAAATATATTATATTTATACTTTAAAACCATTCAATATTATAATTTAACCACATAAGATATTACGATGAAAAAGTTGTTTTTAATTAAAATATAGCGTGTTTTTACTATTCATTAAAATGTGAAAGTTACCAGAATAATATGAAAAATTTATCCAAAGTAAATCTTTATTTATTGATTCTAAAGAAGAATTTTATTTTTTCAAATTGAACTTATAAACATGTCAAAAACTATATTTAAAGTGGGTGCTCCATCAAAAGGCGACAAAACTACATTTTTTGAAAAATACTTATTTTACCCGAAAAAATTATTTTGTTCTTATACCATGTTCTAGAAAATGTGTAAGATGAATAATAATGTTATAAAATTAAAAATTTATTTAATAATATTCATAACGGCTAGTTCATGACAATATTATAATAATATGTCATTGTTTATTAAAACCCGGTATTGCGTACAACACACGCTATCGAGGAAGGTCGCGATTGCGTGTAATGCAAGCCAAGTCAGTGTTGCGTGTTGTGAAATAATCCTTGGTTGTTTCGTATAATAGAATCCAACCATATTTCATTTATACATTGAATATATATATATATATATACTCAATGTTGCGTAGAATAACTATTATCAAAATTGTGTGTAACACAGTCCAAGAATAGTGTTGCGTATACTGCAAGCTAATACGGTGTTGCGTATAGCGCAAGGTAATCTTGGTGTAGAATACAACACAAGACATTAATGAAATTAAAATAATATTTTTCATAAAATCTCTGGGTGTTACAGCCAACCCCTGCACATTTTGTCTCTCCACTTCCCTCTCTTACTCCTTGAAGCCTCACTTTGGGCAGAAGTATTCCCAAGGAAGCCTTTGATCTCAATCCAACGGGAGTTACCTGATTTTAAGGTAATGTATTCACTTGAGTCCTTTTGTTTTATTTTGCTTCTCCAACCCCATAAACTCTTTTTATTCATTTCTTTTGTAAAAAATACAGTATTTTAAATATACTATGATGTTTTTATAAGAAGTATTCAAGCTACACTTACACACACCTACATCTAATAGTTAAAGAACATAGTGTTTCTGTGGATGGAGAATTTCTGCCTCCCGAAACGATGATTGTTCAACATTCTTTTAACACCTTCAAAGGTGTCCATTAAGATTTCACTATATTTATATATGATATATAATATGTTTATGTTTTCCTTAAGATTCTTTATTTTTCATTTTGGGCATACCTTTATGGTTTCCATTATGGGTAAACGCGATATCTTCATTTAAGGAAGTGCGGACTACCGCCCCCTCAAAGTGATTTGATTCGTTAAATACCATATGTGGGACGTATAAAGGATGGAACTATGATATTATATATTATATTATACTGGAATTATAATATACCATTATATCATTATGATTCCATTCTATAAAATCTGAAATAGAAATGAAAGTAGCGTTCATGCGTACGTATGGCTTACCGTCTCCATGAACGGTGCATTTCATTTCTTACCTCTAAATGATTATGTAATATTATAAATGCATTCATGTACTAGATATATATGACATATATGATATCTACATCATGAATACCATTCTGGATATAATGGATACATGAACAACTTGTAATTATAAAGTACTATTTTTGACTCAAGTACTAATGATCGTTAAAACGACCGTTGTTAACTTAAATAATTGAATAATGTTCATGACATGGAAATAAGTGATATATAAGGAATAATGAACTTGAAAAAGGTTCTTAAACAAGTAGAAATTAACTCATGTTAATTATTTAGGAGATTAAAGAATGACCGAGTCAAGTCGGACCCGAGGTATGAGACTTCGTCTCAATCTCCTTTCATTGAGGCATATTTTGTTTTATACACAACCTTCTTTTATACAGTGTATAAACCCCTTTGACTTTTATGTTTATCCAAAAGGAATCTTTTTTATACGAAGCGTTTTACTAAACTACAAAATGGAATGTTTTGTCGTACATATGCGGCGACAATGACTTCTCCGCCATTGTGACCATTATTTGAGTTTCGACTTCCTCTACAAGACATACCTTCTTTTTAAAAGAAAAATAAATACCATTTTTTACTTTTCTTTTATTTTGGTATTGAAAATGGTTTTCATAATGTTTTTATATCAATGTGTTGTATTTATATATTGTGATTGAAAGGTGGAAATGTTATGTTTCCTTTATGCATGTTTTATGTGATACAATTATGTTGAGGTTCTTGGGCATTATAATGAAGACGGGTGGTTCTGTGATAAACTAAAGGCGGTTGAGCCCGATATATCTCTACAATGCATTGGGTAACACAAAGGAGTGAAACGTTAAGTTTTATCCGAATAGATTTAGGGAATATACTATGATGGGTATTCCAAACGTAACCAAGAGGGTTACTCCCAACGTAAGAATGTTATGAATGCCTCAAGTTACATTTATGTCTTAGGATTTCTATGATTTATTCATGATTTGATGAGGTATGTTTTATGGGTAAAGTATTATTTCATTCTTATGTATATATGAACTCCTGTTTCCTTTCCATATTTTTTTTATATAACCCATACTGAGCTTTTTATGCTCATCCCAAGTATTTTTTGAAATGTTTTTCATAGGTCAGGGGAAAGGTACATGATATGATGATAGTATCAAGGAAGTGTCAAGAAATAATCCATGTTTTATTTTAAACATGTTCCATTGATGGGAAAAATGAATACTATCTTTATGTACCCACTTTGTTTAAATGTGGAATGTAATGCAAGTTTTATGATCTAATTCTCTAAATATCTAAACCTGAAAAGATCCTCAATGTGTAATCTTGTAATAACTCAAGATTAAGTAAGGTTTAAGGCTGGGGCCTTATAGATGTTCTGGAATGATTTTTGAAATGAAAAATTGTCTTTGATTTCAAATGGGGATTAAATTTTAAGGTGGGTGAATTTGGAAAGTGGTGATTTTAAAAATAGGAATCTTGGCTTGTATTGTGATGTTTCTATAGTTTTATTTTGGGTGAAATTTTATTCATTTTTGATTTGTTTTGTGATGTGTGGGTTTATGACCATGGTGTTTGGTTGGATATATCCTTTTTGGTTGAGTATGTCTTGGGTTTTGATTCTATTTTTGATTCTTTTGTTATTTAGATTATTCTTCCCAAAAAGTTCACAGATATGTCTTGTGCCTTTCGGCATTGGCCTTGCCTCGACTCCTAGTGGAGTGATGGGATCAAGTCTATTTTGGTTGTTTTCCATTTTCCATGGTGATTGAGGTTTTTAGAGGTAGAAAAGTGGTTTTAGGTAGTCAAAATAAATTTTATGAACTCCCAAAGTGGTGAGGGTTCTATATTCTTTGATTTTTTGGAGGTTCCAGTTTAGACCAGTGAAGGGTGGTCATCCAAATATCATTGAAAATTGGGGTGTCATGGGGAGTGTTTAAGGAAAATTTTTTATAGTGATTTTCTATTGAGGAGGTAAAGGTGTGGAAAGTGGTTGGACTCGTGATAATTCATAACTGTTATTGGATGATGAAGTCTTATGTTAACCAAATTAAGGAGCTCATTTCGTTTTATTTGGAGGAAGAGTTAGAAGATCAGTTTGGGAAGTTGGTGGATGAATCTTGTTTAGTTGAGTTGGTTTTCAGAGTGCAGGAAGTTGTCAATATAATGTCTCTTATTTCTTGTGATGGTTTACTATCTAAACTCCAATTATTCATACCTTTTGGTTGTGGGCCACCAGTGTGGATGATTCAGGCATTCTATGTAGTCCTATCAAAATTCTCCAAAAGAATGTCATCATTGCGACTATCTGGGTCATTTGGAGAAGTCATGTAGGAAAAATCAATAAAAGAATATGTTGTGATACAAGGATGTTAGCTCTTGGCCTTGAGGTAGGAGATGATCTAGTCATTAGGGCTCCAACCACAAGCCTCAGAGTAAAGCTCACGCATAGTCAGCAAATCTCCAAGGGAGCGAAAAACCATGGCCTAATTTTTGGTCTTTGGTGTTGGAGTGGAGGCCGTTCCAGTATCTTGTTATAATTTTATTCCTGTTTTGAGTTTTTTTATCTATGTAAGATACTTGTTAATCCTCTTTTCTTGTAATATCATCCATTTATTATTAATGTGACTCTTTTAATCATTCATTTTTTGTTAATGTTTTCTTATACCTTAGGTGGGTTAGTTTTGTCTTTAGTTCTGGTTTGAACTCATCAAAGAGATTATTGTGTCCTGTGGAGGGGATAAATTGTGGTTTGGATCGATTATCTCTTTGGGTTTTTTCATTGGGGATCTTTTATGGTGGATTTTGTTATGCATGGGAGTTCTGAGGTTGGTCTGTGTTGGGAGTTCCCACTTCGGTTTGTGTTGCTAGTTCTAGAGTTGGTCGATGTTTCAAGTTCCAAGGTTTTTATAAGATAGTTGGTTCGTAAATGGCAGGGATACCTAATATGGATCTTATTGCGGTTTCCATTAGAGTTGGTCGGCTGTGACTGGTAGAATGAAAGGTCATACCGAGTTTGTAGTGTCGTCGTCCTTGTTCAATTTCGATCTGGAGTTTGATTCTTTATTTGACTGGGTAGCTTTATGGGTGTAGAAATTGTTTGTATTGGGGAACTTTTTCACACCCCAAACATTGAAATTATTGTATTTTATTATTTTCTTGTCTTTGGATCTTTTTGTTGAGGTTCGGGTTGATCCCCAATTTAAAATTTTGAATTTTTGAAGTCTAAAGTGGGTTTTTGGCCTGTTCAAAGTTTGAGTACAATTAGTTTAAACCAGGGGCCCCGACCAGGTAACCGTGAGACTTGGGTTGGGTGTCTAGTAGTGAGGCACACTTGTGGTGCTTGGTTTGGGAAACCATGTTGTTTGGTTCTGTAACCGGACAAAGGCGTGCAACCCTGTCACCACATAGTTTGGAAACTATGCAACCAACCCATGCATGTGCCCCATCATTCTAGTAGGGTGTGCACTATTGGCACATGGTCTAATAGACCATGCAGCCAAACCGTGAGGCTTGCCCGATGTTCAAAAATAAAATAAAATAAAATAAAATGAAATATGGAAATAAAATAAAATTTAAGAATTTGTTTTAATAATAATAATAATGATTAATAATAATTATAATAATATTATATTTAATATTATGTTATTATTTTAGTTTATTTTTATTTTTATTTATTTTTTCCAATTTTTTGTTATTTCTTTTTTTCTTTCTCCCTCTCTCCCTATATCAGGCTACTCCTCCCTCCCATTTTCCTTCGATGTGCGATGACCCTTTCCTCTGGAACCCTCTCCATCAGGAGATTCAAGGATACTTCTTCATGACTATTATTTAGAATATCTAGGTGATTCCTTCTCCCCCTTCTCATCCTTCGCTTTAGCTGTTTTTGGGACTTTCTTCAATGTATTTCATTCAGTTAAAACCCTAGGTTAGGATTTGATCCTGATTTTGTTTTTTCTTCTGGTATTAGGGTTTGTGAAGACTTCTTCAGGACCCTTGGGTCTGTATTCAGGAATCCACCACTGAAGGCGATGTGTATGGGTTTGGTTTGACTTGTCTCCATTGGTTGGGGTATGGTTTTAATCCTTCTATTTTGTTTTTCACCCTTAATTTGACATTCATAAGTTGTATTGAGTCCCTAAAACTGAATATAGGGATTTTAGTCATATTTGGTGGTGTGAACCCACATACATAGGTATGTATGTGTCTATATATATATATATCCCTTATCCAAGTTCCCTCATGGTGAGGGGAATACATGCATTGGACTAAAGGATATATATATATATATATATATAAGGGTTTATGTGTGTGTGAGTGTGGGGAGGTTTCGAGGGGTCACTACCTAATTTTTAATGTGCCAAAGTTTTCCACCTGGTTTTATTCCTTTTTTAGGTAGGTTCCCTATGCTCACACCATTAATTATGAATTCCCTAATGGATTATCACTTTAAAAACATGTTTTTGTATTTATGTGGTATATATATGTCTGTGCATATCTATTGGTTTGGTAATATTGATTGGGCCCCTTGGAATTTATTTCTTATATATTTACATAACGTGTATACAATTGTTTAAAAGTTTTTTTAGATCTGAAGTATCATAAATTTTTTTAATAGGTTTCTAAAAGATTCTTAGCTGGTGAAGTGTGTTTGCGAAACTTGGAGTCTTTTGTTAAATGTGTTATCTATAAATTGTTTTGTTTGACACCTCAAAGTGTATTTTGATAATTAAATGACATGAAGTCCCATTTGTAACTTTTAAGAGTTGTGTATTTTTAACCTAGAATTGGAAATGGTTTTGGAAAGTGAATTTAGTTTGGAAAATGGAAAGGCTCGTTCGGAATGATCTTGTGGAATTGGTGTTTCACATTATTTTAGAAATGGTTAGGAATGTTTTTTATGATATGTTGGAGTTATAATATTAAGGTCTCAGTTTTCACCTTATGTTATTTTGGAAGTGAAATTTCATTTTAAAAGGGTGCAAAACATTATGTCCTGTGACAGACCAATTTGAACATATAATTAGTTTGTTATATGATCGGAACACCTATTAGGGATTTACGCTTTTGTTTTATCATATAAGTGGTGTCAGTGTTTGTGGTAGGTAGGTGCGGTGACATTAGGTAAGGTGATTCACACGTCAAATGGCCTCCTACTAACACAGTGTATTATTACCAAGGGTTTCCTGGGATACTTTTAGATGATCCAGTGATGGTTCTTTATCAAGCCTGATTAAATGGGTTGGTACCCATGGATTAGTTCAGAGGAAAGGTGGGATGTGCAACTGGATTGGTCAGCTTAGGGTGGTTAGTTGGTTATTGACTATGGACTTTCATCATACGCTGGTTGGTGGTTTTGAACTGAGTATGTCTAGGGATCTCTCTAGTAATATTTAAGAAACACCCATGATTATATACTTTTATGTTCCTACTTTACTTTGTGGAACTTTTGGTTATTTGATCTCATGACACATTTACTTTGATTTTTTATATTAAAATACTTGTTCTATCACTAGTTGGGTTTTAAATGAATTTATTGAAATAGATTATGCATTTTGGAATTTTTTTGGAAAGTGAAATGATAATGAGTTTTCCTTAAAACTACAATCCCTTTACTTATTCTGATAAAATAGTGAAAAACCATATTTTTACATGTCTCATTTTCAGACTAGGAAGAAAGGATTTCACTTTAGAAGTGGGGAATCAGTTCTGGTTTATCTTTGGCACTTCTACTAAGAATTTCGGGGATCACACCTACTCTATATTTTTAGTTTCAGGATCTTCCAGTTCTAGATCTCACTCAGAGCAAACATGGTTCTTTGTTTTGCGGTGGCCTATGCGGTCACATGGAGGTACGTGTATCATTTTATTTATTTCTTTTGTGAGTGCTTTTTTTATTTTTCAGTTTTATTTTCCTTTATTTGTTTGTCTCTTGTTTATGGTACGAATATTTCCTAAGAGATTTATTTTGATGACTGATAGTAGTTACTAGCTTATGGGGATTTTGAATGCCCTTCAAACATTATTGGGGATCATCTCAGGTGATCGGTTTGTGGTCGAACTAGGTTGGTTCGTGACAAAACACCTTGGTGGGGTTAAAATAGGTTTTCATAAAAACACATCCTCTATATTAAATTGAGTTATATATTCATTTCTAACACCTAGTAATTATATAAAAATATGTAAATAATATTTTAAAAATTTATTTAATCATTTTTCACAAATGTCATTATAGATAATATTTGATAAATATAATATTATATAATAAAATTAATAGTATATTGCAGTTTGGTATAACTCAGTATTGCATGTAATGTAAGCTATCGAATAAAGACTTTGTTGCATGTAATGAAATCTCACTACTATAGACCATGCTTTTAATAGCTCTGGTATTTATCAATTCTTGAAAAAAATGATGATTAATGGAATATTTATCACTGCTAATGAAAGAGTTGATAAATTTAACCTTTTATCAATGCTTTATTTTTAGAGCTGATAAAGGGTATCCTTTATTAGCGCTTTATTTTTAATGATGATAAGGGGTACCCTTTATCAGTGCTTTATTTTTAGTGATGATAAATATTTATTTCATCAATGAATTTTTAGCACTGATAATGGTTCAAATAAATAAAATGAAAGAATTAAATAAAAAAAATTTCATATTTAAAAAATATAACAAATTTTATTAATTAAATAGTTATTGATAAAATGAATAGTTTGATTATACATTATTGAATATTAAATTTTTTAATAATTAGATAATTATGATAATTAATATTATTAAATTTTATATATTAAATATATGTATATATATATTAATGTATATAAATATGATTTATATATTACAAAATATGTACGCACTTTACAAGAAATAAGAATATATTTAATGATTAATTGTTTATAATTAAAAATATTGACTAATTGCGTAGTACTTAACATATAATTGAATTTCCATTGATTTTACAATTTAATATAGATCAAATTTGTGTTATATTAATATCACATATTCGTAATAAATGCATTTTTACATACAATGCATACACAAAAAACTTATCCATTTTTTCAACAATTTTAAAGTTTACTTATTCTTAATTTATTCAATTTCACTCATTTTTAACATAAATGCATGCACTTAAAATTAATTATTGATTAATAATGTTTAAAATATTTTTTGTAATAAATTATTTATAAATAAATATATTTATAAATGTATATTTACTATATTTATACATTTATATATTTATAATTATAAATATATAAATATTTTTTTGAAGTATTTATATAATTATAAATAAATAATTATATATATTTAAATAATTATTAAATTTTAAATAATTTAATTAAATAATGTATATATTTACCATATGTACAATTATATATGTTTATTAAATATATATATGTATAATTATATAAATATATATAATGATATAAATAATATTTTTTAAAAATATTTCTATAATTATAAATAAATTATTATAAATTTATAATAAATATATTTAAAAAATTAAGATATATACTCTATTTATATTTATATATATTTATAACATATATATAAATATTTAAATTTTTTTATTTATAATTATCATTATAAATCCTTTATCAGTGCTTTAGAAATAAGACCTGATAAAATCATCTTTTTTAGTGTTTTTTAGCGCTGATAAAAATATTCTTTATCAGTGCTAAAAAAAGATGTGATAAAATTAATATTTATTAGCGCTATAACATTATTGATAATAAAAGTGTCCCTATATATTTTAAAAAATGTAACCATTTGTGAACCTGTCTCGATATGGATATTTTCTGTGAAAACCACCCAATGCTAGTGCTCCTCCCCAGCGAAATGAAGGTCCAATCACACCACTAGACTACCTCTAGTTTCTCGAACATCTTTTTCGACATCCGATATTCGATTGTAGTTAGATTCTTCAAATAGGGTCTTATATTTTCTTCATCCTAGCGAGGTAGGCTTTCCTATTTTCTTTATGTATTTTTGGTGTTTTTTTATTTCTTCTTATAAAATTTGTTTATGATATATTTTTTTTTATTTGTTTGTGATCCGTTGTTTAGGAAACGATTTGTGGTCCGTTATTTGTATTGACTACAGATGTATGATCCATTGTTTATATCTGAAACTAAACCTTGGATTGATTCATTGTTATTTTACGGCTTCGTTTTCTATCTTCTTACTAAATAATTTTCTCATATATGTATATAAAGGTGTAGAAATTTTCATGTATGTTCTTTTTTATTGACTATTGAATTGAGGCACATTGTTGGTTCCCTAATGATTATATATTTTCTTACACTTTTCATGGACTCCTCAGTGGAAATGCAGCTTTAGATGCTATTTTTCAGAAATAAAGTTAGTGGGGGGATGTATGTTCCTATATTGATAATATGAATCATAGGATCAAGTTCCTCTTAGAATTCAACATGGTCCATAGTTTTCTTATGGAGAAGATTCAAGGGGGTCATCCCCATTAAAGAACATAAGGTTTTATCACATCAAGCCTTCACTTTTTGAGTCATTATGTTTCATTTATAGTTCTTTTAATGTTTTAATATCAGGTTTTTTATCAATTTGATATTTCTTATGGAATACAAGTGAGTTTTTACACTAGCGTGACATGTATGTGTGTTTATATAGCTATTTCATAATTTATTTCCATAGTTGTTTTTCAAACAGGTATGCCTATATCGAGTAATGATGATTTTGGGTCTGCATGTATATTGACTGCAAGGGTCAAGCTAGAATTTTGTTCGACCTCTGGTACTAATTATTTATATTTGGGGGGGGGACCTCACATTTATGTTTTTTCCCAAAAATTTTAAACCACCTTTTAGTGAATTTGAGTAGTGTTGGAGGGCATAAGATGATTTTACCTGCTGTTGTTTGGGTAATTTAGGATAGGTTCATTACACTATCCATGTTTCGGTTTACACCTATAATGTTTAGTGATAATAGAATTTATTATCTTCCTTTATCTCCCTATATTTTTTCAAATTCCAATAGCTCTTATTATTGGATTTAGAATATGTAGACACTCAAAAATTCTAGTAGAAATGATCGATATTTCCCATATTATAATTTTCTATAACCTTCAATTTTGATAATGAATATATTATGTGTATTTATTTATATATTGTATAAAATTAATATTTTATGAACCCAATATGATAGATATGAACCTAAAAGGGTTGAATGTTAATCATTTGACAAATTAATATAAATATAGAGTTAATGAGTTCATCGTGTTTGTGAGAGAGCATGTAAGTGCCCCTTCTAAAACCCTATGTTCGTGTTTACGTTGTTGCTATTCAAGATAAATTAGTCCAGAAGAGTTGGAAGAATATTTGATTTTTCAATGAATAGATCAATTCTATAAATTATAGGAGAAACATAGGGACAAACTGAATGTTGACATCGATTGAGATGATATTATAGTTTATGAATCATTTTATATGAATACCTTTGTAAAAGATGATGGAGATCACATGGAAGAAATCAAAATGGAAATTGAAGATGACCTTCGTCATTGTCCAATGTTATTTGAGGAGGTAAATAGATATTCCAAGAATCCATTGTATACCGATTGTACTAAATACACAACATTATTAGTTATATTGAATTTATATAATTTTAAAGCTGGAAACGGGTGGTGTGAAACCATCTTTACAGAATGAATTGGTCTTCTGAAAGATATGCTATGAGAAGAAAATGAACTATCAAGATGAACATGTGACTGTAAAAAAATGTTAGGTTCAATGGGAATGATCTCTAAAAAATAAATTCTTATCCAAATGATTTCATATTGTTTCACAAGGACAATGAATCACTCATAAAATTCACTAAGTGTGGCATAGATCGATAAAAGAAAAATAAATCAAGTCCTTCGTAATCTATATGGTACCTTCCTATCATTCCAAAGTTTAGAAGACTGTGTGGGTGTTAGGAAAATGAAAGACAATTAACATGCCATGTAGATATACTAATTAAATAATGGAACCTACATCATCTAGTAAATTCTCCTTAGTGGAAACAAATTGACTACGAGTTCCCTGAATTTAGAGATGAGCCAAGAAACATTTGTCATGCATTATCTAAAAATGTAGTAAATTATTTTACATTAAAAAGTAGAACTTCCAATATGTGGTCTACAATTTTGGTAAATTATAACTGTCCTCCATGGTTATGTATAAAACTCAAATAAATTATATTATCTCTTCTTATATGTAGACCAATGTAACCCTATAATAATATTGATTTCTATTTGGATCCATTGATTAAAGATTTGAAATTGATGTGGGATACATCTGTTATAATGTATAATGCTCATATAAGTGAAGAATTTACATTGAGTGGAATTTATTATGGAATGATAAATGACTTTTTCGCTTATGGAAATTTATCAGGCTATAGAATTAAAGGAATGTTGGGGTGTCCCATTTGTGAAAAACGCACATTCTAAGTTCAATTAAAAAATTTCTCAAATACCATGTTTTTAGGACATCAAATTTTTTTACCTCAATGATATAAATACCAATATTGGATTACATCATTTGATGGGAATATCGATCAAGGTACAACACTATATCCAATAATGTTTGTTCAACTACACAAATATGTAAAAAATATTGACACTGTATTTGGTAAACCATTTTCTAAAAACCATACAAAATCATGTTGAAAGTAAAGATAAATTTTCTTTGAACTACTGTATTGGAATTGTTTGTATGTAAGACATTTTATTTATGTTATGCACATAGAAAAAAAATTATTCGATAATATAATTGGCATGTTACTAAATGTTACTAAAAAGATGAAAGATGACATTAAGGCTATGTTGTACTTGATTGAAATAAGGATAAGCGAAGACATGACACTATTGAAGGGTAAAAGGTCGAATTTTCTTCCTCTAATATCCTACATTCTATCCAAATAGTAAAATTTTCAAATTGTTCTTTTCCTTACTAATATAAAAGTTCTATAAGGGTATTTATAAAATATTAATAATGTCGTGTTAATGACTAATTTTTAGTTACAAGGACTAAAATCACATAACTGTCATGTTTTGATGCAAGATTTAATGATTGTTGTTTTTTGTTGTATTATGCCTCAAAATGTATGACATAAATTAACTAGACTCTAAATATTTTTCAAATCTATATGATGTAAAGTTGTAGAACCAGAAATTTTTATGATCATGAATAAGGAGATTGAAGTCATATTATGTGAATTAGAGATGTTATTCCCACCGTAATTCATTGATATAATAGTCCACTGAATGGTTTACTTGGTCAGAGAGGTTCAACTATGTGATCCTATCCATTACATATGGATGTACCACATTGAATGATATATGAATATGTTGAAAGGGTATGTCAAGAATCAATATTGTCCAGCACATTGTATTAAAAAATTATATATTATTGAAGAAGCTATTGAATTCTGTATCGACTACCTATCATATGTTGAATGAATCAGTCTCCCAATGTCTCGTCACATCAAATTCCTTACGAGTGATGGGATTTCAAGAAAATATGTTGTTTTAGTTACATTGACAGAGCGAGAATAGGTAAATCTTTACATATTACATAATAGTGAATATATTGATCCAGACATTGAATCCCCCAATGAATTTTGTAGATATTTGAATCCATAAAGGGCTGAAGGATGCATATCAAATACACATAATCAATAGTTTATTGGATGGTTTAGATATCAAAATTATAAAGAGTTATCTGAAAATACAAATTCATCTTCCGAATGGATTCAATGGCTAGCCAAAGGCCTGATTGACAATTTTATATCTTATACTAGTTTCAAAATCAATGGTTATATATTCTATAAAAAAGAACATGATGAATTTTGTATGATGAAAAATAGTAGTGTTATGCTTGTGGCAAAAGCAATGCACATATCTAGTTCCAAGGATAGAAATCTAATTTATGGAAATAAATCATATTTTTTCATTATCGAATAGATATATGAGTTGGATTATACAACATTTCGATTACCAATTTTCCATTGTGAATTGTTAGACAATATAAATGGAGTTAAACTTAATGAAATGTGATTTGTGATGGTGGATTTAACTGTAGAAGGGGAAAACGATGAGCCATTCATAATGGAATTACAAGCACTGAAAGTATTTTATGTCTTTGATCCAACAAATAAGAATTGATTGATTGTCCTATTTAAGACTAAAATAAATTTTGAGTTAGATGAAATTTCAATCGAGGATGACCCATTCATTGGGACATCACAATTAGTTCATATCAGTCCTAATATAGAATATATCTTGTATGTTTGAGGGGACCACAAAGATGAGATTTTAATTCCTTAAAGGGAAACTAAATCCTTTAAGCCTTTAAAAAGTAAAGAGATTTCAATGAGAAAGTAAATGTGTTTTTAATATATTATGGGTTTCCTCATAATATTATATGTTCTCTAATACATTAACATAATCTAAATTAAATGTTTGACTACTCATGTAGAAAATTTATTATTCACAAGATTATGTTACTAATCCCTCAGAAGAAAACAATATAAGGAAGGAACCTCTTTGGATAGATGAGAAGTAAATGTTATGTTATACTTTGTATTTTTTACAAAAATTTATATAATGGAACATTGAATTAATTTTCATTATTCCTTGCAGAGTTTTTGTATTGTAGAATATTTATGTTTATGTGTCATGCATTTAAAAGAATATAATGA
Source organism: Viscum album (assembly GCA_963277665.1). Classification (NCBI taxonomy): domain Eukaryota; kingdom Viridiplantae; phylum Streptophyta; class Magnoliopsida; order Santalales; family Viscaceae; genus Viscum; species Viscum album. The sequence continues at coordinate 585,132,747 of OY728132.1, read as the reverse complement.
CATTGTCTCTACTCAATCACAGAGGTCATCTTTTTGTTTGCCCTTTAAAATGATTTTATATATAATTAATTAATTTTTTCATATTTATGTTTAATTTCTTTCTTTTTAGTATTAATCACATAATAATTATTTTCTTATATAGGTGGGTTCTTTTTTTATATTTGGGGTGATTTATCCATATTTTATCCCTTTCTCCACCAAAACATCCATATACCTCTTCTCCCTCAAAATCTTTTCATCCTCACTGTGTTTCATTTATCACTTTCCTCCATGTTCATTCCACTACTGTTGGAGGAAGAGCAATGCCAATTCTTCTACTCGATTACATATGTACTTTTTATGTTTTCATATTCAAACCATTGTCTATATAATTAATGTATTGTTTCATATATATATTGTATTTATTTATTTGTAGTATTACTGAAAATAATTTTTTTTCTTATACAGGTGGATTCAATTGTTTGATTTTGGGTGATCTATCCATAATTCATCCCTTTCATCAAAAAAACATCCACAAAATTCTTCCCCATCAAAACCTTTTCACCCCCATAGTGTTGTATTTATCACTTTCTTTCATGTTCTTCCCACTGCATTTGCATGAATAGAAACAAAGTTTCACCTACACAATGATAAAGGTAATTTTGATGTTTTCACATTAAAATAACATTCCATAGAATTAATTTATTGTTTCATATGTATGTTTAATTTAGTTCTTTTTAGTATTACTCACATAATACATTTTTCTTATAAATGTGGATTCTTTTGTTCGATTTGGGGTGGTCAGTCCATATTTCATCACATTATTCACTAAAACTTCCACATACTTCTCCCACAATAAATTTCACTTCTACAATGTAAAAATATATCAATTTCCTTCATGTTCCCTCCACTGCTCAAACACAGAGGTAGTTTGGATATTTGCACAGTAAAATTAGTGTGTATATGATTAATGAATTATTTCATATTTATATTTAATTCATTTATTTTTAGTATTACTAATATTAATTACATTCTTATACATGTGGATTATTTTTTTCAAGTTAAGTTGGTTTTTTAGAAACTACTCATTTAGTGTTTGTAGTTAGGCAAAGAAAGTCAATGGAAATCATGTTAACATTGACAGTTAGGATTAGTTTTGAATATATGTAATAATTTGTATTAATTTAATTTTATAAACCAGTGTATGAAATGTCTATAATATATTATTTTTTTCTAGTATTTCTATTCTAAATTTAATTTCATTTGAATTCTATATTGGGACTTTTTTCATTGATATCTGGTGTGTTTCTGGTGATATAATGTATTGTAACAGCATAGTGATGTATGGCCCATTATCAGCACTTTTAAACTCATTGATAAATATGACCTTTATCATGACTTATAAAAGGGATGATAAAGGGTTATTTTAGTGGTTATAAGTAAAAGAATTGATAAATGACCCCTTTATCAGTGCTTTTTTAGCGCTAATAAATTTCTTGGGCTTTTAACGTCTCTCACATAATCAGCAATTTTATAGCATTGATAAAGGCTATTTCTAGCACTACTAAGGATTATATTTTATTAGTGTATATACCAATATCATGTGCATTGTATGATATAAAATATATTAAGTATATTATAAAATATAAAATACACCATAATTTATTGAGAGGTTATATTTCTTTTTGTATTTGTTATTGCATCTCGCACACGCTATTAAATAGAATGTTCTTACTTTAGAATTTTGGGGGTGTCACAGATTGGATTTCCCTATATAAATACCACATAAATGTCCAAGTAAGGAATGTCATGTTTGATATTCCAAAAAAAAACCTATGATTATATATATATATATATATGTGATAATAAATATGAACTTTCTATTAATATTACATCCAATGTACGGGTCTTAATTAACATTTAGAAGGGGTGTTTATCTCAAACTGTTAGGAAGAAACTTGTAATCAATGGTATGCCTATTGCTTGGGAATTTTTTAATGTTTTTATGGAAGAGTTTTATAGTCCTCCACTAAAGTGTGAAGTTGAGTTATCAATAGAACTCATACCTAGTTCCACGCTAATATAAAATACTCCCTATATAATGGCCCTAATTGGGTTATAGGTATTTAATATGTGATCCAAGAAAATATTGAAAAGGTATTCATTAGATCAATTGTGTCACCTTTGGGTGAACATATTCTTTTTGTGAAAAATAATTATGGATAGATGCGAATCTTCATTGATAATCATGAGTTGAAGAAGATCAAAATTAGGAACAATAATCCTCTTCCCCATATTGATGCATTGTTTGATCAATTTCACAGATCTCAATAATTTTCCAAGATTGACCTTAATTAGGGATATCATCAATTTTTGGTTAACATGGATGATATACCCAATATGGAATTTCATTCAATATATGAAAATTATGAATTTATAGTGATGCCTTTTTGTATTATTAATTCCCTATATTTATTCATGTATTTATTGAATAGAGTCTTTAGAGATTACCTTGATCAGTTAATGGTAGACTTTATAGATGATATTATTATTTTATCAAAGAAAAACTATGAGCATGAAGGCAACTTCATAATTGTACTAAAGGCCCCATGTAAAGAGAAAATATATGAAAAATTTACAATATTTGAATTTTGGCTATTAGAGGTATCATTTTTGGGTCACATAGTCTCAATATAGGGTATATTAGTAGATCCATCAGATGCGAAGGCTATGAAAAGTTATCTTAGACTAACCATGGTGACTATGATCAATATTTTTCATAGTTTAACTAGATATTTTGGATGTTTTGTGGATAATTTATCAAGAATATCTAATCTTACCAATATGTTGAATTGGAAGGGATCCATGTTCTTCTAGACAGATGAATATGAGGAAAATTTCAAGTAATAGAAAAAAAAGGATAGTCTTCACACTAGTTCTTACATTACCCTATAGTGGAGAATGGTTTTTAATCTATATTGATACATAAAAAAGGGAGTGATATTTTTTTATTATGAAAAATAATATGGTTTTATCCAATACCTCATGACAATTTTAGATTCATGAGAAAAATTACCAAACTCATGATTTAGAGTTAGCTAGAATATTTTTTGAATTAATGATATGGAGGCATTATATTTAGGGAGAAAAGTGTGATATATATATATATATATATATATATATCAATTATAAAATTTTGAAATATATATTCTCACAAAATTATTTTAACATTAACCAGGGAAGTATCTTAGAGAGTATAAAAGATTATGACTACTCAATATGTTACCATCCTCGGAAAGAGAAGAAGGTGGCCGACGATTTGAGTCGAAAGGATCATACTAGTTGCTCTATGATGAAGATTAAAAAATATTCAATATTTATAAATTTGTAGGGGATGGATCTATAAATCATGAAGTAATGAGAAAAAAATATTATCTTTATCAATTTAATTTTCAACCATATATCAATTTGAAGTTTAAACATACATAAAAAGAGTATTTAGACCTAAAAAAGACGGTTAGAAATGTTTCCAAGTTTAACCATGATCATAATGGGATGAAAAAGTTTTTGAACCATGTATGAATTCCTTCTATAGAAGACTTGAAGAAGGATTTCTTAGAAGAATCTCATATTTCTTCATTATCTATTCATCTGATAAGAACAAATATGTGTTGAGATTTGCAATAATTCTTCTGGTGGGATGACATGAAGAGAGATATCACAGAGTTATTATCACGGTGCATGGTATTTCCAAAAATACGGCTGAAAGATAAAATTATTATGGGATATTGTATCCATTAACCATACTAGAATGGATATGGGAGAAAATCACCATGGATTTTTTCATTGGACACCCCAAAATATATAAAGTACATAATTCTATTTGGGTGACATTTTATCTCCTTACTAACTCAACACACTTCATCGCTAAGAGAGAAGACATCTCTCTGGATCATCTTTCTCGGATATACATCAAGTAAGTGGTAAGTTTTCATTTATTACCAAATTACATTGTATATGATTGGTATTTTAAGTTTACCTCAATGTTTTGGAGATTTTTTATGAAATCCCTTGATACAGAGTTGAATTTCATCACTCTTTATCACCCTAAGGTGGATGGTCAATATGAAATAACAATTCAAAACTAGGGGATATGTTGAGATATTTTTATTTATATTTAAATGGTGGTTGGTATCAAATAGTTCCTCTAGATGAGTTTTATTACAAATATATCATTCACTAAAGTATTTAGATATCTCCTTACGAATACCTATATGTAAATAAATGTAGATCTCCAATGTAATGTAATGAAGTTGGAGAAAGAAAGAAATTTGGACCTGAGATAGATAAAGAAATGGAAAATAATTTTATAGAAATTCAGTTTAATATTATGGAATCTAAAAGATGAAATAAATTTTATTATTATAACAATATACATGATCTACAATTTCATGTTGATGATAAAGAGTTTCTAATAATTTCTACATGGAATAAGGTTGTGATATTTGAAAAGAAAGGAAAAATAATCCATAGGTATATTGTTCCCTTTGAAATTATTGATTATATCATGATAATAGCCCATCACTTGGTGATTACACCAATCCTATATCATTTCCGTGATGTGTTCCATGATTCTTTATTTAGTAAGTATATACCTGATGTAACACCTGGATGTTTTTATGAAATATTTTCTTTTAAATTTTTTTATTCTTCAGTAGATTTCTTTCCATGAAATCGTGAGTTTAAAAAAACAACAAGATTCCCTTAATATAAAATTATAGTTATAGCCTAACCGTTATGTTAGCGTGAATAATTATAACTAACTTACGAAAATGCATTATGAATTCATAGGGTATTAATTATTTGTGAAAAATACAAATCAATTAGATATTTTTATTTTTTAATTAATTACATTTAGTAATGAAATTAATGAGATATATGTGTTATATACTTAATAAATTTATTTTTATATTCATATAATGGATATTTTATCCATAGGGTATGAATTAAACCCTATTTTATTATAAGAACCTAATTTTTTAAAGGTTAATTTTACACCTTTAAATGGAGAACCCATTTTAAATTAAGATTTTGAAACATTAATAATTTCTATATGACAACATAACCATGTTATTTTGAAGTGAGATATATAAATTTACTTTAGATAAATTTCTGATAAATTTCTGATAACTTTCATGTTTTGATGAATAGTAAAAATAAGATAAATTTTAATTAAAAACATATTTTTTATCGAGATAATTTATATGGTTAAATTATAATATTGAATGGTTTTAATGTAAGAATAGAATATATTTTTACAATTTAATATAATTTATTCCATTATAATTTATTTTACATTGAATTCATAGGAAAAAATATTTCAATCTTTTGTAATGTTTTAACCTTTAAAACCCTTTTTCTCATTTCAGCAACATGATTAATTTTTAATTAATCACTACAACTTCTATGTTTTGAATTTGAAAAAAATAGATTCCATATTTTTAATCATAATATTTATGTTTTTTGAATAGGCACCTTTTATTTTTTGGATATTTTGAATAGTAATTTCAATAATTATTTTATTTATCATGATTAAAGGGTAAATCAGATAAATAAGGATAAAAAATAATAATTTAAAAATATAAAACTACCTTAAAACATTTACTAATCCTATTGGATAAGATATCTCAAACCATGGTAATTCTTGTATCGATTTTGGGACACCATTGATTCACTTGGGTATGAAAATGAAATTTTATAAGAATTAATTTAAAGTAAAGATAATTATAATCTAAATGCATATCTTTTCCTAAATCAATTTTAATATAGGGTTATATAACTGATCTCTATTTATATAAATAATCATTATAATGATAAAAATATTTCCTACATCATGGTATTTTATTTATATTTTCTAGATATTAAATAAATATATTTATTTATGACACAATTATGATGTAGTGATTACCTCATTAATGAATGATTAAAATAAAATGAAATTTAAAATATTAAAACAAATGTAATTTGGTTATTTTGATATTATCCACAAATTTTATTGATGATATTGACATTTTATATTTTAGTTAATTCCTTAGTTTCAAAGAAATAAGGTTGTTATGATTTTAAAAAAAAGTCAAGTATGAATAGTTTCTAAAATTGACACAATTAATAACTTAAAACATAAAATAGTTTATTAAATGATATTAAATTCCAAAAAAATATATGATTCATTCAGATGGTTAATATATGTCCAAATATTATATAAATAAATTTTTTTGGGTCGTTTGACAGGGTATAGTAATTAAATTAACCCACAATGTGTAAATAACTTGATATCATAGTAAGATTAAAAAGGATAAAATAAGGGTTAAACAAAATAGATAAGGATAAAAAAATATTATAAACTTGTATAAAAATTATTATATGATAGGCATTCGAACAAAAATCATATTATATTTGAATAATATAATTTGTGGTCCATTTTAATTCGAAATTGAATTTATAATAAATTAATATTTTAAAAGTTTCTTAAAGTTCCCCTCTCCTATCTTATAAAAGGGAACCTCCTACCTCTCCTATTCACTACATTTATGAACCTTAAATCTTGTACAAACCCTTCCCATTTCTCTTATCAACTTCCCTATTTACATTCTATGGGTTCTAGTCATCTCAAAAGACCAACTATAGTTCCTTAAGAGGAAATTTAAAGGACAATCTTCGAGGAAGAGGTAATCTCTTCTACCGATTCTTCCAAATTTATTTCTTCTTCTACATAATCTTATTTAGTTGTTTCATTATAATGTAATAAAATCATTATCAATAATATACTGAATGTTGTTATAAATATGTAATAACCTTATTTTATCTTCTATCAATCCTATGAAAAATGAAATCACCATGCGTGCATATGTACGACTTACCGTCTCCACGCTATGGTGTAATATGTTTTTCACCGCCACCTTACATGGATAGGTATAATGGTTGAAATCATAACTATTAATTATTATTATAATATTATACTAATTCTGAGTTATTATACACTATCCACTGTAATACAATTTAACAATTATGGGAATGATATTGTTGCTCGTGCGTACGTACGGATTACCGTCTCCACGGTACGATGTGATTTGTTTTACATAATCTCCATTAAACCAAGATTATATAAATTAATTAAATGAATATATATGATATATATTATACCAATACCATTATATAAATGATGTAATTATAAACTAAAAATATGAAAAAGAACTTATCTGAAAAAACACACATAAGAACATAACGTAGTTAATACCCGAATAACAACTAACAATGAAATGTTACTAAAAAAATGATGAAAATATTATCATAAATGTTATCACAAAAATTATTGTGATTCTGGAATAAAAAATTAACATTATTTAAATCATCATATAGGACATTTGGATACATTCAATGGATATCAGACCTAAGGTAAGGGATAATGTTTCAAATCTTGTTTTTATCTGATATTGTTTATACATATGTATTTATTGGGAGTATATTTATCATCCGATTCCATGTTTTATAAAATATTCTCATAATTTTTTTTTCTATTATTCTATTTATTTTTAAATTCGTTTTTACCCATTTTGACTTTTACAACAATGTTTGGAAGGAATATTTCTTACGTTTACCATACATGGTACTTTTTCGTCTTTTCCAAAAAAAGTAAGGGAAGAATGTTTTTTAACTTTTATAGAATGGATAGATTTTTACAATTTAATAATGATTTATTTAATTTAATATTCCCCTATAATATTATGACGGTATTTTCACGTAAAATAATTTCTTCTAAAATCATGTGATATTTTGAGGAAAGAAAATATTTTTGAAAAAGAAAGGACATTTTCCTCAAGAATGAAGCTCAACTGTTTTATCAAAAAAAATTCCATCTAAGATTAAATAGGTTTATGTTTTTATAAAACTTATTACTTTGATTTTATTTTTTTAATAATGTAATTATTTTTATGAAATCCATTTATGGATTATGTCATAATGGATTTATGTTTAAGAAATCCATTTTATTTCATGGGTTATGCTAGAGTGAATGTTTTTATGTTTTTGTGTTAAAAATAAGAATCGTTTCATTATAAGATTGGTGGGACCTATATATATCTCTAATTAATTAGGTAAAGATTTATATCTCATGATACAGACATGGCTAGAACAACAAGTTAATCCAGGTTGGTGATACAGGGTTGGAATGAGGAGAGATCTCAGTTCAGTAATGGACTTTGTCCACTATGATGGTTTTCATATTGAGAATTTACTAATATGAAATGATTTTCTATACTTATGTGTGTTTGGAAAAAATTTCATGTCTTATATTATGACTATTGGGATTGCATTTCACTTTTATGACTTATCCCATGACATGATATTGTGATCTTTTATATACAAGATAAGAATTTAAAATGTTATATTCTTGTGAATATGATATTATTGCTATTTTCTTTGTTTAACCTCATTGAGAATTTTATCTCACCCTTTTATATGTTTCTTTACTGTATGAAATTAAGAAGTGTATTTATATGATATACTAAAAAGGAGTCTAGTTTTGATAAAATAAACGGGATAAGATATAGATGTTTTATGAACCAGTTGTTTATGTTACCCAGTTTCCGAAGACACTATACCTATACGGTCCTTTCATAGTTTTGTTATATGTTGTAATAAATATACTTCACCTATAAAGTGATATCAATTTATGTAATGAATGGATCACTATAGTTGGTATCATAGGAAAGGTATAGTTGAGCTTTAGAAACTAGGATGAGAAGGACTTATAGATATGTCTAAGTATAGGATACAATCCTAGTGTTTTAGAAATGATCATGAATAAATTAGGATAAAACCTAAGGTGTCCAAAATTGAAATTTTATTCTTGATTATGTGTTTTTCCTATTATGATTAGTGTTACTCACCCTATGCTTCTTGGTTTCAGTCAATGCCTGGAACCTGAAGGAACCACATTAACGCTAAATGGGGTGGGAAATGCAATGATTGTACCCCTGAACAACCAAATGTTATAGGAGTTGGAATTAAAAATCTTATATCCATGCTCACACAACTTTATCAAGCTATGAATCACGTTAGAATTCTAAATTATCAAAGGAGGTAGAACCATTCTATGTAATCTTTCATGAGGCATCGTTCACCTTCATTCAACATATCTTCTGATCCATTAGTGGTTGAACAATGTATTAGTACCACTGAAAACATATTTTCATTTCTAATATGTTCTGAACATGATAAATTCATCTTAGTAGTACATCATTTGTAAGGTGAAGCTGATCAATGGTGGAACCTTATCTATAATATGAGGAAAATAGATGAAATTGAGTCCATGAAATGGGATGAGTTCAAGAAATTATTTTTCATTAAGTACTTTTCTCATATTCATTGAACAAAGATGGAGAAGGAGTTCCTTGAACTTAAGAAAAAGAATGATGAATCCATTGGTACCTACAAAGAACATTTTACATGACTTTTAAGGTATGCTTATAGAATTATTATCCAACTTAAGAGTAATATTGATAAATTTTTTAGTGGCTTAAAACCAAGTATTTGATGGGAATTATCCACAAGGGACATCAATAGATACAAAGAAATTGTTCAATGTGCTCTCATGGTTGAGATGTATATTAGAGTAATGAATCAGTCATATGGGTTTGATAAGAAGAGAAAAATGTAATTAAAAGGAAAATATAAAGACCACACTAAAAAGAAGACAAGTTATACCTTATGATTAATCTGTAGAAAGAAACATGGAGGGAATTGTATTAAAGGGACTAGTAAATTTTTTATGTGTGGAAAAGAATGTAATCATGCAATTGAATGCTGATGTTATGGGAAAAATACGTCTAATGATGCAAACAAAGAAAAGGCCACACATAATTCACCTCCTAAAATTCAATGTTACAAGTGAAAAAATGGTTCATTATTCCAATCAATGACCAAATCCAAGGGTTATTGATGATTATCGATGTCAAAAAATTCTTAAGGACAAAGAAAAAAATAAAGTAACATGCAATTACTATCTGTGACATGGAGTACGATAATGAAGTGGTGAAAGGTACAATTACCATCCACTCGAAAGTAGAATTTTTTTTATTTGATTATGGAACCACCAAATCTTTTATTTCTAAAGAAATTTCTAAGGGTATCACTGTATTACCTCAATAATTACATGTTGAGTTAGCTATGACAAATCTTAATGGAACAATGGTCACATCAGAAGTTTACAATTATTCTCTAATTGATGTTTGTGGGAAATCTATTCCTAAAAATCTTGTGATCCTTCCTATAATAGAATTTTATGTGATTTTTGGTATGGATTTTCTTTCTTTATATGGAGCTCATATCAATTTAAAAAGAAGGGAATTCACATTTCATATTCTAGATCAATCTATGATCATCTATCGATGCAAGGATTAATATAACCTTTTAAAATTAAATTTATTCTATATTATGGGTGTTGATTCCAATAAATTAAGGTTATTTATCTCAAATGGTTGGGGAGAAACTCACTATTTAGAATACTTCCATTGTATGACAGTTTGACGATGTCTTTATGGTGGAATTTCTAGGTCTTCCACCAAATCATGAAGTTGAGTTTTCAATAGAACTCATACCGGGTGCTATGCCTATTTCAAAGTCACCTTATAGAATGGACCCAATTGATTTGCAGGAATTGAAGCAGAAAATTCAAGAGAATCTTGATAAGGGATTCATATCCCTAGTGCATCACATTGGGGAGTACCAGTACTGTTTTTTTAAGAAGAAATATGGATCAATGATACTCTTAATTGATTACTGAGAACTTAATAATATCCATATCGAGAACAAATATCCTATACCATGCATTGATGACTTATTTTACCAACTATGTGAAGCTCAATACTTTTCCAAGATTGATATTCGTTTAGGATATCATCAAATAATGGTAAAAAGGAGTATATAAGAAAGACGAAATTCCATACTAGGTATGGACACTATGAATTTATAGTGATGCATTTTGGTCTTAATAATATTTCTTCTATCTTTATGGATATAATGAATAGAGTATTTATAGACTATCTTGATCAGTTTGTGGTAGTCTTTATATATTATATTCTATTCTATTAAAAGATAAAGTAAGAATAAGAAGATCACTTGAGAATGGTACTAAAGACCCTATGAAAGGATAATCTTTATTCCAACTTTAACAATTGTGAATTTTGGATTCAAAATGTTTTATTCTTGGGTCACATAATCTCAAGAGAGGGGATATCTGTGGATCTAACAAAAATAGAGGTTATTGAAATATGGTCAAGACCAACAAAAATAACATAGATCCAATGTTTTCTTGGTTTTTCTAGATATTATTGATATTTTGTGAAATATTTTTTCAAGATTATTTAATCCACTCAACAAGTTGTCTCAGAAATGAGTTATATTCATTTGGATGGAGAAATGTGAAGATAATTTCAAAGAACTAAAAAGAAGGTTAGCCATTGAACCTATGCCCACACTTCCTTGTAGTAGAGAAATGTTTGTGATCTACAGTGATGCATCAAAGAATGGGATGGGGTGTATTTTCATGAAAAATGATATGGTGATAGCTTATGCCTCACGATAGTTGAAAATCCATGAGAAAAATTACCTAAATCATGATTTAAAGTTAGTTGTGGTAATATTTCCATTAAAAATTTGGAGGCATTGTCTTTATGGTGAACAATGTGATATTTATACTGTTCAAAAAATATTAAAGCATATTTTCACACAAAAGGTGTTGAATATGTGCCAAAGAAGATGGTTAGAGTTGATTAAATATTATGACTTCTCAATACATTACCACCCTAGAAAAGTGAACAAAGTGGAAGTTTCTTTGATTTGAAAAGACCATGCTAGCTTATCCATGATGAGGATCATGAAATATCTAATATTTATGTATTTTCAAATAATGGATCTCGAAATTTTAATGTAAGGGGAGAAATATTATCTTTCTAAAATTAATGTTCACCCATCTATATAAGTGAATATTAAAGATTCACAGAAGGAAGATGTAGAGTTATGAAAGAAGGTGAGAAATGTTCTTTAATTCAACCTTTATTATGATGAAATAATAAGGTTTAGGAAATGGGATTGTGTTCCTCCTATACAATAACTGAAGAAGGATATATTGGATAAGGCTTATAGTTCTCTATTCTCTATTCACCCAGGAAGCACAAAGATGTATAGGAACCTGAAATAGTACTTCTGGTGGGATGGTATGAAAAGATATGTCGCTAAATATGTCTCTAGTTTCTTATTTTGTTAGTAAGTCAAGGCTGAGAGAAAAAAGTGTAAGGGGATGTTACAAACATTACCCATACTAAAATATAAATGGAAAAACATAACTATGGACTTTTTCATCAGGATTGCAAAAACACCCAAAGGAAATAATTCTATTTGGGTTATAGTTGATTTTTTTATGAAGTCGTCACACTTCATTTCTATTAGAGATGATTTCTCTCTTTATCATATTGTTCAGATATATGTAAAGGAAGTGGTAAAATTTCATGGAGTACCACTTTCAATTATATCTGATCAGGATCCAAGGTTTACCTAGAAGTTCTGGTGAAGTCTTCAGCATGCTCTGAATATAGAGTTATGTTTAAGAACTTCCTATCATCCTCAAACATATGGTCAGTCTGAGAAGACAATTCAAACTATGGAAGACATGTTGAGATATTTATCTATGGATTTAAAAGGTGGTTGGGATCAACACCTACCATTGGTGAAATTTTCTTACAATAATAGCTTTCACTTTATATTCATATGGCTCCTTTTGAATCACTATATTGAAATAAGTGCATAAATATAACTTTTTGGGATAATTTGGGGAAATAAATCTTTTAGGATATGATATTGTCGATGAAATGGAAGAAAATGTCAGATCTATTCAACAACATATAAGAGTAGATAAAGGTAGAAAAAAAGTTATGCTGGAAACCATAGAAAAGAAATAGAGTTTCGGGTGGGTTATTAGGTGTTTTTATGAATATCTCTTTAGAAGAGAGTAATGAGATTTAGAATGAAGGGAAAGCTAGCCCTCAGTATATCAGTCCTTTTGAAATACTGGATCATGTTGGAAAGGTTTCTTACTGATTGGTGTTTCCATTGAATCTCTCTCATGTTCATGATGTGTTCCATTTATATCTCCTGAGAAAGTACATTCCTGATCCTTTACATTTACTAAGCTCAGCAGTTGTGTTGCTGGAGAAAGATATTTCTTATAAAGAACAACCGATAGAGATTCTGGATCATAGAGAAAAAGTCCTACGAAACAAGACAACTCACTTGGATAAAGTTTTATGGAGGAACCAACAATTAGATGAAGCTACATGGGAACTTGAGGATATAATGATGGAGAGTTACCCTCATCTGTTTATTTCTAAGTGACAAATTTCTAAGGAGAAATTTAATTAAAGGGGGGTATAATGTAACACCCATATGTTTTTGTGAAATATTTTCTTTAAATAATTTTTATTCTTCAGTAGATTGATTTTCAAGAAATCATGATATTAAAAGAACTGTTATATTCCCTTAAAATAAAATTACCATTATAGCCTAGTCATTAGGTTATCAGAAATAATTATAACTAACTTATGAAAATGCACTATGAATTCATTTTCTATTAATTATTTATGAATAATTTAAATCAACTAGATATTTTTATTTTTGAGTGAATTACATTTGGTAATGAAATTATTGAGATATATGTGTTATATAATTCATAAAATATTTTTTATTCATCCAATGCATATTTTAGTCATAGGCTATGAATAAAACCCTATTTTATGTATAAGAACATATTTTTAAAGGTTAATTTTACACCTTTGAATGGAGAAACCATTTTAAATTAATATTTTGACACATTAATAATTAATCAAGACAAAATAAACATGTTATTTTTAATTGGGATATAAAAATTTACTTTGGATAAATTTTGTATATTTTTCTGATAACTTTCATGTTTTGATGAATAATAAAAATACACTAAATTTTAATTAAAAACATCTTTTTTCATTGAGATAATTTATATAGATAAATTATAATATTGAATGGTTTTAATGAATAAATAGAATATATTTTTACAATTTTATATAAATTATTACATTATCATTAATTTTACATTGAATTCATAGGTAAAAACATTTCGATCTTTTTCAATGTTTTTACTTTTCATACTTGTTTTCTCATTTAAACAACATGATTATTTTTAAATTAATTAATGAAACTTCTATGTTTTGAATTTGGAAAAATGGATTCCATATTTTTAATCATAAGTTCCAAATTATGTGAATGGGTACCTTTTATATTTTGACATTAAGAATAGTAACTTCAATAATTATTTTATTTTCCATGGTTAAAGGGTAATTTAGGTAAATAGTCGTAATAAAATAATAATTTAATAATATAAAACAACCCTAAAAAATTTCTTAATTCTATTAGATGAGATATTTCCAACCATAGTCATCATTGGTTCGATTTTGTGACCCCATGGATTCACCTGGATGTGAAAATGACATTATAAGAATTAATTTAATGTAAAGATAATTATAACCTAAACACATATCTTTTACTAAATAGATTTTAATATAGGGTTATATAATTGATATACATGTTTATAAATAGTAATTAGGAATATAAAAATATTCACTATATAATGTTATTTTATTTATAATCTTTTAGACATTAGATAAATATATTTATTTATGACACAATTATGATGTACTGATTACCTCATTAATGATGGATTCAAAAAAATGAATTTATAAATATTAAAACAAATGTAATTTGTTTATTTTGATGTCATCTGTGAAATTTATGTATAATATTGAAATATTATATTTGGATTGAATGCCTTATTTTCGTAGTAATCAGGTTGTTATGAGTTTTTTAAAAAAGTCAAGTATGAATAGTGTCCAAAATCGACACAATACATAACTTAAAACATAAAATAGTTTATTAAATGATATTAAATTCCAAAAAAAATATCATATTAGTTTAAATGGTTAATATAAGTTCAAATATGTCCTAAATAACTTTTTTTGGGTCTTTTGACATGATATGGTAATTACATTAACCCACAATGTGTAAATAACTTGATATCACGGTAAGATTAAAAAGGGTGAAATAAGGATTAAACATAAAAGATAAGGTTAAAAAAATATTATAAACTTGTATAAAAATTATTTGATGATGGTTATTCAAAAACATATAATATTATATTTTAATTAAATAATTTTGGACCATTTTTAGTCAAAATTGAATTTATAATAAATTAATATTTCGAGAGTTTCCTAAAGTGCCACTCTCCTCTCTTATAAATGGGAACCTCCTACCTCTCATATTAAATACATTTTGAGCCTTAAATCTTAGAAAAATACTACCCATTTCTCTTCTTAAACTTACCTAGTTAAATTCTATAGGTTCTGGTCTTCTCAAAGGACCAACTATAGTGCCCTAAGAGGAAACATAAAGGGGGCTCTTTGAGGAAGTGGTAATCTCTTCTACCGATTATTTCAAATTTATTTATTCTTATAGTTCTTTTTTTAGTTTTTTCATTATTATTTAACAACATAATTATCAATAATATATTTATATGTTATTATAAATATCAAACAACCCTATTTTACTTTTTATCCATCTTATGGAAAATGAAATCACCGCGCGTTCATACGTATGAATTACCCTCTTCATGTCGTGGTGTAATCTATTCTTCACCACCACCTTACATGGATGGGTATAATGGTGGAAATAATAAATATATTATTATTATTATAACATTATATGAATTATTATATACTATACACCATCCACTTCAATACCATTCCACAATTATGGGAATGATATTGTCGCTCGTGCGTATGCACGGCTTACTGTCTCCACAGTGCTATGCGATTCGTTCTACATAATCATCATTAAACCATGATTATATAAATGAATTGAATGAATAAATCTGATATATATTATAATAATACCTTGTTTTAAATGATATAACTATAACCTAAAAATAGTATTAAGAACTTATCGAACAAAACATACATAAGAACATAAAAGAGTTAATACTCAAATAACGAGTAACAATGAAATGTTATAAACAAACGGATGAAAATATGATCATTAATGCTATAAAAAATTGATTATTATTATGGAATAAATAAGTAAAATTATTTAAATCATCATATAGGAGGTTCAAATACATATGAAGGATATCAGACTTAAGGTAAGGGATAACTATTCAAATCTCGTTTTTATCCGAGATTTTTTATATGTAAGTATTTACTAGAGGTATATTAATCATCCATTTACATGTTTTATTATAAAATTATCATAAAATTATTTATATTATTCTATTTATGTTTAAATTAATTTTTACCCATCTTGACTTTTACAACATGGTTTTGAAGGAAACTTTCTTACATTTACCATACATGGTACTGTTTGGTCTTTTCCGAAAAAAGTTCCAGAAAAATGTTTTTTTAACTTGTACAACCTGAATGGATTTTTACTCTTTCATAATGATTTATTTAATTTAATATTACCCAACAAGATTACAAGTTTGTTTTCATAGAAAATGATTTATTCTAATATTGTCTAATATTTTGATGAAGGAAAACATTTTTGAAGAAGAAAGGATATTTTCCTCAGGAATAAAGCTCAACTATTTGATCAAAATAATTTTCCATATAAGATTAAATAGGTTTTTGTTTCTGTCCATATTATTACTTTAATTTTATTATTTAAATGATGGAATTATTTTTATGAAATCCATTTATGGATTATGTCATGATGAATTTATGTTTAAGAAACCCATTTTATTTCATGGGTCATGCTATATTGAATGTTTTTATGTTTTTTTGTCACACATAAGGATGGTTTCATTATGAGATGGGTGGGACCTATATCTCCCACCAATGAATTGGGTAAAGATTTATATCTCATGATATAGACATGGATGGAATGGAAAGTTAATCTGGTTCAGTGATAGAGGGATGGAACGAGGAGAGAACGAGGTTCAGTAATGGAATTTGTATGATATGATGGTATTGGAAATGAGAATTGACTAATGTGAAATGGTTTTCTATGCTTATGTGTGCATGAATAAAAATTTAATTTCTTATGTTATGACTATTGGGATTATATTTCACTTTTATGATTTATCCCATGACATGATATTGTGATCTTTTATATATAGGATAATATTTTCAAATGTTATGTTCTTTTAAATATGATATGTTTGTTATTTTCTTTGTTTACCCCTACTAAGTATTTGAGCTCAACATTTTATATGTTTCTTTTCCCCACGAAATGAAGAAGGTTGTTAAGTATGATATGCTGAAAATTAGTCTAATTATAATGAAATAAATGGGAGATGATGTAGATGTTATATGAACTGGTTGTTTATGTTTCCCTGTTTCTAATGATAATATACCTATACGATCCTATCATGGTATTTTTATATGTTTTAAAAAATATAATTCAACTCTTAAGTGATATAAATGTATGTAAATAATGGGTCATTATACCTGAGCCTTCACATGTACTAAAATCAGAGGTCAAGCTGATGGATCATGATATTTTTTATGAGGAACATCCAATGGAGAATCTGGATCGTACAGAGAATGTTTTATGAAAAAAGGCCACTCACCCGGTCAATGTTTTATGATTCAACAACCATCTTTATGAAGCTTTATGGAAAATTGAGGATATGATGAGGTATAAGTATCCTCGTTTGTTTGTATCAGAGTGACGAATTGTGAGGATGAAATTCATTTTAAGGGGTGTAGAATGTAACACCCCGAGTATTTATGAACTTTTATTTTTAATGAATTAAATATTGTTTGTTGGATTATTTATTACACTACACAAAGTTATGATTTCAATATAAACAAAAAATAATTAATATTTCACAATATGCAACCCCGACTTAACTTGCGCTACATGCGACACTAAGTTTCTATAAAAGAATATTTTATTATTATAATTTTTTAAACAAGACCCTTATAGACAAAATATTAACATATTAATATGTATAGTAATAAATACCTTTTAAATATGATTTATAATTTTTTTATATAAATATTACGTATTGATAATGAAATATATAATTTTCAACAAAGTCAATATATGTTTTGGAAATACTATTTTCTCAAAAGAGTTTCTTTTTATTTCCTTTTAGGAATAATAATAAAATTAATTTTTGACACTTTTAGAACATTAATTTTATAAAATAAAAATATTTTTTCAATCTATAATGTAAAAATCATATTATGATTATTTTTTAGGACTTTTCTAAAATATTTTTTTTTGGTTTAATAGTAAAAAATGCTGATTTTAAATTGAAAATTTATTTTTCATATAATTTATTTATATAGTTAAATTACAAATTAAATGGTTTTTAATTTATAATATGAAAATTATTAATCCATTAATCTAATTTAGGTCATTGGAATAAAAATCACACTAAAACTGGATATAAAAAATTTCAAACTTCTGAGCTTGGTCACTTTAAAAACATGTTGTTTCATCTCACCTGGGGGATTAATTTTAAATTAATTTATGAAACTTATTTGAATTAAATTTGGATAAATAGATTACATATTTTTAATCATAATAATTTATAATTTATAATATGTGCAACTTATTTTTTTACAAAAGTTATTAGTGAAGAAATTTAAAATTAATCACAACTATTAAGGGAAACCAAGATTACTAAAAGAACAATCTTTATACTTAAGGAGATAAATCACCTAAAAACTTATTAAAGACTAATTTTCTAGCGATATTTTTAATATTAAAATTCAGGGATCTATTTCACCCATTATTGGATCCACTTGACATGGATAAAATATGGGTGTAACTCTCTCTTTCAAAAATTTAAAACTTTTCTAATCACCTATCTTATAAGAGGACACCCATACCACTTATCTTTACACCTATAAAATCATTGGGATCATAAAATCCATTTCCATATATATTCTAAACTTCCCTACCATCATCATAAAAATATCTCTTTGGGCATATATCCAACCAAGTGAGACCTTCGGTGAAAACCAAAATGAGATACCTGAAAAAGAGGAAACATTAATCAACGAACATTTCTATTTTATTTCTCCCTCAATAACCTTTATTATTTTTTATATAATTATTATATAATAAAATAAGTATCTCTAATATACTGAGTTGTTTTTATGTAATGTTTACAACCCAAAACCACACACACATCTATCTAATGGGTTACACAATCACTGTTTGTGTGTACGACAGAGTACCAACCCACAAACTGATGTCATTTGTTTATCCATTACCACCTATCATGGTTGGGAATAATTATGAAAAACTTGTTTATATTATATATTAATAATTTTAATGATGTTATTATTATTATTCTTGAATTTTTATATCACACGTACCTTCTTGATTTCTATATTTTGGGAATACGATAACATCCTTCGTGTGTACGGCGGACTACCATCTCATGTATGGATGTGATTCGTTCACACATTACACAGAATGTATTAATGATGTGTTTAAAAAAAATATGTGATATATATGACATAAAATTTATTTTTTATTAATAATATATCATATAATTTTATCTCTTTTAATCCGATAAAAAAATGGATAAAATGTTCATGCATACGTACGACCTACCATCTCTCTGAACAATGTATTTAATTTTGTATTTCTATTTATTATAGATTATTATAAATACATATATAATGAATATATATGATATTTATGTCATTTTTATAATTATGGAAGTTATGAAATCACGATTAATGTAATATAACCAACATTATAACAAATGAAAACATATAAAAAAAATAAAGTGGTTATTACATGAAACATAATTTAACTTGGAATTGTTGATAATATTATAATAAAAAATTTTAAGAAAATAATATATAGTATGATATAAATCAATATTTTCCTTTAATAGATGTATAATATACTTGTATTCATTATAAATTATAATTGAATGAGTGTAACATAAGTCAAGACCTACGGTAAAGGATTTCCGCCTCAGTTTTATTTTCTATGAGAGACAAGACATGTTCACCACTTATTTCTTGTTTGTGGTACCCAATAATGTATTATTTTATTCTTATAATTATAATTATTGGTATTAAATATCCATTTGAGTTTTTATGTTTATTGGGGATTATGATTCAAATGTTACCGAATCAGTTAGGTGATTTTGGCTCAATTTTCCTTCATTGAGACACATGTTATGTTATGAAGAAATACTATTTTATGACATGTATGTAATACCCATTTGAAATTTAATAAAATTTATATATTTATTTAATTATTTTTTAGGCTTTATTTAAATTTATTCTTTCATGGGGATTATAATTCAATGTTACCAATGTGGTAATAGTTTATTGCTCTAATCTCAACATTTATCCGGATTATTTATGATTATGCATCTAATGGTAAAATATTATAATCCATATCTCAGGAATTATCATTATATTTATTCTTCTCTATTTATTAATTATATCTTCATGTAATAGTACATTTTTGACACTCATTAGTACATAAGATTATTAAGAATATATTTTTATGAAAATATGATTTTATCTCTCTATTTGGTTAGAAATATATTTTCCTTCAAAACCATGTTTTATAAAAATAGTTTCAGAAATATTTTAATACTCTATTATAAGTTTTAAAATACAATATTTCCCATATTTCACTTTATTTTAATTTTTTAAAGGAATATTCGTTTTATTTTCCAAAAAAATTGTTTATTTGGATTTTACAAAAAATATAAAATGAAGAATCATTTTAATGTGTATGACATGAAACAATATTTTTTGACATCATGAAAAATAATTTATTCTAAGATTAATTAATAATTTTTCAAGGTTTTTTTCAAATAAAAATGTGTTTTAAAACGTTGTATTTTTTGGAATGTTTTATTTAATTGGAAAGGCTATTTTCTTTAAGAAATTCTTTCAATGATATTTCAAAATTATTTTCCATATATGATGAAATAAATTACTGTTACCTATTATTTATTAGGGATATGATCCAAGAATTCCATTTATATTATTTCTCCAAATGGTTTATTTTTTATTATCATGATATTTATAAAACTGTTTCTCTTATATAGGATGTTCAATGATAAAATGATTATGAAAACCACTTCCTTTCATGGATTATGCTATGATGAAATGATTAAGAAACCTATCTCTTTTCATTAGGTCATGATATAATGACATCTTTATGGTACCCATTTAATTTCATGGGATATTATATGATTATTTTTTATGATATTTTGAAACACATATGTATGATTTTATTATATGATAGGTGATACCTATATATCCCATCAATGAATAATGTAAATATTTTTATCTCATGAGATAGACAAGACTGGAACATTGAGTGAACTTGGTTCAGTAATACATAGATGAAATGGGAAGTGAACTTTGTTCAATAATACTGGGATAGAAATTTAAGTGAACCTAGTTCAGTAATATTAGGAAGGAATGGGGAGTGAGCATAGTTTAGTAGATGAAATTGTCTGAAATGATGGTATTGGGAGTGAACCTTGACTTATATGAAATGATTTTCAATGATTATGTGTATGCCACAAATCCTGTGTATTATGATCTATCATGGACCATGTGATTCTATTTTATATTGATTCATGTCTTATGAAATTATAATCTTTATTCCATGATTTAACATTATGATCTTTGACATAAAGGGTATAATTTTCATTTTTTATGCTTATATTCTTATACCCTTACGCTGATGTTAGGCTTATTTATCTCCCTTTTTTACTCTTAATGAGTTTATAATCTCACCATTTCTTATGTTTCCTTTACCCAGGTTATAAGGATATATATTATATAGGATATCCAAAAGAATGGTTCTATTATTAAAGAATATAGTGGGAGATGATTTATCTCACCTTTAAACCAGTGTGTATGTTTCCACCTTTCTAAAGACACTAAAATATTACATTTCCCATGAATGTGTGTGTGTAATGTAAAACATATTGCAAAAAATGATATAATGTACATTTATATTGATCCTAGGTTTCTATATTAAGAATTCAATAGGTTGAAAGAATGTTTTTAAATAAAAAAGGCTTTTTTTCTCTCTAATGTTGAAAATTATTTTTCATCCATGTTCATTTTTTATAAAAAACTTTCAAGAGTGTTTTTAATATTTTCATATAATTTAATAATGTCATTTTTCACTCATGATTAAATTTTTAAAAAATAATTTAAAAGGAAACTTATTTTTGTTTTCCAAATGAGGTACTTTATAAATGTGTGAAAGAAATTTTTTATTTTAACTTATATGACTTGTACAAAATTTCCTACCATCCGGACCATTTAATGAATTAAATGTTCCTTACAGTCTTCCAATTATATTTTAAAGAAATTTTTTTCCTTAATATTTGTGGAATTTTTGATTTTAAGGAATTGATTCTAAAATAATTGTTTTATTTTCCATAAGAAATATTCCAGATTTCTTTTAAAGGATTATTCATCTAAGATGTACAAGATTTATGTCAATTATACATTACTAGAGGAATAATCCAATGATACCATCCAATTTTTTTCTTTTTGTGGCTTTTGTTAATGATTATTTAAGAGTGATTCTATGAAACCTATATTTTTTTCACTTTTTATACTGTGATGAAACGAATAAATATTTAGGAAACTCATTACCTTTTTATGGGTTATGATATGAAAAATGATTTATGATCTTTTGTCACACATATTTATTATTATTATTATGTGATGGGTGGTCCAAAAATTATATATCCATACAGTTAATTGGGTAAAAAATAATATCTCATGAGATAAATAGGACTGGAATGAGGTTAAACTCGGTTTAGTAGGGGAATATATCTACTTTGACAGTCTTGGGGGTGAATCTTGACAACTATTATGGTTTGGAGAGTTAACTCAATCAACTTAGACAGTCTAGATAACAAGATATGACTAGTAAGTAAATGATTTTATATTATTATGTGTATTCCAAAAACTAGTATCGTATGCCTATGTTTTACTCTCATAGATCATGTTATTTGATTTTATTATGATTCACGTGTTATGAACTACCATACTTTATTTAACGACTCAATATTAGGATCTATGACATGTATGGTATAGTTTTCAAATATTTTTCTCATATTCTTATTCCATTATGTACATGTTATGTTTAGGTGATCATTGATATCCCAATTTTTTACCCTTATTGAGAATCAGAGCACACCCATTCTTATATTTCCATTAAAAAGGTTATGAAAAAATTTATTATGTATGATATGTCTAAGATGGATGCTATTTATGAAGAACATAGTAGGAGATTATTTAGTACACTTATAAACCATGTGTTTCTTTATTTAGGTTTCCAAAGGAACTAGACCATTGGAATTATAGAATGGATCATTATGTTATGTAATGAACATTCATTTACTAATATGTGATATCTATGTATGAAACGTATGGGTTGATATAGTTGGTATCATAGTAATGAATATTTTTACTTTGGAAACTGGGATGGGAAAACATTTGTGATGAAAATTAGGATAATCCTAATTAGAGGTAAAAGTCCTAGGTTATGGTAAAGAAATGAGTGTGGTTTATGAGAAAAATATCCCTTTCTAGATACTATAAGTTGAAATGGTTTTTTAATAGTTGAATAAAGTGTTAATAACCCAAAAAAAGAGTTGGTTGAGTATAAATCATTTATTATTCTGGTGCACAGTGAGTATGCCCTTACTGGCCAACTTTGTTGGACTATATTATGGGATATTCTTAGGTTAATTGACATTTTATTTATGGTAAATCCTAAGGTTTTTGAATATATTACGACTATGAATGACTTAGTCTAAACCTAGGGTGTTATATATTGAAAATAATATATCATTATTTTGACATATTATAAATTATATTTCATGATTATGTGGTTTCCCACTAAGATTATTATTTCTCAAACTATGTTATTTCGTTTTAGTAAATGTGTAGAACATGAAGAAACCATTTTAATGAAGAATGTGATATAAAATTCAATAATTTAACTCATAGGAAACTAAATTTTATGTGATATGGAATGAAAAAACTCATTATGAATCTTGCACAACTTTCTTAAGAAATAAATATTGATAATATTCTTAATAAGAAAATTATAGAACATCGTTATATTGAGTCCTTCCTGAGGAAACATTCACCTTTATTTAATGTGTCAATTGATCCATTAGTTTGTGTGAAATGGATCAATAGCACTGAAAAGTTACTTTCCATTCTCTAATATTTAGAACATGAAAAATGTAATTTTGGCTATCTATCATTTGGAACGTGAATAATATAGATGATGTTATCTTATCAAGAATATGATATTATATAAAGAAATTGACTCCAAGGATTGGGATGAGTTTAAAACATCATTTTTCAACAATTACTTCCCTTTTATTCTTCATATGAAATAGAGAAAAAATTTCTTGAGCTAAGGAAGAACGATGATGAATATGTTGGTACATAGAGGGATATTTCAAATGATTTGTGAGGTATGATTTCGTTATTATTAACCAAACTAAAGTAAGGTTGATCAATTCTTTAGTGGATTAAATCCATGTCTCTGAAGGGAGTCAGCCCTAAAAAATATAAGTATATATGGACAAATCTTCTGATGTGTGATCAAGGTTGAAATAGAGATTGGAGTTACCCATCAATCTCATGGGTTTAATAAGAAAATAAAAATGGAATTTAAAGGAAAATCAAAAACTCATGGAGAGAATAATATAAGACATCATTTATTCTTAATTTTTTGTTTCAAATATGTATGAAATTGGAATTAATGGATTACTAAATGTTTCATGTCTATAAATGATGGTCATTTGGAAATAAAATGCTAAAGTAATGTGAACAATTTAGAAAATGATGAGAATATGAATAGTGATCTACATAATTCTCGACCCACACTATAGTGTTTCAAATTCAAGGAGTATATGAATTATTCTAACCAGTTATCAAATCCAAAGGATAATTACAATGATATATAACAATAACCTCTTAATCCAAGAGATAAAGAGAAATATAATGGGATTATTATTGCTGATGAGGGGTAAGATAATGATGAAGTGAAATGTACACTTTCCATATACAATAGAAATTATAATGCCTTATTTGACATGAGATAAACCCACTCTTTTATATTTGAATAAATTTATAAGGCTATAAAAATTCCACCCCAATAAATACATGTTTAATTATCAATGAAAAACTCTAATGGCATGATTACCATATCTTAATTTTGTGATTCTTATCTAGTTAATATTTATTGAAATGTGCACCATTAAAATATTTCTATTATCCCTATAGTTGAAATTTATGTTATCTTAGGAATGTATTGGATTTATCTAAATAAATCTCACATCATTTGATAATGCAGGGAAGTCACATTTGATATTTCAAAGAAACCTATGATCTTCTCATAGTTTAATTTCAAATAATAATTTATGATGGAATTCACATCCATTGTATGAGTCTTGATTCCTATTCAAAAGGGTCGTTTTTTCATTTTTTTGGGAGATAATCAATATCAATGAAATGATTTTTTTTTGGGATTTTATTTATAAATTTCTATAAGAGTTTCATACACTTCCATCGAATCATGAATTTAAGTTTTAAATAGAACTCATACTTAGTGGTACACCTATTTAAATACTATATATAGAATATATCTAATTGAGTAGTTGGAATTGAATAATAAACTATAGGTTAAATTGAAATGGTATTTATTCAGCCAATTGAAACACTGTAGGGTGAACCAATTCTTTTTTAAGAAGAAATTAATAAAAATTATGATCTACCCAATATTGATGAATTGTTTAATCAACTACAAGGAGATCAAAACTCTACCAAGGTTGATATTAATTAATGATATCATCGATTGATGTTCAAGAAGTGGGATATAAACAATAAAATATTCCGTACATGGTATAGATACTATGAATTTAGAAAGATGTCATTTGGTCTTACTAATTCCCACGCCATATTCATGGATTTGATGAATAGAGTCTATAGATATTACAATTATTTGTTTGTGGTAGACTTTATAGATAACATTATTTTATATTCAATAAGTAAATAAGATCATAAATATTACTTGAGTATTTTACTAAATACCCTAAGGAAGGAGAAGTGGCCTGAAAAATTTACAATGTGTGAATTTTGGATATAAAAAGTTACATTTTTGGGTCATATAATCTCAAGAGAGAGTATATCGATGGATCCATCATTATCTAAATTTATTGGTTATTATCCTAGACCAATCACTATTACTGATATCCCTAGTTTTCTGTGTTTGGATGGATATGATCATTTCGTTGTGGATAATCTATTAAAACTATCTAATACACTAACCAAGTTAATAAAAAGGGATCTAAGTTCCTTTAGATAGATGAATATGGTGAAAATTTCAAGGAAATAATATTATTATAAGTCAGTTCAACCTATGCCTACATTACCTTATAGCGGATAAGGGTTTTTAATCTATAGTGACATAGTGAATAATGGACTTGGACATGGACGCATATAGAATGATATGTGATAGCTTATGACTCACAAAAATTCAAGGTTCCTGAGAAAAATTTACTAGATCATGATTTGGATTTTTGTGTGGAAATTGTTTCATTAAAAATAAGGAGAATTATTATTAGGAATAAAGGTGTGATATATATGATAATCATAAATTTTTAAACTACAAATTCTCCCAAATAGAGTTGAATATGAACTAGAGAATATTGTTGGGGAAAATTAAAGATTATGACTTTTGAATACATTATCAACATAGGAAAGAGTACAAGGTGGCTGATGATTTGAGTCAAAATGATTATGCTAGATTAACCATGATGGGGACCACAAAAGATCAAATATTTTTGTACTTAAAAATAGTGAATATAGAATTCATTAATGAAATGGAGAAGAATTATTTGTCTAAATTGAGTTTTTAATAATATATCCTTGTAAAGATTAAATTATCATAAAAAGAATATTTAAAGATGAAAAATATTTTGAGAAATTTTCCAAATTTTATCCTTTATTTTGATGGAATGATATGGATTATGAATCATTTATGTGTTCCATACATACCAAATTTGAACAAGGAGATATTATAGGAGTTTAATAGTTCTTAATTATCAATTCATCATTGATGTATAAAGATGTATAATGTTATTAAAGTGTATATATAGTGGGATAAAATGAAGAGAGATATTCCTATGTTTTTATCTCACATCATGGTATGTCATAAAGTTAAGTATGATAGTAAAATGAATAGAGAGATGTTACAACCATTACCCATACCAAAGTAGAAATTGGAGAACATCACCATCAATTTTGTCATCGAAATCCCAAAAAATTCTACAGTCCATAATGCTTTTTTGGTTTTTGTATGTCACCTTATAATTTTACCACAATTAATTTCTCTTAGAGAATATTTATCTGTTCATTCAATTTCTAGATCATACATTAAGAAAGTGTTACGGTCTCACAAAGTGACACATTATATTCTATCTGATCGAGATCCTATGTTTACATCAATGCTTTGGTGAACTCTTCAGCTGGATCTAGATACATAGTAGACTTTTATAAATTATTATAATACTAAAAAATATATATATTCTAAGAGAACCATTTAAACCCTAGATAATATATTGATATATTTTTTGTTGGATTTCAATGGTAGTTGGGATCACCACCTCCCTATTTTTGATTTTTCTTCCAACAACAGCTTTAACTCAAGAATTCAGATGGATCCTTATAAATCCCTATTTGGAAAGAAGTGTAGAAACCCAATGTAATGGGATTAATTAAGATAAATAAATCAATTGGGATATAAACTAGTAGTGTAAATTATATAGAAAGTCTAAGCCATTCAACAACACATTAAAATAGCTGAGAGTTGACATAATAGTTATATTGAAAATTGTCGATGTGATCTAGAACTAGATGTTAGTGAGAAGGATTTTCTACGAATTTATACCTGGAAGAATTATATTAGATTTGGAAATAATAAAAATCTACCCCTTGATATATTTACCATTTATATATTCTTGATTGAGTCGGGATGGTAGATTTACATTTGGTGCTTCCATCAAACCATCCTCATGTTCATGATGTGTTCC
The DNA here is from genome assembly GCA_963277665.1 of Viscum album. Classification (NCBI taxonomy): domain Eukaryota; kingdom Viridiplantae; phylum Streptophyta; class Magnoliopsida; order Santalales; family Viscaceae; genus Viscum; species Viscum album. The sequence goes on along the minus strand of OY728132.1, from coordinate 585,104,549 downwards.
ATGTGTCTCCCATGAGAAAGTACATACCTAATACATCATATGTACTAAACTCAGAGGTTATATTGAGAGAGAATGAAACTTTATATACATAAAAAACAATATAAATGATGGATCGTAGAGATAAATTTCTACGGAATAATACTACTCACATGGTTAAAATTCTATGGAGGAATTAGAAATTTATATAGGGTATGTGGGAATCTAAGGATGTGATGAGGTAGAGAAATATTCATTTTTTTTGTATCAGAGTAATGAAATCTTAATTGAAAAATTTAATTTAAGTGGGTAGAATGTAATACAACTATATTACAGAATATATTTCCTTTTAAATAAATTTAGCATCTTTAATAGCTTGTGATACATATTACCTCCTGTCTAAATGAACAAGAATATAACATATTATTATAAACTATTCATTATATTAGCATGTTTGAATATGACAAACTAAATTATGAATATTATAGGATTCATATTGTATAAAATAACTCATTGTTTACAAATTGATTATAAAATAAATTAAAATTATTTGAAAGTAAAAGAAATGTTTTTTTAAAAAAAATTATGCATTCAATTTGTTTTAATATTAATAAATTAAATTATACTCCCTTGGGGAAAATTTTTACTAACATTTATATATTATACAATCAATTAACTGTTTTATCATTCATCTATTTATTTAGTCATGAGATGCAAATAAATCTAGTTGCATGCTGAAAATAATATTTTTCTAAAAAATGAATCATCATGCCATGCACACTTATTTTAGAATTAATTTTTTCCCAAATTTTGCAAGTAAATTTCAAAAAATGAAATTTATTTTCCAAATCAAAATAAAAAAAAATAAAGTGAATTTTTTAATTTTTTGAAAAACTATTTTTCAAGGAATAGAGAAAAATATTGTTTGTTGTTAAATCTTTTCTACTAACTTGAAGAAACAAATAGTCCAATTTTGTTTCAAAATCATTTTAAAAATAATATTAGTTCAATAATATTATGAGTAATTTAATTTGGGTCAATTTAGTAAATTTTATATTGAATTTTTATATAAAAAATTTTAATCTTTAAGAGAACCTTTTATTTTGAAAACCACTTTTCATCAAGTTTATAGTTTTAATTTTAAATTAATTTATACTAGTTCTGTGAATTTTAATTTTTAAAATAGATTATATATTTGAGATAATAAATATTATTATTAGGCAAAAAATTCACCAAATTTCTTTTTTCATGACGCATTAACTGTAGAAATTTGTTACCATGGTTTAGGTTAAAACATGTTTATCAGGGAGTTAATCTAAATAGTTTATGGTTAAAAGAACCTAAAAAATTGTTTAAATTATATTTTATGGAAATATTTAGAGGATATATTATCCAAAAAAATTTCATGTTCTATTTTGAGGCATTTTATGTGAATAATAAATTAATATATTCTATTATTTTCAAAAAATCCATGTGGGTCATCTTATCCACTTATAAAAGGACACATCCTATCCTCTCATCTCCACATTGAAAGATAATTTTATATAAATAAATATCTACTGAAATATATTAATTATATCCATCCCAATGACATAACGTCATTTTTTATCATAAAAGCATTCTATAAAGGATTTATGTATAAAACTAAACAGGTTACTAAAGAGGTGGTATAGTTCTTAATTACACGTTTTCTTTTACTTTCTTCTTCAAAATACATCAATTAATACTAATTTATAATGAAATAATAAAATCAATATACTACATATACTGATATTTTATTAAGTTATTGTAATAATTTATAATTATCCTCTTCCATCAAATGGGAAAAGAAACCATTAATCGTGTGTACGGTGGACTACCACGTCACAAACTGACTTAATTGTTTTTCCATCAACACATCACCTGAGTATATAAAATAATAAATAAAATGTATATGAATTATATTAATGAAATAATTATACTAATCAAATTATAATATCACATATTCATTCTTACATTCATATCAATTGGAAAATTTTAATGTCGCTCATACGTATGTGTGGTATACCACCTCCAAGAAGTGATGTGACTCATTTTTCATGTACATTTTACATGGATGGTAATAAGGATAGATTTAATGAATATATATAACCCACATGATGTAATAATTATTCTTTAATGTTGAATTATTATTTAACTTTACTTTGATCCATCCTCCAAGAAATGAAAACAACGTTAATACGTACGTATGAACCGCCATCTCCAAGAATGGTGTATTTCCTTTTTCTATATATAAATTTTATGGATGACAATAAATATGTATATAATAAATATATATAGTATTTATATCCTGATTTAAATTATGTATATTATTGAACCATTATCAATGTACAAGGACCAAAACTACCAATTTAAAACATATAATAAAAACAAAGCAGTTATCACCTAGAATATTGACTTTGATAATGAATTTTTAATAAATGGGTGATAAAAAGTTATATATAAATAATATATGGTTTATATAAATGATTATGATTTTATATTATATTTAAAATAAAATTATATTGATTATACATGAGGTTCAAACACGTATGGGTGAATTCAGACTCAAGTTAAGGGTTTTATATTACAATCTCATTGTATACTCAGATTGTTTACGATTATGTTTTATATGATTAAATTTTATAATATACCAATAAATAAACTCCTAATTTTTATCCTCTATTTATTTTTTGATATTATGATTTTCCATTCATTTCGCACTCTTTAATAATTCCTATGATTGAAAAAATATTTTGAAGGAAAACTGACTTTATTTATCTCTTCAGTCAAAAATCATTTTTTCATCCATATATATGTTTTCTAATTTTTTTTACGAGTTATTTTTATATTTTAATCTTATTTTAATGAAATTTTTTACTGATGGTTGAAATTTTTATTTTTATTTTTAAAATTAATATTTATTTCATCGTTTGGATGGGGTATGTTTTGAATTTTTACAAAAGTGTGAAAGGAATATTTTTGTTTAACTTATATGACATGATTAGAATATAATACTGCCATGATAATTAAATGGTTTTTATATTCCATTATATGTTTCAAAGATCCTTTTGGAAGAAAATATTTACCTTAATTATTGGGAAATTTATAGATTTTAAAGAAGTGATTTCAAAATTAAAAGGTTATTTTCCTCAAAAAATGTTATATATATATATATATATATATATAAAGGTATTTTAATCCAAGATGATACCTTTGATGTTACTTATTATTTAATATGGATATAATCTAATGTTACTATTATATTTCATTATTTGGATGTCTTATGATTATGATCATCTAAATGTGATTCTAATAAACTTTTTTATTTTCCATGGGTTACACTATAATGAAATAATGAAATGTTCATGAAACATGACTAGTATGGGGAGTAAACCCAGTTCATTAAGGGAATCTATCCACTTTGATAGTTTTGGGAGTGAACCATAACCAATATAATAGTTTAGGGAATGAACTCAATCCATTATGATATTCTTGGTAGTATTAATTGGAAACTAAGGAAAAGATTTTCAATGCTTATGTGCATTCAAAAAACTCATGTCTTATGCCTATGTTATTCCATCATGGTTAATTTTATTAGACTCCTTTATGATTCACGTCTTATGGGATTCCATGTTTTATTACATGGATCAAGATTATGGTCTATGATAAGCAAGGAATATTTTTCAAATTTTATGCTCATGTACTCATAACCTTATACTATTTTTATATTTAATTGATCATTTATATCACCCTTTTTTACCCTTAATGAGAATTATAGATCACCCATTCATATTTTTTCCCAGGTAAAGAAGGTAGGTATTACTTATGATATGTATAATAAGGGAGGTAGTTAGTAAGAACAATTTATGAGATAATATATTTCACTAATTAACTATTTTATTATGTATAATAGTTTCCAAATGCACTATACCTATTTTATAATGTCATGGAACATTACATTTTGTAATGAATATTCATTTATTAAGATGTGATATCTATGTATGAAATGTATGGGTCATTATATTGATATCTTTTAAAACTAGTTATTGAGTTATTTCAATCATACCACATATTGGGTGGTAATTGTTCCTATACTTTCATGATACAAACAATTCTATGGTGGTTTCCCATGATTTCACATCAATTTGAGGTCATTTTCTAGGGTTTTGACTATTACAGCTATGTTTTAGTGTTTTAAAACACTAAAATCATGCTCATAGGAACCAAAGGAAAACCAAAATTTTTATTGATGTTGTTTGAATTTATAAATTTAAAAAATCAATATAAAATCATTTTCCTATTATTTGAAATCCCTTCGATGTTGTTGGTATGGTTTTTACCACATGGCGCATGTTTTTAAAAACTATAATATATCTTAAAACTTCTTATTGAGTCATTATTATCACATCACACATCATAGTATGTGTTTTATTATTTTATATTTCATAAATAATTCAAGCATATTATTCCCATGCTTTCTAATAAAATAATGTTTTGCTTATTATTTTTACCATTAGACATACATTTTAGTGTTTTAAAACACTAATATTTTTTACACACATACCATAAAATCTATAAATCATATTGAAATGGAATAGATTTATACATTTCAAAAATAAATATATGGTTATTATTATATTATTCCATATAAATATGAAATAATTTTGTTGGGTTTGACCTAATAAAACACATTTTTAAAAACATTGATATATTTTAAAACTGCTTATTGAGTCTTTCCAAGCACCAAACATGTCAAACAGACATTCTATCTAGTTTTCACATAAAAAATAATTCATAATTTTTTTACCATGGTTTCATGTAAATAATTATTCATTTCATATGTTTTTTATTATTATACCCATGTTATAGTGTTTTATAATACTAAAAATGTGTTACAGGAATCCTGAGAAAACCACAACTTTGATTGACGTGGTGTGAGTTTCTACACATAAAAAACAATATATGATTGTTTTACTAGGATTTAAATGACTTAAAACGTCGTTTTATTGGTTTTGACAAATTTAAACATGTTCTTAATGTTCTTAATATTTATTAAAACATCTCATTTAGTCATTATGAGAAAACTGTATGTCCGATGGATGTGTTGTCTTATCATACACATCTAGAATAATTCAACCACAGATATCCCATGATTTTATGTTCATATAAACCCCTTTAATTCAAATAAAAAATTAATATTCAATTACCATAACCTATATTTATATAATCAACCCCCAAAATATACAATATTATTATATTATTAACAGAAAAAAACAATTGGACATGTCATGGATTGGTATTACAATTTACCTCATAAAGATGAACTATAAGACTAGAAATTTAATTGGGAATCACAGCAGAAATCCATTGAAATAAAGAAACAAATACATTTTCCATTTCTAGCCACCACTGATCCAATTTTATCTAATAATAGTCATGTTCTTAATATTTTTTTCTTTCAACTTTTAAATTTTTCATTGTGCATCCTGATCAACAACTCTACTCAAACTACCACTAGGTGTAGGATTAAATGATAAATATTCCCTATCATATTCATTTGATATAGTAGGCTGATAACCCATTCCGTCTAAACACCAAATATTCTCCTTCCATAAAACTATTTCAACTATATCATTTTAATAAATCTATGATGATTTTGAAGGGTTCACATCCTAGGATTACTGAATTTTTACCTCATAATATAACAATATTAACAATTTTTTTAAAATAATTTAACTTCATAATACTATCTAATTAATAATTTTTCCCTTAAATTTAATTTTATTTCATTACTAAAAAAATATTAATGAAAAATAAATTAAAACAATAAATAATACTTAAACCAATTTAATTTGGTCTCACTACATGTTTTAAATATTACCAATATAGTTAATTAGAACCATTTGATCCATGTAAATGACCCCATTTAATTGGGTTTAGGATTTTTGGTTATTATAAATTATTTTCCATTAATATGGTTTTATAGAAATGATATGACATTACATATTAATGAAAAGTACTTACTCCAACATATATGGTAGGTTTATTCACAAAATTTCCATCAAATTTCTAATAAAATTTATAGATTATCTCTTTTGGAACAACTGGGTGACCTAATTCACGGACCATTATAAAAAATATATATACATATTAAAAACAAACCTATAGTTAAAAAAAATATAAATAATAATGGATTAAATAAAATAATGATTTTTAATTTTCTAGCAAAACTATACTACCCAATGATATGAGGAATGACTTGTTTTCTATAATTAATTTTATTTTTTAGAGAACTCCTATAAAAAATAGAAACATTAATAAAAATTATAATTTTATTGTTTTTATGTTATTAATAAATTGTAAAATTTCAAATTAACTCATGATATGCATATATTTTAATATCGAAAAACATCTTCCACTGCTCACGAGTCACACCTTAAATAACCTTCATATACACTTATCAAGTGCTTAGAGATGTGTCATTAAAATTATTCCATAATATCTATTTAATTTCTCTCTATTTATTTCCAAAATTTTTATAGTCCATGGTGTTAAATATATTAAGGGATATCTAAATAAAAAATACATATAGAAGTAAAAATATACACTTTATAAGATTATTAAAAAATTTAACCATTCCATTAAATTTAGTTTCCAATGAATATTATGTTAATACTACCTTTAATTTGTTGTAAAATAGTTAATTTTTTCAAAATATAAGAATATTATCCCAATAATTATAATTAATTATAAGGCTCACAATCTCAGAAGTAAGATAAACAAGAATATATCCTTAGATTTTGGAAGCGCCACCAGTAGTTAACCTAAAATAATTAAATGGAACAATAATTTTTATGCCTTTAATGATCCATATATATACTTTAATCATATTTATTTCTCTTTTTTTATTACCTGCATTTTTTCGATAAATAAATCAAACAATTAATAAAATATGTAGTTTTTTATATAATGATATGGATACCAGTAATGGTAACTTCCCAATATCACCTTGAGTGAGGGGTGATCAACTGCTCTATCATTGGAGGTGCATCATACATTACTCGACCAACAACATATGGTGAAGTTGTAGAATTGTTAAAAGTATCCAGTAGAGTAGAGAAAATGTAATCCATTAAAGATGATAGTAATGGTGGTGTTCTATGGGATGTTGATTAATTAAGATCCAAAGTTTTTCATGTTTAAGGAATTCCTCCAATTCAAATAGTTTATAATTTATTCCATGTATTAAAAAATCATAAGTGAAATAATTTTACAAAAAAAGAAAAAATAGACCAACATATACACATACAAAACACTTATATATGAGAAACTATAACACAGTTTCATTCCATATTTATACATTGAATTGACTCCATCTTCATTTTCATCATTATTATCAACCCCCATTGAGAAGGGGACTTCATTTTCACCTTCACCTGTATGTTATATTTCTCTAATATTGTTATTTTAAAGCTGTTGAATATTTTTTGGTTCATAAGGTTCATTATCACAAAGTACCAATTAACCTTCACCACCCATATAAAAAAAGTCTATCGATTTTAATTGTACAATAACACTCCAAACATAATTTATTTTCTCATCCACATAATAAACCATAGCCTCTTATAAATCCAAGATAAATCAATAATTATATTTATTCTCATCATTATGGATCAAGTGAGTGAATTTGATAAAAGTAAAGTGTAAAAAATAATTCATTATACCTCTCATAATGTTGACCCACTTATATTTGAATAAGAAAACTAAAAAATGACTATGATAGATTAATTAAATTATAAAAAAAATCTTATCATACTATCCCACCTCTTTAAGTGTAAAAACACAACTTTTTTTATTTTTTAATCCTCCTTCAAGGAAAATTATATGAAATGTGAATCCATGAATATTTTTTTCACAAAATATATTTTCATTCCTCACAGGTGCTTAAGAAAAAATTATAATTATTTGATATTTCATCTTGATTATCAATATTCATTATTTAAAAATAATATATAGTGTATTAATTTTCAAATCGATAAAATAAATGCACATTAATAATATAAATATGATTATATTCATTCCAAACGTGTTAACCAATAAAAAAATTTATTACTAAAATACATTTTAATTATGGATTATTTCACACTTGACCTCTTCATTGTATATTTTCTTGTTATCTCAATTATTCAATAAATTGATATTCAACAAGACTATTATGTATCATATATTTATGTGTGTAATAAACCAAACTGAGCCATCAACCTCACCAGCACCCTAGATGATTTCCACTGGCCCAAGGGGAATCCAAGATCCTCTTGGGATGAGGAAATGCATCAAGGTAATCTAACATAAACATTGGACATGGTTACACCCCAAGAACCCAAACATAAAAATCTAATCAAGCATCATAGATGAAGAATAAAATAAATCATTAATAATATATTTCCATTCATGAAACAATTTTTATATAAATATATGAACAAAATAAAATATGAAACAGAGAGAAAAAGAATATAATGATAAAGAGTTCAAGATAAAACTTGAGCTAATTGGTTTTATGAAACCAACGGACTAACCACAATCTCCATGTTACTCTTGATTCACCACCTAAGCCCAATAATAATCTCCTTACCAAGTAAGATGACACTAAATCAATCCCAAATTCCACATCCTAAAGAATCCCACAAAACATACGATGAATACACACCCACCAATGTGTGTATGTAGGGTGTGATCCAAATCCAATAAGAAACTTCCATAATTCTATTTTATTCCTTTTATAAAATAGTTCTACAAATTCTAGTTTGAAAATAATGTAAATAAATAAGTTTTTTTTAAATTTACATGATATAGGAATAAAATAAACAAAAAATTTAACTTTATTGATGTACAACGTTTATAAATCATTCCATAAAGTGGTTTTACCAAAACATTTCTAGTTCAAAGACCAATAAATTCTCTTTAGTACACTATACTTTTGAAAATAAAATCATGCATGATTTACAACATTTAAAAAGTATTCCAACTAATAAACTAAATTTTAAAACCATTCCACCATTTTATTTTAAAATATTTTACTCACCCAAATCAAAGGTAACGAAGCAAACAAGAAAAAACTATAAAAACACAACCAAAGAAGTTTAAAACTTATTCCAATAAATCGATGAAACCGAACTAGTCAACATCAAGATGAAACCATAAAAGGATAAAAAATAATAAAGTCCGTCCAATAAATAATTATATAACACTAAAGCTAATAATAAAAATCATAACATATGATACATTTCATGAGGAAACACCATATGGACTAATGGTACAGTACAAGAAACACAAAGATGGACCTACTGCTAGTAGGATAACATTCACACATTTTCCGACTGAATCACACTTACCTATTATCATTGATGACACCCCACTAGTCCTGTATTACCTAAAACTATGTTTGACTATATAGTGTGTAGATATCTACTGGACTATAAATGTCCTACCACTTCCCATTTATTTTTTTGAGGTTCCTCATGGAATAACTAAAAGAGGTGGTCTATGAAACAAACCAATGTCATCACATGAAAATAAAAATTCCCATATTCTAACAACATAATAACATCCTCCCCACATCAAATAATTCCCATATAATGATCCCCAACACATACTCAGATCATGAGTCAAATAACAGCATCCATCACATGGATAAATAGAACATCATCAACAAATAAAATCATCTCAATAAGGGAAAAACAAGAAATCATTCAACATCACCTTACCAAGCCAAAACTAGGCCTTCACTTGCCACGTATAATATTTATAAATTTGGAAATACATTTATAAATGTTTTGGAAACCAAACACCAACCAAAATAAATCACAACAAAAAAACTCACACAAACCAAAGGGATCACCATTTCATTTCATAAATTAACACCAACCATTGAAACAAGAAACCATTTAAACTCAAAAAGGAAAAACTAGATTAAATATAAAATTTTGAATAAAAACCAATGAAAAGGTGATTTTATTATATATAACCATCATTGGGTTTTTATCAAACATATAAAATTCATAAAACAACCATTTTCATCAAAGCACCATTTAACAAAAAAATTCCCACCATCATAGAAAATGAAACCAATAGTATGTTATGAAAAAATTACGTAAATAAAACCAAGATAACCTACATCATAATTATATATTTTGATAATGATATTATAAAGACAATTATAAATGGAACTCTTAAATAATGAAACTAAAATGTGAACACCTACCTCTTATGGTGGAATCATATAACCTTCAAAGAGAAACATTGATTTGGGTCTCAAATGAGGGATCACAACCTTTATAAAATAATACATCAATTTTTGAAAAGGCTTAGGTATATAAATAATTCAACATGGAAACTAGGGTTATAGTATAAGATAAAAATGTAATAAAACCCAAGAACAAGAGGAAGGTAACCCGAACATTTAAATATGGGGGAAGAATAAAAATCAAACAAATTAAAAATCCACTTGGAGGAGAATTGGAGTGGGAAATAAGTCTATATAAGTTTCCTTGGTATATGGAGAATGAATGGGTAAGTCAAAGGATGAAACCACTTTTAAAAGTAATCAAAAAAGGATAAATATATCCCTCCTTGAGTGGGATTAATGGTTTAACATTGTGGTTTATAAAAACGTCTTGTAACCATACTAATGAAAACTTTCAAAAGGTGCATGGGTTGTACATTTAGGTTGCATAATTAGTTCAACCATGTGCCTTAACTATATAACTAGGAAAAAGACCCCAAATTTTCACCTTTCTATCCTAAAATTCATCTAACTCAAGGTTCCAAGACACCCATTAAATAACCACATAGAAAAGTGACATTGGAGTCTCATAAAATCCGCACCATGCCACTTTATGACACTATAATGTTTTAAAAAACATAGGATAAGAGCGAATGTAAATACTATCTTCCGTATAATGAGGATTCAATGACCAACTGATTTCTATAACCTCAAATCTAAGGACACAAATCATGATGAAACCATTTCATTGGGATAATAACTACTGAATTTTTTTTATTCTCCAACTAACAATACACTTGGAGTCCTCATAAGTAATCTCCAAACTAAATTATAATTAAGAGAAAAACAAATATAACTTCAAGATATTCCATCCCATGATCTTATTTATAATTGGGATTACTAATATTTTCACTGCTTATCCTAAGAGCATCATGAATTGAAAAACCATATCACATGAATGATCCTAAACACCATATACATAACATCTAAGGTCACTAGAGCCAAATGAAGGAATATCCTAACCAATGGAATCACAAAAGATCACTCACTATGAATGAGGAAAACACAAGGAGGCCTGGAACATGTCTCCCCACCATTCATAATTTCTTTATAATATTAAATCTTTATATAGGAACACCCTAAAGGAAAATAATCACAAAAGAGACATGATCCTAGTAACCAAGAAAACCATTAATAAACAAAAAAATAGAGTGAATCCTTGTGATAACCAAAAGGCATGTTGACCCAATCACCAATAAAATGCACTCCATGAAACAAAATGGACCCCAAACATGAACATTACTCAACATAGAATTTTATGGATCTAGAATTGGGTGAAAAAACTACATAGATACTAACATAGGACTAAACTAGTGAAACACACACTCATAGAATTCCCAAAGAAAATATTGACATTTTGAATCTCACAGTATAAAAGGAAACAAAAAATTTATCTTTTTTCCATAGCCCACACCCAAGGCATAACCATTTCACCCATAAAATAAATCCTCACACATGGTCCACACAATGCCTAAAAAAATATTAATCAAGAATTAACAAGGAATGAACACCACAAAAAATATTAAAAGGGGTAAAATTATCTTTTAAACATTATGCATAAATTAACAAGGTACATAATATATGGTATAATTCCTAATAAAATGAAAAATGAAAAATAGAATGTTCCCAAAACAACACTCAACTTCTTAATCTATAATGGATGTGAAAATACAGAACACTAAAAGGATTCATGGTAGGCTTATGAATTTTGATTATGATGCCCGACCATCTCTGAAAACCACTATTAGTGACTAGGAAAACCATATGGATGTCATTTATTCAATGATAAAGGACATGGACACAAAACATGTTCCAAACTAACACACTACAAACAAACTAATATATTCAAGTTTAATAAAATGGGAACACAATGTTGTGAAAATTGATTCCCATCATTATCACTTACTTGTTCCCCTTCTCATTATCTAGATCATATTTACAAGATCCAATGGTAATGAAAGCATGAACCATCATAGGTTTTCCTGTTATTATTTCCTCAAAGATGATAGCCTTATAAACTACTTCCATTTAGGTAGTTAGTAATGAATGATGAACCAATAATTGATGTTTTGATTGAAGGACTCTATCAAAGAACCACACCTTTTTTAAAATTTTATACCTAACTATGGAGATAAACTCACCAATCCATCGAAACATTCAATATAGTCTCTTACTGACTGATCACACTGGAGAATACCCAATAAATCTATCAATTTATCAAAGCTCACTTCATCAGGATAAAACCATTAAAGAAATGTGGTCTTGAAATATCCACAAGATAAATCCTTGAATATTTCGGAGTGAAATATGTGCTTACACCACTCCAAACCTGGTCATTCAGAGAGAGGAATGGTGCACCTCAACCAAGAGGCTTTATAAGTTTTTAGATGGTTGAAAATCCCTTCAACCTTAGATATCCACTCAATCACTTCATGGAATCCTCTATCAACACATAATACTGAAGGATATCAGTTCAAGAACTCTCATTCATGATCTAAAATATGGGAATAACATGGATCTATCATGCCATCACAAGTATGGGTAGAGTCAAATACGAGAAGGAAAACTCCTAGATCACTAGGAAAATTACCTGAGGCATTCCATTCTTGAAATTCTTGTTTTTTCTTTGGGGGCTCAATCTAAAACATAAAAAAATATTCAATAAAACAACTTCAATAAAATTTCAACAAAATGAATAACAAAAAAACTTCCAAGATATAATTACAATACCACCTCCAAGTTCTATGCAAGGGAACCAAATCTCCGAGAAACCAAATAGAGGTAACAAACCCCATTTCAATGTTTCCATCAAAATACTTGGAATCTTTTAATACCACACACCCAAAGTATTCTAAAACCAACACAACATCAAGATAACTTTGTTTTTCTCAATCCACGTGAATTGAGTTTAAAATTTTCTCATAAAAACACCTGAAACACACCTAAGAAAATATCTTACAAACAATTCTAATTATTAATTCTTAGAAAATTTATTTTAAAGCTTGATTTAAAAAACTTCACAATCCAAAAAGTCCCAATCAGTCACCCATGCCAAACACCATTGGTAAAATAATAATCTAGAGGCATCAATGAGAAAAAAAACCAAAATTTACACGCTATGCATAGTTCAACAAAATGGTTTGTCAAACCACATTTCAACTATTTTAGTTCCATTGGATGTTATCTAGAATGGTCCACATGGCCTGTGCACAATTTTACAACCCATTTACCATAACTGTTCACCCTTTGAATAGTTTCTTATTTCACTCCAACATGAATAATTTCCTAGGAAGTGACTCGAAATATCCTACAACTTATACCAACCCCAAACCAGATCAAAATATCCCAAAATATCCCAAAATAGACAAATAAAAGGCCTAAACATAAAATAAAACACCTGAAGAACCAATGGAACGTGAGATCTTACATAAGGAAGATTCATCCAAACACTTCTATAGAGATACCACTTTAGTTTCAATGATACTATATACTATCTACAATATACCTCAAATAACAGGATGTTGAATCTCAAAAACCTTGTCCCCTTTATGGAATCCTAAATCTGATTCCATTTATAAAAAAATATCATGAGTCTCCAATTAGACCGACCCTCAATCTATCCTCCCACTAACCAGAGGGGTGTTTTTACTCCCCATGGTCTGATGGAAATCATTAAGAGTAGCTAACTTGATGGTTGGGTTCAGTTCCACCTTCAAGAATCCAAACATAAACATCCAATCATGAGAAAAGGCTAAATGATAAATTATAGTTTTTATAATATAGATCTATTAATGGAATCATATTTATATTATGATATGATGTATAAATAAACTGAAATTAACAAAAAGGATATGGTGGTTGAAAGAAAACTAGTTCCAACTAGTTCTATAAAATTTAACTACTAACCACTATCTATGTGTGACTATTTATTCACCACCATAAATCCAAAAATAATCCCTTCCCAAGGAATATGAAATTTAATATAACAATGATTCAATGACCTAAATAATCCTATATAAGACATAAAGAATGCATACCCCTTAATTTGAGTATGTCGGGTGCGAACTAAACTCAATATGATTCCAACATGATTATATTTCATTCCTTTTATAATACAACCCAAAAATTTATATTTTGAAAATAATGCAATCAAGTAGATTTTCATTTCCTTTAGATGATGTAGGAATAACCCAAATATAGAACATTAACATTCTCAATGCACAAAATTTATAGAAAATTATATAAAGTGGTATTACCAAGACCACACCAATTAAAAGACTTTTCATTTCTCTATAAAACACCATAAATTCTATGATATAACCACACATGATCTAAAAGATTTCAAAATCATGCCAACCAAGAATCTCACTTTTAAAACCATTCCCACTATTTTACTTTAAAATAATTTAAACATTTGAGTCAATGTTAAGTAAGGAAACTAGGGAAAACTATAACAAAACACAATCATAAATGTTAACAAATAATTATAAAAAATAAAACAAAACAAAGTAGATAACATCAAGACTAAACTGGAAGAGTATTAAAACATCAAGAAAGTAAATCCAAGAAATAGTGAACTCAGAAGACAATTAATAATGAAATCCAGAAAATATGATCAAAATCACGAGGAAACACTATAAGGACTTACAATTCAACACAAAACACACAAAGCTGGACCTACTGTTATTACATTAAAGGAAAAAATCTAACAACAAAATCACTCTTACCTATTCTCATTGGTGACCCCCAATAGTAAGGTATTATAAAAAACCAAGGGTTATTATCTGATGTATAAATCTAAAAAATCATAGAAATGTCCCACTACATCCCACTTAGTAACTTGGGTTTCATAAAGGAATAACTAAAGGTGGTCGGCTGTGAAAAATAAATTATCATCACATGAAATTAAAAAACCCCAAAGGCTAACACCATAGTCAAATCCTTACCACCTCACATACCTCCCTTAACAGAATACGCAACCCATAATCACATCATGAATCACATAAAAACATCTATCACATGGATAAAAGCTACATCATCAACAAATGAAAGGTGATCAATAAGAACAAAATCAATAATCAATCAACATCACTTTACCAAGTGTCAAAAGATTATTCACATATCACATATAATACATATATATTTTGAAATCCCTTTAAAAATATTCTAGAAACCAACTCTCTGAAAGGAAGTCCCAACTAACAAAAAAACAAAAACTACCCAAAGGAATCACCATTTCATTTTAAAAAGAGACACCACCCTTTAAAACATGTATTCCATTTAAACTTGAAAGGGAAAACCACTTTTAAATCCACCTTTGGATTAAAACCAAATTAACATGTTATTTTACTTTATAAAACCATATATTTCATTTCATTAAAAATGTGAAATGTGTAAAACACCGATTTTAATCAAAGGACCATTTATCCAAAAAATTCTTATCAACATACCAATTGAATACCACAGAAATTTAGGAAAAACATTCATAAATAAAACCTACATAATATATATCATAATAATCTAGTTCTAAAATTAATTTATATTTCCAAGAATCAATGGAACTATTGAATAAAATTAAATTAAAAGGAAACACATACCTCTTGTGGTTGAATCAAACCTCCTATAAATAAAACCATGGGGTTATCTCTCAATGGAGGCATTATAAACCCTGGAAATTAATAAATCTATTTTAGTACAACCCTAGGAATATAAATTGATCATCAATGGACAGTAGGGTTAGAGGAGGAAAAAAATGGAAGAAAACCAAATAAGAAGAGGAAGAGAACCCCACCTTTTAATCTGGGGGAATAATCACTAAGGAAGCACTTCAAAATAAACATGTAGGGGATTTGTAGAGGGAGATAAATCCATAGAACGTGTGAGGGATTTTGGAGATAAAATGGTGAAACTAAGGATGAAAATCCCAATTAAAAATATTCAAAAAGGAAAAATACCCCTCTTTAATTGGGTTTCATGGTTTACTGGCACAATTTTCCAAACCATGAAATAACCATGTATATCTCAACTATAAAATGGATAACATGTTTTACTCATAGGATTAACGAATATTGTAACCATTAAACTTAACCGTGAAACCTACAAAAATCCCCCATATTTTTATATTTCTCTCTCAAAACACATATAACTCTTGGGGATCATCCACCCATAAAACACACAAACATAAAAGTGAAACATGGGTGTCACTATTCCATTATAGTAACTCCAATTGAGTCATTTTAAAATTTTACCCCTTTCTAACTGGTCGTCCAATAGTTGGAAATAACGATGATTTGTTTTCTAAATCACAATTAATGGAGATGTCATCATCATATCCAATAAGATTTAATGTAGTCTCAATCCATTCAAAATACCTTGAATATAAGGTATAGACTTTTAAGATATGTAACTTTTTGTAAAATAGAGTTTTTTTTGAGATTTATTCCATATATATTATTTCAAGTGACCTTGACACCTGATGAAAACAACATGCAACAAAATAAGATTTTTCACACAGTGATTTGATAAAATTGAATTTATAAATAAAAATAAAAATAATCTTATCGTACCTCTCAATTGGTTACATCTATTAATAGTGTAATGGTCTACATTTTTATCTTCTTCAAGAAACTTAATAGTCAAATGAATCATGAATGGTAATCATGAAGAGGTAAATAACATACCAAAATAAAAGTGTCAATGAAATTTTTTCTTGAAGATTATCAAGATCGGTTTGATTTAGAGTTTTTCCAAAAATATCTCTAAAAAAGGTTCATAATTAATCTATAACTATATTTAATTTTTTTTGGTAATTTATTATGTAATACCAAAGAAAAAATTTGTTCCATTATAATATGTGAGTCACGGATTTCCAATCTAGGTAAATCCCTATGTTTTATGTTAATTCACTAAGAATATTACTTGAATATCTATATAAAACGTACACATTATTTAATGTTCGAAGGAATTCATATTTCTCTTGATTTTTCATTGTAAATGTATTATAAGAATAAGTTACCTTATAATTTTCCCACAAACCTTAATTTATGTTTATTGATTCCAAATCCTTATGAGCATTAAGTTGATCTTTTGATTTACGATACTCATTAAGTAACATAAAAATTACATTATCATAGATTTTATTCTCAACATTCATTTTGACTAGATTATTATGTATCAAATTATATTCCCAATAATGAATTTTGAAAAATATTTTCATTTTATTCCACTATTTTGTTCCAGCTGCTTCAAATATTTTACCTCATACACTTTTCAGCCTTCTATAAACTGATAATGATTTGTAAATTCAATAGTGATATTAATTGATTTTATGAGAATTTATATACTAGATAACACCATTAGTGACTTTATATATTCAATATATCCATTTAATTGTGTCTTATTAAACCTAAATTTATGATATACATCAATAAACCAGTGATGGTACATAAAACACCACTTTATATTTTGAAGTAATTTTTGAGGTTCAAAATCAAAATAAAAAAACAGACAAGAAAAAATGGTTTTTGTAATCAAACCAGATAAGTTTCCAGGTCTAGTAAAGTCACTAATTTTACATATTAATGCAACAATAATTTTGAATAGTTTTCATATTGATGAATCACATGTTTCCATTCAATTACCTCGTAATTCTCATAATTTATTGATTAGATGTTGAAGGTGTACATAAATCTCATTTCAAGGAATTATTTTTCTAGGAATAATACACAAAGTAATGAAAAATAATTTTTCAATAACATAAATGGTGGGATATTATAGGGGATCAAAACAACTATCCATATGCTATAATTTGTTGTTAAAGTACCTAAAGGGTTTAAACCATCAAAAGACAATTCTAAACGTATATTCCTAGGATCAAAAAAAGATATAAATATAATAAATTAAAAACCGTAATTAATGATGAATTTATGATTGAATCATCCATCCATAACTATTAATATCTTGAGCATGCCACTTCATGTCATGTTCAGTCTTAGATGACATGAATAATCATTACAAGTTTGGTTTCTGAGGAAAGTAACACAATATCTTAGTGGGAGATTTATCCGACTTATTTTTCCTAGAGTTTAATTAATTTTTACTCTTATTGTTTCTAATTAAATTAAATATAATTTTATAGAATATTATTTCTTTATTATTTATTAGACCCTACTCCATAATAAATCCTACAGTCATTAGGGCATTCATGTATCTCTATATAATCATGTTCAAGTTTGTTTATGATTTTATTCATATCCTAAAATGATTTAGAGGTTATATATTCACTAAATTCATTATGAAGAGACTATAAAATCATGGACACTAGTTTTTTAGCAATTTTATAGAGACAGATGATATGATGAAATAAAATTAGAATAGATAACATTGAAAACCTGGAACACCCTTTATACAGTTCTTATTTTCCATATTCAACCAATTCTTAAAATTTATTATTTTTTCAATGAAGTTTTATGAAATTTTAACTTTTTTAGGATCGATTTAATGTTCTATTGATATATTAAAATCTTTGTCATTATATAATCTAATTGCAAATGTGTCATTTACCATGTTTAGAACTGAATTTTACTCGGGTGAGTAACTTAGTGTTGGACATATAAGATAATATTATTTTTAATTTCCATAACATTAAATTCATCATAACAAATAAAACATACACATCATGTAGAAAAATATTTCAATATCATGTTCTCATGTACTTTTTTTCAATTCAACCTTCCTTGAATTTATGACTAGGACGCAAAAATGGTATTCTACCATCCAATGATTGGATTACAATTTCATTATCTAAAAATTCTTCCA
Organism: Viscum album; assembly: GCA_963277665.1. Classification (NCBI taxonomy): domain Eukaryota; kingdom Viridiplantae; phylum Streptophyta; class Magnoliopsida; order Santalales; family Viscaceae; genus Viscum; species Viscum album. The sequence goes on along the minus strand of OY728132.1, from coordinate 585,085,393 downwards.
AAAATCATGGCACACAAATCTGCCTTTCAGGGTTAATTAATCCCATTTTTAGAGATACATATTGGATTACCCCTCTTTTCTATATAAATTCAAAAAATATATAAATGTTTAATAAGATAAGTATAATAAATTTTTCACACCACCCAACTTTTTAATTGATTCGGGTATGGTCTTAATTTGACATAACAATAATTCAACATGAAAATGATCCAATGAAACGTGAAAATTATAAACCAAAAAAGAATAAATAATACTCTATATAATAACATGGTTTAATATAATGGAATATGGTCCCTGGGGTTAAGAGAGGGAAACTGATAGCATGGAGGTCAGGGATACAAGTCCAATGACATCTAACTCATGCATGGAAATGAGTAGCGGAAATCAGAGTGAGGCAGGGAGGAGGAAAGGTTTATGGGGAATGTGTTAGGAATATGCCTCCATTAAGGGTGGTTTTCTCTAGGAAATGGGGAAGTGGGTCCATCATCATGGGGAGAGGATTCATTAAGGGGGACGTTATGGTCAGTATTCAATGTCGATGGAGGGGTTTAGGGGGTCAAGGGTATAGGGGTCACACATGGGTTGGATGGGAGAGTGGTCAATTATGTTTTTTAAATGATATAGTATTGAATTTAATAAAACTCTATAAAATTAAAAATTATGAATTTTTTTCAGCGGTTTAGGGAAACCACCATAATATTTTAAATAATAATAAATAAGTTTTAAATAATAATGGTTATAAAAATCATTGATAATATTACTTTTTTTGTAGTCTGATATAAATTTAATGTTAATAATTTTAAAATATTTGGTTTTCAAAAAATAAACATGAAAATGGAAATTAAATAAATTTTATTTACTGAAATAGTGTGTGTGTAAAATTAAAAACATATTTTTTTTCATCTCTTTATTATAATAATATTACTTTTTAAAGGAGTTTTTTATTTATTTAGACCATGTCATACCATTTTATAACAGATTTTCACCCAGTTTTACAAAAAAACCATAAAATTTTAATTTTTTATATTTAAGTAGTGGAATAAATTTAATATATATAAAAATTAATTAAATTGTTCATGTGAAAAATGAGTGTCTTTTATTAAAATTAAAATTTTAATAAAATCCAAATTCCCTCTTTGAAATATCATTTTTAACATAATTTTCAAATATTCAAACAAGGAAAGAATAAATGTGTTGAGGTGCACAAACAAGTTCCAACACCAGTGCCATAGGCTAGAAAACGTAAAATCTATATTTAGTTTTAGATTTCCATTGTAGACCAACACCACCACCTTCACTATCACATCAAAACCCTAAAATACACTACAAAAGATTGAAGGAATGGAGAAACAAGGTTAGGTACTAAGTGACCAAGATTCGATTATATTTGGTTTGGTAGGAATATGTTTTGAGAAAAATTTATATTTTTTAAAAAATATGATTGAAAATGTCATGTAGTCACTCGTTTATACATTCAATATAATGTTAGGATTTGAAATATTACATATCCCATCATTGATGATGATAATTATAAAACAATTTTATTGTATTATGATGGGATTGAATGTTAAAAATTTGATTTCAAATGATGATTAGACTACAGTCCCAGTGTGAAGTTATGAAGTGCGTGTCGAAGCTATTCCATTTGAACCATATGAAAGAATACAAGAGTAGTTATACAAAATTTTTAATTATACCCCACCCTTGGAATTATGGATTTCTAAATGTATGTCAGAGTTTCTTGAATATTAAAATCCTATGATTACACCCAATATATAATCTCTAGGAACTATTGGTAATATGCATCGGGTATGGGACAACTTATTATACATAATGAGATAATTTACAATAATAGGGGACATGAAGACTATAATAATAAAATATAAAATTTATTTAAATTATAGTTATACAGTTTGAGTTTCAAATAGATATCAAAGAATTATTCAATGTGTCATTTATATTACATACATTCAGATTCATTTTAAGATAAATATTTAATAATAATATTGGTTGCCAGTAGATTTCAAAATTCCATGCCCATGTCAAGTCCCAAATGGGGATGAAAAGTGACAGGGTGGAGGGGTGAAGTTTTTTATTAAAATAATTAGTGAACTTTAAGGTATAATGAATAATACATTGGATAAGTAGTAAGATAATTTTAACCATAGATGATAAGTACGGTTGATTTTTGACGATTGAAATTATAATTTTAATGTACAAGAAATATAATAAGGTAATTTTATAGTAGTGCAGATCATAAAAACCCAAAATTTACTCTTCACACCCTTTTCTCTTTTATAGTAATGGTATACACAATATAGACCGCACTTTTGAAAGATTGTGATATATATTTAAAACCCAAATTTCATCAGACCCTAAGCACAACCAAAAACCCACTCTACCATTTTCAAACTTGGAGGCATAACCTAGACACCTTCCCTTTTCTAGGTACTAAGTAAAAAAATGTGATCTGATTTTTGGATAGGTTAGAATAATTAAGACCCGGATTTTTTAAATGGGGTATAACTATGTTTGAGATGTGTTACAACTTGAAAAAACATTATAATATACAACAATATAAAACCTAATGAAATATGAATTAGTTAAACCAATGGAATATAGTAGATGTTGTTTTTTGGTGTATAAATAGTGAATACTAGCTATTTATTGATTTAATGGAACAATGTAGCTTTGGAAAATCAAACACAATAGTGAGTAAACATTTTACCTTTTTAACTTTACATCACATTTATATCAAAACTTTTATTGGTAACATGTGTGTTGTAGTCTTGATTTTATTTTCTTCAACTCTTTTATAGAGACACTCTATAATAGAACTATTAAGATATTTTAAATAAATAAAATTGTTACAATAATTCATGAAATGGTTGTGACTTTAATTTAATTTATCGTTGACCATGAACAATAATTCTATACATAAAAAGTTTTCCATCTTAATATTATTAAAAATTCTCATTCAAAACCTCAATAATGATCAAAATTTATTTTCTTAATAATCCTTTTAATCATGTAAAAAACATTACCTAAAAACATATTTTTCATGTAATGTAACCTAATGGTTATTCTTGATAATTGATGAACCCTTAGGTTGAGTGTTGTATTTGTTTTCAATTTTTTATGAATGTGTCAATAAAAACGTTAAGGATTGGGTGATGAAGTGATACTCCACCCAATGAGTAAGGCAATGAGGTATCCCTACTAGTTTGGAAAAAGGACATGGTCATTTTTTAATGAACTTAGATGACCACTTAAATGTAGTAGCCCCTATAAAATTAGATGATTGTGTTTTTTCACATCTTCATGGAATCAAGAAACATTTTGAATGAATTATTATATCATTATCTACAACTGTTTATATTTGTTTTAATTGATGGATTTTTTTTATATAAGTGAGGTATATTATTATTGGTATTAAATGGAATTCATATTGGAATATTTAAAGACACATGAGTTTGGAAAAGGAAATACTAGTGTGTTGTTTCTATTAGTTGATAAAATAATTGTTTATAACACTTTGAACATGGTTTATAAAGGATGGTTTGAAGATATAACTAGGAACATTGATGATCCTCTAGTGGATTATATATTCCACATAAGTTCTTGGGAATGGTTAATGGTGTTTAATAAAGTTTTTAGAATTCTAAAAGGCAATTTAATGTGTTTATGAGGGCTTGAGAATGACTAGAGTTAGTTTGAATGAGTTCTATTCATAATTTAAGAAGATTTATATTTGTAATTCTTAGTGAAAAAATTGGGCAGTTCTACCGAGTGTACATGTTATTCAACTCAAGTATAGGTGACATCTTCCTTAGTATAGGTGTCATCTTTCTCAACATACATGGGTTATTGATGCACATAGGTTTTATCCAACTAAATTTTTGTATATATTTTTTTAAAAAAATTGTTATACTGCTTCAACATAGGCATGAAATTGATAAATGTATTTGTCATCATTGATTAGTGTTGGTGTCCCTTAACACTTCATGATGAATAAAGAAGTCTATAAGATTAAAAAATAGATTTCTAGGTGTAATATATAAATATTTAATTGAAATATGATGATGATAGGATTGTTCGTAAAGTATTTAAAAATCAAATTTTTTTGAAAAGTGATTTATTCAACCACTAAATTAATGATAAGATGGTCCTCAACCATGGAAATGGAGGATCAAAGCAATTTAAATGAAAAAGAGAGCTTCTAGAATTTATTTATTATAAAAAAATGTGATTTTTATAATCATTATATAATTAATCAAAATTTGGAATAACATTAATCTTATTTAAACCATGATCCAAGATAGTTTTAAGGAAGATCAAATGAGAATAATGAATACATGAATTGATTAACAAAAGAAATTAGTTTCATGTATGTGCAATAATTATTCAGGTGGAGTTCCACCAAAGACTGAGCCATACATTTTAGTCTACACATGTTTGATCTGATCTGTCTGAGTGAGTTGCTAATCATCATGTCTATGATAAATATGAGAAAGAATGATATTGATGGTTGGGGAATTTCTAGATACTAATAATAATACTTCTATATTATTAAAATCTTAAAATGGAAAAATAATAAATCAAAAGGTATTAGTATTGTACCTTAGAGTTTTAAATATAAAAAACATTAGTGATTCAATCATGAGTAAGATGAATAAATGGGATGAGATGCTAATAGAAGTGTATATAGTAAACCTATGAATATGTATAAGGATTTTTGGAAGCTATCAAGATGAAAATAGATGTTTGTATTGTTGAGAGGATAATGAGATGAATACAAGCATGAGGAGGTATAAAAGAATATTCTTTCTACAGATTCAAAATAAAAATAAAATAAGGTGAGAGATAATTTTTAATACTATTTGAAATAATAAGTCAAGGAAAATGAGAGACACTCCCACTTGATTCTCTTAAATGATATTGATATAAAGATATTGAGAGAAAAAGTAAAAAAAGAATGTTCTATGTGCACATGACCTATTAGATTTTACACATTTTATAAAGTGTTTATATTCATGTAAATTTGAGAATACACAAAAAATAATGGAACCCTACACGTAAACCTATGAATCAAGTGGATAGATTAATAAAATATAACTCATGTATTGTACGTGGGTGAAATAGTTGAGGTGCAGACTAGCTAATATTGTGTAAATTTCTCTATATAAGGAAAATGGCCTAGAAGAATTCATTATAACCATATTTAAGAAGAATAATAATCTAAACTAGTGCTCAAACAATATATTTCTTTAGTTTTTAATAATATATATAATAGAATCTAACAACTCCATGAGAATACTCAACATATTAAAGTAGTAATGTGAGAAAGAAAAACCCCATGTTTAGAGTTATTATTTATGGTAAATATTTTTAGGTGTTCTATCCAATGGATATTAACTATTCAATTTTCAATAAGGTATGAACTCAAAAATATTGAGTTGGGATGCATGATGATCATATTATGAATATCTCTAATGATTACTAAGAGAAATTAATGAGTTACAGATATTATTCTTGAATGTTTGTTGGAATTTTAAGAAGATATTATTGAGTTGAAGGAGATCCTATTTAGGGGATGGAGAGAAATTATATACCAAACCGGGTATCCTATTCAAAGGGGAGGTGAAATAAAAGATATTTCATATACAAGATGGGAATTTTTGAACATGGTTTTATCAAAGTATGTTGGGAATATAAATTGTGAATATGTGAGTTTAGTTTGAAGGTAATTTTGTGAAGTCCATTTAAAATATAGAATTTATAAGGACACATTTATACACTATGTTAGTGTGGGGAGAACAATTATATTCAATTTAACATACAATTATTACGGAATATCCATGATTGTGGGGAATAATTAATCATGTAAATGAGTAGGAATTAATCAGAACCTTGTTAAAATACTATGTTCTCCTTTCTCAATTTTACTTTCATTTCATTGGGTATGATTTCATGATAAGACCAAAATAGATCCAGCTGACTTAATAGGAAACCAAGGTTCATAATAAAATGGGTTTAAAGATTAAAATAATGTTTTTAAATTGATAAAAATTTGATAACACCAGATTCAACACCCTATCACATGTCCACAACTATCCTCAAGGGCACTTCATGTTTAATTTGAAATAGTTTAAGCTAAGTTGATATAAAATTATATTAATAGAGGTTTTATCATAATTTTTTGAATTGAATATTTTTGTTGTTTAAGGATAAGACATAGAAGAATAAATTTAGATTCATTACTAATTTTTTAGAATGAATACTTGGATAATCCATTGTTAAACATGAATAGAAATTAGTAAAATGAGGTGTGGAAAATTTAAATGAAGAGACCAGATCAACCATTACATGAATGTATTAAGGTTGATGATAATATTGACAACCCCACTTATTTTCATTCCATTCATGAGTTAAATCCATTATATAAATTATATTAATAACACATTAATTAAAAATTACTTAGATATTTTTATTCTCATATGAAGAGTTATCTTCACATGGTTACATTGGATGTAGTAACATTTATTATTGTACATATTAATGAGTTACAAGATGAAAAATGAAAACTAAAAAAGGTGTATAATTCAATGTAATATGTATTAGTGAAGAATAATGGATGATGAAACACTCTAAAATAGATTGTAAAAGTAAAATACGAAACTTTACTACTCTTCAATCAAATATTTTCTCATGTTGATGAATAATTATGATGATATTTATGTGAGGAAGATGTTTTGGAGAATGTTGTTAATGTGGTTTTCCTTGCATTAGACAAACTCAATAATGTCTCTGTGGATCTCAAGACTTTCCTATTAGAAAAAAAATTAAAAGGGGTGAAAGAGATAGAAACACCTCTATTTGAGATAAAAAAGATACATGAGTTTAAAATTAAAATTTTGAATAAAGAAGTGGAGAATATAATGATACCAATTTAAGATGAAATTAATTCTAACAATTTGATGTTCCTTGAGAAATAAATCAAATTAAGAAATCAGAATTCGATAAAAGATGAGTCCTGTAAAACAATTTATAATAGAAGTGTCTCCACACAAACAACATAAGTGAGTATTAAATTATGAAAGCTCAAAATATTTAATCTAAAATATTAATATCTTATATATAAGCCTCCACCTCAAGATCCCAATGTATGTATCCCACTATTCATTTAGCAATGGTTCTACTAAATCATTTTTGATGAAAATTATTGGAATAAAATTGAAAATAATTACAATTTAGAAGAACAAAAATGATGGTATGTCCAATAATATATATTTGGAGGAGGTGATCCTGTACTATAAATATTCCCCAAATTGGACCCCAAAAAATCGGGGTTACTAGAAAAATTACCAAAATATAATGCTGAATATATTGCACCTAAAATAAAAATAACAAGGTTAATTGAATGGTGTTGGTGTTGCTGGAGGTTCAGGAATAAGGTATGAATTGTTGCTATAATATGTCTATATGTGGAAATACTAGAGGCCCTAAATAAAGGAGTATAAATGTTAAATAAAATACAGAAGCCTTGAAAAAAAAATAATATTTCACAGAGAGTAAATAATATGACCTATAAGAAAATGTTTAAATGATTAGAAAGATTCTATAATTTTGAAAAACATATTTCCACAATTATAGTGATCATTAGTATAAGGCCCAATCCTTAAACCTTACTTAATCTTGAGTTATTACTAGATTACACATTGAGGATATTTTCAGGTTTAGAGTTTTAGAGAATTAGATCATAAAATTTCATTACATTCCACATTTAAACAAAGTGGTTATATAAAAGATAGTATTCATTTTTTCCCATTAACGGAAACATATTTAAAAATAAAGCATGGATTCTTTCTTGACACTTCCATGACACTATCATCATATCATGTACCTTTCTCTTTACCTAGGAAAAACATTTCAAAAAAACTTGGGATGAGCATAAAAAGCTCAGTAAGGGTTATAAAAAATATGGAAAGGAAACATGAGTTCATATATAGATAATAATGAAATCATACTTTACCCATAAAACATAGGCACATTAACATACCTCCTCAAATCATGAATAAATCATAGAAATCATAAGACATAAAAGGTAACTTGAGGCATTCATAACATTCTTACATAGGGAGTAACCCACTTGGTTACGTTTGGAATACCCACCACAGTATATTCCTTAAATCTCTTCGGAGAAACCTTAACATTTCACTCCTTCGCATTACCCAATGCATTGGAGAGCTATATTGGGCTCACCCACCCTTAGTTTATCACGGAACCACCCTTTTTCATAACAATTCCCAAGAACCATAACATAAATGCATCACATAAAACATCCATAAAGGAAACGTAACATTTCCACATTTAAATCAAAATATAACATTTTAGTATATTCAAATAATGAATCAATTCAAAAAGAAATCATTTCCAAAACCAATTGAAACATTTAATAAAGATATTTTTGAATCAAAGTGTCCCATACCACCTTGAAGCTTTTAAAATTTTAAACCATTAATATCCATATAAATAAATCCTTAAAACCATTTTGAAAACATGAATATTAATAAGAACAAATAATTAAAACATTTAAAGCGATATTTTGGTTAAAGGGGTTCTACCAAAATTAGAGACACTTGAATACAATAATTGAGGAATAACATTTAGTTAGAACTTTATAATATCATGAGAATAAATGGATTCATGATATAATATTCCAAAGGACAGTATATACACCATATAATAGTGAATTGGTGCATAATAACAATGAAGTCTCAATAGAAATGTCAAATGTGATGAAATCCATTATAAAGAAGGAATCCTTAAATTAAGGATAATTCAATCTCAAAATTATGTGTGAAAAATATAAATACACCCAATATAAGTGGATATTAAGTGTAAAACAATAAAAGGTCATTCACACATATTCAAAAGACGACATATTCAATAACTACATGTTGAACCCAAAGATATGGAAATTGGGTTAAAAAGTTCCCTTGGTAAAATTCGACAGCCTAACGGCGTCACTTCAAAATTCAGAATATGAGTTGATGAGAGATAAAAAGGGAATCTCATCACTTCGACATAAAATTTACATCAATAAGGATATAAAAGAACATATACCAACATAATAGTATGTGAATTAAAAGACATAACAAAAGAAGTCTTTTAAAAAGAGGAGGGTGAAAGGTCCCCTTACCGAGTTGGGTAACTTTCGAAACGTACACCCCATGGAATAAGGGTCATACAATGAAGATGTGAATACCCATAAATGAAATTATACTACAAAAATTGTATAATAATGGGAAGTACATACACTACTCAGAGGAAATTGTGGCAAATGTAGCATAAATCTCACGGGAATAAAAGTGAGATAAAAAATCCCTTACGAAAACTCGGCAGCCTAACGACGCCACTTAAAACTTACAAAATGGATTGATGAGAAGAAATAGGGTCTCTCATAATATGAACATAAAAATTAATGTAAGAGTAATATAAAAGAACATCCCAATCACAAGAAATATGATCTTAAATGGAATGACATAAAAGGGTGTACTTAAAAAGAAAGAGAGGAGTAGGATCCCTTACCTCGGGTCCAACTTGACTCGATCGTTCATTAATCTCCTAAATAATAAACTTGAGTTAATTTCTACTTCCTCAAGAACCTTTTTCAAGTTCATTATTCCTTTTATATCACTTATTACCATGTCATGAACACAATTTAATTATTTTAGTCAATAACGGTCGTTTAAACGATCATTGGTACTTGAGTCAAAATATGCTCTTTATAATTACAAGTTGTTATTGTATCTGTTATATCCAGAGTTATAATAATGATGTATATATCATATATATCATATATATCCAGTACATATTCATTTTACACTATTCCATGTCATTTGGAGATAAAAACGAAAAGCACTGTTCATGGAGACGGTAGGCCGTACGTACGCATGAACGCTACTTTCATTTTTTCTTTTTCATATTAATAGAATTAAAAATAAATGATATATATATATATATATTATAATTATAGTATAATATATATGTTATATAGGTAACATATGTTCATTAATTTCATTCTTTATACATTCCATGTATTGCATGTATGAGTCACATCACTTGAGGGGGCGGTAGTCCGCACTTCTTCATATGAAATTATCGCATTTACACAACAGGAAAAGAATAAAGGTATGGTTTAAATATAAAATACAGAAGCATATAGTAAAAATAAATACCATATATATCATATATAAAATACAGTGACATCATAATGGCCACCTTTAAAGGTGTTAAAAGAATATTGAACAATCATCGTTTCGTGAGGCAGAAAATCGCCAACCACAGAAACAGTATGTTCTTTAACCATAAGAAGAAGGTGTGTGTAAGTGTAGCTTGAATATGTCACGACCCGTCCTCGGGGCCCGTGCCGTGACTACCCCATGCCCGCCTTTCATAGGCCAGGGGCTCGCGACTAGCACCAAGGCGTAAATCCCGGTAAAAAGGGAAGGCATTGCCTTTGTAAAGTAAACAATCACACAGAGTACAAGCGGAAGAAGTAAACACTAAGTAAAAACTGAGTACAACAGTAAGTGCGGAAAGTAAAAAGGGGCCGGAAATACAAGCCCAACTGTAAAGTATAACTCGAAGGGAAAACAACAACTGAAAAGTAAAGCTATTATGCCGAGCTGTCCACTGGAAATCCCACCTGAAGGGTGGGTACAGATAGCTCCTCTGCTCCTCGGGTCCCGCCGTCCGCTCCGAGTATATCCGCCCAGTGGTCCACCTTCAGGTACCGCCTCGTCGTCACGTCCAGCTCTGGGTACCGTCTCGTCGTGAGGTCCTCCTCCAGGTTCCATCTCGTCATATAGTCCACCTCCAGGTACCGTCCAGTCCTCGAAAACTCGGCCTCTGTCAGCACTGCCCGTCGTCTGCAACCAACACAACGAGGTGCGGGCACAGCCCGTGCAGGGGTGAGTATAACGATACTCAGTAGGGACCCTGAGACATTCAAGGTCTCACTAAACCAACAAGGATAACCACAAAGAAGATCTCAACAGATAACCTCTAATTAGGTATATTCACATACATATACCTAAGTTATCAAGTAACCCATCTCAATCATGAGGAAACACAAGGATTGTGAAATCAATGGATAACCACTACCCGGGTATATGCCCATACATATACCTAAGTTAGCAAGTGACCCATCTCAATAATGAGGTAAACACAAGGTCAAAAGTCTCAGCTCAAACCAGGATTTTCATTATCGAAACCGTAACTGCTGAAGAGCTCCATCTCTGGAGTGTACAGTGGTCCTGTCACGACTCCGAGGTACTGCTCACTAACCTAAGACTGCTGAAGTACTCCTCCTTTTGAGTACTGTCGGCCAGCCACCCAAACACAATAGTGCTTCCCACCGAGGTATGTCACCCAAACACAGTAGTGCACACCCCCTAGTAGCCTGCTGAGGTACTCTCCGGACGAGAACCGCTGGTCTGCACTTTCACAGAGGTAGTGCTTCGTCCGCCATGGGTCTACACCTCAGAAAGTAGTGCTCCGTCCACTAGGCTAGTCGACTCACTCCAAGTCGAGTCAGTCAAGTAGTCGTCAGGTCTCAGCCAGCTACACGGTCTCCGTACTCCGCACGCTCGTCACTGGGAGGGTCCGCTCCACGAGCTACAGGTCGATACTCCAAGTATCTTAAAGTCCCACGAAGAAGTATCTTAAAGGACCGCCTTGTCATAGGGGTCTCAACGCAACAGACGGCGCGTCAATCGGACGCCCGGTCTGTGAGTTACTAGCCTTTTCGTCCCAGGGGCCCGGTTGGTTTCGTGAGCGAACCATATCCGGCCGTATCTCAACTGTACCCCGAACTCTCATAGGGTATACTCATAGGGACCGTTTCTCAACGAGTTCACCAACGCCGCTGACGGTTCGTCAAACGGACGTTATGTCAGAAAGATATCAGCTTTTCCGTTCCAGGGGCCCGGTTGGATTTCGGGGGCAATCCAATCCCGTCCACTATTCAACTGCATCCAAAACTCGGGCGAAGGATGCCAAAAGTTCTGTATCGTCAATAGGAACGCAACGCAACAGACGGCGTGTCAATCAGATGCCTGGTCTGGAAGTTATTGGTTTTTCCGTCTCACACCCACCCTGGGAAACTTTCCAGGAGGTCACCCATCCTGATCACTACTCTAGGCCAAGCACGCTTAACTATGGAGTTTTAACCACGTAGCCTCCCGAAAAGGAAGATGTACCTTGAGTATAGTATACCGAAACGACCGTCTCGATCCAAGGATCGCGTTGCCGCTGACGGCGAGTCGTTTGGAGGCTCGTAGCCCAAGATATGGGTGAAAAACCGAAACCCATCCGAAACCGGGGGGTCTGGGCCCGAACCGACCCGGCCAGACCCCCCCTGGTCCGACACGAACCGGGTCGACCCGACCCGGTCCAGCTGGACCCGGCCCGGCCGGCGGCGCGACCCAGCCGGCGGTGCGGCCCGGCGCGGGGGCGCGGTCTGGGCGCAGTATGTGCACCGCACGCGGGGGGGTAAACTCCCCCCGGGATTTGTGGTTCTCGGCCGGCCTTAGGCCGGCCGTTTTCCTTTCACACGCGGGACCTGCAGGTCCCGCCTCCTAAGCAAACCGGCGGCCGGCCGGCACGGCCGGCCGCCATACACCCTTCCGACGCGGCCCGATGGCCGCGGCTCTTCTGATCTCCGGCGGCCGGCGAGGCCGGCCGCGGCTCTTCATTAACCGCCGGCAGCCGGTTTTCCGGCCGCCCCTTCCAGCTCTGCCGCGGCTCAAACCGCGACCCTTGTTCGATTGGCACGACGCGACGACGTCGCGCCCCTCCGCCGTGGCCCGATTCCGGCCGCGGTCTCTTCAACTACCTTCGACACGACGCGACGGCGTCGCGTTCTTGAAATCTTTCCACGGCACGGCGCGACGGCGCCGCGCGTATCTTCCGCATAAAACCGCATGAACCCGCATGGTGCGACGACACCACGCTCTTCCGAACCATTCCACAAAAAATCAACACGAAGTAAAAGAGGAGGATCGGCCGGGTTTGTACGGTCCGAACTCCTCACGTTATAAGGATAGCTATCGGCCTTTAACGAATAATAAGCTTTCACAATCTTTTTAGATTAAATAAAAAGATTTGAAAATCAAGGCCAGACAAATATAAAAAATCAAGTTCGAAGAAAGTTCCATATAACTTTAAAAAAAATTTACCACGAAGAATTTTCAAGTCGAAATTCTCGAACAAATATAAACAATTGAAACAAACCCCTACCTCGGTTCAAGTGCGGAGCACATCAACAAACCGCGGAAGACAAGCGTCGCGGAGGTCGGGCATTGCGGTAAACGTTCGTCGATTCCGTTGACGTAGAGGTACGTCCGAAGAGGTACGTCGTTGGTGAATCTTCATAAGCCGACGAAGAAAGTCCGAGGAGGAAGCGGCGTTCCCTTTTGTTGACACGGAAGGCATCGTCGATCTTCGGAAACAATCCGGCTAGGAAGAAGAGAGACGCGGCGTTCTTGAGTGTTCTTCGTGTTCTTCGTCAAAGTTGAGGATGGTAGAGAGAGCTTCTCAAATCCTCTCAAGTGGCAAAAGAAACCAACCCCAAAATGATAAAATAAGCTTAAGATTATTTTAGTACACAACCTCCCTCTTAGAATTTCAAAGGTTTGAAATTTAAAACATCTAACCTCAATTAATTATTCCAAGTGTCAAACATTAATTAAAGTGAGTTAAAGGGGAGTTTTAAAAAAGAGGAGGTGAAGAGTTAGGGTTCGTGTGGGCCCCACCACACTTAATCCTCTCAAGGGAGGTTAAGTGTATGTGGGTCCCACCCCTAACTCCCTTTTCGTGGAGTTAACCAAGAAGTTAAAAATAAAATGTGTTTCCACATTTTATTTAAATTTATTTTAAAAACCCAAAAACTAACTCTCAACCCGCAATAAATGCAACCTCGGAAAAGGTCTCCTTAAGCGAATATCGGCGCTGCGAGTTCATCGGTGCCTTCGGAATTCGATTCCGAGCAACGGTTCAAAAGATAGAAATTCCCGCTCGCTCGTTCACTGAACGTACCCGATCCAAACTTCGTAAATTAATTCCAGGCACACCGGGCCTCGGAATCAGGCATCGTCAGAAACTGCGTTCTTGTAAAATTACAAAGAAAATTAAGAAAAAAATTTCTTTGAAATTTCCGGGTCTTTACATTATTCCCACCTCAGGGCTTTACGTCCCCGTAAAGATTCAACACAAACTAGTGTCACAAAAGCGGTACAGAGCACGCGTCTGAGCCTTCCGCTCCCATGTGCTTACCTAGAGGTTCCGTACTGCCAAAGAAAGTGCACCCGAGGAATCGATCGTCCTCATAGGATCTGCTCTTGTCAATCCTCGATCCCCACTGGAATCTCCGTGAAAGACACCCCATCGCCATCGTCCAACTCCTCATGGTCGATGGTATGTGAAGGTTCAAGCACGTATCTCCTCTGTTGAGATACGTGGAAGTCGTCGTGCACCTGGTGCAACTGCGGTGAATGGGTCAAGTGGTAAACCACCCCACCTACCCACCTGGGGACCTAAGAAGGTCCGCTGAACCCCGGAGATAACTTGCAGCCTTGGCTACATCTCCGTAAACCTCGTCGAGGTGAGACCCGTATAAGGACGTGATCGTCATCCTCGAACTCCAGAGGTCTCCATTTTCTGTTAGAACTGGAACTCGAAAGGCTGCTTCCACGAGGGTAAGGTTGACCGACTCAAGAGTGATCGGTCGCACTCTCCTTTGCAAGAGTTACCCTGCGCTGCCTGGGGTTTCCTTTTCCGCCGACCAAAGAAAACTCATCCCGACGTTTGCCTAAAACCGTCAATTTGAGTATGAACAGTTATTGCCCATTCCATACTCAAACTAACGTCGTAAGGCCTCGACGCTGCCACCAAGAGATTCCAATCGAAACTCTCGCCTCGAGGGTCTGACCACACCATCGACGTAAGTGTGATTATCGAGTCTCCTCCCAAGGTATCTCCAGATGTGAGGGTCAAGTCCACGGCTTACCGGAAACTCTAGGTCTGGAACAAGATTTGTGAAAGCGAGGAATGATTCATATCGACGGTTGTTACTTCAGCAGATAGTATTGGACACAGACTATCCCTTGAATCATTTTTAGAGCCATTGGGTCACACTCCTTGACCGCATGCAGCCGCATTCTTCCACCTCCCTCCAGCTCCCTGAGCTTGGCGGGGATAACTAAGGCGGGTGGTTGTACCATGTTAGGAAGTACACCACCTCATGCTGCTCTCCTAGCTCTGCCTCCACGTCTACTGCTTCGTAGAATCATCTCTCCTTTAAGCTTCCTCTTATTAACACGCCCGAGTCTCTATGACTGGCACCGGTTTCCTGTTTCTTACTGCACTGTGCAGTCTTCATCCTCTCTTGGATGTCCTGGAACTCCTTTAGTCTCACAAGAGCTACTATGATTTCTTCTTTGCCGATAAGAGAAACCCGGTCTCATCCCCTGGATGAACCACATTTGTTGCCTAATATAGTCAATCCTGACATGAATGATGCATTCATGCCATGGATGACATCTTAAGGACTCGATGTATCTACTAAGAGATCCAACTGTCACTCTCGCCTCCAAGGGTTGAGTCACACTTTCGGCATCAGTGTGAGGTCACTGGGTCCCCTCCAGTAGAAATCTCGAAAGTGAGGGTCAAGTGAACAGTTTAACCGGGACCACTCAGTATCAACCAAACAAAAGGACAGGAAAGAAAACAAAGATAAGTGTCTTTTTATTATTGCAGCTCATAGTACAAAGACACGAATACAAAGTAACATGGAACTAGAAGTACAAAGGACGTATCCACTAGTTCCTCTCCTGCCCACCTGCTCTCGGAGCTCTACTGCCTTGTCCACTGCTCGGCTGTTGCTCAAGCACTAGTCGCTGCTTCTGTCTCGGTGGCTCCTCCAATACCCGCTGATCAACCGTACGAGGATTCGGACAGTCACGTGCCAGGTGACCCTTTTCACCGCATGAGTAACATTGTCCGTTTCTGGAACGCCTAGCTCTGACCCCACCTCGGGTGCCCCGCACCACCGGTCCTAAAACCCGAGATCGTCTAACTGCTAGTATGGTCCTCATGGACCTCTACATCATCTGTCTACTTCCCACAGATGACTCGGCTACTGATCGAAAATCACGCGGCAAAGGCAGAAGCTCTTGTACACGCTCGGGGTGTAGAGATACTGGCACAAACTCCACCCTGAAGAAGGTCTCGAAGTCTTCCCATGTGAAGTTCATCTCATCGCAAAACTGGAACAAGTGGCTCCACCACCTACCTGCTGCTGCCTGAAGGTGGCTGGTAGCAAAGATCACCATGATGTCTGCCGGCATCCCCACTAGCCTGAAGACTCTCACCACGACCTCCAGCCAAACCTTAGCCGCCTGCGGGTCCGTCTCTCCCCGGAACCTGGGTGGCCTCTGGCGCTGGAACTCGTGCAGCACGCTCAAGCGTCGTGCATCGCCTACTGCTGGGGCTGGTGGCATCGGTGGCCCAACGGGTAGCAGTACCGCTGGTGCCTCCGCTGGTGCCTCAACTGGGATAGGGCCATGTACTGAGGCCTCGTCGCTCGGCGGGCTGTCAGTACGTACCACTCTCGGGGCTCTAGCTGGTCGTCCGTGAAAAGGAATTCTGAAAGAAACATCGTGACACGGTCAAATGTTTATACCTGGTGAGCTGACCTGGTTTGAGCTGTTTTAATGGAAAACCTTTGAAAACACACATGCAATTAGTGTTCTCGTGCACAAAGTCAGAAATCAGTTGTCAGGGTTCTGGTGTATGGATACGTCGGCCGCCCGCACCAACACTGGACTCCCTGAACTGAAAACCACACTCGGTACTCTCAACACTATTGCTTCACAGAAAGAAATATCAGAGTTATAAGTTCTGCGGTAGAACCGAACTCCTTTGATACCAATTTTTCACGACCCGTCCTCGGGACCCGTGCCGTGACTACCCCATGCCCGCCTTTCATAGGCCAGGGGATGACGACTAGCACCAAGACGTAAATCCCGGTAAAAAGGGAAGGCATTGCCTTTGTAAAGTAAACAATCACACAGAGTACAAGCGGAAGAAGTAAACCATAAGAAAAAACTGAGTACAACAGTAAGTGCAGAAAGTAAAAAGGGGCCGGAAATACAAGCCCAACTGTAAAGTACAACTCGAAGGGAAACACAAGGATTGTGAAATCAATGGATAACCACTACCCGGGTATATGCCCATACATATACCTAAGTTAGCAAGTGACCCATCTCAATAATGAGGTAAACACAAGGTCAAAAGTTTCAGCTCAAACCAGGATTTTCATTATCGAAACCGTAACTGCTGAAGAGCTCCATCTCTGGAGTGTACAGTGGTCCTGTCACGACTCCGAGGTACTGCTCACTAACCTAAGACTGCTGAAGTACTCCTCCTGTCGAGTACTGTGGGCCAGCCACCCAAACACAGTAGTGCTTCCCACCGAGGTATGTCACCCAAACACAGTAGTGCACACCCCCTAGTAGCCTGCTGAGGTACTCTCCAGACGAGAACCACGGGTCTGCACTTTCACACAGGTAGTGCTCCATCCGCCATGGGTCTACACATCAGAAAGTAGTGCTCCGTCCACTGGGATAGTCGACTCACTCCAAGTCGAGTCAGTCAAGTAGTCGTCAGGTCTCAGCCAACTACACGGTCTCCGTACTCCGCACGCTCGTCCCTGGGAGGGTCCGCTCCACGAGCTACAGGTCGATAATCCAAGTATCTCAAAGTCCCACGAAGAAGTATCTCAAAGTACCGCCTTGTCATAGGGGTCTCAACGCAACAGACGACACATTAATCGGACGCCCGATCTGTGAGTTACTAGCCTTTTCGTCCTAGGGGCCCGGTTGGTTTCGTGAGCGAACCATATCCGGCCGTATCTCAACTGTACCCCGAACTCTCATAGGGTATACTCATATGGACTATTTCTCAACGAGTTCACCAACGCCGCTGACGGTTCGTCAAACGAACGTTATGTCAGAAAGATATCAGCTTTTCCGTTCCAGGGGCCTGGTTGGATTTCTGGTGCAATCCAATCCCGTCCACTATCCAACTGCATCCAAAACTCGGGTGAAGGATGCCAAAAGTTCTGTATCATCAATAGGAACGCAACGCAACAGACGGCGCGTCAATCGGACGCCTGGTCTGGAAGTTATTAGCTTTTCCGTCTCACACCCACCCTGGGAAACTTCCCAGGAGGTCACCCATGCTAATCACTACACTTGGTCAAGCACGCTTAACTATGGAGTTTTAACCACGTAGCCTCCCGAAAAGGAGAATGTTCCTTGACTATAGTATACCGAAACGACCGTCTCGATCCAAGGATCGCGTTGCCACTGACGGCGAGTCGTTTGGAAGCCCGTAGCCCAAGATATGGGCGAAAAACCGAAACCCGTCTGAAACCGGGGGGTCTGGGCCCGAACCGACCCGGCCCGACCCCCCCTGGTCCGACCCGGGCCGGCTGGACCCGGCCCGGCCGGCGGCGCGGCCCGGCCGGCTGTGCGGCCCGGTGCGGGGGCGCGGCCTGGCGCGGTGGTGCGGCCTGGGCGCCGTACGTGCGCCGCACGCGGGGGGGTAAACTCCCCCCAGGTTTTGTGGATCTCGGCCAGCCTTAGGCCGGCCGTTATCCTTTCACACGCGGAACCCGCGGGTCCCGCCTCCTAAGCAAACCGGCGGCCGGCTGGCACGGCCGGCCGCCTTCCACCCTTCCGCCGCGGCCCGATGGCCGCGGCTCTTCTGATCTCCGGCGCCCGGCGAGGCCGGCCGCCTCTAGCTGCTCCGCCGCGGCCGAGCCGGCCGCGACTCTTCATTAATCGTCGGCAGCCGGTTTTCCGGCCGCCCCTTCCAGCTCTGCCGCGGCTCAAACCGCGACCCTTGTTCGATTGGAACGACGCGACGACGCCGCGCCCCTCCGCCGTGGCCCGATTCCGGCCGCGGTCTCTTCGACTACCTTCGACGCGACGTGACGGCGTCGCGTTCTTGAAATCTTTCCACGGCGTGGGGCGACGGCGCCGCGCGTATCTTCCGCATAAAACCGCATGAACCCGCGTGGTGCGACGACACCACGCCCTTCCTAACCATTCCACAAAAAATCAACACGAAGTAAAAGAGGAGGATCGGCCGGGTTTGTACGGTACGAACTCCTCACGTTATAAGGATTGCTATCGGCCTTTAACGAATAATAAACTTTCACAATATTTTTAGATTAAATAAAAAGATTTGAAAATCAAGGCCCGACAAATATAAACAATGAAGTTCGAAGAAAGTTCCACATAACTTTAAAAAAAATTTACCACGAAGAATTGTTAAGTCGAAATTCTCGAACAAATATAAACAATTGAAACAAACCCCTACCTCGGTTCAAGTGCGGAGCACGTCAACAAACCGCGGAAGACAAGCGTCGCGGAGGTCGGGCATTGCGGTAATCGTTCGTCGATTCCATTGATGTAGAGGTACGTCCGAAGAGGTACGTCGTTGGTGAATCTTCGTAAGCCGACGAAGAAAGTCCGAGGAGGAAGCGACGTTCCCTTTCGTTGACACGGAAGGCGTCATCGATCTTCGGAAACAATCCGGCTAGGAAGAAGAGAGAAGCGGCGTTTTTGAGTGTTCTTCGTGTTCTTCGTCAATGTTGAGGATGGTAGAGAGAGCTTCTCAAATCCTCTCAAGTGGCAAAAGAAACCAACCCCAAAATGATAAAATAAGCTTAAGCTTATTTTATTACACAACCTCCCTCTTAGAATTTCAAAGGTTTGAAATTTAAAACATCTCACCTCAATTAATTATTCCGAGTGTCAAACATTAATTAAATTGAGTTAAAGGGGAGTTTTAAAAAAGAGGAGGTGAAGAGTTAGGGTTCGTGTGGGCCCCACCACACTTAATCCTCTCAAGGGAGGTTAAGTGGATGTGGGTACAACCCCTAACTCCCTTTTGGAGGAGTTAACCAACAAGTTAAAAATAAAATGTGTTTCCACATTTTATTTAAATTTATTTTAAAAACCCAAAAACTAACTCTCAACCTGCAATAAACGCAACCTCAGAAAAGGTCTCCTTAAGCGAATATCGGCGCTGCGAGTTCATCGGTGCCTTCGGAATTCGATTCCGAGAAACGGTTCAAAAGATAGAAATTCCCGCTCGCTCGTTCACTGAACGTACCCGAGCCAAACTTCGGAAATTAATTCCGGGCACACCGGGCCTCGGAATCAGGCGTCGTCAGAAACAACATTCTTGTAAAATTACAAAGAAAATTAAGAAAAAATTTTCTTTGAAATTTCCGGGTCTTTACAGAATACTTCTTATAAAAACATCCTAGTATATTTAAGATACTGTATTTGTTACAAAAGTGATGAATAAAAAGAGTTTAGGGGGTTGGAGAAGCAAAATAAAACAAAAGGACACAAGTGAAGACATTACCATAAAATCAGGTAACTGCCTTTGGTTTGAGCTCAAAGGCTTCCATGGGAAGACTTCTGCCCAAAGTGAGGCTTCAAGGAGTTAGAGAGGGATTTGGAAAGACAAAATGGGAAGGGGTTGACCGAGCTAAAGGCTTTGGAAGTGTGGGTAAGGAGGTAGAGGTGGGGGCCTTTTATAAGAGGAGGGGAGGGCACTCTTGGAAAGAAAAGAAATGTTACATTATTTTAGAATGAGTTTCGGATTTTAAAGATCCCACATTGATGTGTTTCGAGGATAAGGTGATAAGGGTTCAAAATACACCCATACAACAGGTTTTGGACATGTGTAGGTCTTATATTTTACATTATCATTCCATTTTATTTAAATCGTTAAATAATGAGGTCATCACTACATCATCATGATGTCATAAATAATTTAATTTATATAATGTCTAAAAATTATAAAAAAATACTATGATGTAGGAAATATTTTTATCTTTCCAATTACTATTTATAGTCAAAAATATGACTTTTATAACCCCATGTAAAAATTGTTTTAGTAAAACATCTCATGTTTGTGTCATTTTTGCTTTAACATTAAATAAAAAGGTATTTAAGTCATTCTCCAACCAAAGTGGCTCCATGGGGTCCCCATGTTGACCCATGGATTGTCTCGGTCGGCCATGACACATCCAATGAGGGTAGAACATGTGTCTAGGTCATTTAATTTTATTAAAACATTATTCTTACCTTAACCTACACTAATTACCTCTAATCGCGATTAAAGACTTAATAAGTTACTATTCACCAAAAAAATATTTTAATCCCATTGAACCACATTTTACTTCTTAATGACAACCATGAATGTTGGATTTTTGAAATTAGAAACAAAAAGATGGCAAAATTTCATTTAAACGGAAAATCAGTTTTTATAAGTACCACTTAGTGGTTTCACTATTCATCAAAAATTGAAGTTTTTCAGAAAATTACCAAAAGTTCACCCTAAGCTATATTTGATATTCCGAATTCAAAAATGATGTCTATTTTAAAAAATTCAAAACATATAAGTTTCATTAATTAATTTAATAATTAATTCCCACTGACAAAACAAATAGCGTGTTTTTATGAAACAAAATGTATCAAAAGATTGGCACTAGTTTAAGTCCAATTTCAAAGTGAATTTAATTCCAATGACCACTATTCGATTAAATGGTAAAAATATATTCTAATTTCACTTTAAAAACAATTAAAAAGATAATATAATGATATAAATAAATTAGATTAAAAGAGGTTTTGAATTAAAATACAACATTTTTCACTATTCATTAAAAATTGAACCTTTTCGGAAAAATACCAAAAATTTACACAAAGTAAATTTTGAAGTCCCGATTCTAAAAAAGAATTTTATTTGTCAAATATAACACATAAAATTTTCAAAAGGGGGATTTAAAAGAGGTTCGCCTTTAAATGGCGGTTTATCAACCTTTTAAAGAATATTAGAATGTTTACACTTAAAATTAGATTCATTCGCATTTTTAATCATCTAACATTTATTGTAAAAAGTAAAAATATTTGACAAACATATATAATCATTTTGTAGTTAGTTCTATTCATTCCCTCCATCACAACAGCTAGGCATTAACTACCATTTAAAATAATATTATTTTATTATTAGAGTGCAACGTAAGATTCTCAAGAAACTCGTTGTTGCGTATTGGGTACGCCATCCAGCATATCATCCCCTTTAAAGTAATATTAATATTTTATTCAAAAAAATATTGATAAATATAAAAATGTCATATTCTTTATTTACCTGGGGTGTTATATCCTTCCCCCCTTTTGGGAATTGCGTCCTTGAAATTTTAAAATTGTGCTTGGAAACAACCTTGAAAGACCCACATCAGAACAAGAGTCGATAAAACAATCACTTTAAAATAAAGAAAGATAAGTACAGAGGTCACCCGAGTTAACACATACTAGGATTCCGTGTAGGAAAACATGGACATGGAGGAGAAAACATAGGGTCATTTTGAGAAGGAGAGTGATAGAAAACATGTTTAGGAGAAAGTTAACCACAAGAAAATCACAAACTTGTGATGGGTTAAACGGTATTCGATTCCCCAGTAGGAAAAGTTAATAGACAAAATTTTTGTTTTAAGTTAATTTTTATTGAGGAATTTATTCATAAGGAAACATAATCACTTATCATGTTGACTTTCAACTTTTATTAGATTCCTTACACAAACTCATATTTTCTCCAAAAGACGAGTATTTAGGAAGACTTGTTCACATTAAGAGTACTATAATCAACTTCTAGAGAATCACCTAATCCACAAAAGATAACTATATAATTCCCATGTCTTTATACTTTAACCAAAACCAAAACCAAAAAGGTTTGTACAAGATCAGATAATTCAGAAAAGGATAACCCTTTATAAAAAGAAAATCTATTCTTAATCTCCAAAATTTGTCCAACAAAACCGAAAGTTCAACGAGGACCATTCGATAAACAATTTGTCCATAAAATTCTTCAAAGTAAACCAAACTAATATTGAAACCCAAATATTTGAAGGATTTAGTCACATAGTCTTCTAAGTGAAATCGTAACATTTATCTCCAAACAACATCAGTTGCTCTTAATGTCTCGTATTGAAAAGTAATTAACCTAATCACATATCCTCCATGATAGGTTAATAAATTTACATAGATAACCCAAAATCAACTTACTCTTAATTCATAAAATCATCTAACTAAAAAGGATCAGTCAAACTAACCAGGGACTTCACGTAGTCTAGTGGTAGGCGATAAATACCAGTTGCACTTTGGTTGTGGGTTCTATTCCCGCAGCTTTTTCCGACGCGATGGGTTGTCACACAGTCTTCGTGTTGTCCTTTTTCCAAAACTATATAATTCTCAAATCATTCAAAAAAAGAGATAAAATCATAAAAAATAACCATAACATAATTTAACCGCAATTTAATCTCATGCCTTTCACTTCCATCATAACATATAGTAACCCATAATTACCTCAAAAGTAAGGATCATATAAACCCAAATGGTTCTTTATAACTATGTCAAAAAAAGAACAGATAACAATTCCATGAATAAAATTTTCATATATTAAACATCAGGGTTACACATACTATAAAAATTCTTCTAATGTAACCCCATCATCAGAAGAGACTTAATACTCTTAAGAATTTGACCATAACTCTTGACGCCCTTATATGTTGACTTCTTACTCATTCAACATTCTTCATGATCCATTAACCATTTCTTTCCAACTTATTCTGAAATAATTCTTTCCTAAAAACAAAATCATGAATCATATCCTTAGATTCCAAAATAGGAAAACAAAAGTTATGAAATAATCCATACCTTTGATTGGTCATTTTCAGTTTCTTCATCCTCAATCGGAATGGAATTAGGTATTGGTAAACGAATATTTGTACGATCTTGGTGATCCCCTTCACGAAACTTCTTAATAGGACATGTGTTTGAATAATGACCATGTACACCACATTTAAAACATTCAATTGATCCCTCAGAATGGAATTCTTTCCCTTTCCTCGAGTCAACCGGATGCTTCCTTTTTCCAGGGCAGGTTCTTGCTTTATGACCTTCATTTCCACATCTATAGCATATTTCTGTCCCTTTGAAACATTTTACTAGGTGTTTCTTTCCACATCTTTGACACATAGGTTTTTGAACATACTTACCTTTATGATTATTACCCATAGTTCTGTAGGGATTTTTTTCTCGCATATATGATGACTTATAGAAATCACCAAGGTTTAGGTGGTCAATCATGACTCCAGATAGTTGGTTGAGGATAAACACAAGAGTTCTCATTGAATTTCCCATATAATTCAGTTACTTGCTCAAAAAACTGTCACAGTTTCCTTCACATCCACTGTTACTTTGGTGCCTGTTAGATCCAGCCATTTACTAAAACCAAAAAGGTCAATGTGAGTATATCAACAAAACCATCATGTATTAATGAGGAAGATAAGCACAAATATATACTTACTCATTCACTTTATCTAAAACTATGACTCTTTCTGAATTCTTAACCATTATGGTAATGTCACTTATGCTTAAAGAATACATTAACTTCTAAAGTTATCTAAACTGACCTCTGATACCAAATATAAGGCCATATCCTTAAACCTTACTTAATCTTGAGTTATTACAAAATTACACATTGAGGATCTTTTCAGGTTTAGAGTTTTAGAGAATTAGATCATAAAACTTTCATTACATTCCACATTTAAACAAAGTGGTTACATAAAAGATAGTATTCATTTTTTTCCCATTAATAGAATCATGTTT
The DNA here is from genome assembly GCA_963277665.1 of Viscum album. Classification (NCBI taxonomy): domain Eukaryota; kingdom Viridiplantae; phylum Streptophyta; class Magnoliopsida; order Santalales; family Viscaceae; genus Viscum; species Viscum album. The sequence continues at coordinate 585,060,575 of OY728132.1, read as the reverse complement.
AAAAATAAAGCATGGATTCTTTCTTGACACTTCCTTGACACTATCTTCATATCATGTACTTTTCCCTTAACCTGTGAAAAACATTTCAAAAAAACTTGGGATGAGCATAAAAATCTCAGTAAGGTTTATAAAGAATATGGAAAGGAAACATGAGTTCATATATACATAAGAATGAAATCATACTTTACCCATAAAACATAGTCACTTTAACATACCTCATCAAATCATGAATAAATCATAGAAATCATAAGACATAAAAGGTAACTTGAGGCATTCATAACATTATTACGTAGGGAGTAACCCTCTTGGTTGCGTTTGGAATACCCACCATAGTATATTCCTTAAATCTCTTCGAAGAAACCTTAACGTTTCACTACTTTATGTTACCCAATGCATTGGAGAGCTATATCAGGCTCACCTGCCCTTATTTTATCACGGAACCACCCGTTTTCATAACAATGCCCAAGAACCATAACATAAACGTTACACATAAAACATGTATAAAGGAAACATAACATTTCCACATTTCAATCACAATATAACATTTTAGTATATTGAAATAATGAATCCATTAAAAAAGAAACCATTTCCAAAACCATTTAAAACATTTAATAAAGATATTTTTGAATCAAAGTGTCCCATACAACTATGAAGCTTTTAAAATTTTAAACCATTGATATCCATATAAATAAATCCTTAAAGCCATTTTTAAAACCTGGATATTAATAAGAACAAATAATTAAAACATTTAAATCGATATTTTGGTTAAAGGGGTTCTACCAAAATTAGAGACACTTGAATACAATAATTGAGGAATAACATTTAGTAAGAACTTTATAATATCATGAGAATAAATGGATTCATGATATAATATTTCAAAGGATAGTATATACACCATATAATAGTGAATTGGTGCATAACAACAATGAAGTCTCAATAGAAATGTCAAATGTGATGAAATCCCTTATAAAGAAGGTATCCTTAAATTAAGGATAATTCAATATCAAAATTATGTGTGACAAATATAAATACACCCAATATATGTGGATATTAAGTGTAAAACTATAAAAGTTCATTCAGATATATTCAATATATGAAATATTTAATAACTACATGTTGAACCCAAAGAAATCGAAACTGGGTTAAAAAGTTCCCTTGGTAAAATTCGACAGCCTAACGACATCACTTCAAAATTCAGAAAATGAGTTGATGAGAGATAAAAAGGGAATCTCATCACCTGGATATAAAATTTACATCAGTAAGGATATAAAAGAACATATCCCAACATAATATTATGTGAATTAAAAGACATAACAAAAGAAGTCTTTTAAAAAGAGGAGGGTGAAAGGTCCCTTTACCGAGTTGGGTAACTTTCGAAACATACACCCCATGGAAGAAGGGTCATAAAAAGAAGATGTGAATACCCATAAATAAAATTATACTACAAAAAGTGTATAATAATGTTCAGTACATACACCAATCAAAGGAAATTGTGGCAAATGTAGCATAAATCTCATGGGAATAAAAGTGAGATGAAAAATCCCTTACGAAAACTCTGCAGCCTAATGACGCCACATAAAACATCCAAAATGGATTGATGAGATGAAATAGGGTCTCTAATCATATGAACATAAAAATTATAGTAAGATTAATATAAATGAACATCCCAATCACATGAAATATGAGCTTAAAAGGAATGACATAAAAGGGTGTACTTAAAAATAAAGAGAGGAGTAGGATCCCTTACCTCGGGTCCGACGTGACTCGATCGTTCTTTAATCTCCTGAATAATAAACTTGAGTTAATTTAAACTTCCTCAAGAACCTTTTAATGTTCATTATTCTTTTTATATCACTTATTACCATGTCATTAACAACTATGTAATTATTTTAGTTAAAAACGGTCGTTTAAACGATCATTGGTACTTGAGTCAAAATATGCTCTTTATAATTACAAATTGTTAATGTATCCATTATATACAGATTTATAATCATGATGTATATATCATATATATCATATATATCCATTAAATATTCATTTTATACTATTCCATATCATTTGGAGATAAAAACGAAAAGCACCGTTCATTGAGACGGTAGGCCTTGCGTACGCATGAATGCTACTTTCATTTTTTCTTTTTTCATATTAATGGAATTAAAAATAAATGATATATAGATATATATTATAATTACAGTATAATATATATGTTATATAGGTCACATATGTTCATTAATTTCATTCTTTATACATTCCATGTATTGCATGTACGAGTCACATCACTTGAGGGGGCGGTAGTCTGCACTTCTTCATATGAAATTATCGCATTTACACAACATGTAAAGAATAAAGGTATAGTTTAAATATAAAATATAGAGGCATATATTAAACACAAATACCATATATATTATATATAAAATATAGTGACATAATAATGTCCACCTTTAAAGGTGTTAAAAGAATATTGAACAATCAACCTTTCGTGAGGCAGAAAATCGCCAACCACAGAAATAGTATGTTCTTTAACCATTATACGAAGGTGTGTGTATGTGTATCTCGAATCCTTCTTATAAAAACATCCTAGTATATTGAAGATACTGGATTTGTTACAAAATATATGAATAAAAAGAGTTTAGGTGGTTGGAGAAACAAAATAAAACAAAAAGGACACAAGTGAAGATATTACCTTAAAATCGGGTAACTCCCTTTGGTTTGAGATCAAAGGCTTCTTTGGGAAGACTTCTGCCCAAATTGAGGCTTCAAGGAGTTATAGAGGGATTTTGAGAGAAAAATGGGAAGGGGTTGTCCAAGTAAAAGGCTTTGGATGTGTAGGTAAGGAGGTAGAGGTGGGGGCCTTTTATAAGAGGAGGGGAGGGGCACTCTTGGAATGCAAAGAAATTTTACTTTTTTTAGAATGCGTTTCGGATTTTAATGGTCCCACATTGATGTGTTTCAATGATAAGGTGATATGGGTTCGACATACACCCATCCAATAGGTTTTGGACATGTGTAGGTCTTATATTTTACAATATCCTTCCATTTTATTTAAATCGTTAAATAATGAGGTCATCACTACATCATCATGATGTCATAAATAATTTAATTTATATAATGTATAAAAATTATAAAAAATACTATGATGTAGGAAATCTTTTTATCTTTACAATGAATATTTATAGTCAAAAATATGACTTTTATATCTCCATGTACAAATTGTTTTAGTAAAAAATCTCATGTTTGTGTCATTTTTACTTTAACATTAAATAAAAAGGTATTTATGTCATTTTCCAACCAAAGTGGCTCCATGGGGTCCCCAAGTTGACCCATGGATTGTCTTGGTCAGCCATGACGCTTCCAGTGAGGGTAGGACATGTGTCTAGGTCCTTTAATTTTATTAAAACATTATTCTTACCTTAAACTACACTAACTACCTCTAATCGTGATTAAAAACTTAATAAGTTACTATTCACCAAAAAAATATTTTAATCCCATTGAACCACATTTTACATCTTAATGACATCCATGTATGTCGTATTTTTGAAATTAAAAACACAAATATGGCAAAATTTCATTTAAACGGAAAATCAGTTTTTATAAGTACCACTTAGTGGTTTCACTATTCATCAAAAATTGAAGTTTTTTCAGAAAATTACCAAAATTTCACCCTAAGCTATATTTAATATTCCGAATTCAAAAATTATGTCTATTTTAAAAAATTCAGAACATATATGTTGCATTAATTAATTTAATAATTAATTCCCGCTGTCAAAACTAATAGCGTGTTTTTATGAAACAAAATGTATCAAAAGATTGACACTAGTTTAAGTCCGATTTCAAAGTGAATTTAATTCCAACGACCACTATTGGATTAAATGGTAAAAATATAATATAATTTCACTTTAAAACCAATTCAAAATATAATATTATCATATAAATAAATTAGATTAAAATAGGTTTCGAATTAAAATACAACATTTTTCACTATTCATTAAAAATTGAACTTTTTCGGAAAAATACCAAAAATTTACACAAAGTAAATTTTGATGTCCCAATTCTAAAAAAGAATTTTATTTTTCAAATATAACACATAAAATTTTCAAAAAGTTGATTTAAAAGAGCTTCGCCTTCAAAAGGTGGTTAATCGACCTTTTAAAGAATATTAGAATGTTTATGTTTAAAATTGGATTCATTCGCATTTTTAATCCTCTAACATTTATTGTAACAAGTAAAAATATTTGACAAACATATATAATCATTTTTTAGTTATTTCTATTCATTCCCGCCATCACAACAGCTAGGCGTTAACTACCATTTAAAATAATATTATTTTATTATTAGAGTGCAACGTAAGATTCCCATGAAACTCATTGTTGCGTATTGGGTACGCCATCGATCATAACATCCCCTTTAAAGTAAAATTAATATTTTATTCAAAAAAATATGGATAAATATAAAAATGTTATATTCTTTATTTACCTGGGGTGTTACAGTTGGTATATACCAACTCATTAAATATTTTCTTATAATTATAAGACTAATCCAAAAATATATAGGAAGAATCTTAATAAGTAAGATAGGTATTCCATAGGATCGAAACTCAAGATAAAATATAAATTGTATAATGCCAATAAGTATAATAAGAATTATAAGTAGGAGGTCAAAAATATAGGTAAAATAATCTTAGATCATGGAAAAATAGTCCACACCACAGACCATTGTAAGATAAAAATGAATCCCAAGAATAAAGGGAGAAATCATTAAACAAGAAGAGAGCCAATCTAGGAAATGGATAGTAGAATCGTGTTGGTGGTTGGAACTCATAGTCTGAAAGGTGAAAGGCTTTCCAAAATGGTTTGCGTAAAATATAAGAATAATAATTATGAAAGGTTCATGAAGGTGTGTTATAGTGACATTATATGTATGACATAGTGTCTAGACTAAGAATATATTTTGAGGAATAATAGAAAATCACCCATAACATGAAGCCTAAATAATGTTAATATAAATAAGTATTCAATACTGAGGAAGAAGATAAATCATGGTCCCAATGCTCTATTAATCATAAGGGGAAACCATATAGAAGTCACTAGGAGGATAAAACAAGCTAAAAATAATCAATATTCTATTTTTTCTTGAAAAAATAAGGTCATCATGGATATTAATATATGTCAAGAAAGAAATAACCCCATTTTTCAAAAGAGTGAATACATGTGGAAAATAAAAGGGGAATCAAGCATGAAGAAGATTAACCACTTTAAATGTTCCATGAAAGGATCTAATGGGTTGGGAAAAAATATCAGACAATATAGACCACATTGACCTATTTATGAAAGGGAACCATATTCCCATAAAACTAAAATATTCTCCCAAAGTTGATAATTGAAAGTGAATAATATTGGAGAGCATCCCTTGAGTGGATGCTTTCACAATATGTCAAAATTTTCTAAGATTAGTCACTTCACATGAATATGAAATTATAGATATATTTGAAGGAATTGAAGGTTGAGGTATGTTTTCACTTTCCCGTTGCTATTTTATCTCTTATTAATTATGTTTATAAAGGGGAATAGTGTGTTTATCTAACCTAATATAGGGAAATATCTCCCTATATTTTTTATGTATATGCTCAAGTGATTGGATTTTCATAATAATTATTAAATATTAGTTTATCCAACCCCTAGAAAGTGTAAATTTGAGTTGTCACCACATTATGGAAAACTATGAATATAATTTTTTGTAATCATATCAATATTTTTTTTCTATAAATGGATTTTCAACATAGACATAAGTTTGATGGGTTAAATGAAAAATTTATACAGAAAATTCTATCCCATCTTTCACTCATGAAATAATTGGAGAATATAGAAAGAGGATGAGAAATATAGGGGAGTAATTTTTTTATGTTTCATATGGCTCAACTATGTAATGTAAATAGGGGTAAAATATGTTTTTCCCAAATTTAATTTATCGTCAATTTTTGGCAGAAAATACACGTTGATTATTTGAAGTAAATTTGAAATTGAGAAAAATAAAAGGGGGAGATTAATGTTCCTATGGTTTGATTGTTGTACTATTAGTCAATGCATTATCAACGTGTTAGTGAAGTTATGAATCCATGGGTGATTAAGTGAGACTCCACCCAATAAATAATACAAGGATATACCAATGTTAGTTGGTTAAAGGACATGGTTTTTTCTTGAAGAACTAGGATTAAAAACTTCAATTTACTTTCCCTTTTAAAATCAGATGATTGTTTTTTTATGATACTCATGTAATCATGAAATGTGACGAAGGAATGATTCCAATGCTTTCTAAAACAACTTTAAAATTTTCAAAGTGATGTCTTATATACATAACTGTTATGGATGTTATTATTGATGTTTAATGGATATATGACTAGAAGTTTTGAAGTCCCATGAGTTGGGGGAAGGCCATCCTAGTTTATCTCCACTTTTTTATAACAAATTAGTGTTTATAACTCACTGATGATGGTTTAGAATGAAATAATTTGATATTATAGTGATAAGTGCAATGAGTTATACTAAAGAACTCAAAGAGGTGTAAATATGTTCCATAAGTTCTTGGTATAAGTATTGAAGTGTTTTAATGAATTTTGAAATATGATTTGGGGTGTTTTTGAGTGATTAAGAATGGATTTAGATAGATTGATAGAGTCATATTCTTAGTTAAAGAATTTTTAAAATTGTAAATTCATGTGAAATATTTTTTAAGTATCAAATGAACCAAAACTTAATTAATTAAATTACCTATGTGATTGAATAAAATTCCTTATTGTGGTTATAGAAAACACATGCACTTTTTGGTTATATTATATGTTTTCTGATTTTATGACCATTAATCATAATAACTTTTGATAATATTGAATTTGAACAATGATCATATGATTAATATAAATATAGGGATATGATAAATCTAATTGATATAGGAAAAAGAATCAATTGCCTCAACGAGTTGGACTATACCCTATGAAGTGAATTTTTTAGAGATTCCAAGGGAGATATAATCACTACACTTTTCCACTAACCAAGCCCAAAACTATATCCAATAACTAAAGAATGAGAAAAACTGTCCACATGATATGTTCAACCTCATTATGATCACGACCCAAATTGTGTATGTCAATCCACCCCATGATAATCAAACCATCACACAGCTTTCCCTCATATAATTTTCTAGTGTAATAAGTAGCAATGTTATAAGACCCTAATAAAATGAATATGGATATTTTATATATTAATTGAAATATTTACTTTTTATTATTTTTACTTTGTAATTTTATTTTTGATATGATAAAACACAAATTTTATTTTTGTATAATGTAAAATTTCAATTAAGAAATTCATTTTTGTTGAATTCATCAATTTTTAAAATAAATTATATTTTATGAAAATAATACAATAAAATAGTTTTTATTAAATATAAATGATAATATAATTGTAATGAAGTAAAATGTATTTTTTATATGGGTTCAAAATTGTTATTTTTAGAAAGCACAATATTTAAAAATTATAATATATTCTTTTTTAAAAAGTGAAAATAATCATATTTATAAAATTATTTTGATAAAATGAATATTTTTTTGGAATGATCAAATTAAAATTATCCAAAAATGAGTTTTTCATAATTTCTTGAGACAATAATATTTTAGGTAAAAAATAAATACAGTATAAATACATGGTTTGTATTATGACATCATAATGACCAAAAAGTGAGGTAATAAATGATATAAATGGTACCCATTACCAAATATACATTTAACATTTAAAATAATTTGTTGTTTATGTTATTTAATTAATTTTTAATGGATTTATGAATCCCCCAAAACCTATATTATATTTTAATGTTTTAAAATCAATTCTTTAAAAACATGACTCACTTATGAATCACCAAGAGTAATATTTTATTTAGTTCAGAACTTTTACTTATAAAATTATGACATACACTCATATTCGGAATAAACCATGGGAAAGACGTTCTCAATGTTTGTGGTTTTGATAACATTATTATAAAAGAGTCCAAAACCTAAGTTTAAGAAATAATAAGGAACTCCCTTATCTTTTCTTAAATAAAACCACAAAATATCACATTCTTATTCACTCAAAAACCGTTTATCACGTCCTTAAAATTTCTTCCCATATCTATAGTCCTCATATGGTTCCATAAGCCCAAAATAAGCTCCTCCCAAGCTTTTGGAATCACCCTCTTTAAGTAAGGGACCTCTCTCTCTATCTCTCTATCTCTCCTATTTTCAATTCAATAACCTTCTTTATATTTATCGATTTGAATATCAATTGGTTATGTTTTCAGAAATTTATAAATATCCCTATGCTTTCCAATTTATTTACTACTAATTGGATATCATTTATCTCCTATCATTAATTCATTTACCAATGTAGTTATTATGATGAAATTTAGTAAGGGATCCTCTCTTTCCCCTCTTTATTCGAGAAAATTATTTATGTAATGCACTTTGTATTCCAATTCATATTGATGGGATAAAATTTTATACATCACTCTTACTCTTATAATTATTTACAAACGATTATGGAACCCTTTTACTCTCATTAAACCCCCAACGATTCATTATTCACCCCCGTTACGCTGCTGAAATTACACTGCGATTTTTCCATGCTAAGTATTTATTCAAGAACACTCTTTATATTATTCCTATTAATTAAAATTTTTCATGTTATATTATGTTCTTAATTTACCATAATAGTATCCTTTTTTACTTCCATGTGACGATATACCCTCCTTCTCTCTCATTTAACCATTTTATGAATCTTCTTGTACTTCTTTTACTCCACAAAAATGTTAGTATGATTTTCCTTGCCGAACATTTATTAGGTTTATACCTGTACCTATTTAAACTCAAGGGTATTCCCATAGTTTTAAAAATACTTAATTGATTTTGGAATCTTTGTATTTAACAAAAAATCTTATTTAATGGTATAAAATGTGATGAAATATGTTCTTATGTCATATGATCTATGTAGCACAATTATGCAAGTACATGATATGATTATGATTAATGTGACTAGATTTCACTACAATTAATTGGGTAATGTTTAAGCCTCATGATATTCCATGTATGGTGCATGCGATATTATCATAAGAACATTATATTATGATTTATTAGTGGTTAACCCTATCTTATTCTTATGATGTCATGTTTAATGTTGTTGCCAACTTCCCATGATACCTATATGTTATCATGTAATATCATGCCTCATTTTTAAGAATGTTTTCAATAATTACACTGTAACCCCATTTTAAGTTGATATGTAATGTACATAATTACTCAATGACACTAGTATTATCAACGTTATGGGGTGTATTAATTGTATTCCTATGTAATAAATCATGAATTAACATGTTATAAATAGAAGTGTTTTCATAGTTGGTATCAACGTAAAGTCAAGTTACTTTTGGGATTACTATTTGAAAAATATAGTGAAATCCATAGGGATAATTATGAAAATAAGAAGACATCCCTACATTTTGATAATGTATTGAGTAAGTGGTTTCCCAAAAAATATATCCCTATCTGAATACTACATGTGGATGTGGATCTAGTATAGAGGTATGTAGTAGTAATAATCCTGAAAAAGCACTTTGAGCTAGAATCGATCATCAACTAGTTCACAAAAACTGTCCTTTCTATACACATGTTTTTACACTCCTGGGTGATAATTTTTGGAAAATTCCCTAACTTATTACAAAAAATTATTAAGGGAACATAAATTCTATAACAGTTTATGTTAGGAAATAGATAATGGGTAACATATATTGAATCATTTAAATTCATAAATTATTGAAATACATGTCATTTATAAATTATCCATTTAATGTTACTGGAATACCATTTTTATTTTTAATAGTTTGAAATTATCCATCCCTAATTTTACCTTTATTCAAGACAATGGATAGAAATTAGAGGAACCGAGTAAACAACCAATGTGAAGGGAAATGTGATGACTTCCCAAATGTGTTTCCCAACCTGATGGGAGAAAGAAACATGAATTTTGTGATGATAATCAATCAATTGATAGAGGTTCTAAATATAAACCTAAATCAGGTGGAACACCAAAATCCCCCAAAGAGATAATAAGGTGATACTTAGCCCATTATGTGACAATGGACTTCAACTTTCAATGAATCATTTAATTCTTTAATAGAAAAACAATGGATGAATCCTATTCAAATTATCTTCTATATCCTTCAATGTTATGATCTTGAGAAGGTTATATTGGTTGTTTATCATATGAAGGGAGAAGTTGATCAGTGGTGTACATTAATCAAAAATATTAATCGTAAGGAATATATTTAAATGATGGGATGGAAATAATTCATGGGGATGTTTTTAAAAAATATTTTCTCACACCCTATGACTTAAAATGGAATGGTATTTACTTTCCCTCAAGAAAAATGATGATGAATCCATTCAGGAATATGAGGAAAACATCACGTGACATGAATTATATGCCTATGACTTTTTCATTTACCCTTAATGATATGTTGACCAGTTATTTGATGGGATAAACCAAGTATATGAAAATCCTAAGAGATTTAGGGAATGGATAGATGTGGGGAGATTTTCTAATGTACCTTCAAAGTCAAAATGAAGATAAAAAATATGAAGGGTCACATAGGGATAAGAATCATATAATGGATTTTAATTCTAGTGGAAGGATAGAGAAATATAACAGTGGTATGTACTTTCGATATCCCACTTGTTGAATGTGTGGTAAGAAGAACCGTAAAAAATTTCTAATGGGAATGAGGAAATGATATTGGTATAGGAAGGGTGGGAACATATATAGTGATTAACTATGGGAGAAACCCACAAATGTAATATATTATCGGATTATCTAATCAACCCTCATCTTATTTTGTAATGTTTTGTCCTCATAGAATGCAGACACTACATGAACCACTTCCATATGACAAGGATTTTTAGAGAAAATAAATGCCAACTACATCCAAAGAATCAAGGGTGAGCTTATTCCATCACAACCATTGAGGCATACCCTAAAAATGAAGTGGGGACATGTATGATAGTTATATATTAATGAATAGAGAATATAATCTTTTATTCTAATTCTATGAATTATTTTACATCATAAAATTCTAGTAGATCTATTAGAAATCCACCCTAAATCATGTATGTAGATATATCATCGAAAATGGAAAGTAAGGAAATTATTGTATACATTGTATACAACTTCTCCCCTATAAATATTTATGGGCTGAACTTCCCATAAAACCATGTAATAATAAATTTATTATAATTTTATGAAATTATGGGTATATATTAGCTTTTCTTATACTAATCCGAAATAAATTTCCACAAGAAGGAAAGAACTATATGTATCATGAATTTTTCTCTAATTTAATACATGTGGAAGGAGGGGGATGAATATTATTTAGTACTAACATCTCAAGAATGGATATTATTTACATATGAGAAAGCACATCTTGGTTAAATGTTTCAGTGTAATGAAATGATATTCTATGAAGGAATGCCCATTGTGAGAGAATATGTTAATGTGTTTCCTTAATAATTTACTGGTCTTCCTCCTTGTGAAGAGGTTAAATCATTAATTGATATTATAAATTGTAATTTTCAAATATCCATGAATCCATATTGAATAAATGTTTTGGAACTCTAGGATCTGCAGAAGAAACTAAAGGAGAATCTGGAAAAAGGGTTCATATAATAAAGTGCTTCACTATGGGGTGCAACAGTTCTCTTCATCAAGAAGAAGGATAGTTTAATTCACCTATTAATTTATTATCATGACCTCAATATGATCATGATAAGAAAAATGTATTATCTTATATGGATTCAGGACTTGTTTAATCAGAGACATAGTTCTCATTACTTTTATATGGTGGATCTTCGGTCGGGGTATTATCAAGTAAGGGTGAAGGGTGATTTCCCCAATACTTCTTTCCATACACGGTACATGTACTATTATTTCATCATAATTCAATTGAGAATCACAAATTCCCTAGTAATATTCATGAACTTTATGAATAGATTCTTTATAAATTACCTTTATAAATTTGTGGTAGTATTTATAGATGATATTATAAGTGGAATGATGAGAATTTGAGCACTGTGATAAAGACTATATGAAAGGATAAGCATTATGAAAAGTATATCAGATGTAAGATCTTGTTGAAGGAATTATCATTCTTAGGGAATGTAATCACCAAAAAAGGGATATCATAGACCCTTCAAAGATAGAATCAATTGACGGATAAATGAGGAATTTTTTTTATATATATCCATATTTTCCTTGGGGTGGATGGCTATTTTTGATGATTTTTGAGAAATTTATCTTTATTTTCAAACCCTCTAACCAATCCAAATCAGAAGGTTTTCATGTTTGTTTTGAATAATCTATGTGAAGTGAGATTCAAGGAGTTAAAAAAGAGTCTTAGAAACACACATGTACTTAACATGCACACAAGTGGGAACTTTTGTGGTATACATAAATGCTTTGATGAATGTATTGGAATATGTACTAAGATAAAATGACTATATGATAGCCTATTCCTCAATTAAATTGAATGTTCATGAACATAACTACCCAACACATAATCTGGAGTTGGCTAAAGTGTTATCTGCATTGAAAATATGGAATCATTATCTATTTGGGGATAAGTGTGGAATATATATGAATAATAAGATCCTAAAGTATATATTTACATAGAAAGAAATGAATATGTTCCAATGAAGATTGTTAGAGATGATTATAGACTATAAATCCTCATTCCACTACCATTGTGGAAAAGAAAACGAATTTGGAGACACTCTAAGTAGAAATGATCCAAATATTTTATGGTTGATGAGAATTGATTAGGATTTGATATTATTAGGCATGAAAAGGATAAAAATAAGGATAAAAAATTAAGGAACGTCATCAATACTTTCACAAATTATTTCTCAAACATACCTTATACAGAAGATAAATGATGATCAAATTAATGATGTGGAATTTAGAAAGAAGGTAAAATCATTAAGAAAATGGAAATAATTATAGTTCAAAATTAATAAATATAGAGTTTTATGATTTGGGTCATGAAAATATGTACCATCACATCCTGAGCTAAATAAGAAGCTATTGGATGATACACATATAGCGGCATTCTCCACTAATCCAAGGAGCTGAAAGATGTATCTAGATCTATGAGGGAACTATTTGTGAGGGAATATGAATAAGGTTATCATATAATATACTATAATTTGTCTATTATGTTATAAAGTTAAGTCTGAAATAGAAAAATCCAAGGGGATAAAGAAACCATTTCACAAATCTACACGGAAATGGGAAAAAATAATCCTAGAATTTTTCAATGGTTTTCCAAATACATCAAGATGAATTAATGATATATGGGTTATGGTAAATATTTATACAAAGTTTTCTCACATAACTATAAATTTAAGGGACTTCTCACTCGATTAACTTACATGGATCTAAATTAGATATATGTTGAGATTTCAAGGAAAACAACTATTGATTGTATCTAATCAAGATTCAAGATTTATATCATTGTTCAGGAAGAGTCACGAAAATTATCTAAATATTGAATTGATTTTAATAATGTCTTAGCACCCAAAAATCGATGATGAATCTAAATGGAATATCTAAACACTCAAGGAAAAGTTGTTATCATTATCAATGGAATTTAAAGAAGTATGGGATTAATGTCCTCCTATATTCGAGTTATCATAAAATAATATTTTCCACTCAAGCAATCGAATGGATGCTTATAAATCCCTTTGTGGTAAGAGATGAAAAACACATGTATGATGGGATGATGTTGGAGAATGAAAACTACTGGGTTCTAAAATGGTTGAGGAAATTGCGAAAAAAGGTCTGGACTATTCAACATCACATCCAAGAATCTCAGAGTTGATAAAAGAGATTTACTGAAAATCATTGATGAGACCTAGAGATTAAGGTTGGAGACATGGTACTCCTATACATATCAGCATTGAATAAAGTAATTAAAATTGAGAATAATAGAATGATGAGTACAAGATACATCAGTCCCTTTGAGATACTTGATCGCATCAGAGCGGTGGCCTATTGAGTAGAACTCCCATTTAACCTATCTCAAGTACATGATGTGTTCCATTTATCCATATTGAAGAAGTACATACCATGAAATTTTAAATTTTAAATTCTAGATGTTGTACAATTGAATAATGAACATTCATATGTGGAGTAGTCGATGATGATCTTAGATCATAGAGGAATAATTCAACGAAATAGGATAATGAACTTGGTTGAAGTTTTATAGAGATACAAAAAGTTTGATGAAGTGTCATGGGAACTAGAGGAGGAGATGAAAATAAATATACCTCATAAATTTTCTATGCATGAAATGAAAATTTATAAGGAGAACTTTTTGAGGGTAGGATTACTTTATTGACACGAACATTAATAAAGAAAATTGTCTATGGAATTAAATTCCCTGTTATGGTTATAGAAAATACAAACAATTATTTTTTCTTATTATATCCTATATGATTTAAAATACTATTAATCACCATAAACCATGATAAAATATCCATGTCATAGTGATCATATGATAAGTATAAATATTTAGTTATGATAAATCAAATTGGCACAAAAAAAATTTGATATAACCTCAACTAGTAGGATCGCAACCTCTAAAACCTAATTATCAAAGTATTTGAGGGAGATAAAATATGTGGTATTTTACCTTAACCAATCCCAAGATGAGATAAAAAAACGAAAGAATGAGTGAAAATGTTTATGGGTGAAGATCAGTCTCATTCAGATCACAACCCAAACCATATATATTGAACCATCCCAGGATAATATAGACATCACACACCATAACTGTATGGAATTATTTGGTGTAATAAAGGGATAGATATCAAGACACTAATAATACGAACATGTATATTTCATATAATAATGAATATATTTACTTATTATTGCCTTTACTTTGTAAATGATTCTGGGTTTGGTATGATAAAATTTAAATTATACTGTTGTGTAATATGAAATTTTAATCAAGAAATCCCTTTTTTATGAATTAATAAATTATAAAAACAAATTATATTTTTATAAAATATTAAAATTAAATATTTATTATTAGATATAAAAAATAATTAATGTTTTATAATAACAAATGAAATTTTAATTATTATTCAAAAATTATTATTTTCCAAAACACCTCATTTCATATTAAATGTATATTATTATTTTAAATGTGAAAATTCACAAACATATAAAATTATTTTTATAGAATAAATATATTTTTTTAATAATAATTTTTAAATTATTGAATATTTAATTTTTCATAATTTTCTATGATTTTTGGTTTTTCGGGTGAAAATTAAATAAGGTATAAAAATACGGTGTGTATTATGACATTCTAATGTCACATAATTATAGAATAAATACTATAAATAGTATCCAAAACAAAATATATGTTTCCCCTTTAAAATAATGTTTTAGGTTATTTTATTAATTTTATAAATCTTTTATGAATCTTCCAAAATATATATTATAATTTAATTTTAAAAAACTACTTCTTTATAAACATGACTCACTTCCACATCACCCAAAGTAAATTATCATTGATTTCATACCTTGGAATTATAAAATAAATCAATATACTAATAATTTTTAGAAAAAAATGTCAAAACCCATGTTAGGGTATTTATTTTTTATTACATTATTATAAAGAGAAAAAAAACCTAAGTATGGAAAATAATAAAGAACTCCCCTCTATTTTCTTATATAAACCCATCCAATATACCATTAATAATCTCTAAAAAACATGGATGACATCCTTACTCTTCCCTCACATATCTATATTACTCCCAATATTCCCCAAATCTCTCATGAATGTCCACCCATACTTTTGGAATCACCTTGTCAATGTAAGGGACCTCTCTATCTTCTCAATTCATGCACCTTATTTATATTTTTCCTTTTGAATCTAAATTTGTTATATTTTAATGAATTTATAATGATCCATATAATATAAAATTTATTTAATAATAAATATATATCATTTATCCCTATCATTATATCATTTACCTATTCCATTACTATTCCAAAATTTAGTAAGATACCCTCTCTATCTATTATTTATTCAAGAATCATATTTATGCAATGAAATTTTTATTCAAATTATTATTGATGGGATATTATTTTCCATATCTCTATTACTTCCCTAATTATTTCCTTGTGATGATTGACCCATTTCACTCTCATTAAACCCCCATGATTCATTATGCACCCCCTTTATGCTGTCAAATTTATCCAATGATTTTTCCATGCCAAGTTCTTATTAAAGAAACCTCCTTATCTTATGCCTCTTAATTCCCAATTTTTTTGGATTATTTTATTACATAACCCTCATAAATTCGTTTTTATTTACAAGTGATGATATACCCCCTTTCTCTCTCATTTAACCATTTAATTAATCTTCATGCACTGCACACTGTTGAAATGTCACTGTATTTTCTATCTTAAACATTTTTCAGGTGTATAACTGTACCCATTTCAACTCAAATGTATTAAAATAGTTGTAAATACACATAATTTATAGGATACTTCCATGTATTTAACCCACAATACTTCACTATGGTCTTAAATGTGATGAAATATGTCTTAATATTATATAATCTATATGGAACACTAATGCATGTTCCTGATATGATTATGATGGGTGTGCCTAGAGATCACTCCAATTTATTGGGAAATGTTTTAGTTCCATGAGATAACTTGTATAGTTCATGGGAGGTTATCCTAAGAACATTATGTTATTATTTATTGGTGTTTAACCTTGAATTATTATTATTATTATTTCATGTTTAATGTTTTTTCCATATTCCCATGTGTCATATATGTTTACATGTTATATCATGAATCACTTTTCATGTTTATGATTATCACCCATTTTATGTCTGATGGAAATGCCTATTTTATAACATGTAAAAATATATTCATTTTATGTATTGTTTATTATCTTGATAGGATTTATATCTCAACACTTTCTTTTGTTTATCCATTAGTTATCCCATGCAATTTTAATATTGATAGAATATTATGAGCATGTTAAGGATGTTCCCAATACTGTTGATATACCCATTATTTAATTTGTTATGTAATGTACTTAATTAAAAAAACCCAATAGCATAATCCATATAATGGGTTGAATTAAGTGTATCATTATGTAATAAATCATTAATTAATGTGTAGTAAAAATAACTATTGTTAGAATGTCTAACCAGCATTCATGTGATTTAGATCTAGTGTAAGAATCATTTGCCTAAATATAGGTGGCATCCTACTTAGATTACATGTGTTTTAGATGAGTGTAAGTGTCATCCCAGTTAACATACATGTGAATTATTAACAATTTATATATCATAGTACTCCAAAAAAAGGTGTGTAATGGATTAATGAATGTTCCATTAGTTCCCAACATATATGTAATTTGACACTTAGTGAAAAAAGTTAAATATTGTAGATAAAAAATACTAATATTTACAGATTTATTTTTTAAATATTAAAATAAAATGGGACGATTCTTAGACTATTACTTGATGATTTAAACATAATAAAATATTTAAAAGTGTGTTACTGAAGCATCGATTTAAAGATAAGTTGGTATTTAACCATGGAAAGGGAATAAAAAAGTAATTTCAATGAAAAGAAAATCTTCTAAATTTGTTAATTCTGAGGAATGGGTATTTTTAAGATTCTTCTTCCATGTATTTCAGTTCAAAATATCATGAATCTCATTTACCTATGATATAAGCTAGTTTTTTGGAAGATAAAATGAGAAAAACCACTGCATACATTTCTTCATGAATAAAAAATGTTTCATAGATTTTCAAGAATTATATAGATGGTGTTCCATAAAATTTTGAGATATAAATTAGAGTATATATTAGTTTGATATGATATATATGAGTGAGTTAATAATATTCATTTATAATATAAATAAGATCATGTATGATATAGAAGGATGAGAATTTCCCCAATCTTAAAAAGAATACTCCAAGATTTATAAAATATAGAAATGAAATATAAATATGATAGTGTTGTACATTATGTTTCTAAATATTAAAAAATCATTGTGATTCATGCATGTAGAAGTTTATGAAATGTGTTGAGAAACTAAATTTGTTTTACAGGTTCATGTTGTGAATTGGTACATCGATTTACTGAATCTATAAAGATTAATATGGATAGTGTCACGATTAGAAATAGTGTTTTCAATGTCGACAATATGGAGTCCGTTTATTCTAAACATAAACTAATATATATTTATATTTAGTTTTGGGGTCTTTTTTTAAGAAACTAAAACAAAAAATTCCTGAATTTGGATTTATGGAATTGGTTTTTGTATAAATTGACACCATAATTTAAAAAAGGTTATTGGTGCGGATTTTCACAAAAAATTAAGATGAAAATAAAAAATATATAATTTGGCATTAGATTATGTAAAATTTTATTCCCAAAATAGTTTAAAAAACACTATATTGAAAAATCCTCATTTTTTGGGTTCTTCGAAGTGTTGTTCTCGACTCATGACAACCTCAACAAAAACCCACAATATGTCAACAACCATTTTTGTGGCTTCTATTCCATTTTTATCATCATTTCATGATATGGGGTACATATTCTTCATTCTCTATCATTGTTTCATCATTTACAAAACTATTTCTCTTTGGAATTAATTTTCGGACTGAATATCAACAGAGGTTTGCATTTATTTGTTTGTTCTTATTTATTTTTTAAATCTACCAACAAATTTTGTGAGATATTGCAGTGTTTATTATTATAATGAATTTTTGGGAGAAATTTCTTATTAAGTCTCAATTTATCTTGTTGAAATCTGAATTTTGTAGGTTTTTTTAAAAAATTTGATGTTATTTTTTTATCATTTAGTTATATTTTCTATTTATTGTTTCCATTATTTGTATATATTTGATTGTTTTTTTAAATGTTGTTGTTAAATTTTGTTTATTTTGATAAATTTATTACTTGATGATATTATCATATCATTTTGATGATATTATGCATGGAAAATGTCATATAGTGTCATCGTTCATCAGTATAGTGTTTATCATATGTAATGACTCTATATTATCACCTGTTAAATTAATACCATCATTAATTCCTTTTAATACACATAACACTGAAGTAATGTAAAAATTATGTAAAATGAACTAATATATGTTATATGATTGAAAATAATTACATTATAATATCAATATATCACATGTAAATAATATGAAAATAATTTTTTTACTATTTCTATATTCAGAAGATATATATTTTATACTACAATGGGAATTTTTTTCAAATAAAATATGTTAAAATTATATGTAATTGACCTTAATAAATTAAATTTACCACTTTAAATGATTCAAACAGTATATTATATTTTCCATATACAAAATAATACATTATAATTAATTAATTTTCATATTCTTTTGAAATAAAATTAAAAACCAATAAATATTCATATTTCCATATTTCAGTAAAAAATATTTGACATTATATATAATAATTCATCACAAAAATAATATTGTATAAATTTAATTATTTAAAATGAAATGAAATTATTGATTTATAATTTCAATATTATCATATTCTAATTATTTTGTGATTTTTTTAGAAAAAAATGATTTTTGGTGTAAATAATGATTAATCCCATTTTTACCAAAAATTGGTTTTCAATTTTTAGTGGTGGTCTAAAGAGTAACCATGTGGTGATATTACCCTTAATATTAGATTTTTAATTAGTAAAATAATTAATAATTTATCATACACAACCAAATAAAGTAGTGTATGAAATTAAATAAGTATCCTAATATTATAATATATGTTGTCTAAAACTAACATATAGTGACAAAATCCTAATTTTATATTAGGATTATCACATATATATGATGAAATATTTTGAAATAAATTGAAACCACAAAATAGATTAGTTTAAAAAATCATGAGTTTCTACTGGGAATTTCTATTAGGGTCATTACATGTAATGTCCATTGGATCAGTATGACACACATCACTTAAAATAAATAACTTTAGTAGATTAATTTTTATTTTATTCATATTATTTGTTGATGATTACTAGATGTTTAGCAATAATTTTCATTAAATGTGTTTATGTTTACAATTTAATTGTTTAAATAAATAAATATATATTTTTTAAATATTTATACGTTTTCACATATTCACCAATTATATTGTGATATTGGGTATTGAATGGATCGTAATTGGATAAATTTATGAATAATAACTTGTGAATATGAAAAAGGAGTTGATTATTTCATGGAATTTTATTAACAAAATCTTCAAAAAATAGATTGATTTTTTTCTCATGTGTGAAGTGTTTGAATATAAGAAAGTTGAACCCCAGAGAAATCAAGGATCACCTCATTTTCTATGGTTTTATACCTAATTGTAAACATTGGATATTTCATGGTGAAAGAATTGAAAATTTTACTTGTAATGTTGATGAAAATATTCACAATTATCCATCGGATCGTATTGAAGAATTAATTCATGATTATAGTGGTAAAACCATCGAAAAAAAAATGTTTAATGATTGTATGGAGAATATGAGAAAAAATGATTATTAGGTTGTAGTTAATATATAGGGTTATCAACATCATTGAGATTAGTTAACTTAAAATCAACAAATGGGTGGAGTGATAAAAGGTTCCCCAATTTACTTGATCTTTTAAAAGAACAATTTTTAGATGGAAATGTGCGTGTAGATTCCAATTACGAGGTGATGAAAATATTATTCCTAATGGGATTGGGGTATAAAAAGATACATTCTTGCACCAATAATTGTGTGTTGTATATAATAGAATATTAATATCTACCAAACTACCCTACATATGGAAAACATGATATAATATGGATGAAAAATTCAACTCAGATTTGTTCTCATGTACTGGAATCTAACCTTGTGAAAAATATATTTTTATACTTTCTAATAATTTCATCCATTAATCCCTTCATATAATTCAGATAATTGAACAGTGATTCATTATTGGGTACAATAATTAATGTTCATACTAATGAAATTTAATACCTTCCAATAATTCCTTGTTTGAAGCATTTATTTTCAATTTAAATTGATGCAAAATGTTTAAGATGACATCCATATGAGTGAATATTTGGTGGTAACATATATCACCCTACCAATTCACCATAGTGGAATAGATTTGATATGAAATTTAGTGATTTTGGGAGTGAACGTAGAAATATCATAATGGGATTGTGTAATGAGGGAATGAATCCATATTAGAGCCTATGTAGATAACATAGTTCATTACCTATTTTGATGGTATTTTATAACTTTTCCCCACATATATGAATGAATAAAATATATATTATGATGATATTGATGTTTTTTGAACCAAAACAGTCAGTAAATGATATTGATTTTTATCTTTCACCATTGATTGATGATTTGAAATTCTTATGGGAGACATGTGTTAATGTTTTCGATGCACATAAGAAAGAGTATTTTATTCTTTGTGATATGATAATTTTCTCTATAAAATAATTGTATGAATATGGAAGCTTAGTTTGATATAGTGTTAAGGGATATAAATCATTTCCAATTTGTGAAGAATAGACCTCATTTTATCAATATTAGAATAGAATAAATATAGTGTACATGGGACATCAAATATTTTTTATAATTGATTATCCTTATCATATATAGAAAAAATCATTTAATGGTTTACTGGAATAAAATCTTCCCCCCAATACATTTTTAGTTGAAGAATATTATAACAATGTAAAAAATATTGATTTGACATTTGGAAAAAAAGAAGTCCCAGTATTGAAAAAAATATAAGGAAGAAACACCCTATCTTTTTTGAACTATCTTATTAGAGATTCATAGAGATAAAACAAAACATTGATGTATTTCATGTGTAGAAAAACATATGTGACAGTTTTATTGGAACCTATTAAGACATAAAAGTAAAGGGAAAAGATGTATTTCATACTTGATTGTACTTGATATCAATGGGAATACATTTAGAGTTATCTCCCACTAGGAAAGGCAACATAACATATTTACTTCCGTCTTGTCACGCATTAAGAAAGACTGAAAAGTTGAATTTTTGTCCGTGTCTTCATGGTATTAAAGCACCGAGTGTTTATTCATTAAATGTGAAGAACTTGGTTTCATTGAATGATTGAAAATTAATAGTTATGAAATATCCTGATTTCCATGTATTGATGAAACAACTTGTACCAGTCACACAGTATTATATATTACCAGTAGCTATCAAAAAGACGATAATTAGGTTATTTAATTTTTTCAAATACATTTGTATCAATGTAGTTGATCCATATTTGTTAGATGTGTTATAGAATGAATCTTCTCTTATTCATTTTCAACTATAAATGTATTTCCCACCTATGTTTTTTTATATAGCAGTTCATCTGGTGATCCATTTGGTGTGTGAGATAAGAATATGTGGTCCTGTTTATTTAAAATGGATGTATCGTTTTGGAATATATATGAAAATTTTAATGGGATATGTTAAAAATCCTTATCGACCAGAGGCCTCTACTAGTAAAAAATTTGTATTGGAACAGTTGATTGAGTTCTGTACTATTTATTTGTATAAAGTGGAGCATACTGGTCTCCCTATATCTCGATATATGAATGTTGATAGTGAAGGTAAATGTATTTTTGTCTTAAAGGTAAATATCATTCCACATGATGAATTTATATAGGCATATTTATATTTTCTGTACAAAAAAATGAGGTTCAATCGTATATATCATCACATATTACTGAATTAAAGTTTCAATTTCTGAAAATAAATGACAAGTGGATGATTATTGAGCATAAATAATTTTATTTTATTTCTTAAAGATAAATTCATCACAAATATTTCTGAATCAAAAACATTGAAGTTTTTGGAAGGGGGGCCATCTCTTAATGTGATCACATGGTCTAGTTTTGATACTAATGGGTATATATTTTACAAACAAATCTGGATGAAAAGAGTACCGTTCACAATAGTAGTGTAATGGTCATCACTGAAGCACTACACTTTTTGAGTTCCAAAGATAAGAAGACAAATTTTTTCATCAACACCATATTTTATAGTTCTTGAAGAAATATGGGAAATTTATTATATTAAACATAGAGTCATCATGTTTAGGTGTAATTGGGTTTCAAGAAATAGTCATGTGAAACATGATGAGTAAGGGTTCAAACATGTTGATTTTCAAAGATTTAATTGGAATGAGGAACCATTTATCATGGACACACATGAAAAAAAATTCATTGATCCATCGAATGATCAGTGTTCCATCATTTTGTATGAAAAAGTAATCCATTTTCCATATAAGGTTGAGGATGATGATGATGTTATTGATTTATATGAGGATTCTTAGTCTATTACAAGATTTTTATATAAAAATGACTATATCAGAGACATAGTTCATGCAGTATGACATGATCCAACTGAATGGATATAGGAAAACACTAAATTACCCTCCTAATTAATCTGGTAAATATTTCAATTATTTTTATTTGAAACTGACATGCATAAAAACTTTATTATTTAATAACTATTTCATAATTAAATTTTGTAAATTTTTATATTATTTTATACGTAATGGTAATATTTAATAGTTTAATTTTTATATTTTTTTTGGTTATGAATCATACCAACTTTTTTTTCCTTACCCTATACACGTGTGTCCTTTTTTTACTTACATATTTCATTTTTCTGATTTTTCAATTATTCAATTGTCTAATAAGGTGCAATTACACAATAATATAAATTAAAATTCTTTTTTAAATGGAAGATACATATTTAGATATTGAGAAACATGCACTCATGTATTTTTTTAATATTATTAAATATCCATTAATTGAATTATTTATTGAAAAAAAATTAATTTACAAAAAATAATTGTAGTAGTACTAATGAGATATTAAGGGTGAAGTCTTATACATTAACTATTACGAAATAGAGTTATTGAGTTGGTAAACCTGTCACAACACATTTACTGAAATTGTCAAATTCTTGTGGAGATGAGCGATTACATATTAATTTTTATGATAATAATAACAGAACTAGACGAAATTAAACACAATATATTATCAATATCTCCATACAGAGCTCTTGTTGGATTAGCATATTATATCGTTACTGGAAGGTTGTTGATAAGATGGAGAAAGACCATCTTTGGGAGGCCGTAATGGTATAATATCTAAATTAATCTATTGTATCATACTTTTCTTAAATGATATATTTTAAATGACTAATTTTTATTTCATTTAGTTATATATGGAATTCAATTTTTATGAAACAAGATAAATTATGAAAAGATAACTTACTTTGGCAGTGATTAGACAGAGAGATTTTAAAATGAAGTTGACAAAAAATTATGTTTTTGGAAATAGAAAAAATGAAAACTCATGCCTCATGTATGAGTTTATAGATGTAGATAGATGAAAGAAATTTTCATCCAACTAACATGATGAAGCATTTATTGTGTGATAATTATATTATATATTTACGTTAAATATATATGTACCTATTTATTTATTAGTATAATTTTCATATTACATGCCTCTAGAAAATCCCATCAATACATCCAGTTGCAGAATGTATACACTCATAATTTATCACATGGAGGGTATCATTTATTAAAGAAAAATGATTGAGGAAAAGTTTAAAACACTAATAGTTGACTCCAGTAGTCCTCCTGATGAGGTCTAGTTTGACCCTCCACCCCCACTCACCATGAATGAAAAAATAAAAGTTTTAGAATAAGAAAAAAATGAAAATTATCTTATGGGGAGTTCTAAGAATGTTTCAGAAAAAAATTTAAATAAACATTTTTTTTCGTGATTTTTTCTATATTATAAATTAAAAAAACAATTATAGGATATGAATTTTTCATTTTATGATAAACATTAGGATAAAAAGACACATAGAACTTTTATCCCTAAGGGTATGAAAGAAATCCTAGCCCCTAATTTAGGAAAACTAGAACACCCCATTCAATTAAGAGTATGTCATGTGGGTGTTAGTATTTGGAAATTTGTTAGTCATCGGAGTAAGAAACTAAGGGACCAAAAATATAATAATTAAAGGACGATCTGAGAGATATGAAAAATTCCATGGAAGATCAAATTCAATTAGTTATTCATGCTATGTTAGAGCAATTGACAAGATATTCATAGGCTGTGCAGCCTTCCCAGCCTGTCCAGATGATTGTATAACCTATAAAGCCATCCCATTCAGACAACCCTGCCCAACATACCTACTATGATCCTCTATCTCCTCACTCGGACCCAACCTTATAATGTGAGTGGAATGCTGGAGATCCTCATATACATATTGTATCATAGGACTCATGTATTTTTTGGGGGATTGTGTACATCACCAACCTATACATATGGTTCAGGTTAGAGTGTCGATACTTGATATTATTTCTCATACTATTCTTCTACCATTTCCTACTGAAGAGGTTACGAGAGTTGGGGATTTTCTGGGACATTGTTTACTTTTCTCATATAGCCTTCTTCCTTATCTTTCATATGTGGTTTCTGATTTTTACATTTTATTTACATCTAATTTAAAATTAATTATAATTTATTATGATATTTAACATATATAATAGTATTTAAAAGTGAAATAAATGATAAAAAATAATCCAATTTTTTAGGAAAAAATAACTGTAGAAACATCTGATATTTTTATGGGATAAAAAGATTATCTCAAGCTTCTTCTTCCTTGGGTAACATCTATGAGTTTCAGATGATGTCTGATATATATTGAAGAAAATATCCAATGAGAAAATTCAGAAATGATATCATGTATCTAATTGATTTTTAATATCTCAGCATGAATGTGTTACAATTAGTTTCCATTTATGTAAATTCACATTTCAATTTTTATTTATTTAATTAATTATGGTTTAAATTGACTAACTATTTTACTTTTTAACTAGGTATCTACACATACTTATTATAAAAAATGAAACCACAAATATTTATGGTTTTATGGATATAGAATTTAGTTACATGGATGTAAAATAAGTGAATAATCCTAATATAATTTCATATATATGTAAGAGATTATCACAAATGGATATTGGATGTTGGTTTTTTCCATATCTTGATGGGTAAGTATTAAAATGTAATTATTAACTAATGCTCTTTATAATTTCATTAATAGTGAAATTTATGTATTGTTTTGGGTATTAGATGTTAGGCATATTATTCTCATGTGAATGCACCTTATATTGGGTTTTCTCTTTACTAGTTGACGTTTGTAAAAATTCACCACCTAGTTTGATAATTAAGTTTTCCTTTTTTTATAAGTTCATTATATTTAATTATTTTTTTGTAAACAAGTATTATTAGTTTCTATATATGAAAAGGAAGGCCATGTAAAAAATTTAACCAAGATCAGTTGTCGATAAACACAGCAATTGAAATCTAATATGTGAATGTAACAACTCATATTTTTTATATTAGAGAGTATTCTGATTTCATATATATATATTGGTTTTTATTATGAACTTAATGTTTTATATACATAGTTTAATCATCAATAAGGACATGTTTAATGTATTTATTATGTTCTATGATTTATGAATGATATAACCACAACTGGGGTAACAACTAAATTTGATAAGGTTAGTTATATTAAATATTTTATATTTTATGTCATATTATTCTATTTTTTAATGACATATCATTCAATTTTATTATAGACATTCAATGATGGAAAGTATTATATGAAAAATGAACCTACCCATCATCGATCATTGATTTTGAACTATTTTTCAAGTATGATTATGATTTAAGGTATGTAAATTCTAATGTTTAGGGTTAATATTACATTTTCGTAATAACATGTGTTAAAAAAATTAATTCTTTTTTATAATAGGTGTTTGAACATAATGATATCAAATGAATATTTCAATAATAATAAAAAATGATCATGTTTTATATTTTAGGTATGTGTATTTTAATTTTACGATATAATACTAATGCGTAAATAATTTGTTGATTAACTCGATTAAAGTATGTATGTATTTATTGAATTTCAGTCAATGATACATGCAATTTGATTTATGTAAAATCATTTTCTATTTTAGGGATTCTGATTATTTTGGGGGAATCATATTCAAAATTTACTAATTTTTTTAAAACTTTTAGTGTTGGTTTTTATATAAACTGCTGCTAAAAATGGCACCCAGTCTGGTTTTTGGTGTGGGTTTTTAAACACACGACTCTGAAAATCTTATTTTTTAAATCACCTTTATAGATGTTGGTTAAAAACTATTGTCAAAGTTTCAAAAAACTAACCTTAAATCCTATTTTCCAATACTGTGTTATTTTGAGATGATGATGAGATAAAGTTGAGAATACTATAGTATACAATAATATTTATTTGGATGAGTAAAAATTAGAATAAAATAAAGCGAGGTGAATTTTTTTAAGATTAATGGAATTTAGTAGTTAAGGAAAATTAGAACCACTCAAACACGATGCTCGTAAATGATATTGATATAGAGATCAATGTATAAGAATAAAAAGGTGGTTCTTCACGTGCATGTGACCTATTATATTTCACTCATTTCTTACAGTATTTATATTCTTGGTAATCTTATAAGACCTCAAAAATAAATAAGTTTAATATATATAGTTTTGTATCATGTGATGTGACACATAAAATTGAAGACACATGTTGTATGTTTGTGATGTGGTTATAGTGTGGAGTATTTGAGATTATAATGAGATCTCTCAAAGAGGAAGATGTACCAAAATCCATTTTAATTGATA
Organism: Viscum album; assembly: GCA_963277665.1. Lineage (NCBI taxonomy): Eukaryota > Viridiplantae > Streptophyta > Magnoliopsida > Santalales > Viscaceae > Viscum > Viscum album. The sequence goes on along the minus strand of OY728132.1, from coordinate 585,032,678 downwards.
AAAATGGAGAAAATCAATATGAATTAGTTTTCAAGAAGAATATTTTTTGAGTATCATAGAATTGATGTAGTAGAATCTAGTCACATCCTGAGAAGACTCCCTGTGTTAAGGATGTTTAGTGAGTATGTCTAGACCCAAGTGTAGAGGGTTTATTTCTAGGATATACTTTTAGGTTTGTTATTTATTTAAATTTATCCATCTAATTTTTGTATACTATGCTGTTGAGAATATTATGTGAGGAAACTAGGTGAGAGGATTATGATGATCTGTAAAGCAATCTGTGGGAAATGATAAAGTTGTTGGAATTATTCTTAAAAATCTACAATAATTAAAATAAGCCAGAGTTGAGTATAAGAAAATAAATTTTTGTGGATTTAGAGACATAATATATTGAACTGGAGATCAAATTAAAAGAGGAGATGAAAGAAAAACAATTTTATATACATGGTAGGAAGTTGAAGAACTTTTGTGACTCATGATGTACAAGGAAAACATAGTATAAAGCTTGGAGTTCAGTGTGAATATGAGTTTGTGAAGTCCATTTAGAAGATATCATTTTTATAGACACAGCTAGAATCTATGTTGGTACAGAAGCGCAATTATAATCACATGATCTTTCTGTGATTACCTAGAATCCATGAATGGAGTGAATAACCAATTAGGGAAAGGAGTATGGATTTGAGTTGAACCCTGTAAGAATAATTTGTTCACATTTTATTACCTTAATTTCATTTCATGTGTCATGTGAAACATCCTATTACCCACTTCTAGGTATGTCTTAACCCTTTTTATTTTATTTATATGGGGTTAATATTTAGGGTTTTGTATAAAATTTTTAATATTTTGGGGTTTTAAGAATATATGAATGGTTTGTTTATGGTGAGGTAATACTAAGCGGGTTATCCTAGAAAATGGTGTAGCCAAGGCTGTGCCACTTGAATGGATGTATTGTATATTGAAACTGTGTGACCTCTCCCTTAAAATATTCATCTTTGAATAGTGGGGTGTTTCATATTCAGTTCATGGTTAAAGTAACAAGGTGGAAAAACCGTATACCTAAAATAGAAGATCACAGTGGGACACAGTTACCCCATACCATGTGTCTCATGAAGAAAACAATTCACACATGTTTATAATCTCATGAAAATTAATTTGATAAACATGAGACCCCTTGCTTAACCCCTAATAAACCCCCATAAACCCTAAATTTATTTCCATGGTCTTGAAGGCTCTCAAGAAGAGGTGTATGCTCCTCAACCCCTTTCTCTTAGTAGATAAAATAATATCTGATTTCATTTGATCTCCTTCGAGAATGTAGATCTTATCCCAAGTGATTTATTTTGATATCCTAGTCTATCCTCATTATGGATTTATATATTACTATAATATTCTAGGTTCTTATCCCCGTTTTTATGGTTCTTTATTATAGGTAGAGTTTCTTGATCTCTTACTCCGCAGTTCATCATTGGTAGTTCCTGCTACGAGTGTTGTGTTGATTTAATTACATGATTAATGGAAGGTGGTCCATAAATGATTACCCTTAAATTAAAACCTTGAATTACTTGATTCAATTAAAAAGAGTTTCTAAATGGATAAAAAACCCTAGATTTATGATTATTGGAATTTTATTTTGAGATTGTCTTGGAATTTTTAAAAACCCCCAATTTCAATGTAATGGAATATTTTGGGAGAATTTGAGTAAATTGATGGTTTTATTTGAAAATTTATTTGATAAAATCGATTTGATGTCAATAATTGATGAAATGGATTTAAATATATGGATTACTTGAAATTTAATTAATTTTATGAATCCCATGATTTGATTTTGATATTAAAAGGAATATTAAAAACTGAAATAAAAAAAATTCTATTTCTATTTTTTTGAAATGATTTATTTTCTAGGATTGACTGGTAGTTTGACTACCTATAATGGTCTCCCCAAATAGTGTGTATATTTAATTCCTTATATGGTATCCCTTAATGGGGTGTAGATTTAACACCAGATATGGTCTCCCTTAATGGGGTGTAGATTGACTACCTAATATGGGCTCCCTTAATAGGGTGTAGTTTGATTAACTAATATTGGATCCCCTAATGGGGTTTAGTTTGATTTCTAAAAATGGAATACCCTAATGGGGTTTTGTTATGAGTATGGACATATATATATTTTGATCCATGATATTTAATTACAGAACAAACTTATTCTTTCAAAATATTTTATATAAGTTGTATTGTATAAAATATTCATTTAATCCTATTTTGAAATATTTTCCATCATTTTCATTGAAATTATGTTTATCTTAAATATGAAAATGATCTACATTCCTTGATTTGTTAAAATTAATATCATAATTGCTTTATTGTTATGGTATTGTTTATGGAACAATTTGTGAGACCCTACTTGGCTATTTATGGCAAACCATACATTTTCCTTTGGGTGTTTTAGGATTATATTTTTTTACATCTGAGAAAAAGGAATACACCACTTTTAGGTGGTGGATGTTCTTGATCATTGGGACTCGAAACGATGGAGGTCATTGATGAAGATGCTATCTAATTATTTCATTGGTTTTTTTAGATTTTATCTTGGCATATGTTGGGTACTTTGATGTTGTTGTGTTTTGGGTATTTTTTTCATATTGGTTTTTGATATGTCCTCCTTGGGGAATGTTGATCATACTAACTTTTATCTGTTATAAAAAGTTATTTTTTTATATTAATCATTCCCTTAGGTTTCTTATATGATTCTAGGAGCTAGTCGCCCACCCACGGGGATCAAGAAATCCCTTTAGTCTATTCTTGAACCAACTCATGTATTAGGGTACTAGGGTATCTGGGATGGTTCATAAAGAATTGTTATGAGATATTGGTTTTGATTCTTTCCTTCATGTTGGTATGTAGTTAGAATGTCTTGGTATATAAGAGGTATTATTTTTGGACTTATGTTGTAGTTGAGAGTGAGTTCCTAGATTTTTGTCGTTATGACATGCCCTATATAACCATGGGTGTTTGAGAAAAGAATCCATGAGGAATGTCTTGGTCTAATTATTATAATTTCATTTCATTTTATTTGAGTTTGTTCAAATAAAAAAATTGAAAAAATTTTATGGAATTGATGCTCTTGTATACTTGATCGATGTACCCTTGATCTATATAATATCTCTGATGCTTTCAGTATTGATTTTTGATGTTATGTAGCACCATACCTTTGAGAATTTGTTTTAATATGATATAGGATGAAACTACTAGTGAACCATTATTAGAAATTCATCGATTTTACACGGATCTTATTGACATAGTGGTGTGTGTTGTACATTCTCTTAGACATGCACATACATCTATTCCCATTCATGGTCCAGTTGTGGAACCTCAAAGGGATACATCTCAAAATTATAATCATGAATTTATTCACCAGAAGAAACCTTTGTTTCATGGATACAACAATCCTCCAGAGTTCAAGGATTGGTTAAGAAAGAACAAGATAATTTTTTAGTTATTAGAAACACCTGATTTGATTAATTTAAGGTGTGTTAATTTCAAGCTAGAGATGCCTAATAGGATGTGGGTGGAGTCGATGGTGACGAAGAATAATTGTGAGGGATTGGAATGGAAATACATCATAGTCCTTTTCATTTATTAGTTTTATCCATATTCAATGGTCTAGGATAATTTTATGGAGTTTATCAACCATGAGTAGGGTGGAGAGACCCTGATTTAGTATGCGAACCATTTTACAGAGATCATATACTTTTCTCTTAAGGTAGTGAAAAATGAAATACTGAAGTATTAATGATTTGGAATTATTTTAATTATGACATATGATATCAATTACGCATGTTGAAGAATAATTCTTAATCTAACATAATGGATAGAGTATTGATGGATGAGATTGACTTATCTAGTATGTCATGGTTGATGGGAGTTCCCTTTTGTCCAATTGGTAGTTTGATGAGTTGGTTAAAGGTAAATACAAAGAGAGATGTATAACATGGTGGTTCTAAATATTTTTTGTCTTCCAAACCACTTGTATTTATTGGGAGAGGCCATATGACTTACTTCTAGTAGGAAAATTTTAGAATTTGATGTAGGATTTCACTAAATAACCCATGAACTATAGTTTGTGCGGTCTCTTAGGCCACCTATAAATTTTTTGTCATTTATTTATTACATTTTATAGTCCAAATGACTCATTATAACCTACTAATACATTGGTGAATTCATGTGCTTTATGATATAAGGGGTTTTAGCCAAAATTATCCGAAATAATGCTTCTTCATATATTGGAAGAACCTCTAGAGGATGTAGATGTAGGTCTAGTGCCCGTGAGAGGATCCATAACTATAACATCATCTTTAGTGACTATTTTATCTGATCCCAATTCATCTCAATAATTTTTATCAAATCCTGTTGCGGAATTTCTAAATCTTCCTTTGGTGATTTTATATTATGTGTCATATATTACTACGTCCATCAAAATGAAGAGAGAGTGGGGTCTTCAATGTACTTCTAGTGTTTTATCTATACCAGTGTATAAAATTACAAGGTATTTTTTGGTTCTAAACATTAAACCTCTTTATCTCATCCTCAACATGGATTGGATGATTTCTGATAAGTCCCTAATTGACTATTATATTTGACCAGTCTCTATTACTACACATGATGAGGTGTGTTGTGTATTTTTGTGAGAATGAGACCTGAGGTAGAATAGATATGGGAAATATTTTCAATATTTTGGAAAGGTAATATTAGTTTTTTGTTTTTTTTTCTAGAAAGAATCTTTGAGTGATTGTCTCCCTGTATTCATCATCATGTTTCACAACATATTTCCTTCTGATTTCTTTGGTCTTCCACTGCTAAGAGTGGTAGAGTTCTATATTGATTTAGAAACTATTACTCACCTAGTATGTATTCCTTCTTAATATATGGAACATGTATAGATTATATAGTTAATGAATCATTTGGATGATCTGTTAGAGAAAGTATTTATACAAATGATTATGTCGCTATAGGCAGAACCTATTCTCTTCGTGTAAAAAGATATCAAAACACTTTTCCCTATATTCTGATTACTAAAAACTCAATTGAGTTGTGGTAAATAATAAGTATCCATTACCATAAATTGTTGTTATGTTTGAAAAGTTTAAATAGGGAATAATTGATCTCATACATTGGCCTTTAGTCTGGTTATCACCTGTTGAGAAATAATTAATTTAACATTCCAAAGACTACCTTCAGGAGTATGCATAGTCACTTTGAGTATCATATTATTCCCTTTAACCATACCAATTATCCTATAGTGTTTAATACCTTTATGAGAATAATATTCCATGAGTACCTTGATTCATTCATGTTGGTGTTTTTGGATGATATCTTGGTTTACTCAAAATTAAAGGAATATCATAATTGTCATATAAGAGAAGTTCTAGGAACCCTGAGAGATCATATAATTTATGAAAATCATTCAAAGTGAATTTTTTTTTGTTTGAGAAGTGTAGTTATTGGGGCATGTGATCTTGAAGCATGGAATTCCAGTCGATCTTGAAAACGTGATGGTTGTTATGAAATTGGATAAGTCGCATAATGTTTTTGGGATGTAAAGATTTTGAGATTTTGGGGTTAATACTACAGTTTTGTTAAATATTACTCAAAGATGGATTATCCAATTTCCACTATCACTTAGAAGAGATTTAAGTTCTTATAGAATGTAAAATATTTTTTTTGAATTATTGAAATTTATTTGGACTTTTTCATCAATGTTTACTCTTCTAGAAGAAGTTTAGGGATGTGTGGTGATTTGTGATGCATTAGGATTCTATTGGGGTCGTGTTCTTATGTAGGGTGATCATGTAGATGACTATGGATCTTAATAGATTAGGTTATATGGGAAGTTATAACCAAATCATGATATCAAATGTGTAGCTTTGATGAATGTTGTTATGAGTTTATGGAATTAAATTTTAGGATAAAGGATTAGCATTTATTCATACTAAAAAATATTGTGTAATTTCATCTCTAAAAAATATTTTAACCTATGATAGATGAATTTGGTGCGCCGCCTATTGTGTTTTTATTTTAACATTACATACGCCCCAATAAAGGTTAACTATATTACTATTTCTTTTAGAATAAATCATCTAATCGAGGCCATGAATGAAAAATTTAAACATTGAAACTTGATGTCGCTTTTTTGTAAGTTACATTTGGGAGTCTGCGACAAAGGGGAAGTGGTTTTTGTAAAACGTGTTCAGTTAACCTCCACTCTTCTCAATTTGATTCTTTTGGAGCCATAGGTTTATGATGAATTCTATAGCATCAGAGAATCTCTTTATGGATGGTAGAACACTGATGAATTGGTGTTATCTCTAGAGGGTACACAATGTTTTCAAAAGTTGTTTCTTGTTCCCTTTCCTATGAAAAGGATGTGATATGGTATTTACATAATTCCAAGTGGGTAGTTCACCCAGTTACCACAAATATGTTCGATGATATTTGGTAAAGATTCTAGTTTCTAGGTATAAGGTTAGAGATCACTTACTTTGTTTCTCATTATTACAGCTACCAACATGTCAATTTCGAGCACCATAGACCTATAGGTTTTGTTCATCCACTTTGAGTGATGACTTGAAAGTAGGATGAGATATCCATGGAATTTGTGGTTGGATTTCCAAATACACCATATTTAAATAATTAAATATGGATTATTATCGATACACTAACCAAATCATCTAACATTATACCCATTCGGGATACATACAATGTTTACAACTTGAGAAATTTCTCTGTGTAAGAGACTGTCCAATTGCATGGAGTTAATTCTACTATAGTATCTTATAAGGATTCCCTCTTTACATACTGTATTTATAGGGGCCTCTAATAGGCTCTAAGAGTTCATGTCTGATTGAGAATGGAATATAATCTGAAGAAAGATGGTCATACAGAATTAGGTATACGAATCCTTGAGGACATGTTACTTTATTTCAATCTTGATTTTGGTGGATCTTCGGATATCCATTTGGGATTCATTAAATTTTCATATAATAATTTTTACCAACATGAAATTATAATGTCAATTTTTTAGTCCTAATATGTTAGGCCATGTAAATATATTTTATGTTGGTTATATATTGGTGCATCATCCTTCGTTGGATCGAATTTAGTCCATGAGATGATGACGAAACATCCATTAGATTCTTTAGAGAATGGATTGGATATAGATTCATTATAAATCCTTTGTTGATAATCATAAATAACTATTGGAGTTTTATATTGGTGAACATGAGTTCTTGATAGTTTCACCTCACTTTGGTCACTTACATCTGAGGAACATGGAAACATTGCACTGGGGTTTTTGGGTCCTTTTGAGATTGTTGAGCATGTGTGAAAAGTGGATACCCATTTAGAACCTCCACCATATTTGAATTTTTTCCACAGTGAACTTCATGCATTACATATTTTTAAGTATCTTTCTGATCCCTCTTATGTTTTGAGATGATATGAATTTTATGTTAAGCATGATTTATCCATGACTAATCATCTGGTTAGGATTGTTGATTCTAAGACAACAACACTTCAGGGGAGGACGATAACTCAGGTCTATGTGCTATGAAATAAATCTTTTTATTTGAATGATACAAGGGAGTATGAGGTACTGATTATAGAGTAGTGTAATGATATATTTTATATGGAAACTTCTGTAGAGGCTTTCTAGGGATACAATGTTTTTATAGTGGGGAGGATGTAGCATCTTGTTGCTTTTTTACAAGTACTTCTTGAACATTATTTTCATTTACATTATTTGGGATTTATTTATGGTTATTTTAGCCGAAATTAAGAATAATATGGTTCTTTAATGGAATGTTCATGGTTGGTGCATAATTTTGGAAAGCAGTTTGTCTTGGTTCGGGAAACCGTGTGGACAAGGATGTTCCACTGGAAGGGGCACATTATTTTTCCAAACAATAGAACCAATCCTTCAAACTGCATAGCTTTGAAAAATGGGGGTTTTCATGGATTGAGCATAATTAATGTAACCTTTCATCCAAAATATTCATCCAAAGAATAATCCCATGAAAAAATAATGGTTGGGGTGAACAGTTACTATTAACAGTGTAACCCATGTATCAAACCACAAATACATGTTTTTAATCACCCAAAAATTAATTTTAAAATATTGACAGCCATGTTTTTATCTTTAATTGAAACCTCATGACCCTAAATCGATTTAATTGGTCTTAAAGGCTCTCAAGAAGTGGTTATAGATTCTGAAACCCCTTCTCTTAGAAGATCGAAGCACAATTTATCTCATTTTATCTCATTAGGGTAAGTTGATCATCTCTGATGTAGTTTTTTCCAATTTCCTATTCTATCTCCTTAGACATTGTAGATCATCATGATATTGATGGATCTAATATTATTTTTTAGAGATTGTGGTGATAGGGTTTTTTATTTTATCCCATATTCCTTTTTTATTCATTGGAGGATCCCACTGTGGGTGTTTTGTATATTCAATTATGTTATTAAAGGCAGGTTCTTCCATAAAGAATTAATTTTAAATTTAAACTATGAATTTATTGATTAAATTGAATTAAAATTTTAAATGTTTATAAAAACCATGATTTGATATCGTTTGTTTTTGATTTTGTGATTGGCATAGAATTTCTAAAAAAACCCCAATTTCAATGAAATTGGAATTGTTGGGAAAATTTTATAAAATTGATGGTTTGATTTGAAAATTGGCCTAATGAAATTTATTTTATATTTATCCTTGAAGAATTTGGATTAAATTGAAATATTATTTGTAAGGACATGAATTTTATAAAACCCATGTGTTGGTTCTGAAATGAAAAAGGCATGTTGAAAATGGAAAATAAAAATTGTATTTTTAATTAATTTGAAATGTTTAATTTTTCATGAATGATTGGTAGTTTGACTACCCTTAAGATGATCCATTAATGGTTTTTATATTTAATGAATTATATGAGATACTCTTATAGGGTGTAGATTGACTACCCAATATGGGAACTCTTAATGGGGTGTATATTGATTTACTGGTATGGGATCCCCTAATGAGGTGTAGTTTGATTACCAGATATGGAATCCCTTAATGAGTTATAGTTTTATTATTGGAAATTAGATCCCATAATTGGTTGTTGATATATGTATAAAATTATATATATTTATAGACATGATCATTTGTTATTGAACTGTTTTATTCTTTCCAATGATTTTACATAAACTATTTTATATAAAAATTTCATTTAAGCCTATTTTGTGATATTTTCAATCATTTATTTTATAGTATGATTTGTTGAAAATATTAAAATTATCATCCTTGAATAAATTTTATTAAAATTTTTAGAATAATTGGATTACTCTTATTGTCTCTTTTACAGAATAGTTGGTGAGACCCTACTGGTTTTTTATCTCATGCATTACCTTTCCCCTCAGGAATGTATAGATTACCTTTATCTATTTCCAAGAAAAGGGAAAAAACCCACTTGAAGGTGGTGTTCATTCCTAATCGTTTGGAACTGAAGTTATATAGGTGACTGGTGGATATTTTATCCACTTGTTTCATGGTTTATTTAAGCTTTTATCTTGGGAGATGTTCATTACATTGATGATGTACTGTTTTTGGGTTTGATTTGCCTTTTTGTTGTTGTTGTGTCATCTTTGAGAAGTATTGATCATACTAACTTATATCTATTATATTTGAAAATTTTATTGGAAAAATTGGTCCCTTCTATTTATTATATGATTCTAGGATCTATTTTCTTACTTGTATAGTTCGGGAACTCCATTTGGGCCATGTCCGAGCTAGATTGGGTATCGATGTACCATAGTTTCTGGGCTAGTTTGTGACAGTATGATTTCCTAGAAAAACCAAAATTGATATAACTATTCTAAAAAACATAGGTTCAAAACAAAAGGGGTTTTAAGATTAAAATAATATTTAGATATTAGTAAAAATTATAGAATAGTTTATTCACCCCCTCTCAGGTTTCAACGTTGATCCTCGGGTACAACACAATAATATGTAGGGTCATAGTGAATATCATAAATACTATATTCATATATCATAAGGAGACATTAAGATAATAAAATCATGGATTTATTTAAATCCTATATAAAACACTATCAATCCATTTATATTAGAATCATTATAATATAAATAAGAATAGTAAATTATTTCACCATCATGAACAGACCAAAATAAACAACAAGAAGTTCGAATAACAATCCAATTGTAAAATAGAGTATCATGTTATAACAATTGTGGGATTTGACAATACATTTTTTTATCAAAAAATAAATGAAGTCTATTACAAGATATGATAAATAATGCTTCATTAAATTGAAATGAATTATGCCATATAATACACCAATTCAACATAATGTCAATATGTAATTCATTGGGAAATTGAATTCAGTAGATTCAGTCACGTATTATAGTATCTAAACAACCAATTCAAAAAAAATTTCAAATTTATTTATATTTACAATTTTCTATAATATTTTAAAATAAAAAAATATCTCCTCAAAATGAATTCTTTATCTCATGATATAATTTAAAAATAGTAAATATTAAAATATAAAATATGTATAATTATGATAGAAATCACACAATGAATTAGTACCAGACTTCACACATCGAAATAACTAATTTGAATTTTTTTAGTTAAAGAAAATTCATATAGTCCTCTTATATATAAAACAAACTAATAATCATGTATCCCATGACCTTTAGGTAAATTTATGAAAAAAATATGGAGAGATAAAAAAAACTAGAATCATATTAATTGAACATATGTTTGAAAATACATAAGAGTAAATTTTAAAATCCGTTTAATATGTAAAAATAAAAATAAATACATAAAATTAAATATTACAAACATAAGAGTAAATCATAAAATTTATAGTTACAACACTTCTCTAAACATTCATACTCTCAAAAAGTAATATTAAAACCCTAAAATGAAATAAAATAAAATATCCACACATAAAAGTAATAACTTATTACATAAGAGTCCTGAATTTTATAATAAAAATAAATATAATAATGAATTATAATAAATAAACAACGAGACATATTAAAGATACCAAACATAATAAAACATGAATAAATAAACTAAAAGAGGGATAAGTAATTATTAAAACTATTTTTGAAGAAATATGAAATTATCAAAGCATAAAAAAGGAGGTAAGGATAAAATCAACATTATTCCATTTATAAAAATTTAGAAACCTGATCTTTTGTCTCAATTTTGTATGATTAAAAAGAAAAAGAAATATTAATATATTAATTAACAAATTCCAATAATAGTAAATAACAAAACAAATAGAAACATGGACATGCAATATGATTAATACACATCTCTCACTATTTTAACAAATAAAAAATTTAAAAAATTTATATTGTGACTAAACAATCATTTTTAAGAAAAATAAATAATAATCATAGAATACACAATGTGTCTAAGAATACATAACACATATTAAAATAATAGATCCCTCTAAACAAAATAAAAAAGATATAACAACTATTAAATAATTAAACAAATATTAAAAACAATTACATCTCCCCCTTAATACATTTTTCCTTTTCCTAAAATGATGTTTTAGGGAATAATAAACATGTGAAGTACTCCTTTATAAAAAAATGATACAAAGTGTTGTGAAACCAATTAATAATATTCAATGAATTATAAATGATAATAAATGAATTAAAAAGTAACCAATAGTTAAGAAAATATCAATAAAATAAAAGAAAAATGTAAAATAATTCTCAATAGACAAAATATAATCTTAAAAAATAAATATCGTACCAACGTATCAAATATTAAAACTACAAATTTTATTCATATCTTCCATAAAAAATTTTATTACCTGGGCATGTAAACTAGCTTAGGCCTAATTGAATTTGAATAATTACCTTTGGGAACACCCTATGTATGTAACGCCCAGACCCCAGTCACCCAGAGTCGGTGCATTATTACATAACATTGGCATGATCACAAACGATGAAGTCCTGAAAGGCTGATTAGTTTAGTAGCCTTGGAAACACTAGAAACATTCATAAGTCTTTCATTATATCATAAAGTAAAAAACTACAACAACATAGTCTCCATAGTCCACACTCATATCCCCTCAGACTATCCCCATAGGTCAGTCATAAAATACTTCTTCACATCTTAAGAAAAAAAAAATAAAACATAGAAAGGGGGGAGCTCAGATGCTCAGTAAGGATAACAATATAGCGAAAACTTTCATAAATAAGAATAAACATTTAAGGCAATGTATAACTAAAACAAAATCCTTTTAAAGTTGAACATTATCATAATATGCAAAAAATAAAATGAAATAATTCCATTTACTTATTCAAATGGATATTCTACTAGTTGAGTAATTGCATGCAAGATCAATAACCACTTATCATAATGATGGAATGCATAATGCGAGACTATCATAACTGCACATTCAAGGCCTTGTTCCAGGAGTAAAAATATGATTTTGTCATGGACTTATTTCAAGACACTAGTTTGTCTCATGAGACCTACCGATGCATCGAGGAGCTATAACGGGCACGACTCGTCACTTACTAAGTCTAATACATTCCTCGTATGAACAGGTTTAAACATAACATAAACATTTGTATTAAAACTCACATATGAAATGTCAACACATTATATATAAACCATTAATGGTATAAAAATAAAACATCCATAGTCAATTATATCACAAAAAGTTCAATACAATATGGAAGTTTTGTATCATAATAAATCAACTTCAAATAAGCTTAAAATCCATCAACGAATGTTGACATAGTTGAAATAAAAACTATTTGATAGAACTATCTCTTTTTGAAATCATTTGAAAGTCACATAATTATAAAACAAAACATATAATTTGAAAATATTCTTACAATCTTGTAATGGAAGCTTCAACGATTCTATAAGGGAAGAAAACAGCCGCACCCACCGTATAAGTTAAAAATACATTCTTACCTTAATTTTGTCAAAATGGTTAAAAAGGACCTTGTTTGAAAAACAATGGCAGGATTCATTTATAAAAATCCTATAAAAAGTAAAAAAATTGTATAAATTACATTAACCGATATTCTATAGAATAGTAAGAATGTTTTGAAATACATTTTTAAGAAGCATGGATGTGGATGATAAAGAGGTCCCATTAGATAATTATGTATAAACAACCTCAGATAATGTAGAGATTGTAAAATAAACCCTTAATTTGAACATTTCCTTGGTTGAGGGTAGGTTAAACTCAAGTATAATGGTTAAATAATTGTTATTAAATTATACAAGAATCATATACATAAATATGATATCATATATGATCTTTTAACATTGCTATGTAAATAATATCTTAGTATTATCGTCATTTCAGGTGTTAACAGATTCATTTTCGTTTATATTCTTTGTTATGTGATTCATATTTTTATATAGATGTAATTTATATTATTCATATCCAGAATGATATCAAGTCTTTAAACATTATTTTTAATCATATAATGAAAATTAATCTTGAACAGATACGATGGAAATGAATCTTATCGCGTTCGTGGAGACGGTAATCTGTACGTACGCACGAGCGACAATATCATTCTTTTTATATTATAATAATATATAATTGGATGTTATATCATATATACAGAATCAGTATCATGTTATAATTATTATTTAAGTCAATTACACATCATTATTATACCCATCCAAATAATAATGCATTGAATAACAATTACACCACGACGTGGAGACGGTAAGCCGTACGCACGCACGTATGGTGACATGTCATTAAAAGGATAGATATAATAATTAATTTGGTTGTACTATATTTATAATAACATCATAGTATATAGAAGATAATGGGGTTATTATTTTAGAATTGGAACAACAATGAAAAAGGAAGTGGAAGAAGAAAATAACTTGAAAGAGGGTGGTGAAATTATTACCTCTTTTTCGGGTTCTTCCTTTTGATGTGATCAAAAGGGATCCTTAAATTGGATTTATGACTAAAGTAAGGCCTATATGATGAATTTATGGAAGTTGAGAGGATATTTGGGCAGGGGTTGGCCGAGAAAAATGGATTTGAAGGTGTGAATTAGAGAGTAGGGGGAGTTCCTTTTTATAAGAGGGGTGAGGGGCACCTTAGGAAAAGCTAGAAATGTTATTTTATAATAAACAAATTTTCGGTTTGTAATGCCAAAAAAATTTATTATTTAATATATAAGGTGCGGATGGGTCGAAAAACACCCAAACAATAGGTTTTAGTCAGGTTTTGTTCACTATATTAAGCTTAACTTTTATATTTAACTATTAGTTAAATAGTTTGACATTTACCTTGTCTCTTTGTATTTTTATATTATATGTTTAATAAAATTACTATATACTTCCATGCAAACCCCTAGAGGTTAATTAATGATACACATATCATTATATAAGTCTTTTGGTAGAACCTTATATTTTTAGCAATAGAATATCAACTAATAATATAATATTTGTTTTAAAAACTCTTTTATGTCAATTTTGACACTATTTGGTATTTTGTTTTTTCTAAATTAATAACAGAATTATTAGTTCAAAAAAAATTCATCTAACCAACCCTAATATGTCATATTAACATAGAAAATAATTTGAATTCATAAAAAGTTTCAGATTACATTTTTTGGATATTTATAATATCAATTATTTTAATATTTCATTAATTAGGTAATTACTACATCATCATTTTGTCATAAATAAATTAAATTATTTAATATCTAAAAAATATAAATAAAATACTTTTATTTAAGAAATCTGTTTATATTTCTAATTAATATTTATAGTCTAATTTATCTTATGTGTAACCCTATATTAAAAATGTTTTAGTTATTAAACATTGATTTTAACTCTTTTAAATCTTCTATGAATTAAATAATTATAAATGTCCTAATCTAATCCAAGTGGACCAAATAGGTTCATATTTTTTCCCTAAGGTTTATTTGGTCGAATTATAATTATCCAATAGAATTAGGACATGTGATAGGGTAATAATAATATCTTTTTTAACCTTAATTACCATATCTACTTTTAACCGTGATAAATAAAAGTATAAAGTCACTATTCACAAAAATTATTTTTATCTTATTGAACCACATTTTACTCTTTGATATTAATCGTGTATCTTTGATTTTCGAAATTCCACTCACAAAAGTGGTAAAATTATGTTTTATGTGAAAATGAAAATTCTCCTTGGAAGTGGGTAAAAGACGGTGAAAAGTTCAGTAGAATTTTTATATATATAAAATTATTATAAAGTAAATCCAATGAATTACATAGAACATATATAGGTATTATGTGTCTATTTTTACCTAAAATAAATTTAAATAAAATAAATAATTATTTACATAAATTCAGTTTTAACCAATAACTCAGTGTTTTTCGCTATTCATCAAAAATTGAAAGTTTTTAGAAAAATACGAAAAATTCACCCAAATATAATTTCGATATTTCGAGTCCAAAAATTACGTCTATTTTACCAAATTTAAAATATATAAGTTTCATTTATTAATTTAAAATTAATTCCTGTTGTCAAATGCAAAAGGCGTATTTTAAGAAACAATAACTATCAAAAGAATGGCAGTTGTTTATGTCCAATCTCAAAATGAAATTACTTACAATGACCAGCATTGGATTAAATGGTAAAAATATAAACTAATTGTAATTCAAAACCATTAACATGTATAATTTAACACTTTAAATTATTTTTATTAAAAAAGTTGTTTTCAGATAAAATATAGTATTTGTCACTATTCACCCAAATATGAAAGTTATCAGAAAAACACCAAAAATTTATTGAAAAAAATTATTATGTTCAGATTCTAAAGAAGAAGTTTATATTGTCAAAATGAATATATAAATGTTTCAAATATTGGATTTAAAAATGGTTTACCATTAAATGGCGTTAAAAGTGCATTTTTTGAAAAGTACTTCTTTTATTTGAAAAAAATGAATCAGTTCTTACATTATGTCTAAGAAATTCATAATATGGATTCTAAAATTATAAGGATTATATATAGTTTAAAATTCAGTTAATACTATTCATAAATTCTTTTGAATGGATAGTTTGGTAAGTCGTGGTGCGCTTGAACTCGGTGTTGCATGTAGTGCAAGTTATTGAATTACTTTGAAGAAATAACGTACTATGAAATCGTGGGGTGTTACATTCTTCCCTCCTTCAATAAATTGCGTCCTCATAATTTGGAATTGTTCTCCGAAAATAAAATGTTGAAAATAGAAAAATACCTTTGTGGAAAACCCATATCGAAAATTGTGTTAATAAAATTTAGTCTTAATAAGAGGAAAAGAGAAATGAAAGGGTCACCAACAAATTATAATCTAGATTAGTAGAAAATTGGTGGCAATTAAAGACAAATAATTGGATAAAAAACTTAAATATTTATAGGGAGTGATTGTGGTCATCAATCACAAACAAGTGTAAAATTGAGGGACTTAAATCCATCAATCTATGATGGTTTAACATGCCATCGGTTCAACAAAACATAAGGTATTAGGATAAAAAAATTTTGGCTTTAAGAACCCTTACATAAAGTTTAATAATTAATTTATCCATATAATAAGAGGGAAAATATATATGTATATAAATACTTGACAAGTAGAGTTTTATCCTTCAAATAATTCATATCACAAACTCATCTTTCACTCTAAAAGATTTCATAAAATATATTCTATTTATCCTAATCGTATAGGGTTCCAGAAATAATGAATTTATAATTCACATATCAGACCCTTAAAAAAAGTAACTACATTATACAATCTCAGGACTTCACGTAGTCCAGTGGTAGGCGATAAATCAAAATCTCCATATGGTTGTGGGTTTGATTCCCACTGCTTTGTTCGATGCGACGGGTGGTCACACAGTCTGTGTGTTTTCCTCTTTATAAAAAACCAAAAACAACCTTTCAAATTTAATCCATTCTAACCTTTAGAATTATTGAAAATACTTCTATCCAAACTCACAGTCCAAAATTTATAAAAAAGTTAAACACAATGATGATCCTTTTTTCCACATAATAACATGAAAACACCTTCATCGTGTATTATTTTAAAACATGGTAAAACCTTGAATTACCATAAAACCTTATTGATTACATTCATTCACCCTTATTCCTTATATTATTCTTGATATACTTATTCCGTCCAAAAATGTTGTAAACTCCAACAATGATGGAATATACAAATCATTAATCAGTTTACGGTTGTCAATAATATCCAATATAATTTATCCAAATAAAACGTGTATTATTCCAAAATCACTTCCTCAATATCAGAACCATATTTTGGTTTATCTTTCTCTCAACCATATATTTTCAAAACAATTAACCTGCTATTGAGTCACCTTTCTTGGTTTCACACAATCTGAAGTCCTTAATAAAATAGTACTGTAGTACATTCCTTATATACTCTATAATTATTATAACCAGTACATCGTTGATATAACACTCAAATGACCTAATTCTTTAATAACAACAGAAGAACTCTAATCATTCCTCCTCATCTATGGTATTATCTTAACTTGATTATAATCCAATAACATCATTTGGGGCATAATCTTTTGATTTGGGCATTGTTTTGCGTAGTGTCCCAACTCCTTGAAGATGAAGCATTATACATTTGAAACTTTTTTCATACCCTTGCAGTCACATACTTGGTGTCCTTTTTTCCCACACTTATAACAAACTCTCATTCCTTTTAGGCAAGTTCTAGGGTGTTCCTTCCTACAGTCATCACATATGGGAAAATTCTTCTTTTCCCAATTCCCTTTATCCATATTTCTCTCTTCCATCCCTTTCTTCTATTGCTTCCCTTCAAATCCATAGAACTCAGAGAATTCTTTACTTATCTTATTAACACATGATACTATTTCTTCATATATTGAGAAAAAATGAGAGACTATTTCCCTTATAAATTTTGTCTTAATACCATTGAATATATGGTCCTTCTAACTCTTTGGATCATACATATTTTCGGAGTTCACATTCCTTCTACTGGGCTCCATTTCTATACAATGGCATACACTAGGTTAGTTTACGAATTGCAATGAATAATTCCAAATATGTAAAATACCTAACATAAATTGAACAGTTTATGGATATAATCCAAAATCATAAAAAATGTTTTCTTTGAGGACTTATACACCCATAAACCCTTCATAATGTTTTGTAAAGAAAATAAGAATTATCCAAAGCATATCCCCAAGGAGTGTCGTAACCAAGAGTGCAGCAACGACCGTTGTCATGCACCATTTCCGTTCGAGCCTAGCTCAAAGCGGTGTTTTTGGGTTTTACCCCTAGGTACATTTATTTCAAATCCGCCTCTACCTGCTAGTTTCTAGACATGGGTATATTTCTCTGGAAACTCAAAAAATCTCTACAGTACCAAAATTTTAGGATGTTCTTCTATACTAATCCTCAAAGTCTATATTAGGGATATGTGCTCTAATCATAGTTTTTCAAAATATAGTTTCCAAGGATTGTGCTAAACTTCCTATGATACCAACTGTAACGCCTCGACCCTAGTTACCTAGATTCTGTGCATTATTAAATAACATTGGCATGATCACAAAAGACCAAGTCTTGATGGACCGATTACGTTATTAGCCTTGGAAACACTAGATACATTCATAAGTCTTAAATTACATCATAATGTAACAAAAATACAACAACATAGTCTCCATAGTTCACACTCATATCCCCTTAGACTATCCCTATAGGTCAGTCATAATATACTTCTTCACATCCTGGGAAAAAAATAAAACATAGAAAGGGGTGAGCTCAGATGGTCTGTAAGGATAACAATATAGTGAAAACCTTCACAAATAAGCAAAAACATTTAAGGCAATGTATAACTAAAAAAAGAATTTTAAACTTGAACTTCAGTATAATATGGAAAAAAATTCCATTTACTTATTCACATGGATATTCTACTAGTCGAATAATCACATGCAATATCAATAACCACTTTCATAATGATGGAATGCATAATGGAAGAATATCATAACCACATAGTTAAGGCCTTGATCCATGAATAAAAATAGGATTTTGTCAAGGCCTTATGCCAAGACACTAGTTTGTCTCATAATACCTACTGATGCATCAAGGAGATATAGCGGGCTCCACCCGTCACTTATTAAGTCCAATGCATTCCTCATATGAACAGGTTTAAACATAACATAAACATTAGTATTAATACTATCATACAAAATGTAAATACTTTCTCCATAAACCATGAATGGTATAAAAATTACACATCAAAAGTCAAACATATCACAAAACCTTCAATACAATATGGAAGTTTTGTATCATAATAAATCAACTTCAAATAAGCTTAAAATCTATCAAAGGATGTTGACATATTTGAAATCAAAATTATTTGAGAGAAATATCTCTTTTTGAAATCATTTAAAATCCACATAATTATAAAAGAAAACATTTACTTTGAAAATATTCTTCTAAGATTGTAATGGATGCTTTGATGATTTTATAAGGGCAGAAAATAGCCGCACCCACCGTATAAGTTAAAAAGACATTCTTACCTTAATTTTGTCGAAAAGGTTAAAAAGGACATTGTTTGGAAAAAGTCAGAATTATTCCTTTATAAACATATTATAAAAAGTCAAAAAAGGATATAAATGACTTTAACTCATATTATATAGAATAGTAATAATGTTTTGAAATACATTTTTAAGAAACATGGATATGGATGATAAAGAGGTCCTAGTAGATAATTACGTATAAACAACCTCAAATAACGTAGAGATTGTGAAATAAACACTTACCATGTACTTTTCCTTGGTCGAGGGTACTTTAACATCATTTATAATGGTGAAATAATTGTTATTAAATTATACAAGAATCATATACATTAATATGATATCATATATGATCTTTTAACATTGCTTTGTTAATAATATCTTAGTATTATCGTCGTTTCAGGTGTTAACAGATTCATTTTCCTTTATATTATTAGTTATGTGAGTCATATTTTTATATAGATGGAATGTATATTTTTCATATCCATAATGATATCAAGTATTTAAATATTATTTTTAATCATATAATGAAAATTAGTCTTGAATGGATACGATGGGAAATGAATCTTATCGTGTTCATGGAGACGGTAATCCGTATGTACGCACGAGTGACAATATCATTATTTTAATATTAAAATAATATATAATTGGATGGTATATCATATATAAAAAATAATTATCATGTTATAATTATTATTTACATCAATTACACATCATTATTATACCCATCCAAAGAATAATGTATTGAATAACAATTACACCACAACGTGGAGATGTTAAGTCGTACGTACACAGGTTTGGTGACATGTCATTCAAAGGATTGATATAATAATGAATTTGGTTATACCACATTTATAATAAAATCACATTATATATAATATAATGGAGTTATTATTTTATAATGGGAACAACAAAGAAAAAGGAAGTTGAAGAAGAAAGGAACATGAAAGTGGGTGGTGAAATTATTACCTCTTTTTCGGGTTATTCTTTTTGATTTGATCAAAAGGGCTCCTTAAGTTGGATATATGACTAAAGGAAGGCCTCTAAGATGAAGTTAGGGAAGTTTAGAGGATATTTGGGCAGGGTTTTTTCGAGCCAAATGGATTTGATGGTGTGAATTAGAGAGAAGGGGGAGTGCCCTTTTATAATAGGGATGAGGGGAACCTTAGGAAACGCTAGATATATTCTT
Organism: Viscum album; assembly: GCA_963277665.1. NCBI lineage: Eukaryota > Viridiplantae > Streptophyta > Magnoliopsida > Santalales > Viscaceae > Viscum > Viscum album. The sequence goes on along the minus strand of OY728132.1, from coordinate 585,011,881 downwards.
TTATAATAAAATAATTTTCGGATTCTAATTGCTTAAAAATGGATTATATAAAGTCTAAGGTTAGTATGGGTTGAAAAAAACTCAACCAATCAGTTTTAGATAGGTTTGGGTCACTATATTATCCTTAACCTTTAGATTTAACTCTTAGTTAAATAGTTTGAGATTTACCATGTCCATTTATATTTTTATATTATATGGTTAATAAACATACTATATACTTCCAAAGAAAACTAAAGTGGTTCATTAATGATATAATTGTCACTATATAAGTCTTTTGGCCAATCCTTAGATTTTTAGAAATAGAATATCAATTAATAATATAATATTTGTTTTAAAAACACTTTTATGTCATTCTTGACAACATTTGGTATTTTGTTTTCTCTAAATTTATAACAAAATTATTACTTCGAATAATATTCATATAACCAACCCTAATATATCATATTAACTTATAAAATTAGTGTAATTCATAAAAAGTCTCAAATTACATTTATTTGGATATTTATAATATCAATTATTTTAATATTTCATTAATTAGGTAATTACTGCATCATCATTGTGTCATAAATAAATTAAACTATTTAATGTCTAAAAAATATAAATAAAATACAATTATGTAGAAATTATTTTTATCCTTATAATTAATATTTATAGTCTAATTTATCTTTTTTATAACCCTATATAAAAAATGTTTTAGTTATTAAACTTTGATTTTAACTCTTTTAACTCTTCTTTGAATTTAATTATAATAAATATCCCAATCTAATCCAAGTGAACCAAAGAGGTTCATTTTTTATTTCTAATATTTTTTTGGTCTAATTATACTTATACAATAGAATTATGACATGTTTTAGGGTAATAATAATATCATTTTTACCCTTAATTACCCTATTTACTTTTAACCGTGGTAAATAAAAGTAAAAAGTTACTTTTCACTAAAAATTATTTTTTTATTATTGAACAACATTTTACTATTTGATATTAACCATATGTCTTGGATTTTCAAAATTCCACTCAGAGAAGCGGTAAAATTATGTTTTATGTCAATTTGCAAATTCTTTTTGGATGTGGGTAAAAGACAGTGACAATTTCATTAAAATTTATATATATCTAAAATTATTATAAAATAAATCCAATGAATTACATTGAACATATATAGGTATTATTTATCTATTTTGAACTAAAATAAATTTAAATAAAATAAATAATTATTTAAATAAAAAGTCGGTTTTAACCAATAACTTAGTGTTTTTCACTATTCATCAAAAATTGAATGTTTTCAGAAAAATACCAAAAATTCACCTTAAGATAATTTCGATATTATGAATCCAATAATGAACTTTATTTTACCAAATTCAAAACATAAATGTTTCATTTATTAATTTAAAATTAATTCATGTTGTCAAAACCAAAAGGCATATTTTAAGAAACAATAACTATCCCGAGATTGACACTTGTTTATGTCCAATCTCAAAGTGAAATTACTTGCAATGACCAGAATTAGAGTAAATTGTAAAAATATAATCTATTTGTACTTCCAAACCATTAAAATGTATAATTTTAAACTATAAATTATTTTTATTAAAAAAAAATTTCATTTAAAAATAGTATTTTCACTATTCACCCAGATATTAAAGTTATCAGAATAACACCAAAAATTTATTAAAACTAAATTTGTATGTCCCGATTCTAAAGAAGATGTTTATTTTGTAAAATTTAATATATAAAAGTTTCAAATATTGGATTTAAAAAGGGTTTACTATTAAAAGGTGGTAAAAGTGCATTTATTGAAAATACTGCTTTTATATGAAAAAAATGAATTAGTTCTTACATTATGTCTAAGAAATTAATAATATGGGTTCTAAAATTATAAGGATTATATATAGTATAAATTGCAGTTAATACTATTCATAACTACTTTTGAACGACTAGTTTGGTAAGTCGTGGTGCGCTTGAACTAGGTGTTGCCTGTAGTGCAAGTTATTGAATTTCTTTGAAGAAATAACGCACTATGAAATCTTGGGGTGTTACAATGTAAAAGGGTACGATAATTTAATATTGAAAGTTAATTTAAAAAAATTATAACTTATTACTTGGAGATTAAAACAAATATTAAAGAAAAATCACTTGAATAATGACTAAAATCTCCACACATAAATTAGTTAACTAAATAAATACCTTAAATTTTATATTTCACCAAATTGTTCCTGTACATTGTGAATAATAAAATATCCTAAAAAAGAAAATTTTCTTATTATTTTTTTATAGTCATCCTTCGCATTCTCATAATTCCATCCTTAAATTCTGTTCAAATTTTGAATTTTGATATATCTTCCTTCAAATATTCAACATCAGCCATTATATGAAAATTCTATTTTTTAAATCTCTAAATCACAATACATTTTTTCTTAGTTGAAAAGTAGTATTATTTATATTTTTTATTCTTATCCTCATGTTTTACATTTTCCACGTTGAGCATTAAAACATCACTAATAATTTATTTTTTATCCTTAACAAAACCTTTGTGATTCTTTTTTAGTTTCATATAGGTTTCCCCAATAGTGACTACACGACATTTGAACTCAAGGATTTTATTTTCTACCTCCTTAAATCTTTTTTATTACATTTATAAAAATGGTTAGAGTTATAATTAGAATCATGAATTGAATTAATCACTTGATCCATGCTATCCATCGATTTTTTTCTAGCTTTATTTATAGATTAACACAATTCACTAGAAGAACATGAGTGAGAAGGTGAAAATTATATATTATTTTATTTTTCCATAAGAAAAGATTAATGGTTTCCTTCACACTTCCTGGTTTATCAATAAACTCTACATCGTCACTACAAATCAATGAAACCACAGATTTATTCTATTTATTCTTAAACTTCTTATATATTCATTTATTTTTATCCTCAAGTAGTTATGATTATAATTTCATTTATTTCTATACTCATAACAAGTAAGAATCTATATTATTTTTATTTATATTAAAAAATCCATTCGTGTTGACTCATTCTATTATATTTCAGGATTTCATTATATCTCTTTTATACTAATTCTTCTCAATCACTTTGTATACTTCTTCAATGAACTTAGTTATCCTCCCTTTTATAGAATTAAAAGAACATGAATAATTATAAGAGGGAATAGAAGGATTAATAGATTTTGTAAATATAATACCTTTATTTTTTTCATATATTTCATGATCAATGTTTTTCAACTCAATATTATATTATAAGTGTTAAAAAATAATATAATTCAATGATTAATCCTTTATGTTACCACTTTAATAAATTATATCTTTCTTAACAGGACACTTATTGGGTAGTTATTTGAGAGATATATTAATTATAATATTATTGTACATTTATAACCAAGTGGCCACATTCCATTCATATTGGAGGTGAGTATATGTAACATTTCATTAAATGTATCATTTTATCCAATTTTTAAGTCTTGGTACTTATATTGCTAAATTATAAGCTTTTCTATTTTAAAATTATCTACACCACAATGTGTAACTTACAATATTTCATAACTATCATGAAGAAATTTTACATGCCAAAACAAGACAAAAAAAATTCCAACTTATAACTAAGTTTAGAATATTTAAGATTTTATAGTTATGAATATACATTGTTTTATGTTTATCAACAAGAGCGTTAGGGTCAACTTCTTGCAGTAAATATCTTTTTTCCATTTAGGTGAAATTTTCATTTCATAATTGCTTGAGGTATGATTCTATAAAAGATTCCAAAAAAAAACTATACCCATTCACATTAAAGTTGTTCTAGGTATATTTTAAAGGAGATTATTGAGATAATGAATCCTTTACAACCATTATTTCCTTTATTTTTGAAATCTTAATATATTATTTGTGTATGTTTTTTTAAACCTCAAATGTTGTTTTATAGTTTTCATGTTTTTATGACAAAAATATGGTAAACTAAATTTTACCCCATGATTAGCTTTCCTAATTGTTAAATAATTATAGTCGCGATAGATTAAAATTTATAAAAATATGTATAGTAATATTAAGTTTGTTAGAAGATGACAAAACTTCTTTCGATGTAGTTACAACCGAATTTGAAGAATGAAAAATCAGAATGTTTGAGGTTTTCCTATAAAAAGTTCCACTTCTTTGAGGATATAAATACTAATAGTGATTAAAATATATGAAATTACTTCAAAGTAATTGTTAAACTTGAGAAATATCATTACATAGTGTTATTATGATTGTTTTACTTTTTCTTTCAGAGGGTTTCACTTTGCACATCTATTTTTGCGGATCTCCTTATTAGTACTCTAAGTTATATTTTTGTGATTGTATTATTTATGATCATTGTGATTGTGGAATTTTTGGCATATAGAGATATATTTTTTCCAGGTTTTTCATGATTTAGGGATTTTTGTAATAGAAATACTGACTCACCTTCTAATGGGTTTAAGTCAATGGAATTCAATGGTAAGAAGAAAATTCCCTTCGATCAATTTAAAAGATCCTCCATGCATTTTGGGGATAATTAAAACTCTATAATTTTAATTAAAGGAGTTTTAGGATTATAATATATTAATCCATGTTTTTTTAATTTTCCATTGGGAATATATTTGGTACTTTAGTATTTATATAATTTTGGAAGTTCCCATAAACGAAATTTCTGTTGTGTTTACAAGTTTTATACTTGTTTATATTTCCACTGTATTTATATAAAATATATCAATCTATAAATATACAAAGTTATTAATCTTATAATATGTGATTTTAGATAAATATCATATTTCTGATGAAATGATAATTTTTTGTAGACAATTTTTTTCTCCGGTGAGCATTAGACTATAGTTCACCCCCACTTGATGTTTTCCTAAAGTTATATATATGGGAAAGAACTTGAAAACATAGACTATTGTAATTGAAGTTATTTTGATTTTCTATTTATTTATTGAAAATTATCTCATTTTTCCTTCATAAAATAATTCTGTTATCAGAGAATGATTCTCTCTTATTTTTTATGGTAGGACCACTGGTTGAATCCATATAAAATCAGAATCCCAATAATCTTATAATATCTGATGGAAATGATTATGAGTACAAGGGTGATCATCTATGATATCCTATGTAATCCTGTGAAAAAATAAATTTTATGGTCTATATGTATTAATTTTATGGATCCATACTGATCATATTTTTAAATATAATTTTACATAATGTTTTTATTTGAAAAGGAATAGTTTTATTTAACAAAATTGTTTTTCAATATGTTACATGGATTTATTGAAAATTTTAATTTATTATTTTTAGAAATTTATGTTGTAAAAATGAAATTTATTTTGGAACCCCTAATTTCAAAATAATATTAAATTAATTCATGGGGATTATTTCTGAAAATTATGTTTTTTGCATGAAAAATAAAAAAACTATTTTTCAAATACAGTAATTTTTACGATATTATCATGATATAATAATTCATTTAGAGTTTATGAAACCTTTTTATAGAAAACAATTATATTTAGTATGCAATATAGTTTATTTTGAAATATAACGTTTGTAACATATTAGCTCTATCCCATTAGCTTCTCCCAAACCAAGCTGCTTGTAACTTAAGGGGACACCCCCAGACACCTAAGGCCAAAAATTAATGCCAACTATACAAGTATTAGTTAGGAGATGATTTATCATAAAACAAGATCACTAGTAATAGAAAATAAAAACAAAAAAATGATGTGTGAGATAATATCAATATAAAATTTGATAAATGTTAATGATCAGAGTTGTAGTAGAAGAAAATAAAAAAACTATAACAAAAATATATTATAGAATCATGACACAAAGTGGAACTATTCTAGACACCAAGTATTGAATAAATCCCAAGATCTATTTCCAATAATTGATGATATTATCATAACAGTGTTCCATTAGAAATGTATGAAATCATACCATATATTTATCATGATAAACAGCTTATGCATACACACCAAGTTGCATATATAGTGGTGAGTATGCAACCATCTTGGAAAACCGTGAATTTTTTTCAAATTCCAGTTAAACCATACTATGTTTTCACAAAAGTTAATATAAAATAGGAAGATGATATGGAATCCTATAAACAAGACCATATATGAAAATTAGTTATATAATACACACCAAATGTTATTTTCAATCATGAACCCATAAAACCATATAATTCCCAACCTAATGCATCCTTATCTGAAGTGACACCATAAAAAATTCTAAATCACCCGCGGTACATATCCCACTAGATCTAAGTCATTACATGGTAGTGAAATCCATTTGATCCCCAAGAACCTATGACTATGTATAACCCTACATTGGCTATTCAGTTTTCATATGAATAAACACCCACAAGCCACCATGTCCATGCCAATTTCATAGAAAACCCAATTTTTTTAATAAAAACTATTAAATATTTTTTATTTTATCTAAAAGAGATAATACAATAGATATTTAATTTTTTTTAATAAAAATAAAATGGAATTAATTAAGTAAATAAGATCACCAATGTTCTAAATGAAGTGGAAAGTGGGAAATAACCACATACCTCAAAGTTGTTCTACAATTTTCAGATCTGGGAACTCTGACACATTCCATATATGGATCCATTAATTCCATAGGAATGATGCTCAAATATTTCATGATGTCAAACTCCTAGGTGACTAGGAACTCTAAAAAGGCCTAGAGAGGACTTGTGGTTTGAGAGAAAAATGTGGATGATCAATTATTACTGAAGTTCACAAGAACTAATAAATTAGATGATATTTATATCATTACTAACATGAAATTGGAATTCACATCATGAAATAATTGATTCCCATATATGACAAAATTCCCATATCTTCAATACTATTAGTCATGAAACCCATTCAATCCGTGAATCTCATTCACACAATAAAGTGAAGATTTAATCCATAAATATCCTTCACCAAATTCCCTTCTAAATAAACCCATAAATAGTTCACATAATGAATAATCATTCATTCCATGAATCAACTCATGTATCTCGATTACAGATTCTACTCTCCTTCCTACACACCCTTCCATTGATCCACTCCAATATTCAATACTTAAAATAAATAATATAAAATAAGGATTCACAAAAAATAGGTATGCCTCATTCTCTCCACTAATGGAATTTTTGCAATCAATTTTTTTTGATTCAATCAGTTCTTTTGAATAGTTCTAAATTTTTTATCATATTATTGTACCCTTCCCATGTTTATTCCTCCATTTGACCATGTTTCCCTAATACATACACTAATGTTATATGTATACCATTCAAGACCTTATCTTTATTATTTATAATGTGAATCAGGGTTTTAATAAATGTTACATTAGTCTTAAGTGCCACAAACTTAGTCAGGATTTAGTGGGTACATATTCAGTTGAGAGACATATAATACATTATGAATCAAAATGAAACTAAGTGGTAGATATAAATGATAAGGAACATTTCCATTAGTTCCATAATTCAAAAGGGATTTACATAATAAGGAGTTAAATTCCATTTCGTTCCTAAAAAATGATGTCCCAACCATAGTGAAGCCTTCAAGAATACATGGTCACCTATAGAAAAAAGATAATGGTTGCTAAAGATTATTTGTATAAAATATCTGATATATCTAGGCTATATTCATATACTTCCCAATCATATTTATCTTTAAATTATACTCAAAGAAAATATAGTGTCCAATTAGTGATGTTTCTTATGTATCCACCCAAAAAAAGTGGAGAGTGGAAAGGATGATTGTAAAATTATTTAAAAAGATCCATATGTATCATGATATGATAACTATTTTTATAAAATAACTCCACTAAGGGAAAATGATCTTCACATGATCCAAAAAAATCCATGAGTTATGGTCTAAGAATTTTCTCAAATGTCTATATAGAACATTCTGAATTCCCATCCATCTGATAATGATATGTTTTTCTCTGGGTCATTTGAGTTCTAAGGGACTTTTTTAAATATCATAGAAACCACAATGTTAATATGGGGTATGTTTATGAATCAATGTAAATTGGATCCCTATGAAACTTCACCACATCCCAGATATGGATCTTTGTTAAATTCTTCATCGTTTTGGACTCATGGATTAGACTAAAGTGTGAAAACATTGTCATTCAGTACAAAATCACCCAAATGGAATCACACTTTAAATGTTTCAACATGTTACCTATGAAAAAGTTTATAGAAATATACTCATATTTCAATAATATTATAGTCAATTTCTATAACATGTGATCTGGTCATTGGTGTTCGGCTATAACTTGGCAACTAGAGAGACATTTTTCAACATGCTCTACGATGTTCTTTTAATACACAATCATTGAAAGTGGTTAATAAACTCCCTATACACCTTATGTGCACCCAATTAGATTTCATACATCAAATGGTAATAATCATGAAAGAGTTTCTCCTAGAAATAAGTCTAACTAATTGTCTTTGTTTAATTGACAAAATTGGTGATTGATTCGAGGAAGAGGATTATAATTTTTGATCATAACCTGATTCAATTTAAGATAATAAAAAAATAACTAAAGAGAAAAATATGCCTTATATACAAACAAAAATGAAGTATCCCATGTGATTTACTTGGTTATATAAATTCCTTTATTTATAAGACTTGAAACTGGTCATTCAGTTCTCATAATTCCACAGGTTCCATTATGAATGATGGAAGTAAAACTGGGCCCATTCCAAGAAGTAGGTCGATAAATAATTCTAGTTCCCTCTTAGGTGGTAAACCAAGGAAATAATATGGAAAGGGATCAGGGTATTTATCTACCATGGTAGTTAGATTCCTATTTTAAGTTCCCTCTATTGTTCTCAAGGATATTATAATTAAATGATAAGAAATGGTTTTATATACTATTATCAGGGTTCATTACATTCTATAATTTTTATAAAATTCACTCTTAAATACATGAATAGATCTATATTTAGACATCAACGATACATGGTGCTCATAATAATATATATAACCATTAAATTATAATAACCAATATATTCCCAATACTATATCAAAGGTAACAATATCCAAAATAGTAAACTCCCACAGGAAGTGAACATCATCAATTACAATGACACATGTTGTGAACTTGAATACTCTATTATATCATTTACGAAGAGGATTCTTGATTCTAAGAACCTGAGGCATCATTTCCAGGGGTAACCCCATTTGATTAATGATAGAATATTGTAGGGTCCTGAAAAATCCGCAAAGGGGAATGTGAATCCCCCCTTAATTTGAGAAAGGATTATACCCAATTTCCCTTAGAATATTGGACAAAAACATGAAGAATACTAAAAATTGACCAAGGAAAGACCGGTCAGCATACCAGTTCAACATAAGTGGCATATGGACTGTTTAGGGAGCCCCCTGTAGACCAGCGTCGTCCGTGAAATGGAGGCGGGAGCCCCTACGCAGGTGCGGACCAGGACGAACGCTAGGCCGATCCACCAACACAAACCACCCAAGCCATGAACCGTGCTAGACCGGCCTATGCCGAGAGAACATTCGTTCAAAGAATAGAGGCGGAGCCCTGTGCGGCCGCAAAGCACCCATCAAACCGACTTGGTTCGTAGGTGAGGTACATTCAACGAACCCCCACAAACCTCGGATTGACCAAGTCATCTGTAGGCCGGGTTTTCGGTCATGGGCCTCCAAAAAATGAGTCACATGACCACAATACAACCCTCCCCCCTCTATAAGAGGACGTCTAGGGGGAGAAGAAAGGGGCTTTGGAATCGGATTCTTGGATATTCGGAGGCTGGAGGAGATTGAAGGAGAGACTTTTCAAAGGAAAGAGCATAGGATATCGCGAACCGCGAAGTTCCAATTCACGAACTAGTATAGGTATAGAACTGGAAAAGAGTTGATAAATTACCAAAAAATGCATAACAAATTGGTGAACCATGAACTAAAATTAAATTCACGATCCATGGACCCTTCGTGGATGTACTCCCCGACGACTAGGTAGTTTATGCCCCCTTTTCCATCCAACATGCCGTGTAGAACACTCATACGCGGACGCAGCCCTGGACGGTGATTCCCCTGACCTCTGATACTCATGCGGACTTCAGAACTGCATTCCAACTTGGTACATGTGCCAGACCCAAATCCACATACTGCCCTGGTACATAGAAGGACCATCAGTCCGCGTACCACCCTGGTACGCGGACAGCCTCTCCAACCGTGTAGCACTCCCCTACGTGTAGGGCGCCACTCCTCATACACCAATGTGGCTCGCCAACTCCTTCAGTGTTTCCATTCCCTGATCCAGATAAAACCCTTCCTATCTTTCCTGATCCTCTACAATCCCTTCATTGGTCTATTCACCGAACCCGTGCCAAGGCCTCTACCGAAGCCACCATACCCGTATGATGAAACATTTCTGTGCGTCGGCATGCCACCGTGAGTTCACATACCCACAGTAGGCAAGGACAAAGGGGTTTCCCTGAACCTTGAGCAGATTCTTGAAGCATTCTTATGTTCACATTCTCATGGTAGTATAGGGTCCGAGCTCGAGAGTCCCCTTTGTTCCTCTCCACTTTCCAGGTTTGAGGGATCCCACTGGCCTTTCCTTTTAATGAGGACCAGCAGTGAGCACTTCTCCCCTATCCTGGGAGTGTCTAGGCATCCCTTCTAGAGTAAGCCCCACACTATCCTTTCAATGGCATTCCCCTACTTTCTGGGAAGGTTCATTACTATTTCGCTGTATCCCCGGCCCCTGCAAGCGCAAATTCTACCTCCCTCCAACATCGAGAAGAGGGAGAATCCAGCGGCACCCGACTTTTCTCTCCACCTCCATAGCCATTGTCTCTACCGTGTGACTACAACCTTCTCCCTGCTCTGACATTGTGGAGAAGGATAGTCTTGCAGTTCCGGCCACCTTCCCTAGAGGAGGAAAAAGTGTGAGGCTTGCCAAGTCTATTGTATTCTTTTGTTTCTCACACCGAGCATGACTCACATTTTTTTGAGATTTGTGGTGGCCACGGAGTTCACACAACAGTGGATGTTAAATGAACTATGTGCTTTTTGATCCCTATCTCCCAAACAGGGTACATAGGATGCCACCCCAAGGTTCAATCCCAATTATATACAACTCTCATGTGTAAGCCCTAATATTCCAAAAATACATGGACTTTGATTCACAGCCAACTGGGATACGTAGGAAACTTCTCCGAGGTGCAAGTCCAATCATTAAGTCTGACATACACCTTTTTCTCTATCATACCATGTCCTTATACCCCAACATGACCATCTCTAGGCCTAGTAAATCTCATCCCTTGGGTCTTCCGGGCAGCTTCAGTGTTAGTTCCGCACCATCTTTGACCAGGCATCTCCGGCTTGGGTGTCCTTGCCCAATGACATTAAACTATACGGTTGGGTCCTTGTCACATAACCTTAAAAGGTGATGTTTACTATTGAGTGGCATCGAGCTACATGGATTCTGATTCCTCTCACAAGGATATGTAGGAAACCCATATCACGGGTTTGATCCAAATGCTCAAGTCTTTATCTGTCCCCCATGGATGAAAATAAACTCCAGAGTGCCCAGTTATGTGGCTTTAAACCCGTACTATCTCAATGAGTCCAAATTCATCGGAGTCATTAATCCAATGAGGGATGATAAACCTCGAGCCTAAATGATTCTGAATCCCTACGTTCAGTTGATCATTTCCAAACAATGATAATCCATGGATACTTTTCTTGGGGATAAACCAAAGATTCATGAACATATAAATACGCCTTAAATCTATAAGAGAGTTCGTAAACAGACAATAATCCCCCCAAGAGGGTTTGATGAGCCCAACTTTCCTTGCTCTCGACCAATGTGAGTTCTTAACTATCACTGGCCAAATCACCCAGCGAACGCCTACCTTTGGAAAGCTGGTCCACATAACATTGGATACAGAACTATTGGGAGTTTTGAAGAAAAAATGATGCACCCGACCTGAGTGATTAAATAGAACTCATCCTTCTTAAAATAAACCATCGGTAGCAGTGTTTCCCCCACCCCCCGACGATGAAACAGAAATGGTGAACCTGACGTGAATCTTTAACCAGCATGACAGATTTACCCTAATCCCACTTTTTGACCCCACATACTTACGAGGAGGGCCAAGCAAGGACATTAAATACACATGGGATTATGAGATGATACTTTGACGGGTTTGTTGTTTGTATTTGTTAAAATGTTTTATAGGTACCAATCAGAACTCCTTTCGATCCAATGACGTCATGAAGTAACTCGTCAATGCATACTTCAAGAAACGAAATGACTGAGTATTCCCACCATTGAAGGACACTGTCACCTACTCAGCGTCTTCAATGCTAGGTCTCGAATGCAATGAACCAAGAGTCCCACTTGAACAGTACTCTCCTGATAGTGGAGGTAGCCATGCAGGCCCTCTTGTTTTCCAAGACCCACTGGCCGCCTACCCAGCAGCGGTCGCGAATTCATGTCCAAACGGATCGTTTTACCATCTCAAACCATTTTGAAAGTCTATCCCCAGAATGGGACAATTCATACCTCCATTATCTTAGGGAGGTGGATGAGGCCGACACTGTGGAATTCATCCCTACTGAATGGGGGTTCCGCTCAAAGTCCCACACTAGAAGACATCATCATGGTTACATCGTGACTGAATATCCTCACACTAGGGAGGATATCACCCTGAGGATCCAGGCCCACGCTCCCTGAGCTCCGACACCTCGGACCGCCCGATGAGGGAGAAAAATGTGAAATCAGGGACCAGTCATCACCCTTGTCTCTGAGGAGGAGCTTCGCTACCCAGTCATGGAGACATATCATGAGCAGACACATACACCTGTCCGCTCCTCCAAAGCCTGCCATCCCAAAATGGTTGCATCATAGGAGCAGCTGAGCATTCCTGCGGAGCATCATCAAGCCCGTCACCCACACTGGATGACACCTACCCGGCATGCACTTCTCCCTACCCATGGTCATGAAGCCCACCAACTAGACATGGTGGAATCCAAGCGCCTGCAAGACCATCTCCTAGAAGATTCTCATGATGCCTACCATCTTGATATGGTGTAAATCAAAAAAGCACGCCATCCAGATGTGGAAGAAATTAATAGGCGGGCACGTATCCCTATAAGAAAAGGCCATCGAATTGATATGGTGGGGAACCAACATATGTAGGGCCAGCTCCCTGCGGATGCATGTAATGTCCGCCACCCCGATGTGGCGTTAAAAACAGAGAAGTAAACCGGCCTATCCTGGCACAGGGGAAGACTCATTCACCTGCCTCGACATAAGAGAATTTTTAATACCCACTGACCACTGGAGGACCGGAGCAGGATATTCCTATTCCAATAATTGAATGGGCCTTCAAACCCGTTCCAGCCAAAGATGCCTCTCTGCATATCCTGACAATGATGGAGGAGTAGGTATCGAACTCACATCATATCTTGTATACTTTCCATAATTTAATTGCATCGGTGGCAGCAATAAGGACATGGGACTGTGAGCTTATCTCCTAATTTAGGCGACTCATCGAAGAGACGAGACAACCACTTGGAGTAGATTTTCATCCCTGCTTCCACCTAGGAGGGTCATTGGCCATATCTCGCGATATAAGGGCAACCAGATCGAGCATCTTCACTCGTTTTAACTGTGGGTCACCCGTCCATCACGGTTTATGGTCCAGAGGAGGCATATATCCCTGATAAAACTCAAGATGTTATTCGGCATATCCCGGCAGAATCATGGGACCTAATTAGATAGGGACCCAAAGGTGAAGGCTGCTATCAACAGCAGATAGTTTCTTCTACCCATAAGAGATCACCCCGAATGCGTCAAAGGCAGTCAAAAAATAAAGATATGGTTCATGACTACACTCTGATAGAATATGGGGTTCCTCACGCCACTAGGCACATGTCGAAGGCTCAGAACCCTACCCACCCATTACCATATATGGGAGTGAAAGTAGCAGTTGTGGAGGTCCTCCCTGCAATGTCACTACCAGCAGCTTTGAAGGTCCTCCCTAGAGAACCTATGGGGGCCTCCCCCATGGGCATATAATGATCGATCACGAGAGATTATATTTTGATTCGAGTCACGGAATCCCTCCATGTGACTAGAATATCGGGCATCAAGAAGGCCCTCCACTTGCTATGGTCCACCCTGAAGGTCCTCCCTAGGGTATACACTGCAAACACTCTCTGTTTATTGTGGCCATAGATTATGATAGTATCCCTCACTATCATAGGCGCAAATGTGGAGGCCCTCCCCATAGTGACGTCTCCTCACGACAAAAATGCCCTCCCCTTGTCATGGCCGACCATAATGGTCCTCCCCAAGGGTTACATTGCAATGACACTCCGTGCATCCAGGCATCAGATCATGGTGGTAGTCCTCACCACTCTGATAATGGAGGTCCTCCCCATAGAGACGTCAAGGAATGAGAAGGCCCTCCCCTCGTTGTGGTACATTCTGAAGGCCCTCCTCAGAGTGTACCCCCCCAGATATTCTCCCTACGACAGCTATAATGGTAGTCCTCTCCATTGTAGCAGCTGTGATGGTAGTCCCCACCACCAAGACCACCATTGCAAAGGTCCTCCCCACAATGGCCCCTAGCAACAAGAAGGTCCTCCCCTTGTCACAGTGTGTCTTGAAGGTCCTCTCCAGGATTCACATCAAACGTCAAACCATGATGGTCATCCTCACCATGATGGTAGTTTTTGTGAAGGTCATCCCCGTAATAGTGCGGTGTAGCCAGAAGGTCCTCCCCTTGATGTGATATGCCTCGGAGGTCCTCCCGAGGGTATGAAATTTAAAATTACTCCATGCAGTGGGGTGTCCAGCTATAATGGTAGCCCTAACCATTACAGAATGGATAGCGGAGGTCATCCCTGCAGTGACATATCATATCGACAGGATGGTCCTCCCCATACCGAATCAAGCAAAAAAAATCCCTTAAATGCCGAGACACTAAGAAGGACGAGATCCAGCATGTCATATTTCTAGCCATTCACCAACGACATCCTTCTTCAATCAGGGGGTCGTCCGAGACCATGATCATCTTATGAGACACACTGGAACCACCCACATGATAGTTTGACACCTACCATCCCCACTACCTCTGACCACACTATCAGAGAGCATCTGAGTTGGGCTGACCACGTAGAGGTATCACTAGTGGAGGATCATGCCAACATGTTTCACCTAAGGAAACGATTGTACATGGAAGATGTACCGCTTATGTTTTGTCCCACAAACACCTCTCAATTCGACATACCTAGAAAGTTGTCAGAAGAATGTGTGCATGAAATCTGCTCCAATATAAGTACAACCCTCTGCCAGTTGAAATCAAGTTTCCTACCCTATGATGGGTATGTATACCCTGTCAAGACAATAGAAGACCTCCTGTGTTACATCGTCCTATAATCTCTTCCTTTGGCGTGACAACCACGATCAGAGAGCCGTAAAGGAAACCTTGAGTTAGCTTGCTTCCGTACACTGCACCAGTTGCACCGCCTCATTGGTGATTCCCCGAAGGGAGTCCATATAAAAGTATGGGGAGAAAATGGAGCCTTTAATTTCACTCCGCTCCCTTCCCAACAGAACTCGTTTGACATAATGTCTTGCAACGTCATCGCTTTAAGACAACAATCGAGTGGGGTCCCTATTTAGGAAAGGTGAACCACTTGATAGAGACAGGCCTTGAGTAAGTCTCAGAAGTGTCAGGCCTGACAGGAATAAGCCATTCATGAACTCCTAAATCAGGCCACCAAAAGCATAGTAGTAGCCACCAGATCCAGTTCACCCCTAAATGGCAGCATGCAAGATTAGGTCGATAGATATAGTAGTAGCCACTACCATAGTCCGGGGCCAACCCCATCCTACAGGGCTAGGGGCATCCTTAACAAAAAATGCTCCCGTAAGACCAATAAAAGCTGGAGGAGATGCAAAATCCAAGGAATGGAGCTGACCCCAGCCCCCAGGGCTGGGGGAATTTTTATCACCTCAACCACAACCTCCCCCACGAGAATCAGTATTATCTCATTTGGGGAGGACAGTCAGAAGAGGGGGTTCTTTCCCTATCCTGTCCTTTAATTCACCATCCCCTCAGAGAGGGAGGCGTACCGTAAGGTCGCATCAAAGAACTATCCATGTCACCCTTTGTCAAGGATCTCGAAAGCAATACCGGGACACGAAGGGGAAGACTAGTAAATGGCAAGGAAGATCCTCTTCCTATTGGGAAGATGACATCTCCTCCACCCCATAATATTCATCCATAAATTCCATAGAGGTTAACCCCACGGGTGACACCGAAGATTATGCAAATCTGGATGGATCATAAGATGATGGTTCCGTTCAAGTTGTGACCCACAACGAACCATTAGGCGTGCACACCCAGAACAGAGGGTCACCCTAAATATGGCCACCCCTCTAGCCAACTATCATTTACTTTACCCTGTTAGTCCCCAATAAGGATAAGAACAAAGGCCCAGTTACCCTTAACCCTCCTCCTCTATGTAAAAACAAGCCACTTACACTCGAGGAGAGATTCACTAGATATGAAGAGGAGATGAAAGAATTGAGACGGCTCAACGCTAAGCTGCTCCAGAGGAACCATCTTATTGAAAGTGTTTCCCAAGAAGAGAAATGCCTTGCAATCCCAGAAAGTGCACCTCAAAGACCAGTGTTTGCCCCGGCAAACAAAGCATGGTTAGGGCCCTCTCCTAATACGGCACCCGGCCCGTCCAACTATCTGAACCTAGATTCAAATGAATACCAAGACTTCCTTCTACTCAAGAAGCAACCGGAGTGAGTACGTTTGAACCTGCCGAAGGTGCCACAAATGGCATATGCACCCGTGGTGTTGGCTGAGCCAGATCCTCAAGAAATGCCTCGGGCTATACCCACCCAAGACCAGGATCAACAAGATTTAAATCAGGGTCTCACCAACATTATCGAGGCACTAACAGATCCACTAGAAGCAATGGAAGGTCGGCGCTCTCTTATACATCCAAGGAGAAATTCCTATCCAGATTGGGTGAGCAACATTCCTCTTGTGCCCAACATTGGTAGCCCTATATTCTCTATATTAAATGGATCAGGTGATCTAGAAGAACATTTGATGCACTAATCATCTTATTGTGACCCCATGATGGGAACTCCAGAACAACAAGAAGTTGTGAAACTCATATTCTTTGTGCGAACCTTGCAAGGATCTGCCTTCGTCTAGTATACGAGCCTTCCAGATCAGTCAATAAAGAGCTGGGAAGACCTTCGACAGTAGTTCCTATTCCACTTCAGCTCAACGTTGCCTAAAAAAAGTCATCAACTTCATAAATTGCAAATAGAGGGAGAACAAGAGGGTCTCCGACTTCATTTTCAGATGGAAGGGTTTGACCAAATCTCTAAAGATGCCACTACCCTAGGAAAAGATGCTCGCTATCTACATAGATAACATTTGAGATGAGCTGTGAACACCACACTTACCAATGGATTGCACCACTAGTTTCTGAAATCTCTCAGACATCGCCCGGAGAATTGAAGACTCCCTATAGCAGACTAATCTGAAGTCCCGAATATCCTCAAAGGCTCCTGAAAAGGGAGCAGTTAGGGATGACGCATCCTCTATCAAGCTCAAGCTAGCCCCAGTGCCAACTCCACTGCCTAGGCCTCCACTGAATCATCAAGGGCCCCCTGTATATTAGCGGCCGCCTCCGCCCCGACAGGATGATCATAGATGACCTAAGCGGAACCATTTTAGGGAATGAAGACATAGAGTATACTCATTCTAAGAAGACCAAGTCCGCATCTACTTCATCACCTCCATGAATTGAAACTTTCTCCACCTCCTGAATCTATGAAAACCTGAAGAAGTTGGCTACGACGATAGGCCATAATACTATCCATACCACCGAATGTTGGGTCATAATAACCATGAATGTTTCGTCTTCAATGTCCTCCTACAAAGGATAGTAGACTCTAGGCAGGTCGAGCTGGGACCACCCCCAGATCACATAGCATACATTTCTACAACCAACCCCAATGAAGGGGAGGGGTGGAAGGAAGTCACCATAAAAAAGGGGCAGATATTTGATGATTGGATGACTTGAAAGACTGTCAACTGAGCTTATGGCATACTCTGAGCTCAGCTACAGTAGCCAGTGCTGCTGCCAACATCCCCTAACGCCGCACAACTGACAATATCATCTTCACAATCCTTCACAATGTAGTCATCTAGGAATAATCAAAAAAAGAGGAAGCAAGTGCAAGAAGAGCAGTACACAACAAGGCTGATGTTAGCCCTAATGCTGTCAGATTTTATGCCCTCAAACATGGCGCCAGGGGCACCGACCCACCAAATGGCACCACCAGGGACCACCAAACAGGCTTACCCATCACAGGATGATGAGTTAATCTTTGGTTCCCTCAACATTTTCCATCTAATGGAACATTTCCATGATGAAGGGTATGGTTATGAAACCAAATTCCAAACACAAGGGACAGGGAGGAGGAATCGAAGAAGTAGGGGATACCAGGGGAGGTGTAGTTGCGGCCGAAACTAACCCTATGGTTTTACCCTGGCCCAAACTATTAATATCGCGGAAACCCATAGGAGATCCCTTCAACGGACTCAGCAAGAGAAAGAATATCCCTCCACCTCCACAACCATCCACTCTGGCCCTATCATTCTATGGTTCCCATCAGAGGAGGAACAAGTGTCTCGCCTCCTAGTGCGCACAAATAGATCAGCCAGGCCGAGTCCCCGAAACGCAGGAACACCGTTGACATCCGACTTCGCGGCCGGTCCCTCCTCATCGCATACTCCAGTTCCCGAAGTGCCTGTTAAAATTCCCACCAACAGAGAAGTGTCGGCTGCTGGAGCTGGAATACAATATCCTTAAGCAGCTGGCATCTGTTCCAGCCAGGCTGTCAATCTTGGATGCCCTATGTTTGTTAGCAGACCCCAGTGATGTGATTATAGAATCCTTACTCAGCCCCACGAGTTTCAAGCCGAAGTAGCCAACACGGAGATTTATCAGACAAAGACTAGCCCAACTGAATGCAATGCAGTGATTTCCTTCACAGATCCGGATGAAGATTCCATAATTCAAGGACACATCAAGCCACTATATGTGTCTGGCACACTAAATGACATTGAGATCTGGAATGTCTTTATTGACAATGGCTCCAGAGTTAACCTTCTTCCCCTACGGACGCTCTGTAAGTTGGGATACAATGAGGTTGATTTGATACCTTCAGCAATAACTCTGTTGGGTTACAAAAAGAGTGAATAGATGTCTATGGGACAAATCAAGCTCAAAACCGATTTTGGCGACCTTGTGGCCTACTCAGAATTCATGGTGGTTTGGTAGAACACAACATTCAATGCCCTATTGGAAAGTTCGTGGCTCCATAAGCACATGATCATTCCATCATCCTACCACCAATGTATCAAGTATTGTGTCAATGGACAAGGTGGGACATTGCATGATGACAAGGCCTCTAGAGATCATTCCGAGTCACAAAACATCGATGCTGGGTTTTATGACCAAAAGAAAAATAAACCTTTGATTGATGGTACCGACTGGGTCCCCACTCCAAATGGTCTAGAAATAGTTACTGATGACCCCCTCAAGAAGATCGGTGAAGACTACGTACTGGACATCAACCATGTTGAGAGTAGGGGTTCAAGTCTGGACACGTACTCAGCTGTCCTCATGACTTTGTCCATGATGCCTGAGCATTGCAGTGTAGAAATGACTGATAACTCTCAATTTGAGGGAGAACAGTTGACTGAGGATACCCATAATGCCTCACCTCTAGTCTATCGAGAGCCTGTGTCAAGAGCTCTCCCTCTATCAGATCAAGAAGATGAGGATATGTGGGAAGAATCGGTAGAAGATCTCAGGGATGCACCTCCCACGTTCGAGGAAGTCATCTCCACCATAGTGGACGAGCTCTGGGAAATAAACTTGGGTACTGAGGAATACCCACGACCCACTCCCATTAGTGAAATCATGTCTTCTGAGAAGCATGAGGTATTCACCTCCTTCTTGAGACAAAACCGGGATTTTTTTCCATGAATTACATAGAAATTATTATACTTGATCCCTAAGTGTCAACAAACCACTTAGATCTTCCAGAAGACCACCAGGGCTATAAAAAAGCCGCCAGAAGGACGCACCCCATGCATTCTTCCATAATAGCGGCTGAAGTCGATAATATTATCAAATTAGGTTTCATTCGGGAGGTCCAATACCCCATCTGGCTGGCCAAAATTGTCCCCATCATGAAAAAGAACAGACAAATCCACGTCTTCATAGATTTCAGGGATCTTAATCAGCATTTCCGGAAAGTCGATTTCTCGGTCCTGATCACTGAGTTATTAATCGACACAATGGCTGGATATGAGGCTCTCTCCATCATGGATGGTTATTCTAGGTATACTCAAATCAATATGGACTGAGAAGACGAAGAAGCCACTGCCTTCAGGGCCCTCCAAGTAATATTCTGCTACAGGGTCATGCCCTTTGTTCTCAAGAACACTAGTGCCACATATCAACGTGCCATGAATCTTATCTTTAAAACATTCCTGGGGAGATTCGTCAAATGTTATGTATATGAATTGGTGGTCAAGTCAAGATAGTGCTCAGATCACTAGTCAGACCTTGAAACGGACTTCAGAAAACTTTGACAACATAGCCTGAAGATGAACCCCTTGATGTGTGCCTTTGGGGTTACCTTAGGTAAATTCATTGGCTTCGTCTTACGCCATCGTGGAATCGAAGTCGACCCTAAAAAGACAAAGGCTATCCTTGGTTTACCACATCACCATAATCTCACTGTGTTGAGAGGACTCCAAGGAAACCTGGTCTACATTAGGCGTTTCATAGCCAACCTGGTGGGTAAATGTTTTCCTTTCACCAGGTTAATGAAAAAGGGGGTTACGTATCAATTCACAGAAGATTGCCAGGAGGAATTTGAAAGCCTGAAGAAGTACCTCTTAAGACCACTGACACTCATTCCACTGGTTGAAGGAAGACCTCTTATCCTATACGTGACGACCCTAGAGCGGTCATTGGGAGCCTTCCTCATGCAGAAAAATGACACCGGTAGTGAAAACAAACTCTATTACCTCAACCGAACCATGATTGATGCTGAGAATCAACACTCAAATATCAAGAAGAGTTGTTTGGCCTTGGCCTTTGAAGTTCAGAAATTGTGACATTATCTACAGCATCATGAATTCCATTTGGTCTCGTGTAGTAACCTGCTCAAATACATCCTCAGCCTTCCGATGATGACTGAGTGCCTATCCTGATGGGCAGTCATCCTGCAACAGTTTGACATCTGGTTTGGGCCTCAGAAATCCATCGAAGTCCAGGAATTAGCAGATTTTCTAGAAGAACATCCCTCGATAGGGACCACAACACCGGACATCGAGCTACCCGATGAAGACATCTTCTCGGTTCAAGAGGATCCCCCAACATAGGAAATGTACATCGACGGCACATCTCGAAGTCCGATAGGGAAGAGGATATAGGATCTCAAAGTTAACAAAGTGGGGTTGGGGATCATAATCATTTCCCCAGAAAAGGAAGTTTTTCCATATTCCTTCCTCTTTTCAAAAGGATGTACAAATAATGAGGTGGAATATCAAGCCCTCATTACAGTCCTGGAGCTCTCACTCCAGGAACAAGTGTAGCACCTTGATGGAAAAGGTGACTCAGAACTATTCATCAAGAAAGTCAATGGTAACTATGCTATTAAAAAGGAAGAGTTGATCCCTCTGTTTGACCATGTCTGATGGTTAATGGTGGAATTCTCCATAGAACCAACATTGACCTATATTCCCCAGTCTCAGAATGCCCAGGCCGATATTAGCCAATGTGGCCACAACCCTAGCTGACCCAGACCGAGATGAAACAATTATCAGTATTTCTCATCATCGGATGGTCTTGCCGTTTGTTCAGACTAAGATGGAATAAATCAACAAAGTCAGTCCTGTCACAAATCCATATAGTTCTATTACTGGTTGGATGACCCCCATTGCAAACTACCTTCAAAAGGGAGAACTTCCATCAGATTGGGCTGAACGAGAGAAAATACGGAGAAGGGAAATCAACTTTGACCTATATGGCGGCATGAGTCTGCAAGAGGTCCTCTAAAACCGAGGCATTGATGGAGTTCTCCTCAGATGCATTGATGGAGAAGAAACCACTTCCATCATGAAGGAAGTAAATGCCAGAGTATGTGGAGCACATCATTCAGGATCTATGATTTCCCATTAGGTTCGAAGGCTTGGATAGTATTGGCCCACCGTGGCATGAGATTGTGCGCACTTTACCGAAAAATGTCACTCCTGCCAAGCTCAAGCCAGCTTCATTCATCATCCCCCAGAGTTACTTCTTCAAACCAAGTACTCCAAACCATTTGCTGTCTCGGGAATGGATGTTGTGGGACCTTACCCTCCCTCCACAACCAAACAACTGAAGTATATCCTCAAAACAGCCGACTTCTTTTCCAAATGGGTAGAAGTTGTACCCCTCAAGGAATTCATGGAAAGAAACATTGTCAACTTTGTGAAAGTTAATATCATCAGTAGATTTGGCATCCATCATACCATACTGACGGATAATGGCATCAAGTTCTTCTCTGATAAATTGGAGAAGTTGTACCATGAATATGGTATCAAAACTAACCACTCCTCCTGCAACCATGTAGTGGACAACAGATAGATATAGGCTTTCAACAAGACCATGTCCAACATTGTCCAGAAAATGGTGGACAAATAAAAGAAGTCATGGACAGAAAAAAAATCCACCATGCATTGTGGGCTTATCGAACCACAATCCACACCGCTACCTGGTCTACTTCATACTCATTAGTATATGGAACAGAAGAGGTCCTTCCCATTGAGCTACAATTCCCTTCAATCTGTGTTGACATTTGTTATAAATTATCCAATGATGAGAAATCAGAAAAATGGCTAGGTGAATTGGAATAGATGGATGAAAATCAATTGCACACTTTGCACCATCTGAGAAGTATATCAGAACCGGATCGCACGAGCCTTCAATAAAAAGGTTCATCTTTAGTCTTTCATGGAAGGAGAATTGGTGTTGGTCCTCTGAACCCCAATGATACCCAAAAAGAAGCCTCCAATGCTGGAGCCCAAGTGGGAGGGACCGTATGTTTTACACAAGGTCTACTCCAATGGAGGATATGCCCTGATCTCTATGGACGGGTAGTTCACTACCACTCCTACGAACGCGAGATTCATGAAGAAATATTTCTCATAACCAAGCCCCATTCATCCGAGATGCAAGACGTTAAAATTCCAAGCCCTGTTTTTTCGAGCTACAGGACGTTAATCTACCAAGCCCCATTTTTCCGAGCTATAGGACCTTAAACTACCATGCCCCACATTGGTCCAGACTCTATGACCCTAAATTAAGAGTATTTCAGCCTCACCTCATGACGTTAAACTGTACGGATTCCAGAGAACTGTGTACATCTTGATTCATACCTTTTCATGATATGTAGCGATGCCAGGATCCCACATCTTGGCCCAGCCACCCCCAAATGAAGTTAAAAATTCCCTTCCCCCACATGTACGGACCAACCCTACACGGGGCGTATCCCTTTCAAAGAACTACGTATGGATTGATTCATGTTCTCACAGGATACGTAGTGACACCTGGACCCCATGACCGGGTCCATCCACCACGTTAATCACCACCCTCTCAGCATGCCTATTCTCACACCACGCAACCTGGACCTCCACCATTCATTATTTCTCACAACTTGTATTACTCACGTGGGCTTAGGAATTATCACTAGGTACCTTCGAGTGAACACATTCCGAATGGAATCTAAAGAATGATGTACAACTTGATTCCTTCCCTCGCTGGATACGTAGCGACACCAGGGTTTCACATCCTGACCTAGCCACCCCCAAATGAAGCTCGAAATGCACCTTTCCCCTCGTTCATAGACCAGACCAGCATGGGGTGTATTCCTCAAAAGAACTACATGTGTCTTGATTCCTTCCCATTTAGGATACGTAGCGACACCCAAATTCTATATCATGGCCCATTCACCCTAAAAAGGGAGGGAGAGAGAGAATTCCCCTTTTCCCCCATGCACAGACCAGACCTGCACGGGGTGTATTTCTTGAAAGAACTATGTGTGTCTTGATTCTTGCCCTCGCAGGATACATAGCAATGCTGGAGTCCTATCTCCTAGCCTAGCCGCTGATCTTTTCTCGTCCTTGCCACATGATGATACACAACATAGAGTTAAAAATACCCTTCTTCCATACTTCACGACATTAAACTACATAGTCAAGGGTCCTTAACGCATGATGTTAAACTGCATGGAATCCCCCTTTCATGCCAGTTCATCATCATCCTCACTGCATGACGTTAAACTGCACGTAAATCATCCTCACCGCATGATGATAAATTGCACAGAAATCATCATGACCCACCCAATATATATAGAAAAATGGAATAGGAATTCTCCTTATGCATTTGGATGCAGCCTTTCCATACATCAGACTCCACGAATCGGACAATTTTAGATCATCATAACCACCCATGGCCATCAGAAGTGAAAAGTCATCGACCTATGGACACCTTTGGATGACTATGCATACCATGCCCTCAGTGGCTCTGCATATTGATATCCCCTGGCCCATCTACCAAAGACAAGATTTCCTCAGGAGACACTCTTCCTATCTCCGTAAGCTTACCGGCCTCAGAGTCCCCATATCATATCTCCCGATCCAAATATTGTTGGAGTAGTGGTTTAAAGGTTTGTTCCCCCCCCTCACATCCAAGCATTACCAGGGTACCACTACCAGGTTAGCCTATGTATCTACCCGTGGTTCATATGACGATCTACATCCTCAAACACCAAGCCTGGGCTTGGCTACTTTGACTCAATGGAAAATTGCAATAAAGACATTTCTTGAATTCTCGGGCACAATTATACCCATATGCCGGACTCTATGCTCCGAGAAATCCCTAATCATCATAACCATCCATGGCTATCAGAAGTGTAAAGTCATCGACTTGTGGACACCTTTGCATGACAATGCATACCTTTCCCTCAGCGGCCCTGCATATTGATCACCCCTGGCCCATCTACGAAAGGAATGATTTCCTAATGCGATATTGTTCCTAGTTCTGTAAGCATACTGGCCTCAGAGCCCCCATATCATATCTCCCGATCCAAAAAATGTTGGAGCAGTGGTTTACAGGTTCGGTCCCCCCTCACATCCAAGCATTTCCAGGGTACCCCTACCTGGTTAGCCTATATATCCGCCCGTGGTTTATATGATGATCTACATCTGCAAACACCAAGCAATGGCTAGGCTACTTGGGTCAATGAAAAATGGAAATGAAGATGTTTCTGGTATTCTTGGGCACAATTATCCCCATATGCCAGACTCTGTGCTATGAAAAATTCCAGATCTTCATAACCATCCATGGCCATCGGAAGTAGAAATCCATTGACCCATGTAAAAATTTGCATGACTCTACATACCACGCCCTTAGCGGCTCTGCATATTGATCACCCCTGGCCCATCTACCAATGGAATGATTTCCTCAGGCGACACTCTTCCTAGATCTGTACACTAACCGACCTCAGAGCCCCCATATCATATCTCCCTATCCAAAAATTTCTAAAGCAGTGGTTTACAGAAACATTCCCCCCCACACATCCAAGCGTTGCCATGGTACCCCTACCTGGATAACCTATGTTTCCGCTCGTGGTTCATATGACTATCTAAATCCACGAACACCAAGCCAGGGCAATGCTACTTTGAATCAATGGACAATTGCAATAAAGATGTTTCTTGTATGCTTGGGCACAATTATCCCCATATGTTGGACTCTATGTTATGAGAAATCCTAGATCTTCATAACCATCCATGGCCATCAGAAGTGAAAATTCATCGACCTATGGACACCTTTGCATGACTACTCATATCATGCCCTCAGTGGCTCTGCATATTGATCGCCACTAGACCATCTATCAAAGGTAATATTTCATTAGGCAATACTCTTCCAAGCTACATATTCTTACATGCCTTAGATCCCCCACACCACATCTCGTGATCCTGGAAACCCCAGAGTTACAGTTTACACCCTCAATACCCCACTTTGTTTAGAGTATATTAGATCATCTTAACTCAATTATCCTTTGGGTGATTGTAGCAATAGCTACCCAGTGGTCCAAACTCTACGACCATTAAACTAAGATTATTTCATCCATACCACATAATGTTAAACTACATGAAGTAAAGGTACAACCCATGCATGAGATAAATCAGCGTAGGTAACCCATCGACTTTTAACAACAACCATGGTTGAGCATCCCCGACATGTCCAGATATTTCCTTACCAAATGACAGAATCCATGGCCTAGACAATCACGGATACCCATAAACCTCCAATGCCAACAGACATGGAAAGTCATCGACCTGAAGAAACCTTTTCATGACTATGCATACCATTCCCTCAACGGCTCTGAAAATTGATCTACCCTTTCCAGTCTACCAAAGGCAAGTTTTCCCAAGGCGACACTCTTCTTAACTTCGTACGCTCAACGACCCCATCACCCCCAAATCATCTCTCCTGATCCAAGAATCCCCATAACTATGTTTTACACCATCAACCCATCTCCACGTCTTGGACATGCCAAGATATTCGAGCCCAGTTACATTCTAATCAAGAGTGACCTTTGCAAAAACATCCTTACTGCATGACGTTAAAACTGCACAGAGCATGTCTTTTCCACTTGGCATGGAACTACAAAGACCAAGAATTAAAAATCTAGGGAAATGCCTCAAACTTCAATAATTTTTGTAGATTTAAAAAGACCACCTTCCTCATTGTACGATGTTAAAAAGTACAGAATATAAAATACTCCCATGTCCTTACTGCATGACAATAAACTGCAAAGTATCTAATAATAATAATGCCCTCCTTCCTCAATGCATGACTTTAAACTACACAGAATTTAAAATTCCCCTATCCTCACTACATGGCATTAAATTTCAAAGTTAGACCCTTCATGGGATCAGTCAGGAATGGAGGCTTTTCTCTGTCCCTCGATGCACGGGCCAGACCTACACAAACCACCATCTCACACCAGTTTGAGAATGGATGACTTCACCCGTTCTCGGGAAATTTAGCCTATATGTTTATCTCGTATACATGCAACCTCTCTTTTCAAATCACACTCTTTACTCAGAAAGATAAAAACTCTTGTAAGCAACCCCTGGTGGTCTCGAATCTCAACTTCCTTGAAGTTTCCTGGCTATCAGGAGAATACAATCATTTACCTAAGGACACCTTTGCACGAATATTCATACCATTCCCTTAGTGGCTCGGCATATTGATCGCCACTGGCCCATCTACCAAAGGAACGCCTTTCTTCGGAAATGATTTTCCTACCTCTGTACACCAACATGACTCCAATGCCTCAAGACATGCCCTGCATGTTGCTCAATTTTAAACATGTCCCCTCACTTGCATCTGAAAGGTATTAAGACATCTTTTAATCAACCAATCTTCATTCGGGCCCTTGCCCCACCATATATGTTCAAAGCTGTTCGACCTAAAACATTAGTGATGATAGTATTATCATTGGGACTTTAAACCTCTCACAAAAGGAGGCACAAATCCCATTAGGACGAAAATCCAAAAAGGGCGACCTAAGAAAAAGCCGAGATATACCAACTTGGTCCACACTAAAAGGTCCCTAGAAAAAGTTAGGGTATCATCGAAAAAGAAAAAAAGTTTGTGGGGGTTTTTTCTATAAAATCCCTGCAATTGTCAAACTATGCTCGTTGGATCCCTTGGTCTAGGAAAAAATTAGACCTCATTTCTATTTTATCATTTTCCTAAACCCTGATTCTTCTATGTTCGGTGAATTATTATTTATATAATAACCATGCTGGACAATTTCCATCGCAAGAGATGGAAACAAAGAGTGCTAAAAGAGAACAAAAAAATATTTTTCTCAATTACGAGATTGATGAGAAGGGATTCAACAATCTAGAGCCTCTTCTAGTAGTGAATGGTTATTATAGGAGAAACTCAGCGGATTCACAAAGTTGTACTTGGTGCTGGTGAGAATCCTCGATCGCTTGATAATGATTCTGCAGAAGGGCTGTCTCAGCCTCCGCATCATCCCGTAGTGCATCCACATCCTATGCTGCCTTTATGCTCGCCCTCATCCTCTCCTCTATCTGCCGCCCACCTTGTTCAATTATGGCCATAACATTAGCCTGCTCTTTCCACAACCACTACATTTCACTATTCAACACCACCATTCGAGACCACTATCAATGAACTTCCCCATGAAGTCTCGTAACCACCCCTGTATGGTCATGAGCTTCTTCCATATGACATTTTTGAGTTATGTCAAGGTAGGCTTCAGAATTAGCTGCGGAAAGGTGAGACTCAAAAATGATGAGCCTCTCCCGGCCAGTGACCACCTGTTTTCTATTTCACAAATACCATGTTAGTCAAAGTCATTGAATCCCAGCAGCATAAACAAATCACGCACCTTCGTCAATTTGGATGGCATCTCGTCTAAGGGCGTCTGAGAAATCAGCTTCCAGATCTTCTCCCATGCCCTTTGGCGAGCAGGTCGAAGACTGGATATGGCCTGTTGATCAGGCTCAGAGTCACTCACAAATGAAGAGGTAAACTCTGGGATGAACTTCACCAGGGAGGGACCCATTATGACTTCAACCACAAGCTCCGACGCTGCAAAAACATCTCCCCTTAAGGTTGTGGTCAAGGGCATGATTGGATCCAATGGCACAATCGCCAGCACCGACGGTTGTGGTCCTAAAGACCAAAATTCAATAAGGTGGATAAGTATCCCTAATCAGAAAAGGGAATATAGGTGATTTAGTGTCAAGAGAGTGAGAAGCTTACCCCCGATCATCAAGCCATCAGTGCCCTCAAGCTCTACACCACCGCTACCGCTCGAAGAAAATGCTACGTTTTCAATGGGAAATGGTGTCCTAAAACCCCCCAGAGGTGACCAGGACCTAAGGCCATGCCCAAGTCCAACAACAACCAATTCAGTCCCCAAGTAGTCATCTACGGAGATCAAGCTCAGATGAATTACTCCCCCGGTAAATAGAACAGTGGACCGCTCTGGGTTCTCAACAACTGGAATGATAACAGGCTCTTTCTCTGTCAAAATGGGATCCATGGGGTCTGAGACAGCTGACCCCATCAGATTTGGGTCCTCCCCAGTAATAAAAAGCGTACCATCTTCTCCTACAACAATGGAGGCTGTGTGATAAGTGGGAGTCTCATCTTCTAGCTGCTCCTCCTCTATCATATTCCTGATCTTTGAATACATAATAGATGCATATATACCACTAACTATTTTGTTATGTCCCACCACCTCATCGCACTTAGACATGGCCGTGGATGGTCCCCAGGATAGTAAAGGGGCGGGAGGTAAGACAACTTGCGAAGCTACGGCCAGGTCACTGATCGGCTCTACACCACAGCACTAAAAATAGTTAATAACTTGCAGAGTCAGAACATATGAGTTGATAATTGGGTAAACAAGAATCATAATTACACATTATTTCTTGTCTGAGCCGTTTTGATAATCAGGACACCTGTCAACATTTATGGACCTACCGAAGGGATAATTCCCCACCTGGAGTTCTAGGAGGAGCCGAAGTAGGAAAAACCCTCGTCGGATCCGCAATAGTGTCTTCCATGTGCTCCACTGCACCCAGAGACCCTTCCTTAATGACCCCTATAGTCAAGGGTGCATGTTTTCATACTACAGTACCCTAGGGAGTATACTATAGGGAAGGAATTTTTCCTAAGATTCCTCAGCACCCTTCATAAGGAAAAAAACGTTAAAACCTTCACAATGAAGAAGGTAGAAGACCAGGATGGATGAGTAGGAAAACCTCTTCTTCTGTATCAGACGATTCAAGATGCATTATCATCATGGACACCCGATTAGACCCGTAAAGTCGGTTTCGAAGTGAATGCACATATGAATCCATGTCCTTAAAAGAAGCAACTATTTCATCCAGATATTCTTCCAACAACAAATAAGGAGGAGCAAAGATATTCTTGAAACCCGAAAGCTGGAGAGGGGACATTTCAAGTAGCATCCATACCTCTTCATTTGAGCCACTAACCATCAGCTCATCCCACATCCTCCATGCATCTAGAAGTGCAGGTGTAATATGAACAACTAGTTGGGGAGGATCGACCTGAGATGGTCAGGTAGCGACGGGGGCTGGTGGGAGCTCCATTAGTCATGGTTGTTTTCAAGTCTCACAGACGCTCTAGAACTCTCTGGAGCTACCTATGGGCGGAACCTCAATGGAAGAGAGGGAAGTCCCCTTTCCTGAGCTGTAGTATGGGAACTAGCAGAATCATTAACCCCTGAAGAGTGATCACTCCCATCCTCCTCCTCTTCAGTCACCAATCGTAGCATGGCTTGGACATGGTGAGTTAACACTTCATAACCCAGGTGTGCATGAATGTAAGCCTCAAGGTCTCGGAGATACCGATCAAACCTCTCTGGGTCCACATCATAAAATATTTCAGCAGGTGCAGATATGCAGCGCAACCCATAAAACGTCATTTCTTCCTCCTGGAGATGCTGCGACAAAGAATGGGGGTACTGGCTACAGAAGGGTGACTGGATTTTGAATTCGTCCCATTGGCCCCAGGCCATTGGGAAGGCATCATCAGCAGGTATGACCAACTGTCCCCGGGAAGCTTCAAGGGAATGAGAAGAGACAACTCTGTCTGTTAAAACCTTCCCTGAAAGAATGGGACCGGTAGGGTTATAAAGAACCTTTCTCGGTCTGATTGGAGAACTATCCCCCTTCCACTTATTTTTTCTCTTTGATGGATTTGAACTCAGGATAGTGGGCACCCACATCCCTAACTGACTTCCCAGGTATGATTGCACCCATGAGTCAACATAATTTTTGGATAAGAAAGGAATAGGGTCTGCAAACGCAGGGTTCATAACCTCACAACCGGTGTCCTTCTGGGTAAACATCAACCACAGTTGCCTAGCCACCATCAGATGGAGTTTCCTGCAGGCACCATTAAGAGAATGGGAACATAATATCTGGATACAGCCAAACTAACGTTTGAATCAGTAGGGCGGATACCCCTCGCAGATCAGTTCCCCACCAATACAGGCCACCAGGATGCCCTACCAGAGGGAAGAGAGGTAGCCCCGATCATTAAAATCCTCTGATATGGCATTCATGATTGCACCATATGGGGAGGGATATGGATGGAAATTGAAATGATCATAGCTCGAGATTCAGCTCGATAGCAAATACTTATTCTGAACTGTCCGGTTTCCGTCCTTCTCTTGGGTTGCCCATACCTCAGGCATAACCCCGCTGGTCAATTGTAGATATGGCCGGAACGCTATACCCAGAATCTCTGAAGGATTGATGAAAGTATAGGAATTCTTCACATACACTCCCAGCCAGCCCCAGAGGATCTGAAGAAGGGTCAACCACCCGGTTTGGTCGGCTCCCCTCGATAATGTTTCCAAGATGCTGGTAAATCCTAGATAAGACTGGAATCTCTAGATTGATAACATTGAAAGTGGCCAGCTCTGACGCCATGACAAAATTAGAGACCCACATGCCGCTAGAATCACATACGGGCAACAACCAGCCACTCAAGAACATGGATAGAAACGCCGCTAATCGGAGCAGTCGATGAACGCCCGACAAAATTTCCAAGCCGCACCTGTTTAATTGGGCTTCCTCCTGAATCAACCAATAGTTGTCCCTCTTCCTTCGGGATTCCATCAAAGGATAGGTCGTGGGCCTGCGTGGAGGAGCCATGGATCTGCCCTCTCTGGAAAAAGCTTTGACCCATTTGTAATATGAGATGAGCTCTTTCAGATAAATCTTTGACGAACATTTCCGGGCTTGATCAATGAGTCGTCTCACCAAGGGGGGAGTCCTCTCCTCCTCATCCCATACAAAATGGGGATGCAAGATCTCATCATACATACCTCCGACGATTGGATCTCTTGAGATCTATAAGACATCCTAATGACTGATACCCACTTCCCCATGGACTAGGTGGAATGTGTTGGTATTAGGACTCCAACGAATCATAAGCTATTTTGCAAGAGTACTAGGCCAATGGGTATAGGTCTGGGAAACCCAGGCAACCTCATACAAACCCACGGATCATAGTTTTGTTTCAAATTCCTCATAGCTCTGGAAAACCCAAAAGGGCCACCCCCAATCCAACAACTTAAATACCCCTCCAGGACAGAGATCTTGGTCCACTGACCAACCATGTTAGTCATTAACTATAGCGTTCCAAGAAATACTCTGGTAACAATGAATTTCCACATCCTGCTGACACAGTTCACCTATCGGGGACACAAGGAGAGGACTCAGCACAGACCCAGCAGACGTGCCCTTTGGGATAAGCCACCCCCTGGATGATATCATGAACTAGGGGATAGTACTATAGAATACCCATGTTGTGGGATGATTGTCACGAGATGGCATTGGGATCGGTGTATCAGAAAATAAGGTGAACCCATAAGCAGGTAGGATATTGGAAAAAGGGTACTCCCATTGTGAATCAGAAAGAATGTTTCTAAGGGTTTCGGTATAGCGGAGTGACACAGACTCCATCCTAGATAGAGCTGGCCACATACTTTAGGCGTTGATCACCAATAGGAAGAGGCTCGGTGGCAGACCTAGGAGCGGGTTGAGGAGGAACCATATTTTCTCCCTGCATTATAAAAACCATACAAATTTTTAGTCCAAAATAATAAAATTTGGACAATATAGAAAGTATTTGGAAAAGGCCTCCATCATGGAGCCTTCATGATGAGATCCGTGGGATGGCCTCAAAAGGTAGTTCGCGATATCTACATCCAATAAACTAGCCTTACGCGAAAGAAGTCTACGGCACTCTGGCCTGCAGAGCATTGGCTAGCAGGCAGAAAACATGGCTGCTCCACGAAATCTCAATTCCGGGTTTAAATGTTTATGTTTGGAAAACCTAAAAAGTATTCAATGTTTGGAGGATTTCCAGTCTGCGGACCATCCGATACCACATAATGATTTCATATGAAGCTAGTTGTGACATAATTTTTAATTAATTAAAGGTTTTAGTTAGCAGCTGGGGAGATTGGTCAGTGGGTGATGAATAACACGAATGAGGTGTGGTTCGCGGAAGCGAAACCTGGCTCATTGATGGAGATTTTCACGAAGGAGGCTGGCGCGCAGAGATAGAAAGCGAGAACTCCTTTATCTAGAGGAATCTGGTGAATTACAAAGGCTTGGACCCCCTTCTTATAAGCGTGGACCCCTACCGGTTCCACCCCTCTACCACAAACTTCCCAAGCTTTAGGATCACTCTACATCAGAATAGCCTCATCTTCATTCCAATCGGACCCCATTCCGATGGGGGGAATTTGTAGGGTCCTGAAAAATCTTCAAAAGGGAATGGGAATCCCCCCCCCCATAATTTGAGAAAGGATCCTACCCAATTTCCTTTAGATGATTGAAAAAAAAACATTAAGGATACTCAAAATTGACAAAGGAAAGACCGGTCCACGTACCGGTTCAACATCAGTGGAACGCAGCTGGTTCAGCGATCCGCCCGCGGACCAGTGTCATCCGTGAAATAGAGGCGGGAGCCCCTATGTGGGCGCGGACTAGGATGAACGCCAGGCCGGTCCACCACCGCGAACCGCCCCAACTATGAACCGTGCTAGACCGACCCATTATGAGCACACTGTCATTCATGGAACAGAGGTGGAGCCCTGCGCGGCCGAGAAGTGCCCCTCGAACCGACTTGGATCATGGGTGAGGTAAATTCAATGAACCCCTGTGAACCTCAGATTGACCAAGTCATCCAGAGGATGGGATTTCGGTCATGGGCCTCCAAAAAAGGTGTCACATGACCACAATAAAACCCTTCCCCCCTCTATAAAAGTACATCGAGGGGGAGAAGAAAGGGGATTCAGATTCAGATTCTTGGATATTCGGAGGCTGGAGGAGATTGAAGGAGTAGCTTTTCAAAATAAGGATCTTAGGATTTCGCGAACCGTGAAGTTTCAATTCACGAACTAGTACAGGTATGGATCTGGAAACGAATTGATAATATATCAAAAAACGCATGACAAATTGGTGAACTATGAACTAAAATTAAAGCTGCAAGCAATGGCCCCTCCGAGGATGTACTCCCCGTAGACCAGGGAGTTTATGACCCTTTTTCAATCCAATGCGCCGCATAGAACCCTCCTACACGGACGCAGCCATGATCGGTGATGCCCCTGGCTACCGCTGCTCACGTGGTCTCCAGCACCGCGTACCAACTTGGTATGCAGGCCAAACCAGAAGCCACATACCGCCCTGTAATGCAGATGTACCATTAGTCCATGTACCACCCTGGTATGCAGACGACCTCTCCAATCGCGTAGCACTCCCCTACGTGAAGAGTGCCACTCCTCATGCACCCATGTGGCCTGTCAAATACTTTAGTGTTTCCATTCCCCGAGACAGATTAAACCCTTCCAATTCGACCCGATCCTCTACAATACCTTCATTGGCCTATTTACCGGCCTTGAGACAAGGCCTCTACTAAAGCCACCTGACCCGTATGATGAAAGCTTCTAGCCCGTCATAGTTCCACCGTGAGTTCACATACCCATGGAAGGCGAGGAAAAAGGGGTTTCCCTGACCCTTGAATGGATTCCAGAAGCATTCCAAGGTTCACATTCCCATAGTAGTGCAGGGTCTGAGCCCAGGTGTCCCCTTTGTGCCTTTCCACTTGCCAGGATTGAGGGATCCCGCTGGCCTTTCCTTTTGACGAGGACCAGTGGTGGGTAATTCTCCCCTCTCTTAGGAGTGGCTGGGCATCCCTTCTAGAGTATTCCCCACACCATCCTCACCAGAAGTAAATGGTCTTCCCCTCCCTTCCGGGAAGGTTCATTACTACGCTGTCGTATCCCCTGCCACTGCCGGCGCGACTTCTACCTCCCTCAAACATAGGGAAGAGGGAGAATCCAATGGCACGAACCCTTTCTCTCCGCCACCATATCCATTGTCTCTACCGCGCGACTACTACGTTCATCCCGCTCTGACATCATGGAGAAAGAGAGTCTTATTGTTCCTTCCACCTTCCCTTGAGGAGGAAAAAGTGCGAGGCTTTTTATGTCTGTTGCATTCTCTTGTTTCTCACACTGAGAATGACTCATGTGGGCTTAGAGATTTGTGGTGGTCATGTCATCCGCACAATGGCGATGGATAAATGAACTACGTGGGTTTTGATCCTTGTCTCCTAAACAGGGTTCATAGGACGCCACCCTGAGGTTCAATCACAATAACCGGAAACTCTCGTGTATAATCCCTAATCTTCTAGAACGATGTGAACATTGATTCCCGGCAAACCAGGATACATAGGAAACTACCCCAAGGTGCCAGCCCAATCTTTAAGTCTGACATACACCTTTTACCCTATTAGACCATGTTCTTATACCCCAGTAGGACCATTTCTAGTCCTAATAAATCACTTCCCTTGGGTATTCCGGGCAGCTTCGGCATAAGTCCCGCACTAGCTTAGACCAGACATCTCTCGCCCAAGTGTCCATGCCCCATGAAATTAATCTGTACGGTTGGGTCCTTGTCACACAACCTTAAAAGGTTATGTGTCCTGTTGAGTGGAATCAAGCTACGTGGATTCTGATTCCTCTCACAAGGATACGTAGGAAGCCTGTATCACAAGTTTGATCCAAACGCTCAAGTCGTTATCTGTCCCCCCGGGATGAAAATAAACTCCTGAGTGCCCAGTTATGAGGATTTAACCCCGTACTATCTCAATGAGTCCAAATTCCTCAGAGTCATTAATCCAATAATGGATTATAAACCTCACGCCCAAATGATTCTGAATCCCTATGTTTAGATGATCATTGCCAACCAGAAATAATATATGGATACTATGCTTAGGGAGAAACCAAAGATCCGCGAACATATGAATACGTGTTAAATTTATAAGAGAGTCCTGTAAGAGGCAATAATTCTCTCTCTCCCACCAAGAGTGTGTGACAAGCGCGACTGCCCATCTTCTCGACCAATTTGTGTTCTTAAGTGTCGCTAGCCAAATCGGCTAGCGAATGTTTGCCTTTGGAAAGCAGGTCCATGTATCGTTGGATACCGAACCGTTGGGCTTTTTGAATAAAAAATAATGCACCCTACATGAGTGATTAAATAGAACTCACCCTTCTTAAAATCAACCATCGGTAGCAGTGTCCCCCCCAGTGATGAAACAAAGATACAATAAAATAATGGGATTCCTTGGTATGAAACAAGTCCCGTATTCGGGTAGAGATAATAATAAAAGAACAATGCATCATCATGGGACCTGGTTGGACTACTGAGATCTAGTAATTAGCTTCATATATTTTTCAAATAAACCCCATTAAGTACTCCTTAGACCCTTATTATGGTGTTATTAGTTTGTTGATCAATATAATCCTAGAATCATTCTACGTCAGTTGATTCTAGTTGTGAGATCTATTCTGATGAGATCATCCGAAAAAATCATGAGAGATGTGAAAATGATTCATGTTATTCCCACCCATTGACTTTAGATGTCTTTTATAATAATTCTACATGATTATTTTTCAATAATTTTAAAAAAAAATTCAAGGAGATACTATCAGTTTCTTCTTTTTATATCGTAATGATCCAAATTAAAAATATAGTGACCCTTACATTTCTTACATGGTTATTACATCAGTTTAATGATAAAAAGAATATCATTGTTAGAAAAATAGGATCCAAGGGTTTATTGTATTGGGAAAATTAGGGTTATACATATCATATAGAAAATAAAACAAAAAAATTTATTTAATTCCTTCTTCTCAAGCTTCTTAATAGTTCTTGTGTTCTCCTTAGTATAAGTAATCACTTGTGAATATAAATCATAGAAAAGGGTGAGACAAAAGCTAGATAATAGGATAATAAATAACATGGATCATCATAAAATGGGGTGAGCATAATCATCATCATCGTAACATAATTCTGTGATCATTATCATAACAATGAGAGGAAGAATTATATAGAGGCATGGAATATGGAAATTCATAAAAATAAAATATCATGTCTTAGTAGTCAACTACCACACATAGTTGTGAACAATAATAGCATCATATTCACATATATTTCAGTTTATATCATGAGAATAATCACATTAACCAGTTCATTATATTTATATATAATTTGGTTCACACCCATCACATCATGTTATTTTCATGTGCTATATAATTTAAAGCGTACCCATCACATAATAACATTTACATGATAATGCATCCCATGTAGAACGTATATCAATCATGAACATGAAATAACTCATAGAAAGGAATTAGTTTAATTTCATAAAGAATGATTACATTAATAATCATTGGTTTTCTATAAATTAATATGTAATATCATAATTAGTGTAAGAGTCATCAATCTTGAGTGAAGAATAAACAGTTTCACTAGAAGTAAAAGATATATTTTTTTAGAAAGAAGAGTTCCTTTGGAAAAATCTTTTCATCTGTCCTGAAATAATTTGGGAAACATTTATATCGAGAAAATAAAATGTGAGGATAAAGAAAATATATTTTTGGAACATCAATGGAACATTCATACTAAAAATGGAGTTAAAGAGGGAAATCCCAGAGGAAAAGAGTTGGGGTAAAAAATCCCCTTACCGTATGTCAGAGTGACTTATTGACCTTAATATTATGAATAATAAAATTAATTTAATTAATTAAAAATAAAGAACCAATTTTAAATATATTTAATTTATTATAGTTTTATTATGTTAAATTATAGACTTTTAGATGGGTTATAGATTTCAATTCCATCATTTGGGAGTGTTCATTTTCTTGGTTTTTAGGATCTGTTCACTTGAATATGAGTATGGAAGATTATGTAGAACGATTATAATTCCCTATAATTGAAATTATACCATATTAATTAACATATAGAGGTTTACATGGTTATATATATCATTTGGTTAAATGTTATGAGGAAGATTCATTATATTATTGTTTAGTCATAATCAAATAGATTTTTGTGGAGGTTATTTTTCCGAACATCAAAAACTAGTTTTATTTCATTATTTATTATTGTGTATATAAGTTAGTTCTAGAACATAAAAATTATTATTAAGTAAAATTTTCAGTATGTAACCACCATTATATTGGTTTTGTGAATATCCTTTAAGGCATTAATGTAAAATGAAAATGTGTTGTCCATGATATCAGAAAATTGACACACCATGAATACTGATTTATTTTTTAGAATAAAAGAGAGAGATAAAGGATTTTGAAGTTGGATATTCCATTAACATGATGGAATTAAAGTATATAAAATGTACTGGAGTTATCTCACATATTTGGATAGAGGAGGTGAAGTAATAATAATAAAGGAAAAATAAATTAAAAAAATTAAAAGGAAAAGGAAGAGGATTTTACATCTTGAATTTCACATCACTGAGAACCTCATTAAGTATTTTTTGTATTTTGATGAGAGAATGGTCTCTTAGACGTGGGGGTGGGGATTAAGAAGAGTGTTGGACTGAATATGGATATGATTCATGGCATTAGAGGTTTGTGGAGAAGAGGTGGTGGGGTTGTATTTATAGAAGAGGTGAGGGGTGTTTTCTCATTATTTTATTCAATAGTTTATTATTTTGCTCAAAATTATGAATAGTTTGAACCTTATCACTAAATATGTTATACTCATGAATTAGAGTTCAAGATTATGGGTTTAAATCATTAATACATCATGTATGACTCAATAATCATGTATTTATCTTATATCATAAATTATTAAATTTCCCAATTCAAATTTTTTTTTAGTATCTTAAAAAAAACCAAAAAATTCACATGAACCATTTTTCAACATGTAATATTCAAAAATTAAATCCATTTTATGAACATAATTTTCTATATATCATATATATAATTTTTAATTAAAATCATCATTTATTATAAACATACTAATTTTAAAATTATAACAGATTTTATGACACTTTCATAAATTAACTAATGTATCATTAAATAATCCTATAATCATAAGAAAAATATATATTAATTTATGAGTGTATTTTATTAAAATAGATTTTCTTTATAATAAATATATTTATTATAAAATTGTAAATAAATTCTTATGACTTATAAAAATACCAATACTTAATTTATCATTTTTAAAACAATTAAATATATATTTCATGATTTAAATATATTATACTCTAAGTTATAAGATACCCAAATTTTATTTATAATTTCAATGGTGAAGCAACTATTATATTGAAAAAATTACTGTTCTTTGGATTCATGTTACTATTCCAAAGGTCAAATTACTTTCTCACCGGTATAGGTTCCTTAATTTCTGAAAGAGCCTCGTATTTCATAAATTCTTAATTTATAATGTATTTATTGAGGTATCTATGTGATTTTATGTTATTTATACTATATGACATATTTATAAGAAGGGATAAATGTCATTGATAAATGTTTTAGTCATTAAATTCTTCCAACCTTTTTAAATTTCACCCTCGACATTTTGTTTTACATAAATTAGTGAGGGTACTTCTTCTTCATCTCCTCCTCTGATTCCTAAGTTTCTTCTTCAAACATATGGTTCCTCCATGTCACTTTGACACGAGGGATTTTATTTTTTTGAATAGAACCATATATCTCTGTTCCAGAATCATTCATGGACACTCCATTTAAGAGAGATCATCATCCAACTATACCACCTCTGATTTTAATACATGTGAGGTATCTGGTATTTAATTTCTCTAGAGAGATTGAAGGAATACATCATGAATTTGATTTTTACTTAGTTGAAGTGCAAGCCGAATGACCATTGCTTCTATTTGATCAAGGATCTCAAAGGGGACAATGAAACTTGGGATAACAATCCCTTTTTTCCAAACCACATGGCCCTCTTCCATAGTGATATTTGAAGGAAGACATTATCAACAATGTTGAATTCAAAGTCCCACTAATGGTTGTTAGCATAACACTTTTTATGACACTCAGTAGCTCTAATATGTTGCTATATTTCTTGAACCTTGTATATCATATCATACACAAAATCATGTTCAAGAATATTTCATTTTCTATCTTTATCCCAACAGGTTGAATTTAAGCATCTCTTTCCATACAGAGCTTCATATGAAACCCTGTGAACACTCGAGTTAAAACTGTTGTTGTATGAGAAATCAACCAATGGGAGATGATGATTACACCAACCTTTAATTTCAATTCATTAGTCTCTTAGAATATACTTTTTATATGAATAGTTCCTTTAGATTGAACATCATTTTGGGGGTGATAACCAATGCTTAAATTCAATTTTATACTCAAATCATATTGAGGACTCCTCTATAATTTAAATGTAAAACGTTGATAATTATCAAATTAATTCTAGAGTGGAACCCCATATAGTCTCGCCACTTAATTCACATATATCTTATCGTGTTGTTCAAGTGAGAGGTCTTCCTAAATAGCTATAAAGAGAGCAGTTTTGGTGATTCTGTACACCAAATACCATATCGTATTCTTTCCCTTGGATTTCATGAGGATACTAGTGACAAATTCAATAGTAAAATTCTCCCATTTACACATGGGTATAGGTAATGGTTTCATAAACCCTTTGGATATCTGACTATTTTCTTTATCATGCTAACATATGATTTACTTTGAGATATACTCCACAATATCCTTTTTCATATTATCCCACCATAAATGTTCTTGAAGATCACAATACATCATGGTACTCCCAGGATGGATAGAGAATGTTGAGATATGTTCATTATCCCATAGATCATTCTTTATCCCATGTGATGATGGTGTACAAAGAATCATTGCAGAGCAAATCATACCATCATCATTGATATGGAACTCTTGTGGCTTACCTTCCTTTACTATTATCAACTTCTTTTGTAACTATAGATCATCTATTTTACCTTCTTAATATTCACTTGGATATATGATTGGGAAATAATTTTGTCATGGTAGGATCTATTCCCTTCCAACATTATTTCAAAATCCATCCTTTTCATATTTATGATGATAAGTTCTTTCTCAATCTGCTACATGGATAGAGTAATAGGTTCTTTTCTATGACAAGAGTTATCAACTTTGTTCACCTTCCTAGGATGATAGTGTATAAATAAATCAGAGTACTTGATTAACTCTAACCGTATCATTTTGATGCATGTTGAGATCCTTTTAATAAATATACACCTTATGATCTTGTGATCGGTATATATTCCACACTTCCCACCATAGAGGTAGTTCCACCATATTTTGAAAGAAAACATCATCGCTATTATCTCCAAGTCATGCGTCAAATAGTTTTGTTCATTGATATTCTAATACAATGAGGAATCTATCACTTTATCATCCTTCAATAGTACACAATCAAACAATTTATTTTAATCATAACTGTATATCACAAAATGTTCTCCACTTATCGGAAATGTGAGTACAAGTGTAGTGCTCAACCTATTATTTATCTCCTTGAATATTTCCTCACATTCATCAATCCAAAAATACTTTACCCCTTTCCTTTTGAAATTAGTTAGTGAGCTTGAAAATCATGATAATTTTTTCACAAAATGTTGATAGTGCCATACTAGGCCAAAAATACATTGGATTTCTATGTCATTAGAGGGTTTGTGGAATTCCTAAATTTCCATTCTTTTTGATGGGTCAATAGAAATTCTCTCACTTGTGATCATGTGTCCTTAGAATGTGCCTTGCTACATCTAGAGAACACATTTTATGAACATGGCGTATAGTTTATCTTTACTTAATGTCACAAATAAAATCCTTAGATGTCTTTATGTTCCATATTTATCTTTGAGTAAATGTGAAAATTGTCAATAAAGACTATAATAAAAATTTTAAGGTAGTTTCTAAAGGATATATTCATAAAATCCATGAAAAATGAATGGGAATTAGTATGTCAGAAGGTAATTACTAGAGAATCATATTTCTCATACCTTTTATGGAATAATGTCATCTTAATATATTCCTTCTTCACTTTTATCTTATGATATCTAGAATAGATATCCACATCTAATAAGTAATGAATTCCTAGTAGTTGATTAAGCAATTCATCAATACCTGGAATAGGATAATTTTTCTTTATGGTGATATTATTAAATTCCCTATAATCAATACACAACCGTATTTATCCATCCTTATACTTGAAAAAGAGCACTAGCGCACCCCAAGGTGATACACTAGGGTGTATGTACTATTTGTCCAAAATATCTTATAGCTGCTTCTTTAACTCCTCTAGTTTGATCAGGGCCATCCTGTAGGGTAATTTTGGGATAGGAGTAGCTCTGGGTATTAGTTCTATTGAGAAATATACCCTAAAATCTAGGGAAAGTTACCCAACATTTTAGGAAATACATCACTGTACTCCCTAAAAATGGGAATTTCCCCAAGGTTGACACCGTCCATTGACACAACCACTTAAGTGATGTATGTTTCTTCATAGGGAATCATCATCAACACCATTGAGTTATTTTCCAAAGTATATTCATGATATTCCTTACATATGTAGAGGATCATTGGATTGTTCAAAAAATTAAAATATATTTCCATTTACTGATATTTTAGGTGTGATCAATATAATGAGATCCAATCCTTCCCAAGTATAGCATCACATTACACCAAGGGAAGTATGATGATATTTTTTGGGAGAATATTTGCACATATTTAATAGGATAAGATTCTAGAACTTGCGTTTCATTGATCACGCAACTATATATTTTTAAAAATATCTCTACATTAAGGTATTGAGGCACTGATTCAATAGTTCTATCGAAATTGAATAATATAATGAA
Organism: Viscum album; assembly: GCA_963277665.1. Taxonomy (NCBI): domain Eukaryota; kingdom Viridiplantae; phylum Streptophyta; class Magnoliopsida; order Santalales; family Viscaceae; genus Viscum; species Viscum album. The sequence continues at coordinate 584,968,911 of OY728132.1, read as the reverse complement.
ATATGTAGAACAAGAATCAAATAAGTCATTTTCCATTGTTGAGTGAATAGTAAGTGTATCTTGTACAACATCATTTTTTCTCTACCTTAGCAGTAGTGATGGTATAAGCATTTCCCTGCTCCTTTGGCTTTAGTGGCAGATGAAACTGATTACGCTTGAAGACTTAAGGTTTAGTGCATTGGATCACATAGTGCCCTTGACCCTACAGTTGGTGTAGTGGAACCTGGGTGGTTCTCTCCTTTTCTCCATTATATCAGTTGAATTACTCACATCTCTTAAATATTGATGAGCTCAATGTCCTTATCTTACACACTTATGGCATATCCACATCCCTTGGAGGTGGTTCCCATGATGCTTCCTCCATATGTTTTGACATGTGTGCGGTAGAAATTTCATACCACCTTTGTCCTATGATCCTCCAGCTTGAAACATTACTTTCATTTCATATCACCATATCCATAGGACTGTTCTTGAATCTCTATCTCTACTTTGAGAGAAAATAAAACAACATATTCATAACTCCAAATGTCTTGAATTTATAAACCCTTTAAAAGGTGTGATTTTAAACCACAAAATAATCTATCAATTTTCCTTTCATTGTTGCTAACAAAACTCGAATCATACATTGTAGGCCTCATGAAATTTTCTTTATAGGCCATGAAATATTCACCTTCCTTTTACTTCAGCTCTATCAATTCTCTCTCCATATTTTCATGAAGGGTTCAAGGAAAATTATTATTGAATAACATTATCATAATGTTTTACCACTCAATCTATTTATTTTTTTCTTCATATTGGTGTTCTTAATCAACACCCACCATCGGTCAACCTCTACATCTAGATGACAAATAGACAAATTCACCATCCCCATGTCAAAATAGTTATGCACCAAAAAATATATTCTCATATTAGTTGACCAACTATTCCTAGATTAGTGGATCATTAGATCCACTAAATGTTGGTGGTCTTTTCTACATAAAGGACTCGATAGCCAGTTTCTCCCTCTGAAGAAAAGGAGGACATTCCACAATGTTCTGTTTATTTTTCAAATACTGATACAACTGGGTAAGCATCACTATAAAATTTTAAACTCCACCTCCCATGGTATTGGAGATTTCATTTGGAAAATCAATACGTTTTCCCTTACATGGGTAGTTGGATTGGTTTCTACTGGTTCCCACCATTTTCTAAAATAGAAATGAATAGAAAAAAATCATCAGTTCAATTTTTAGGAATAAATTACCATTTTTTTGCAATTATCTCAAAATGAATATCTTGTGGGATCCCTATATTTATCAAATATTATTGGGTGCTTACTTTGTCTCATACTAAATGTTTTCACTAAGTTTCTCTAATCCTAATTCCCAAATCAACTAAACATTTCTCTGATACAAATTACAGTGACCCTACCTTTTCTTACATGTTTTGTACATCATTTTAGAGATAGACAATATAAAAGCGTTACCCAAATTGGATAGAATAGTTTAGTGTCTTGGGTAAATAGAGGCCATACATAACATTTAAAAAATAAAAAACAAACATTTGTTTAATTCCTTATTCTCTATATTCATAGATTTCTTTATGATCTCCTTAGTATAATTAATCACTTAAGGATATACATCAAAGAAATGGGTTAGATAATAGCCCAGTAAAAGGATAGATAAGAACATGGATCAATATAACATGGGGTGAGAATAATCATAATCATCATTACTGAATAATGGTATCACTATCATAATCATGAGTGGAAGTATTATATAAAGGTGTGGAATGTGGAAATGCATAAAAATGAAATATCATGTCTTAGTTGTCCACTACAACACATAGTTGTGAAGAAAACTATCATCATGTTAAAACATATTTCCCTTTTTCTCATCAGATTATCACATTACCCACTAAATTGGATGTATATATAATTCAAGGATAACCTATAACACCATAACATTTTAATGTTCTATATAATTCTAGGCGCACCGATCACATCATAACATTTAAATAATCATGTATGAATCATAGAACATATATTAATATTCAACATAAAATATCTAAAAGAAAGGAATGAGTTTAATTTCATAAATAATACATTCATGAATAAACATTATGGTTTCCAAAATAAAGAGGAAAAACATAATTTGTATAAGAATCATCAAACATGAGTGAAGAAGAAACAATCACATGAGAATTAAAAGTCGTATTTTCAGAAAGAAGAGTTCTTTTGGAAAAATATTATCATTTTCCATTAAATCAGTTTTGAAAGATGTATATCAAGAAAATATAATGGGATGATAAAGATATTATATTTTATGAAAATAAGTGGAACATTCATACTGAAAATGGAGTGAAAGAGTGAAAACCCAAAGGAAGAGAGTTGGGTTAGAAAATCCCCAAACCTTATGTTCAAGAGATTTATTCACTTTAATATCCGGGATAATCAAATTCAATTCATTAATTACTAAATTAATTAACTACTATACATGTATTTTATATTTTATTGTTTTATTATGTCCATTTATATCCTTTTATATAACTTATAATGTTCAATTCCATCATTTTGGAGTGTTTATTTTCATGGTTTTCACGATCGATATCACTTGAATATTAGTATAAATGTTTCTGTAGAATGAGTATAATTCTACAAAATTTAAATTATATATTATTAATTAAAATTAATAGGTATAAATGGATATATATATATTTATATATATATTTTTTTAAATGGTACGGGGATTAATCCTAAGATAAAAGGTTAGTGATAATCATTTATATTTTTTTGGGTGTTTCTTTCAAAATCAGAAACCAATTTTTTCTATTATTTATTATTATGTATATAGGTTAGTAATATAAAATAAAATAGGTTATTAAATAAATTTAATAGTATTTAACAACCATATATTTTTTTAATGAAAAAATATGAAGTCTTTAAAGGAAAAAATAAAAGGCATCGTCCAAAATGTTTGTAAATTAACACCTCACGAGCAATGATTTAATTTTTAATATAAAAGAGAGAGAAAAATTAGTTTGATGAAATATATTAAATTTAATTATATAATTATAGAATATAAAATATATGAGATCTATCATTAAAATTTGATATAGGAGTTTAAGAGATAATAATAAACAAAAAAGAAATTAAAAGAAATTAAAAGGAAAAGAAAAAAGATTCTATCTCTTGAATTTATCCTCATTAAGAACCTCCTTAGGGTAAATTTTTCTTCTTTTGAGGAGTCCAATGGATCTTGTATGTGGGGGAGGTATTTGGATGATTTTTTGTAGGAATATGGAAAATCATCAAGGATTTTTAGGTGCGTGGAGAAGAGGTTTTGAGGGGTGGTATTTATAAAGGAGGAGATGGGTGTTTTCTCATTATTTTATTCATTAGTTTAATATTTTAGCTGAAGACTATGAATAGTTTGAACCATATAACTAAATTTATTAAAATAATAAATTATAATTCTAGATTATGGGCTTATATCTACAATAGATCATCTATGATTTAATAATTCATGTATTTAGCTTATAATTGTTTTAGCAAATTTAACTATTCATGAAAATTCAAGTATTTTATAAAAATACCAAACAATAAAAATAACGTTTTTTTCAATGTGTATAATTAAAAAATGAACTAAAGTTTATAAAAATAATTTTATAAATAGGATAAACATAATTTTTAATTAAAATCATCAATTATTCAAAAAATATAATTTATAAAATTATAGCTGATTTTATGACACTTTAAATATTAACTAATGTCTCATAAAATTATCATATAATCATAATAAAAAAATATATTAATTTATGAGTATATTTTATGAAAATTAATTTTATTTTAAAACATTTAATCAATTATAAAAGTGTAAATAAATATTTCATTTAATGAATATATTATATTGATATGGTGGATTGGTTCTCTAGTTCCTAGCTACCATGAGAGTAGTTTTCGTACTAGTGATTATTCCTAAAACATGGATTCACATTTGTTTTTGGGATGAAAAAGGTGTCCCTTCTACTAAGAAACTCATACCCTATTTCCCCGCTCAGTTGAATGAGCACTAAGCTCATAAAAAAAAAATATATCTTCATTTAATTTTTCATAACATTATTAATATCTATAATATTTTATAAACATAATTTATAATAATTATCGACCTGTATATTAGTTAGTTATTTTCAATTTTCAATATCATGTGTGAATAATCATGATCGTTTTGTACTATTTTCACAATATCGGTGTTTTTGTTTATTCTTATCCCAAATTTTTTCATTCCTAGATCATATAATAATTTATTATTTATAATGTTATAATTTCAGTATATGAGAGTTTTTGTTATGATATTTTAAGATGAAACCAATGATAAGTGTGTTTTATTTATTTTCAATGAAGGACCAATGATATCTTAATTAACTAGATTAGTATTAATGTTACCATTCCAAAACAAAATTGAAATAATTATTTACTAACATATGACACATATTATATATAATTAATTCAAATACTCTTATGTGATATTATTTTAAAGTATTATTCAAGTAGGTTATTAAACCAGAACAAGCATGAACACACCATTATTAATGGATGATTATGATTATGAAATTGGTTTATGAAAAAAATAGATAATTATTAGATAAGAATAATGATATTCATTTGATAATTTAAACGTTTTCAATTAAAATTTAAGATATTTTAATAAATAATAATGTAATTAGATGAAAAATGAGATATGTTACTTTATAGTGGTGGAAACCCTCACAACACACAATTAACATAAAATTTCTCAAATAATGAGTAGAAGTGGAGGTGGATTTTAATTTTATTCTTAATAATCATAATTATATTATATATGTAACTTTTATTCTTCAATTTCATTATTATAACCCATCAATAGAGGCGGTTGTAAAAAACAGAATGTGTTATTGTGTAGTAGTAGTAATACGTACAATAAAAAAATCATGATTTATTTTTTCATAATGAAAGGGAGAAATGTGGTTAATAGTTATTAACCTAAAATAGTAAAATTGATTAAAAATATTATTTTATTATATATTAATGATAAAATTAAATTTAGGAAGGTAATAAAGATAATAATATAAGTTAGTGAAAAGATATCCTACATTGAGGACCTTGGCTTTCCCTTGGAGGACTTATTGGAAATTAAGGTCTTATGAAAATATCTTGTAACAAATGTAGCAATGAAAATGAAAAATGATTATAGTGAAAGAAAAATGGCTAGGTTTTTAAGAGTAAACCTAAATTTATAGTTGTACTGAAAGGGTAAAGAGAGGACTTTTATAAGAGGTGAGAATGATTTTTTTAAATGATTGAATTTAATATAATGAGAGCACATGAATAATAGGTCACAAAGACTAAAAAAATGGATAATAATGGTTTGGGGGATGATATAATTTCATTGATATATCCAAAATTAATTTTCACACATGTTTAAATAATTTTTTTTGTTATTTACTATCATAATTTTCACTTTTACCGAATTTAGTTTTACCACTATGTAGAATTTTTATGTAAGAAGGATACATTTTATTCCTAAAAATAATACCAAAATTATAATATAACTTTAAACTAATTATTAAAAATATTAAATCAATTTTATCATATTTTTGATCTATGTGTAGTATAAATCTAATTTATAGTCATCCTTTGTAACATGTAAAATCATATTTTTATAAAAAAGTGAATTTTTAAGTTTAAAATTTATATGTACGATAAGATTATAAATGTTTTTTTAATGATATATGTTTGTTTATTATAAAAGAATAAAAAAAATTTATTTTCAATTCAAGGAATTCAAGAATCCATTTTTAGAAAACTAATATTAAATACTAAAAAAATTCTTATTGGAAAATATTACTTAAGTATAAAAAATGTTAAATATATGTTTTATAAATTCCAAATAGTGATATAAATTGATAATTTTCATTATAAAATAATAATTTGAAAATGAATTGTTTTATAAGTTTTTGATTCATAATTATTTCTTGATATAATCATAAAAGCTACGATTTGGGTAAAAATGTATTTTTCACTATACACCTAAAATTCAATAATTTTTGAAAAATATAAAAAATCTATCTTAGGGTAATATTGATATATGGAATTAAAAAATGTATTAAATTTACTAAAATTTAATTTATAAAATTTATAACTTTATATTTTACATTAAAATTCAATATATGATGAAAAAATTATTTTATTTTAAATGGATTTTGTAAACATTATGTTTTCCCAATATTATTTCAAAAAAATTTATAATGTAAATTTAATTAATATATTTGTTAATTTAAATATTATTTATTATCGTAATAGTCATTTAAAAGTGTTTAATTTAATTTATTAATAATTTAATCAAATATTATATAATGAACAATACTTTTAAAAATTTAATTATAGTAATTATATATCCTCTAAATGCTAACATTTTTAATTGGTTAATATACATTTTATTTAATAGAGGTTTTTTATTCTTATAATTTTCATGATAATATTGACCAATCATGTAACACCCTAATAATTTATGTAAGGTTTTTTCCTTTGGATGATAATGTGTTAGATAGCTTTTAATGAATTTAATATCAAACTAATACAAAATATAGAACATTATATAACCATAAAAATACATTGAAATATTTGTAAGATTAAAAAGTAGGTGGTTGTGTTTTAAAATATATGAATAAAATAAAAAATTAACAGTCGATATGATTATTAAAGATTTGATATAATTTATTTAATATACATAAATATATAATAAGACCATTATATGCTAATTGTTTTTCTAAAATTGGATTTTTACATGATTTTTTAGATAATAGATATATTATATATAAAATATATTGTAAATATTAATATTGTATTAAACCTAATCTAATTGGTAATTGATAGTAAATAAGAATAAGAGTAGTTGAAATTTGAAAATGTTATTTTTCTGTGAAAAAATATTCATTATATTTTCATGGGAAAGTTAAAATAAAACATTAATGAATTTTAGTTTGACCAAAATATTTTAATTTTTTTATTCATAATAAAATTATTATTTTTTGATAAATTTTTGGATTTTTTATTAATGTATTTTTTATTTAAATAGTAAATTTTCATTATATTGCTAAAACCATTACATTTATAACACTATCATAATAAAACAATGAATTAAATGCTTTGAATTATTCTATGAAATGTATATGTGTGTGTGTAAAATAAATTATTTAAAATTACTATATTTTATTTATAAAAAAATCATATCATTTTGGAATCAAAAGTAACATTTTACTCTAAAAACAACTTTCTTTGTTATATTAGATAAATTAGTTTTCACCACATAAAAAACTAAATAAAAAAATGGATTTTATATTTTTGATGAAAAAGATAATATTACTTAATAATGTAAATTTCATTTCTAAGATTAAAGCTAATAAACATGATATTCATAAAACTATTATTATCAAAGAATTATTTCATTAATTTATTTCATTTAACAAAATAAATTAATATTTTCTAAAAGTATTCTTCAATATAATTTTTAAAACTATATTTAAATATTTTATCACTCATTTAATTGAAAATGAATACAAGATAATATTATGAACACTTAATTGTGGAAAGAACATTTTTTCTACAAAATAGTTATTCAATATATAAAATTATTTAATTTAAAATATAATTTTTTAATAGTCGAAAATTGAATTTGATTAAATGGAGATTAGATTTATGTTAATGCCACCAAAATTTGGAAGGTTTTTTTATTTTATAATTTTTGGAAAACATATTTTACTTGGGTAAAAGCTTTTTATCTCGGTAAAAACTAAATAAAGGTTAGAGTCAAAATATGAGAACAAATGAATTCTAAATTTTTAAAATTTGTATGGGAAAACTTTTGGGAGTATTTCATGACCCATGAACTCCGAAATATCAGTTATGTTAGTCGTTTTGTGTCATTTAACCCTGAAAAGTGTATGGATATCATTGGAAAATAATGGGCATCCAAAAGAGTTCCCTTTACCTCACTTATAAAGGAGAAAAACTTCCTCCACTTCATACCACAAACAATAATTTTAAATTATTCCTAAAAATATTCCATTATGTTCCTATTGGAACCCTATCTCACTTTTTTGGCCTCTATTCTCCATTAGTTATCTTAAGGTATCCATTTCAAAGGATATATCTAAGAGAAAACTCAAGCTCTCGATGTATGTATTGCCTCATTAATATTTTCTTCTTAATAATACTCATACAAACATATTATATTCAAAAATTTATAATGAAATCAGTATTATTTTTATAATTATATTTTATTATATTAATTCAATGACCATTATTTATTCCTATCCACCCACTAATAAAAATAAAAGCATTGTTAGTGTGAATGAACATATTACTTTCTCCATGAATCAATGAATTCTATTTATCATACCACCTCTAATGAATGGTTTTAATGATTATATTGATGAATAAACATGATATCTATAATATAAATAGGATTTTTAAATTTAAAATATTCATATACCTTAATTCCATCTCATTCTTTGAGAAATGGAAATGTTAACCATGAGTTGTGCAGACTACCACTTCCATGAAGCAACAAATCTATTTTTTCATTTAGATTATTAAATATTTGTTAAACCCTCTAAAAATATGATTAAATGGATTAATAATATCTAAATAACAAATTTAGTTTTCTATTATAATTATATTATAAATTTGGTTTACCATACTAATCCAGTTATATATAGTGTGTTCATGTTTGGGTTGGTTTAACAAGCTGCTTTAATAATAATTTACAACTATATAATGGATAACAATGGGAACATAAATAATAATATATTTATAAGTTAATAATAAATTAATTTTTGGTTTTTTATTCTCAAATATATATATATTAAATATTGAACTAATTATTAAAATATATCTTAGATTGCTAAAATTACCAAAATTAGCTGACACCAATTCGATTTTCCTACAAGCATAAGAAAAATCTATTTATTTAATAAATAGATTTTGATAATAAATTGTATATATTAAAATAAGTATAAATTATTAAGGATCCTGATAATATATATAATAAATTTAATTTGTCTATTCATGAAGTTAGGCACCCAAATACAATGAACTACGAATAATGTAAGGGTTTATTATCTCAAATATAATTTATTGAGATATATTTCTTGTTATACCCCTATTTTATTTTGGCTAGTGTATATAATAAGAAATCAATTTTGTATCATGAATCCATTATATTTTATTATTTTTAATGTTCAATTCAATGTAATTTCTCTCACGGGTTTTTGCATAAAAACGTCAATAGTTGTAAAGGTTTGTGGTAACTTAATTTTAATCCAATGATTTAGAAAAATTACTAATGAAATATACTGTTCCCAGTTTTGATTTATTATACATAATGAATTCATCCTATTGTAGTTACTTATTCTTTTATATTGTTATAAGTATTTTCCTTATAACCTTATTATCAGACAATTCATACCTCAATGATTATGTTACTTTAAAGGAGTTCCTTGGCCATAATTCCGATTTATTGATGCATTATTTTTGTTATACAACATAATAAATTTACATAGTGTATATATAGAATAAAACTTATATTATATGTTGAATTATATTCTATTTTATTTTATTTTCATTTTCAAGATATTTCTCATTGAAGGGTTTTGATTTAGATGATACTCAAGAAAAAAGGGTTACTTTTTTTTCATTTTAAATTCTATGAGACATGTTTGGTTTTGTGGAAAATAATTTCTTTCATAAAGTTTATTTAATTCCTTATTCCCTTCAAGAAAAATTCACATCTTTTTGACTCATGATATTTTAATGTTAATTTAATTGAAACTCTCACATTTAATATTGATTATTATGTTACCATTATCATATGGTATTTTGTTAAAAAAATTATTTCATTGAGTTATAATAATTATTCTTGAAATTAATTTTTCCAAATATTGGTTTTTTTCAAATTAATATTTTATCAAATTTTACTTTATATTCTTATCTGGTGGAATTTTTTTTATTTCAAATCATTTACTGTGATAAAATTTCTTTCTAAAAATTATATCATTTTTGAGAATAATTCCAAACCTTTTTAGTTATGGTTTCCCATATTTATCCATATTTTCCTTTCCCATAAATTGTTTCCTTTATAATTGGAAACCTAATTATCTGTTATCTCATGTGACCTGCATATTTACACATTTTTTTATTATTTGGGGTTTCATGAAAGGTATTTGAACAATTAAAACAGGTTTTCCTTCCATTTATTTATTTGGGAAAATATTTACTTAACTATATATTGTTTCTCCACACAGTTTTAGTTTGAGGATTACCTATATGGAATGCTATTTAATTTATTTATTAGGAAAATATTATTAATCCATATACTTGTTATTTCAGTATGTATGTTTGTTGACTTATAAATAATGTTTGTTATTTGTTGTATAGATTAATCATTCCTTCATAAGATGAATTCGTTATAATTAATTAGTGACGATTGGGGATTGATATAGACAGCTCGTTGATGTATCGATATGACTTTTGAGTCAATCTATCATGGGTATTTTTGTGTATGACTTCTTAGAAAAAACTAGCTTCCTAACACAAGGCCTTGATGGTAAGATCATGATATATATGATCATTATGTCTTGTATTAATGAAAGGAATTTACTATATGACATTATAAATTTCATCGATAAGGGAATTTTATTATTATTCGTTAATTTATTTATTGATTTGTCAACCATAGATTTGTTCTTCCCATAGTTTCTATTTATAATGGAATTATTTTTGATTCTCTATCCCTGACATATTATATATTCTCATCTTATGCTCACTTTTGATATTTTATTGTTATCACTTACATTTACCCTTATTGAGCTTTGAGCTCAATCCATATTTTGTTTCCATTTACTTATACTCATCATATACCTATAAAAGGTATTAAGAATGTTTCTTAAGGAATTATTTTCAATAATTCACGTAATTATAGGATATTTATGTGTAGGAATCTATAGTTGGTATCGATGATAGTATGAATGTATTCTTTTTAGCACCAAATATGGTCATGTGGGTTCGAGGTGACGTAATTGATATAATATCAGGGTTTAGATAACAATGGTGGTCTAGATTTATGATTTTGATAATTTAAGGTGTTAATATGTTAAGGTTTATCACAACTTCATGGGTATAGTATACCCTTTCGTTAACTTAAGATACAGTTTATATTGTCTAGGGACTAGGATAATATAATATTAGTGAAAAAGTCTACAAATGATTATAATGTATAATTATAAGTACAATATAACATCATGAGGTTTTGGTAAAGTAGATATCATATGGATCTGAAATAAATTACATATCTCTCTAAATAGTGTAATATGGTTTTGTATGTGGTATAGATGTACCTATGGGCATTCATCCGAAAAGGCTGGTTGATTACTGAATCAATCTTTATTCTGGTGCATGATTACTGGGTTGAAGACCATATACATAGTTAAGAACTCCAAAGAGTTATTATTTTGTTAATAACATTAAATTTACAATCCATTATGATGGATTTATTATATTATAGAATTAGGATAAAAAGAATGAGGGAATAAAAACTAGAAACATAGATTGAACCATTAGTTATTTTAGTTTAATTGAAAGATAATATAAAAATTTAAAAAACATTATATTTAGATGCTAATTTTTTAATATAATTATCTTGCAAGAACTATATTATAAATTTAATTATTAACCACTCATGATCAAATAATTTTTCTTTTAGTAATTGATGAATCCATGAAGGAAACAAGTTAACAATGGATTCATGGAAAATATAGATATTTCCATAACAAGTAAATTAACAGTATATGATATTAAAATGAAATACTTATGATTATTCCAATCCATTTGAAATGAATTATGAATTAAAATTTAAAATTATTTGAGTTCCCTAACATAATAAATATGAAAAGGATCAAACATTATGGAAGTTATAGAGATAATTATAACAAATTTAAGAATATTAAACTTTTTTCATGTAAAAATATTCAAAGAATCACCAAGGTGAATTACCTAAAAAAACTAGGAGATTTTTTATATGTTTAAATGGAGGACCTAAAGAAACTAAATTTTGAGAAAATGTGAAAATCTCATCAGGAACAAGGAAAGGGAAAAAAATTCATCCTAAATTACCACTAACAATGCACTGTCTTAAATATCGAAAACATAATCATTATCCATGTTATTTTCCTAATACAAGGGATAACATGGATGATGGGTTCCAAGAAATTTATATGATAAGGGAATTTATATGCAAAATAGATTATGGAAGTGAGTTCTACAGATGATGTAGGGTAAAGAACACTAATCACACACTCATGAACTATGAGTTTTGTATTCATTTGTTATTCATTTATTCTATGAATATAAAATCACAACATTGATGAATAGATTCAAAATTATTAAAAAACTATTTATAGTGGTAAATTTTTTAATTACCAAGTAAATAACTCTTATCTAATATATGATTATAGGAATTCACTTTTTATAACTCCTATTACCTTTTCATGTAGTCAAATTTGATGCTGTATATTTCATGTAATGTCTCTCAATACATAGAAACTATAAATATTACTATGATATGAAAAAAAGATTTAAAATAATAAATAAACCAATGAGAACCTATTAATATAGGTATAACATTAAACTACATATGAATAATTACTCCCATTATATTGGAATATTTAGAACAAATGGTTAATAGAAAACAAAGTCTTTTTATATTCCTATTATGAAGGAAAAGATGAGTTATCTAGTCTAATCAAGAATATAAAGCATGAAGAGTCATTAAAAATTAAATTTGGATCCATGAATAACTTATGGACACCATAAACTACTTCATTTGTTAGGACTTTTTAAAACGTTGAAGATGTAATTTTATTAGGGGGGATGTAACACCCTAATATTTTAAAAATCATTTTTTCATTTGAAACCTAATTTCTTCGGTAACTTGTAATGAATGAAACACTACAAAACATGTAACATTATATAACCACCAAAATTTGGCCATATAATATTCAAGTTAAAATATAGGTAACTTGATTTTGAAATACTTATAAAAACTATAAGAATAAATTTCCATATTAATATGAATGAATTTAGAAAATGTAATTACTATATTTAAATATCTAATAAGAACAATTTGTTCCAAAATTTTATGTTTTTTTTAAAATTGATTTCTATTCAATTTATTTTCATGAAATATATATGTTTTAGATAAATTTTTTTAGGAATAACGTATGAAACCTAATAAAATTGGTAATTTATAGTAAATAAGAAAAATAACTATTGAAATTTTAAAAATTTATTTTCATATGAAAAAAAAATTCCTTAATTTTTAATTTAAATGTTAAATTCCCATATTTTAGAATTTCAATTTTACAAAAAAACCTTTTAATATTTAAAACAACAATATTATCTGAATATGTTTTTTTATTTTTCTCATGTAGTTTATTTTTTAGTAAATAGTGAAATATACTAATATTCCTAGAATATTGACTTTTTTGACACAATCATAATACAAGACTATCATATAATTTTTTGAAACACTTTGATATAAAATATGTATATTTATAAGTAAAATAATGAATTTCAAATTATTATAATTTATTTATAAAACTCATGATTATCATTTTGGAAACATAAGAAAAAAATAAGTTTGCATCACTAGTAGAAATTAAACCCAAAAAATGGATTAAATATTCTAGATCAAAATTTTCATATTATCTAATAAGTTAAATTTAATTACTTATATTAATTTTAATGACCATGAGAATGATAAAAAAATATTTTCGATTAATTATTATTTAATATTTTATTCTTTTATCATAAAAAATAAATAAATATTTTAAAAAGTGATTTTAATATAATTTTTAGACCTATATATAAATAAATTATTACTCAATAAATTGGTAATCGATACAAACTAATATTAAGAACAATTATTGGTTAAAAATATTTTTCTACAAATTAGTTTTTCTATATATAAAATATTTTAATTTTAAATCTAATATTAAATTAAGTAAAATTTTAGTTAAATAAACTAGAGTTAAAATTTAGGTTCATATAATCAGAATTAGTAAATATGTGTTATTTTATAAGTTTAGTAAGTAATAATTTACTTGTGTTAAAACTAGTTACCATAAGAAAACAAAGAAAAGTAAAATTAAACAATTTACGAAAAAATGACTTAAAAATGTTTGAATGATGCATATAAATACATATTTGAGGCTTTATAGACATAAATTTCCCCCATAATCCATTATTTTGAACTTTTGTAGTCATTGATCACTGAATAATGTAATTATATCCTTGAAAAAATAACAGGTATTCAAAAAATATTCCTTTTCATAACTTATAAAATGGACACACTTCCATCACTTAATACCCCACATATCCCTTATAATTGTTCTCCTAAAAATATGATTTTGTTTCTACTAGAATCCTCTTGAAATTAATTAGGAATTTTTTAAAAATTTTATAACTGAAGTACTCTATTTCTAAGGACATTTCAAAGATAAAAATCCATAACTTGATGTATGTATTACTTTATTATTAATATTTTTGTCTTAATATTACTTTTTTTAGCCTCTTATATCCCCAAAAATATAATTAAATATGTATCACTATTATTCTTATATGTTATTATATTAATGTAAAAACCCTTTCCAAAGTTATTTATTCCTTTGTATCCACTAAGAGAAACAAAATCATTGTATGTGCATGTCCATAGACAACCACTCTAAGAAACTGAAAAATATTATTTAAATAATAGATAAATTTCACCTCATTAAATTTTATAAGGTTTTAAAATAGAAACTCATATATGGTAATTTAATATTCTTAATAACATTTAATATCAACTGTTATTATGAACTATTACAACTATGAAAAGTAATCGGGTAGAAAATAAATACTTGAATTCAACAACACTTTAATTAATTAATTAATTAATAATGTTACATTCAGTCTAAAAAATATCAAATTTATTTTGAGATATTAAAATGTGAAAAAAAGAATAAATAAATTCAAATATAAAAATTAACACTACTTTGATCCCTTAGAATCATTGAACCCACAGACATCACTATAATATTGGATGAGAGAGTTAGTAAATCAATATTCATTTCAGAAATGACATCGAAACATGTTTCGAATAAAAGTGAATGGTGAAGGGTATGAATGATGGTATATTTATAACAAAATATTATCATCACAATTTATGTTTTTCAACTAATATAGTTGATAGATATTTTTAACATTAGTCAACAAAATAGCTGGTCATTATTGTTATTGGTTACGTCGACACATTTGATTAATCATCAAGATTTTTTAATAAATATTTATTATTTTAGAATAATATAAAAATATTAATTTAAAATGTTATTTATTTGTAATATTTATGTATTTGTTTCATGAATAAATATTTTAAAATGATTTTTTAAATGGTAATACATTTTAATAAAGCCCAATGTATTTTTATATAATTGCGAGAATATTGATTTTTCTTTTAAGTTATTAATTTTTATTAAAATAATGATTCATTCAAATTTTAAAATTCTCACACATATCAAACTATTATGATGAATTAAATTTCATTTTTTTGACTAAATACATCAAAAATAGGTTATGGTGATTTTTGTGGAATTTTTTGACGAATTTAAATTTTCTGTGAAAAAGTGAAAATTCCCACTTTATGAGTACTGTGATTTTATGATATTATTATTATATCAACTTGATTAAAAATTTTATAAAAAAAGTTTTATATATTAAAATTTAATTAAAAAATTATAAAAATTAAATAAAATAATATTAGTTTTGATTTATAAATATAAACATTTCAAAAAAAATAATTTGTTAAATAAAATTCAATTTTTTTTTGGATTCTGCACATTTATTGGGCTATCTATGAAGTTTTGTTTAGGGTTTTAAGGCATTTATTTTCCCACCATTATCTACCACTAATAAATTAGCTATAAAATTAGGTTAAAAATAATTTACCAATAATTTTTTGGCTTATATGATGAAATAATCAATATTTAGTATTTTAAAACTCTCCCGCATCAAGTATAAATAACACACATTAAAAATTCCTCTAAAATCAAAATTAATAATCTAATAATTTATGGTAATTTTATCTCCCAAATATAACCTCAATGTTTCCATCATGGTTTTAAGTTGTAACCCTCATGTTTTAGGAATCAATTCATCAAGGTAAGGGATCCTCTTATTCTCCTCTTTAGTAAGTAACCCCTTTTTTAGGAATTTTTTATTCCATTTTCCCATGTTAAGGTATGTTCTAACACATAACCATTACTAAAATTATGATTTCAAAGTTATTAAAAACAACTTTTTCTCTCATTAATCCCTCTCATGATTCATTATGTACCCCTAATATTCTGTAGAAATTATGCTGTGATTTTTCCTTACCATGTTTTTATTCAAGTACCCTCATTATCTTATTCAATTTAACTCCCAAATTTTCATGTTGTATTATGTTCTTAAATATATATCATATGATTGTTTTGAAATAAAATTTATGAGATACCTCTTGGTCTCTCATTAATCCATTTTATGAATCATTATGTACTACTGTTATACTGAAGAAATCTCATGGTGATTTCCCATGAAAAACATTTATGAAGTGTATAACCCTAGACATTTGTAATCAAGGGTATCCTCCTATTTAATTCTATACTTGATTTATTTAGTAATTATATGTATAGAACCCATAATCCATAATTTTTTGATTAAATGGGATGAAAAATGATCCTATGTTAAATGTTATATTTGAAACAATTATGCATGTTTATGATATTAAAGTGACTAGTGAACTGAGAATTATATTGATGTAAAATGCATTGGGTAATGTTTTATTCTCATAAGACATCATTTATGAGATTATTCAGTGAACCTAATCCACTATTTGACTTTTTCACCATGTTATTATGTCTTAGTGGTTAGCCTTAACCTATGAATTTGATTTCATGATTAATGTTTTTTCCACGTTCAAATGTTGAAATTACGTTATCATGTCATATCATACCTCATTGTTCGTGTTTATTATTCTCACCCTTTTTGTACAATTTATATTTCTATTGTAAAATAGTTTATAATTTCCCCATTTTATGCTTTCTTTATTCCCTAATTGAGAATTATACCTCACCTGTTTCTTATATACATACCTAGGATATCCTGAGTAGTTTTAAATGAGCTATGGAATATTTGAATCTTGTTAATGAATTTTGGATTAAATTTGTTTTATCCCAATAACATGTTAATATTCTATGTTCTTAATTTCTAAAGACACATGTATTATTAAACTTTTTTTTGTAATAATTATGATTTTATGAAAAAAAAATCAATAATTAATGTGTAATTTGATAAGAGTTTTCATAGTTGGTATCATTGGAAATTATATTTCTTTTAGGATTTGGATTACAAAACATCAGATAAATATTTATGTATATTAATAACCATGAGAAAAAAATACCTAAATTATGGTAAAGTATAAATTAAGTGGTTTCCTAGAAAATACATCCATGTTTGTATACTATAAGTGGATGTGGATATGAAATAGATGTACCTAGGTGTAATGACATTGAAAACACTTTATTGAGTTAGAACCAATTTAAAAATGGTGAATAATAGTCGTCCTTACTACACACCAATTTTGACATTGTCTAAGGATATTCATTGGTAAATTCACAAGCTCATTAAGAACAATTATTGTGGGAAAAAATTTCCCATAATAGTTTATGTTAATAAATAGATCATATATAACATAGATTAAACATACTAATGCATAATTTAAGGAATATATTAAATTATATGTACTTTTTTTGAAAAATAATATGATAAAATTTATTAGCTTATATTTTTATAATTTTTTGGAAATTTTAGGATAGTTTTTGGATATTATTTTATTTAATTGTGTTAAGACTATGAGAAAACCCAAATTAAAGAAATTTAGATTGATCCAAGAGCGATATAGGTTGATATGAAAGAATACTAGTAAATAATTTCCCACCTTTTATATTCATATGATGGATTATTTAAAATTATTATATATTATTCTATTATGATATTACTGACCACTCATGGTTAGATATATTGGTTTTATTTTAATATTATAAATATAATTTAATTGATTTCATTATATGGTGGTGGGTAATTAAATTAATGTATTAATTATATTGTTTAAAAAAAGATTAATGTTATTTTCCAAGATGGAATGAGGTAGGTTATAAACAAATCTTCTAATTCATATAGAAAATATAATTGAAAGGATTATCCTGAAGTCATCATGAAATGACTTTGAATGTTTTTTCAATAACTATTTTTCATTAAAAACATTATAAGGCATCTGATAGCCCCAATATTCTATGTGTTATTGATGAATAATTTTTTTCATTTGAACAAATCTTATATTCTCAACTATCCTACCATACTTGGAATGGAAGGTACTATCGTGGTATTTTTGAACTCTTCACCCTAAATAAGGAATGTAAAAAATTTATTAATTTTTATCAAGTTTCAAAAGAGGGAAACCCCCGTGCATCATATATATATATATATATATCATAATATAAATATAAGAATTTTTTGATGTATCAAAGAGTATATTGAAACATTTTAAGATACATTGATAAGGTTATTTCATAAAAATTAGGTTCAAATAGATGTCCAGAAAGTTTCTATTAATAATAAAACATTTTTACCTTATTATCGAAGTTTTGATAAATTTGGTCCAAACTGCAATAGTTTCATTTGGATAAAAAAATTTATATTTTTAAAATTCCCTAAAGGACCATTTCAATTCGTGGACCCTTTCTATTTGTGAATGACAACAAAACTTATGACATTATTGAATGTATGAATTATTTTGACAAATTTTTTAACTATCATCAACATCATATATTGAATTTCTATTCAAGAAAAAAATAGAACACACACAAGTCCCATCAAGGTAGCTTGAGGGAAATAGGGCTATGGAGGTCTAAAATGGTGGAGACTGAGGGAATCCCCTCTAATGATATTAACCCTAATTCGTTTGAGAATTTGATGGTCGTGATGAAAAAAAATCTCCGATCTGTGAGTGTCCAATGGGGCCGGGTAATCCGCTGCCTTATTCCCATCACGCCAGGTGTGGGACACATTGGTATTAGTGTCAAAGATAATATGGAATTTGAAAATGTTATAGAAAATTGACCATGGGGTAGCTCCGAGGTCATGAAGGGCATTGCAGACCATCATTGAGTTAGACTCCGATTCTGCTAGATCCAAAACCCTATGCCTACAAAAAGTAAGACCTACTAACATAAACTTTTCCTCCTCCATCACCAAATAGCCCTAACCCAGATGAATAGAAAACACCAGGATGACCGAACCAATGCTATCACGAACAATACCTCTACCACTCATGGTTCCGGAAACACATGATCCACTAGTGTTGATCTTTAGGCCCTGCTGAGGGGAATTCCATCTTACCTAGGTCCAATATTAGGACTGATGATAGGATGGGTGCCATTGGAAACCTATTTGAACCACTGTAAGGTTAGATCCTCCCTCTAATTTCTAACAGATCTAATAGTATCGATAAGAATGCTTTTAATTCAAATAATGATCGATCTCCTGGACAGTGCCACCACTTCATGCGTCCAATTGTTTTGTTCCTTCCAAATACACCAATAGCCTGCCTTCAACACTAGATCATGGGCCCTTCTCTCTGCACCCCTCACCCCTAATCCAAGGAACCAATGGGATAAGAAAGATTTATCAGCCAGGTTGTGAACAAAAAATGCTATGAACCTTACAAAAAAACGCAAAACCTCCATCACCCACTAACTCTCAAAGAACAAGTTCCCTCATCTCTCTTCATGATGCGTACTACAACATACGCACCTAGACGCCATGCTCACCCTGCACCTCTTAACATTCTTATCGGTGGTGATAACATTATTCATGATTCTCTAGATAAGAAAATTACACTTTTTGGGGATGTTCCTATCCCAAAGAAGCTCATTCCACTCATCCCCATCACCCAACATAAATAGAACCCGACAATAATCCTTAGACCTAAAGAAGTTGGAGGAAGATTGTGTAAACACACATCTATCTGAGGAAAAGGAAATCTCAATGAGATGGAACATATCAGACTGATCCTGATTTAGAATAGAATTGATAAAGGATGGGTGAAGACGAGCCTCTCGAAAGGAAATGGTGGTGGCAGGACATCCTGGAAAACCGTTGACCTCCCCATAATAGTTATCGTGCCAGAATGAAATCTCTCCGGTCCTGATGATCCAATGAGTATGAGTATGAAGAGTGGTAATGAGGGACCCTACCACATTCCATAGAGGATATGTGTGTCCAACCCTCACGTCCCAGCCCCCGGCGTAATAGTGGTGCATGGTCCTCCCCCATAAGGTGCGTTGCTCAATCATCTCCCACACAATTTTGGCATACATGTAGGTGAGGGTGCCATGGAGACTGCGAACATTAATTCCACCTTCACTAGTATTCCTCGCCATATTCTTCTAGGAGGCCCATTTTATTATTCCCCTCAAACTTTGGTTCTTAGATAAAATGATCCTGTATGCTGTCAATATTGGGAATAACTCCCTTGGTAATCGTTAATGCGGATAAAACATGAATGGGGATGGCCAAAAGTACACAGTTAACTAGAGCTATCCTCCCCCAAAGGATAGGTATCTATTCATCATGTTGATCACCCTATTTGTGATTTGGGAAATGAGATGGTCAAAATCCCAAATACACAGCCTCTTCGATGAGAGTGGGGATCCCAAGTACAACATGGGAAGAACACATTTCTACATACGCAGAAAGTGACTCACATGAAGAGCTTGACTGGCTATTCAACTACTAGAAATATAGAAGCTACTTTTAGGCTTTTTGATCACCTGACCTCTCTAAAAAAAATAAAACTCCTGGATGTTGTTCAATCCCTACACTGACCCACTCGATGCGTTGGTGAAGATGATGGAATCATCCGAAAACATAAGGTGTGCCACTGATGGGATGTACATCCTTCCGCGATGTGTCAGTATGTCGCTACTACTAGTACTATGTTGGATAAGATGGTTGATCACATATTGAGCAATAATAAAAAGACTTATGGGGAGAGGATCCCCTTGCCGTAGGCCTCACATTTCATTAAATAATCCTAAAGTTTTACCCATGAAAGATATCTCCATCCAGGCTGTGATGAAACACCCAAAGATCATATCAATATTTGAAGACGATAGACCCATACCTGCCTTTACCTAGTTGATGAAGCTTCATTAAACATGGTAATATTCCTTGATCATATCAATATTGATATATACATTTGAACAGTGAGACTTGACATTTAAATCAATGATCATTTCTTGGGCCAAGACGATCACCCCTAGAAGGAATGCCCCCTCATGATCCCATGTTGCTCCATGGAAATCCAACTGGGAAGGTGCCTGGATAGATGAACATTGATGATACTATCAAGGATTTGGTAAGGCACATTACACATCCTAATAGGCTAGTAGTTCTCAATGGAGGAAGGACATTTAGACTTGCAGATGAACATCACTGAGGTAGTGCTAGTAGCACGTAGTAGCGGACCTCCCTAAAAGAAGTCGTGGATCACCTCATTTAACTTAACCTTCACCGTCTCCCAAGAGGCTCTGTAGAAGGCTGTATGGAACCCATCTGGCCTCGCCGCACTGTCCAGATTAATGCTCTTCATTTCATGGAGAATCTCATCTTCTTGAGGCAAGGCCCCCACGACATCATTGTCACAATCATATAAGATAGAGAGAATTGCATAAAATGACCATGCGTCTCCTCCTAGGTACCCACTCAAGAAGAGCTGGTTGGGGCCAGCAAGCAAGTTCTAAAAATGGGTACTTGCTAGTGCCCCAATCACCTCCATATCATCATTAAAGGAACCTTCCTCTAGCTCGATGTTCAGATTAACCCATCTTCTCTTTTCCTTTAAACAAGCATGAAAAACAATCCATATTGTGATCCACCTATTTAAGACACTTAACCCTTGCATATTCCTTGTCATATCATTATTATCTCAGGAACATGTCCGCTAGGATATCTTTGCTACTAGAAATGTCCTTGAAGATTCGTTCATCCCAATCCTCTACAAGGCACCACTCTAAACGATCAACATCCTGAAGAGTAGTCTCTAGGTTTCTCTCTGGGATAGAAATAGCCCTCGACCAATCCTGAAGCCTCGATTTGAGTTTTCAGAGTTTGTTGTGAAGGGATTATAATGTTTGACCCTGGTAAGGTTCACTCTAGGAGTCTCTCACTAGGTCAGAGTAGCCGAGGGAGTTATCCCAGTGCTGATATAAACTAAACCTCTCATTATGGCCGTGCCTAGAAGATAATCATACCAAGAGCGGGGAGTGGCCTGATAGTACGCACATGAGGTGCAGCAACTAGGTATTGGCATCTGTGGATACTGTATGCATATTTTCCAGGAATCTATTCAAGAGGCTCCATGACCTTCGATTCCCATAATGGTTATTACACCACATGAAATGGTCCTGTGAGTACCTGAGATCCACAAAGCCTTTTCCCACAGAGAATTGATAAAAATTGAGGTTGTCATTCTTGTTGAATAAACCTATTTCCTCCCTTTCGTCTAGGTCAAGAATGATGTTGAACCCCCCCCCCCCCACCCCCAATGATCTAAGGTGATGTGGAAAGGTCAAAAGCATTCGGATCATTCCACAACGTTATCATTTTCTGAGAATCACAACTACCATAAATAAAATAAACATAGATAGAGTAATGGTCATAGTCCACCTTCATAGTGATGAACTATTCCCCCACGTGATTCAGATCCACATTAAATATGGTGTGCCAAAAAATCCAGATGTGCTTGTTGGGTGGTTCACCATGCATGAAGCCATGATGTTTGAGTTTCCTGGAGAAATCACAAATCCTTCTAGAATGCTTCTTATGATCCAGAATGGCCACCAGGTATACCTTATGCTTTAGAATCATTGAATACCAGAAACCAGTCTAGACATAAGATCCAATCCCATGAGCATTCTATATAAGTAAAGGTATCACTGGAAATGGAGGGCTCTAGGATTTTCCATAGAGTTCATGGACTTCTCAAAGTGGCAGGAAAGCCGCCCGAATTGTCTCCTGGAGTGGGATCTACTACACACACATGCTCTCTTAAGCATGGTCTCTGTAGAGGGGGGACCAGATCTTTGGGAGAAAGTGAGCATCTTACTATAAGGCCCCAAAATAGAATGATACTCCATGTACTATCCATCCACCTTCCTATGGGAAATGACATAGGGGATGAAAGAGGCAGTGCTTCCCCGCTTGAAGGTGATCCCACTATGGAATAACCTAGAGGCACCATCTCCAAAGACCACTCCTCCCTAACACAACCATTATGAGGTAGAACTAGATCCTAGGAGGGAAGGTCAACGAGGCCCTGGGGGATATCTAGAGAGCATATAGTTACAACAACCTTGACCCGGCCCAAGAACCTTTGCATGAAAGGCACTAAGTCCCAAGAATCCTCTAAACCATCACCCCTCAACAGGCCTGGGGGTTGCTGGGTGGCCAGGACTATTGGATAAACCAAGGTGATAAATTTAGAGCCTTTAATGACCTCTACATGCTCTCCCAGAAGATCCCCAAGAGGTGGAGCCAAACGAGCACCTCTGTCTTAAGCGCCCTTGGACAACCACTGATGTCCTTTATGATAGAGGCACCGAAAAACCTACACTAAGTGCCCCTGAAGAATAAAGTGAGAACAATATCACAAGAACATAGGGTAGAGAATATCTTGGACCTAGAAGAATGAATACTAGACCCAAAGGTTGAGCTTATCTGGCACTATGAGGGAAGAAAGATCTAGTTCGACACAAATACAAACAAAAAATTCCTCCTCGCATCACCCGGTACGAGGGCCTGAACAAAGGAAACCATCGAGGGATTCACCAATTTCCTTGAAAAAGACTTAATTATAGAAGGGAAGAGGGATCCTTAGTAGACTGATCCAAACGGACGCGGATGAGCTCTCATTCCCTCAATGAGCATCCATCAACCACCTGGACAGGCTAAAGATCCACCGACCCCAAGACAGAGGATCCCTACACTATGCCTGGATGAAGTCCTCCTGTAAGGTAAGAACAACAAAGAAGTAATTGTGATGGAAAAAATAAATCTTGACTAGAGAAAGAATCCCCCAATAACCCACAAAGCCATGGAATGATGCGAGGGAGGAGTTTTCAGCCTCAAAACAGGCTATTAGGGCGTGTTGTAAACTCATCGTAGCCTCCTTAGAGGATGAAGCCAGAACATCCATACAAATTTGAGATCCTACATTGGACAACTGAGGTAACCCAAAAGAAATAGACGAGAATTAGGGCATTCCAGAGGACAAGCAAGATCCAAAAAGAGCATTGCGAAAGGAGGGTCGAACACTATCCCTAAGGGCCGGACTGGGAGGGACGAGCGATGCCACCGGGGACACATGAGCCTACTTTGGAAAAAGAGGATGAGGATATGCAAGCCCAAGGTCAGAGGATGGGGGATCCAATGAAAAAGGGTTGGGATAGAAAGGTGTTTGATCCAAGAGGGATGAGGTCAACCATCCATAGGAACCCGCAACAGATGATTTTTTTGAAAAAGAAACAGCGCGTGCGGCGCAATCTCCTGAAGACAAACCATAACTCCACCACCTATGGAAAATTTTAAATATAATTTTTATACAAGGGGAAATAATTTTTTTCAGGATAAAGAACCACAATATTGAATCATGTAATGTGATATTTAGGGTTTTCTAATGTATAGAAAATAATAATAATTTTGAGAGAGAAATTTATTTAAGGGGGAAAGAATGTAACAACCCTAAAGTGTTCATTAAATAGTGGATATGTTTCCACTCATTAACTATTATCACATTTTACAATAGTAGCACATAGAATGAATTTTAATTTTATTAAAAATATAGGGAACCATGTATTTTTATGATCTAGTAAAACTAGGAATAGTACAATGATATAAAAAATACTAGAGACCATCAATACATTACATAAATTTTTAAGAATGTCATATTTAGTCTAAAACGAAACCTAATATCACACCAAATTTTAAAATTGGAAGAAAAATAAAGGATTAAGAATGTGAAACATAAAAAATTGGGCATCTTTGATCCCCTAGAATAATTACACCCAAGAAAATCACTATAATATAG
The DNA here is from genome assembly GCA_963277665.1 of Viscum album. NCBI lineage: Eukaryota > Viridiplantae > Streptophyta > Magnoliopsida > Santalales > Viscaceae > Viscum > Viscum album. Next base: position 584,943,619 of record OY728132.1, on the reverse strand, counting down.
GAACACAATGTTAATAATACAATATTAATTTTGGAAACAATATTGAATCTATTTTCTGAATCGAAGTGAATGGTGATCTCTAAGAAAGATGGTGTATTTATAAGGAAATATAATAATCATCCATTATTTCTAGAAACTAATATAATTGATCAAAATTATGACAATTAATCAATTTTTTTTCATTATTGTTTTTGATTACGTCGTCACATTTAATTGATCTTCACCAATATTTAATAAGAAAAATTGAATTATTTTCAAAGACTGTAAATATATTATATTAAAATATTAGTAATGAGGATGTTTTAAATAATTTTTTTTTCATTAAATAATCTTATAATTTTCTTAAATTGTAATATATTTTTATTAAGTCGAAAATATTTTTTATAATGATCATAATGTTTATTTCTCTAATAAATTGTTAATTTTCATTAAAATATTGATTTATTTAAAAAATAAAATTTCCATACATCAAATATTATTTTGATGAAATAAATTTCATTTTTAGACTAGTCAAATCAAAATTATCATAGGGTGATTTTTTTGGAAAGATTCTAAGAAAGATATTTTTTTTTCAAAAAAAGTGAAATTTGCTGCTTTACGAGAACTATAATTTTATGACATCACTGTTATGCCTGCATGATTAAAAAATTTGTCAAATATTTTTTCAAAAAAAATTAATTTTAATAAATATAAAAATGAATTTCAAAATATAAATTTTATTTTATGAATTTGTACTTTATTTTTTAACGAAAAATTAGAATTTTTAAATAATGTTTAATTTTTTGGATTGTATGCATTTATTTGGTTGGTTAGAAGGTTTTGTTTGATTTGGGAAGGTATTAAACATCTAAACACACAATAAAACTAATTAATTTTCAAGAAAATTTGTTTTAATTCAATTTAATCATATGTCGTTGTCTTATATGATAAAATAATAAATTTTTAAATTTAAAAAACTCACCCCTCCTCAAATATAAAGACAACCCACTAACCATTCTAATCCACTCCAAATTCATTATATATGATGTTATTGTTATTTAACCTCCCAAATAGTCACAATAATTTTCCCTCAATGGGACAGGGTTCCACCCTCATGTATTAAGAAGCAAATCTTCGTGGCAATGGATCCCCTCCTTCTCCGCTTTATTAAAGAACCTCCTTTGTGTTATGAATTGTTTTTCATTTATTCATGTTGGGGTTTGTTATAACACATCCCTATTATTGATGTAACATACCATTATCATAATTCAAGTATTTCTATTCTCTATTTTCATTTATCTCTTTATTTGGGTGTGTTTCTAGATTCTTTAGGATTGGGAGAATTAGCTGGGGGAAAAGAAATAATGCTCAGGGATGTATGTTTTTTTATTTAATTGACTAAAGATATAAATGTGTAATGTATTTCTGGATTTATCACTATTTTTGTAGAATTTAGGAGTCATATATGGGATTTTCATTATCTTCAAGAGAAATACATGTCATGTAATGTGTTTACATGCCATGTATTGGTCACCGACTAGATACCGTGAACCTGGTTCAACGTGTGAACTTATTATACATCATGGTAAGTTTTCATGTAATGTAAAATGTTTAAATTACAAGTAATGTGTTATATAAATATTACATAAACTGGTACAGGTTGTGAAAAGTTTACATTTGATGAATGTACATTAAACATCATGTGTCGGTAAAAATAAGGGCTTTAATAAAAATTAAAATTAATTTTCAATGTACTTGGGATTCATCATTTACAGATGTGAGAAGGGGTTTTACTACATGTATTCCTCACATGTTGGGATTTTTGGGAATCTCATAGATGATCTCCCATTCATTCATTTTTATCCCTCTTCCCCCTCGACCTATGGACTCTTAAGGATTAGTTTGGATACTTACGACCCTTTAAAAACATTTTTTTTCAATGATTGATCATCATTATTGTTTTGGGGAATATCTCTTAGTGAGTATTAATCATGTTTCATATTTTTCATTGATCTTAGTATCCCTATTGTTCTATTATTAAGGATCTATTTATCTTAGGTGTTGATTATTGGTGATCTTTTCAAGATGCATCATGAAATATTCCTCTTGAGGATAACCCCTATGTTGGTTGGGGTGTGATGCATGAGTTTCATTAAGGTATGTTTTAATTTATAAACTTTGAAATACTTTTTTATTAATTTTAATATATTATGAGATTAGAGGATTAACACTAGGGGCTCCGTTGTCATTATTTTTTTCTTCCTCGTCAGTGGATCCCGTTGCGAGTGTGGGCAACACAAGTTTGAGGTAGGGGGTTTTATCTCTATCCTATATGGGATGAGCCGTATTTCTTTAGTTTAATAATTTTTTTATAAATTAATTAGAAGGATTGATATATGGATGTGTTTTTATGGACAAGGTTTTAATAGAAAATGGGTTTCACATATTTTGGTAAAAGTAAAAGGTAATTTAAAATCATAGTGAAATGGATTTAAAAACTGGTTATCAAAGGATGGTTTTGAATGAGATGGTTTTCAAAAATAGAGAAAATGGTAATACTTGCGTACTTAGGTATATGGTTTATAAATATTACTTGTCCATTTGTTAGGTGTTTAATCATGGGGTGTCCTAGGCTATACAGGCCTATTATTCAAGGAACATGGTTGATTTATTGGGAGGTTCAGTTTTCTGGGTGTTCATTTGCTCTATAGATTTGATGAATATTCCTAGAAACTTGATTCAAACAATTTTATATAATTAGGTATGACTGTCCTATCTATCATGATTATAGTGATCCTTCGAGTGATTTTACTTGTGTTTTTTCTTGTTTTGTTTTATCTTATACTTACATGGATTTGATATAATGTTTTTGATACAGGATTTTATTTAAATTGAATACTAATTTATATGAAATTATTTGAAACTATTTTACCAAAATTCATTTGGAAATGTGTAATAATGAAAATTTAATGTTTTCCCTGATTTTGATATAATATTTGTTAAAATATTTATCATGGATTGTTTTATTCACAAGTTAAGAATGTTAAGATTATTGTAAAAAGACGAATATGGAACACCTAGGTTGGATCCTATCAAGACACTTAGCTCACAGCCTACTCACCCCTTCAGTGGTGAATAAACCTTTGTATGTCTATGAATGTTGGGAAAGTAAATGCATCAAAATGAGGTGGCGAGTCATCTTTTAACTGAGTCTCGGAAGCTAGTGGTGATATGGTGGTATTTTTCTCATAATATCACACATATTAGTTATTTTATATTTTTTTATCCTTTTTTGGATTATTTGTTTATTGATTTTGCAAATTTTTCTGATTCTTATTATTTTGGCCACCCTCTTTCAGTTATGGCATGTTTTTATCTTCTATTGTATTCTATTGTATATTTATATGAAAAGTTGTTGCTTTAACTTAGGAGAAATAATTTCCTATGGTTTTTTGATGTCCAGGTGCTAGTCTCTAACCTATGGATGTCATGAATAACCTTCTAGTATGTGGTAATTTGGGCATCAAACCAGCACAAGAGGGTATCAAAGTAGGGTTCATCACAATTTTGTATTATAGTATGTCTTTCATCACAATTCAATATCATGAAAAATATGGTTGACTGGAGAAAGGATTTTCAGGACATGATAGGTTTGTTTATTTGAGTTCATCACCATCTATTTCTCCGATGAACTCATGTGACAATGGGATGTTGGGATGTCTATCTCAAATTTTGAGTTAATGATCTTAATATCGAATTTTCATATGGTTTTCTATTTAGAACTGAAATTATTTGGTTTTTAATCATTTTATATATCTGGATCTATAATAGTATGCATTTGATGTGTGTTCCATTGGTTCATTAGGATGGTGCAGTAAATGATCCTCAAGGGAATCCTACTAGATATCATCATCTGACTTTTGATATCATGTAAGAAATTCAAGCACTTGAATAAAACGAATCATATGTCTAGAATAAAGTTTGTGTGGTACCACAAGGATATGTATGATACATGGATTGTTTCTAAGATTTCTTGAACAAGAATCCACCATCTTTTAAAGGTATGAATGAACCTCATTAGGTAGAGGACTATATTTACAAGATCAATCACATCATAAACTTCCTAAATATAGCTAAGAGTAACAATGTGAATTGTTAAACATTTAGACACGAGGGTCCCATCAAGTGATGGTGGGATTCCATGGTAACGTTAGATAGACATGTAGGTTTGGACTAAAAGGGTTTCAAGACCATCTTTATCCTGTAGTTTTGTCTAGAGTTCTAGCTAATAGAGAAATATATTGAGTCACTCTCATTATATCATGGATAGAGTTTGGTGTTGGAATACACTAATCCATTTTTATCAAGTTCAATTTTATATCGAGGTAGTAAATAATTACCAAATGAAAGATTATAGTTACCTATAGGGTTTTCATAAAGATATTAGAACACTTGTATTTATGATGAATCATTTGACGTATCTAGAGAAGGTAGATAGAGATATTATAGATTGGATGAACATGTTACCAAAATTTGGTTATTATTCACCTTTTATTACACTATATGGAAGCATTATTACTACACAATTTAAAAACATGATGCAGAAAGATCATTTAAAGAGTAGTGGAGGTGTTCTCAGTGAATTGCCTCCTCTATACCCTCATGTATGGATTGAAATGTTCCTATGACTTTCTATGTATCTAGGAAGGCTATATGCACCAAATATTATAGTCATTGAACAAAAAATATGTTTAAATGTTTTGGATTTTATAATAATATATAGAATATCTATTATAAATTTCTATTTCTTGATATGATCAAGGATTGTCAGCTACAAGTGCTATATAGTGTAGTAAGATGTTTTAATGAATACAGGGATCCGACCACAATACTTGGGATTAAAGCACCTTCATACAGTATATGAGATTCTGATGGAGTTAGATACTAGTATAAAGTTATATAGAGCTACCACATTTACTAAATATTTAGTAATAATTTCTATATTTCATACTGATTCTTCTAAGCCATTTATATTTGGTTTTATTGTTCATATTCTTTAACAACCATTAGATATCATTTCATTTTTTTCTAGATTTTGTAACACCTCTTGGTTGGAGGAAAGAGTAGAGGTCACAATGTTTTTTTATTTGATATCAATATATGATGTATAGTTATTATGGGATATCCTTATTATTGATCTAGATCAGTTTGACATCATCATTATGATGGATTAGATTATTGTTTATCATGCTTAGGTTTATTCTTATCATCGGTTTGTCACATTTCTTACAGAATATAGGACATATCAAGTGTTTCTAGGAGTGTGAGATCTGAGCTTTGGTCGTGTAAGTCATTTCCAATGAGAGATCATGAGGTTTTTTTTCGGCGTCGTTTATTATAAATGATGAATATTATTCTACTGTGGACCTTCCCACAGTTGTTCAGAATATTAATGATGTTTTTCGAGATGATTTATCCATAATTATTTTAGATATGGAAGAATATTGTTTAATTTATATAGTGTTAGATACGTAGCCTATCTTGATAACTTCATAAAATATTACCTTAATATAGCTGGAAGAGATCATGGTTTATTTGGATGTTATGATGGAGAATATTTTTTTCTCACAAGTTCATCTACATGGGTGACCGTAGTTCCCTTTTCTTATAAGGGAGATGGTTTACTCTGCTTGTGTGTGAACTATAAGAAGTTTAGCTGGTTAACAATTAATAATTAGTATCATTTTTCTTATATTGTTGATTTAGTTTATTCGTTAAAGGGGGAAAAGTGGTCTTTGAAGACTTATCTTCTGTCAGGATATCATCAGCTCTATTTTTGGGTGTCTCACATAATAAATATTGATCTCTAGAGTAGGTATTGAAAATAGGAATATCTAGTGATGTTTCTGGGTATGAATGACACCCTTATAGTTTCAATGTCTTTGAAGAAATAGATATTCTTGGAGTATCTAAACATATTTATGGTAGTTCTTATGGATGATATTTTTATTTATTTGAGATCTGAGAATGATCATGAACACCATTTGAGTTTGTTTATTAAAATCATGCAGAGCCATTACTTTTATGGATAGATTTAAAATTGTAATTTATGGATTCAAGAAGTGAGTTTTTTCAGGCATGAAATTTCTGAGAATAGATTATCAGTTGATCTTGAGAAGCTGAAGGATCTATTATAATGATATAAACCATAGATCATCTTTGTGATTCATAGCTTCCTTGGAATTTCAAAATATTGTCGATGGTTCATCAAGGATTTATCAAAGTTGGCATCACCTTTGATTGATCTTACTAGGAACAGGGTAAACATAATATGGTATGTGATGTGTCAGTATTATTTCAACAAGATGAAATTGTATCACCCAAATATTTTTATAAAATAGATTTCTAAATAATTTGATAACTTTTATTACTCAATTACACCATTTTATTCTTCTATTTCACACAACACAAGTTTATCTTGAATTAAATTAAATACTAAATTTTATGAAAATTCATTTTATTAATATTTAAACAAGATAATTATAACCTAGTCATTAGAATAGATTCTATAAGATTATTATTTAAAATATAAAAATATAAATTATTTTTTGACTGATTTATTTTAAATAATGATAGAAACCAATTGAAAATTAAAAATATTTATATAAATAATTATTTCCCCCAACACATTTTATTTTAATAAATAAAATTAATGAAAATTAGTCAGTGATCATAATTATATTTATATGTTTTATATTAGATGATTTTTTTAATTTTTCCAATGTTTTTTATAGGCATAAAATAAGAACAAATCTACTTTTATGTAAAAAAGCTATATTTTTCTAAAGAAATTATTGCTTCCTTTTAATAGTGAACCTATTTAAAACCAAATTATTTACAAATTTCTATGTTATATTTGAAATAAATAAACATATTTTTTGATTTTTTCATATAAAAATTTAATTTGATTGATTTTTTGGTATTTTTTTGATAAGTTTCATTTTTAATGAATTGTGAAAATACTAGTTTTTATAGAAAAATGTATTTTATGTTACATTCATTATATAGTGAAATTATGTTTTATATTAGTTATAAATGTTAATTATTTAATTATTGTCCATTTAAGTTTTTTTTGAAATTTTTTATTCGTGAATTTATTATAAAAATATTATTTTTTAAAAGGACACTTTTTTGAAAAAACATTTTGCATAAAATTTTACCAGTTTTATTTTAAATTTAATTCTGGAACATATATGTTCTAAATTGTGAAAAATTTATTTCAAAATAGAATTTATGAGGTAAAAATGTGGTATGTAGGTCTCATTTGTTTTTTCCCAATATAAATAGTAACCATTATAAAATTTGTTACCATGGTAAAAGATAAATTTGGTAATTTTGGATACAAATAAAATTATAAAGAATAGAAAATGATCCTAAAAAATGAAAAATATTTATTGGATGAATATAATAAGAGAATTAACACATAATGTAATAAATTTATTCATGTAATGGCTACTTTTCCATGAAAATGATATATATTAATAAAACCAAAGAAAGTGACAAATTGTCACACTTATATTTCTTTTGTGTATAATAATTTTTATTTTGGGATAAATAGGATATATCATCAAACATAAATAGTCTATTAAAATATAAAATAATTATATATATAATGTAAATATATTTATAATTTTCATTGAAAAAATAATTACCTTTAATGCTGACACAAAAGTGATGTAGTAATTATTTTATTTTCAGAAATATCAAATAATTCATAATAAAAATATTAAAATAAAAATGATTTGAATTCACTAAGGTGATAAACGAATTTGATAGGTGACTGTGACATCATAAGAGTGTATTAGATAATTTTATTTAATGTTATATTGCTTCTTTTATGTTATTAAAAGTCAATGTAATTAATAGTATCAAAATTTACACTAAGAATATTTTATGAAAATAATATGTGATTATATTATTTAAAAAATCATTAAAATCATTAAAAAATTAATTTTATATGGTCGAAAATATCATAAAGTGTTCATTTACATTCAATTGTAACTATATAAGTAAATAGTTATAACCATTTCATATTTAAGGATTTATTATCAAAATTAAAATTAAAATAGATTTAATATGGGTTAATCAAATTGATAAGGTTTAAAATAAAACCAAACAAATTCTAAATTTTATTGGTTGAGGATATTAAAATATTATAAAAACTAATATTTATACCCATAAACTATTGCTGGTATTTTAAGATAATTGGAATTTATTATAAACGAATATTTTGAGCATTTTCAAAAGTTCCCCTAACATGAATTATAAAGGGGAACCTCCTCCCTCACTTACTCACAACCCTTTAAGCCTTGAAGGTGGAAAATGATCCAACTAATTCCCTTATAAAAATTCGTAGACACATTATATATAGTATATTATTATCAAAATATCAACAATAGTGTAGATAATAGGAGATCTAAATGAAGTTAATGAAGGAAGAGGTAATCGTCTCCACCGACTCTTTCAAACTATTTTGTTCTTATACTTCCAATTAATGTGTTGTTTCCATTATAAAGTGATTAATATAGTATAAAAAATATTATGAGATTTAATCATGAGTATTGAACAACCAAATTCCCACTATTATCCATCCTATGAAAAACTAAAGCACCACTCATGCGTACGTACGACCTTCCATCTCCACGCCATGATGTTATTTTTTTTCATTACCACTTTATTTGGATTGGTATAATGATATTATTATTAAACATATATATTTTTTATAACATGATATTGATTCTATAAACAATATATATACCATTAAATTCCATTATTTTTAATATTAACAAAATGATACCATCATTCCAACGTACGTCCGGACAACCGTCTCTATGACACGATGAGATTAATTTCCCTAATTCCCCATTCAATAATGATTATATAAATTTATAGAATGAATAAATATGATATATACCAAATTAATTCCATTATAGAAATTTTATAACTATATACAATTATTAATATGTTTGAATTATATGAAAAACCTTTTTGAGAAAAAAATGAAACAATTATCACCCAAAAGAAGAGTAATAATGAAATATTGTTAAATAGGTGATAATATGATCATATATGATATCATAAATATAAATATGATTCTGGAATAACATAATAACAGTGTTAAATCAGTTAATATTTAGTTTTTGATACATGTAAAGGAACCCCAATCTAAGGTAAGGGATTACTTTATCTCACTTTGATTTCTATAGGACATATGATTTATACACAACATATTTTTTGTGATGTTTATGTTTCCCATGAATGATTTTTATATTATTATTATTCTGAAGGTTATTGTTTTTATATATTAATATAATATTGTTCATTTTTTGAGGAATATTTTTATAAATATTATAAGGTGGTAAGGGATAATTTTCTAAATCACCTTTTTATTTGATATTGTTCACACATAAGTATTTATTAGGGTATATTTATCATCCAGGTCCATGTTTCAAAAAAGTGAATTAAAAAAAATCATTATATTATGTTATAATTGTTTAAAGTCCATTTTACCAATATTTAATATATGTTATAAATTGAATATTTTGTAATTTTTTTTATGAGTTACATTCTATCTTATCTAAACAATATACAAGGATAATGTTTCAATTTATCTTATATGGCATGAACCGATTTTTACAATTTCATAATTTCATATTTACATTAAGCTTCCCCTTCCAGATTGGGATATTATTTTTGAAGAAATTTTTTTTACATGTTTCGTGGAATTTTAATAATGGAAAAAAAATAAGAAAGGTTATTTTCCTCAAGTATTATTTTCAAGTGATTTCTCAAAATTATTTTCCATCTTTGATAACATTATATAATGTTACTTATGATAATATTAGGATTTTGGATAATATATTTATTATTTCTATGTTTAGAATTTATGAAATCAATTTCTTTTCCATGGATTATTTTATTATGTTTATGATACTCATTTAATTCCATGGGTTAACATATGATGAATGATTTATGTTCTTGTGGAACATGTATGTATTATTTAATTTTATGATAGGTTGGAACTATATATCTCTTCAATGCATTGGATAAATATTTATATATCATTATAAGGAATAATATGGTATTTGGAGTGAACATTGAATATTATAATTGCAATGAGAGTGAACCATGTCTACCAAGATGGTATTTGGAGTTACCCCATACTACAAAGATGGTCTTGGAAAAAATGCATTGACTACTATAGATTTAATATTACATTCTTAAGTGTATACAACTAATTCCATGTATTATTATTATGTTATTATTTTATGGATTATGTTATATATTTTCATATGATACATGTCTTATGACCTGAAAATATTTATTCCATGACTTCTATTTATGATTTTTGATAAGCTGGGTATAATTATCACATCCTTATAACCTTATATTTATTTTATCATTTATATCTCCCTTGTTTAACCTTACTAAGCATTTGAGCTCAAAAATTTTCTTTTTTTAGTTTTCCCTGGTTATAAGGAAATATTTTAACTGAGTTTTTCCTAGAATGATTTCACATAGATGATTTTGACAACCTAATGTGAAATTAGAAAATATGGACATAGTGGTAGATGATTTGTTTTTGTTTATGAAATAGTTTTCTGTGAACCCATGATGTTTAGTGTTTTTCCTAATTTTCTAAAACTCTAAACCTAAAAGGTACATGGTAATGTATGTGATACATTATTTCATATTAATGTTGTAAATTTAGATAGAAAAATTGGGTCACATTTTTAATATTTATGTTATTAGTACATGATCCAGAAGTGTGGAATTTTTGCTATTACATTTGGTATCAACGCAGGGATTAGACATCTTTGGAGAATAAGGTGTTTTATTAAGAGTCAGTGGTATCATCAATATTAATAAATTTGAGGTTGATCATAATTTACATGTCATTGAAACCTCCATTAAGGGCTATATTCATGATTTTTTAAGAGAATAAAAGTATTTTTAGATACTTTTGTTTTTGAGGTAACTATGTGTTATTACTTTTTGGAATTAAAAATGAAAGGTATAATTTGAAGATAAAAAATGATATGGTTATTTTTGACTACTTTATAATAAATATGGAATGTTATAATAAATATATAGTTTTAGAAATTAGACATCCCAAAAGATGGGTGAAAACCCATTATATTCGGCAAGGCCACAAGAATCAAACTGATAACCAAAGGTCATAAAGGGTGAATCACCTAAAATTGGCCTACGTGAGGTCCCAATTAGTATGGAATTTTTTCTATAGTAATACAATTTTATAAATGAAGAATAATTTGATTTTTGTTGAATATATCATTTAACCATGGGATTATATATTTATTTATTTGTTGATTAATGTATTATGAATAAGAATTCTAATTTGGAAAACCATATATGATAATGTAGGATATTATATTGGGGAATCAAGGATGAATTTTATTTTAGAGGCATATATTGTGGATTTATGTTCCTTCAGGTTACTTATGGAAATGGTTAACATATCATGAATGTTATAAGGGAAATTTCTTTTTGATAAGATACATTAAGGGTGATTAAATTTATTTTGAGATAAATGTTAAAATTTATTATGGAAGTTGATGGGATTAAATAATTATGAATTTTTTATTTTTACTCTTAATAATCATAATTAATATTGAGGTTAAATATTTATTGAATGATAAATTTTGAAATTTGGGTATTACTGATATAAAGGATTGTTATTTTTAGAAAATTTTATAATCTTGTACTAACTATTTTAGTTTTTATGAATAATTAAAGATAGAGATAATATATTTTTATATTCTTTTATGGATATTTATGGTTTAGGTACAATGAATATAACTCTAATAATCATCATTGCAGAAAAATATGAGTTTGTGGTTGTTATTTATAATAGAATAAGACTCTATATGACAAGTAAGTACATTTATATATGATCTAAAATTTAGGTAGTAAAATAAATCCTTAATTATAGTTAAAGGATGTTGAATTTTTTTATCCAAACCCCTTATTTTATTATAAGTTAAATGATCCCCTAACTCATCATAGTTTCATGGTTTTTGATGGTTAACATTCCATTAATCATGTTCTCTTTAACTCTTTTACAAAACAAGATAGATTGATTTCTTTTCCAAGCCTATATTTTCATTTCCACGCATGTTATCATATGTTGAAACCTAGTTATGAGTAACATTAGGAAACATTTATGTTTCTAAGTTCCCTTTTTTAAATTGATGTTTTCGTATCAATTTTTAAACTGGTGGTTTCTGTGAAAGGAACATTCAAGTATTTAACAATTGATAACCCATACGAATTTTGAGGGAGAAATCAATTTTAGGGGTGTTAGGATTTAACACCTTGAGAATTTTATGAAATCTATTTTAAAATAATTTGAAAACTTTTATTTCACAATTACAACATGTTAATATTGGGTTTCAAGCAACACTAGCTTAGCTTGCGTTACACACAACACTGAGTTTCTACGAAACTCATTTTATTAACATTTAAAAAAGAGAATTATATCCTAGTAGTTATAAGGGAGGGTATAATTGAAATAATTAAATTAACAAAATATAAAATCTCTCGTGACTAATTTATTTTAAATAATGATAGAAACCAATTGAAAATTAATAATGTGTTTTTCTGAAAAACTATTGCCATAAAGGAATTTTAATTTAATAAATGAAAATAATTAAAATTAGTTAATGATCTTTATTAAATTTATATTTTTTATATAAAATTATTTTTTCATTTATCTAATACATTATAAATGCATAAAATAAGAAAAAACCATTTTTTAGTATGCAAAATCTACATTTTTCTAAATGTAGTTTCACATCCTTTTAATGGTGAAACTATTTTAAATCCAAATTTTTACAAATTTATGTATTATAATTGAAAGAATAAAGATATAATTTTAATTTTTAATATAAAAATTTCCTTATGTGGATTTGTTTTGTATTTTATTGATACGTTTCGCTTTTTAATAAATAGTGAAAATACTAAATTTTATTGAAAATTGTATTTTATGTTACTGTCGTTACAAGTTTGAATTATGCTTTGGGGTATTTTGAAATTTTAATTAGTTCATTTTTATCCAATTATGGTTTTTAAATTCATTTTATTCATGAATTTTTTATAAAAACATCTTCTGTTTTAAAAGGATTTGTTTTTTAAAAACTAATTTTTGACATTTTATAGGTTTTATTTTAAATTTAATTTGGAAATTCTATGTTTTGAATATTTAAAAATGGATGTCAAATTTGGATTCAAGATGTCCAATTTTTTTAAATAGGTCTCTTTAATTTTTTTCCAATTTGAAAAGTAACAACGATAAATTTTGTGACCACAGTAGAAGGTAAATTATGCAATTTTGATTAAAAATAAAAGTGTAAAGACTATAAAATGACCCTAAAAATTAAAAAATATTTATTAGATTAATATAATTATACTCGTAACACATAATTATCTAAAAGAAGTCTTATAATTTCAACTTTTCCCTGAAAATGACATAGATTTCAATAAAACCAATGAAAGTGACAAAATGTCACACTCATATCTTATAAGTATAATAATTTTTGTATTAGGATAACAAAAAAATATCTTAAATATTAAATGGTATTTAGAAATATAAAATAATTATATATATCAGGTTAATTTATTTATAAATTTTAGGGTCAAAATTATTACCTTCAATGCAGACATAATTGTGATACAGTAATTATTTTATTATTAGAAATATCAATTAAATGATATTAAATATATTAAAAAATATCATTTGAATTAATAGAGGTGATAAAGAACTTTATATGTTAATATGAAATTTTAGGAGTGTATTAAATAATTTTCATTGAATTTATCTTTCGGTTTGGAGTTTATAAAATATCATTGTATTGAATAATTTCAAAATTAACAGTAAGGATATTTTATCAAAATAATGCAATATTAAATTATTTAAAAAATAATTATAATTTTTAAAAATTCAAATATTATTTTTATATGGTCTAAAATATAATAAATTTTACAATTTTATTATAATATACACCATATAAGTAAATAATTATTACAATTTAATATTTAAAGAGTCATTATCATAATTAAAATTAAAATTGATTTAGTATGGGATAATCAAAATGAAAAGGTTTAAAAAAAATAAAAAACGAATAAATTTTATTGTATGATGATAGTAAAAAATTATATCCTCTAATATTTGAATCCATGTACTTTCAATTTCATTTTTAGATAATAATAATTTTTTATAAATTAATATTTTGAGAATTTCTAAAAGTGGTGCATACATCAATTATAAAAGGTCACATTATCACTCACTTATTCACATCTATTTGATCCTTTAAAATTGAAAAAAATCTTACATTTTCCTTTATAAACATCCCTATAGAAATTCTAGAGATGATATTATTCTAAAAAGATGAACTCTAGTGTCCTTAAGAGGATATCTAAAGCTAGTCCACCAATGATGAAGTAATTATCTCCACCGAATCTTTCAAAATTCATTCTTCTTAATCTTATTAATGTTTTCATTCAATTATAAGGTTATAAAAATAGTATAAACTATATAATGAGATGATATCATATTTATGGAAAAATGAATTTTCAACTATTATCCATCATACGAAAAAATGAAATTACTATTCATGCGTACGTATGGCCTACCATATCCACATCATGGTATAATTTGTTTTTCATTTCCACTTTATTCGGATGGGTATAATGATTGAATTAATAGAAATAAATAATGATTATAACTTGATATTTATTTATGAGGCAATATATATACCATTCACTTCCATAATTTTTACTATTAAGGAAATGATACCATTATTCGTGCGTACGTACGAATAACCATTTCCACAACGCGATGATATTAATTTCCCATAATCACCATTAAAAAATGATTATATAAAAGTATAGATGAATAAATATTTTATATACCACATTAATTATATTCTACAAATTATATAATTATAGCCTATGACGAATATGTTAGACTTATATGATAAAACACGCTTAGAATAAAATGAAACAATTAACACCCCAAAGAATAATAATAATGAAATATTATTAAACAAGTAAAAATATGATCATATATGATATCAAAAATATAAAAATTATTTTTGAAAAAGATAATAATATTCTTTAATCAATTATATACTATTTTTTGTTATGTTTTATGGAACCCCAATATAAGGTAATGGATTACATTGTCTAAATTTTATTTCGGTGGGACATTTTCCTTATACACCACCTATTTATTTTTTGCGGTGTTTATGCTACCAATGAATGTTGTTCTTCATATTAATAAAATACTCTCTATTTTATGAGGAATATTATTAACTTTATTATAATTTTATAAGGGATAATTTTGCAATCTCATTTTTATTCGAGATTGTTTACATGTAAGTATTTAATGGGGTATATTTATCATCCACACCCATGCTTTGAAAAAATAAATTTCAAAATATTTTTTATATTTTTATACAATTATTTGAACTCAGTTTTACCAAGTTTTGTTTAATGGTATGAAATTAATTTATTTTTTTCATTATGAGGAACTTTTTACTTATCCATCAAATGTATGAGGAGAATGTTTTATTTTACCTATTATTGAATGAATAGATTTTTATGCTTTCATAATTCCTTATTTACATGAATCGTACCATAAAATATTAAAAGAATATTTTTTAGGAATTTTTTTCAATTTAATTTTGTGCAAAATTTTAATAAAAGAATCCATTTTTAAATAAGATATAATATTTTACTTATGAATTATTTTCATGTGATTTCACAATGATATTTTCCATCTTTGGTAACATTCTCTAATGTCACATATGATTCGATGGGGATATTTTTAAAATATAACATCCCTATTATTCATATATTTGGTATTTATGAAACCCATTTCTTTTCAATGGGTTATTTTATGATTTTTATGATACCAATTTTATTCCATGGGTTTGGATATAATGAATGATTTATGTTCTTATGGTACATGCATGTATGATTTCATTATGTAGTCGGTGGGACATATATCTCCCTACAATTCATTGGATAAAGATTTATATCTCATGATATAGAAAAATATGGTCTTGGGAGTTATCCTTGACTACTAAAATGGTCATGGGAGTGAACCATGACTACTAATATGGTATGGGTAGTGAAACCATACTTCTAAGATGATATTGGAAGAAATTATTTGACTACTATGGAAATCATATTATATGCTTATGTGTCCACAACTAATTCTATGTCATATTAATATTTTATGGTCTTAAGGATTCTATTAGTTATTTTCTTATGATACATGTCTAAAAAAATTCCATTAATCAGGCCATGATTTATATTTATGATCAATGGTAAGAAGGGTATAATTATCATATCCTTATACCCTTATATATATATATTATGATTCATATATCCCTTGTTTATCCTTACTGTGCATTTTAGATAACCTCTTTTATTATGTTTCTTTTTCCCAGGTTATATGGAATGATGTTAACTGAGTTTTTTTGTAAAAGTATTTCACCATGATAATTTTTACAACCTAATGTGAAATAAGTAAAATTGGACATAGTGGTAGATTTTGTGTTTTTTATGAACCAATTGGTTATGAACCTAATATTTTTAGAGTTTGTCTTAATTATTTAATAATCTTAACCTAAAAGGTCCTTGGAAGTATATGTGATCCATTATTTCCTTTTGATGGTGTAAAAATTGATGGAAAAAAATTAGTCACATTTTTAATGTTTATTTAATTAGTACTGGATTCGAAAGTTTTGATTTTCGGCTATTACATAAATGACTTGTGACAATAGCTCATATTATGATATTATATAAACTCAGTAAGGGGTATGTTATTTTCTATGATACTTAAAAAACTGGGTTGGGTTGTTGATTATAAAAATTATCATGTGGTTGATTATTATTAACGTGAGCTACCACCTGCTAAGAATATTTTCTCCACTTGTGATTTATAACTCATTATGGTTATGCATGGACTTATGTGTTAGTGACACTAACTTTTTTGGGAGAGGCACATAGTATTTTCTGAACATAAGTGTATAATATATATCTATTATCCAAAATACATGAATCCTAGATAGAGGTAGTGGGTGTAATTCCATTAGACATTGAACGTTGATATTTACTACACACTAGGGAAGGTTAATTTCATTGTAGACACTCTTAGCAAGAAAGTACAATCACAAGATGTTTTGGAATCAATGTTTAAGTGGAACATTATGTGTCTCTTTACTTTGTTACACCTAGATTCTCAAGAGGATGTTTTAGGTATGGTTCTAACGAGTGTTTAGTTATCATTATTTATCCTAGATTTTATTACGCAATGTCAACAATAGGATAATGAGTTTAGAGGAATTCTAGAAACCCTACTTGGTGGGCAGACCATTTTTGGTTATTCTCTCTCTGTTGATGGTGTTAAACATTTTGAATATTGTATTTTCATTACATAATTTTGTGAGGATATTTTTTTATTTTAATATCATATTCATTCATAAAATGTCCATATAGGAACTCTGACGATTTATTATTACATGATATGGTGAATTTGGTGGCCAGGTAAGAAGTGTAACATTTCTAATTATGTTCCCTACTATCACACCATACAATAGATAACGATTGTGCATATGTTACCATATAGTTTTCCCAAGACTCTTCCAGTTCCTTTTTGGAATTGAAATGAGCTGTCAATTGATTTTTTTGTTGGATTACAACAAAATCCATAAGTATATAATTATATATAGGTGGTGATTGATTGTTTGAAAAATTCATAACATTTCTTTCCGATCAAGGACACCACTAAAATTGATGATCTAGGTATGTTGTATGTGGTGGAGATCACGAGTTTATATGGGATTCTTTCTTCCATATATCCATATGAGGATTGTAGGATAAAAACTTTTTTCTTGAGAAGTATCCATGTGGGGATTGTGACTTAGATTAGGTTGAGTACAACCTACCATCCACATAAAATTGGTCATAATGAGCATACTATTCAAATTCTAGAGGATGTGATTAATTATTATGTTTTAGATTTTTGTGCATCTAGGGATAGACATCTGGGAATAATTGAGTTTTCTTATAATAATATTAATCACTCTTCAATCATAATGTCTCCTTTCAAGGCTCTGTATGGTTTACCATGTAGATCAACCCATTATTAGGCCAAATTGGGAGAAACATATTTAGTGGGACTCAGTATTGTTTAGGATATTTCAATGTGGATTCAAGATATACCTCAGTGTTTGGTTACAACTCAAAGTATAAATAAATCATATTTGGATCAATGACAGTTTCATTTAGATTTTTCCATATGTGATCGAGTTTTCTTGAATGTTTCTCCCCGATTCGGTCGACATCAGCTTAGGAAATAGGGAGTGTTGGATCTAAGATATGTTGGACCATTTTAGATCACTTTGAAAATTGGGAAGGGTGATTATCCGTTTTAATTTTTAATTCAGTTGAGAGGTATTCATGATGTCTTCCACATATCACAACACATGAAATAAAATCCCAATCCCTCTATCATTCTAATTTGGTAAGAGACTGAGTTAGCGCCATAAATTTCTATTGTGGAGCATCCAAAAGAAATAATTTAATCTCATATGAAAATATTACATGGGATGTTTATTTCATTGGTTAAAGTGTTATGGTGGCACAAATCAGATTCTCACAACACTTGTGAGCACAATCCATTTTTGAGGGATTAGTGGCCTCAAACAGTTTGTGAAAATCATTCTTGGACATGATTTCATAGGATGAAAAGTATTATTATGGGAGTTTGTAACTTTATTTTACCATATTGTAGGTATTTTTATTCTCACTTTTTGTTTTCCTATTTACTTGGGTGTGTTGAAAGACCCCTTAGGATGGGGAGAATTTTCTAGGGAAATGAAATAGTGTTCATGGATGTATGATTGTTTGAATTAATAGAGTTTGGGTATAAATGTTAAATGGAATTGTGGGGTTCTCCCTAAATTCTGAGAAATAAATAATTTTTTAAGGATTTTCACTATCATTAAGAGAAATACATGTTGTGTAAATTTTTACACAAAATTTATTGGTCACTAGGAAGATACTATCAACATGGTTTAGGGTGGGAACTTCTTATTCATCGTGAGAAGTTTAAACATCATGGAAAATGTTTACACGATCTGTAATAGGTTTTAGTATGATATCATGAATCAATATAGGGTGTGAGAAGTTTATAGGCTATGAATGTACATGATATGATGTGTAATGGTAAATATAGTATTTTTAATAAAACGAGATGGGTTTTTTAGAATTCTTGAGCTTCATGAAATACATAATGTTAAAATGCGATTCAGAATATGTAGGTATCATGAGTTGTGATTTTAGGGTGGAATATGGTTGATCTACATTTCATTCATTTATACCTCTCTTCCCTCTAAACCTAGAGGCTCTCACATATGATTTTTGATACTTCCAAACACTTCAAATCATTTTGTTCAATGATTGATCATCGTTGTGGTTTTAGTTTGTTTCTTTTGGAGAATATTATTTCTATTTAATATTTTTATCTTATCATGGTATCCCTGTTTCACAATGATTATGGATCCTTTGTTATATATTATTGATTATACTTGATCCATTATAGATCCATTGTGAGATATTACTATATAGGTTAACCATTGTGTTGGTTGTGGTGAAGTGTGCATGTTTCATTGAGGAATGTTGTGGTATATATAATTTTCTATCCCTTATTTATAAATTTAATCAATTCTAAGATATGAGGATTGATTATAGAGACTTATTTTTTAATATTGTGTTCTTATTTTTTGTTGGATTCCATTATGAGCATGTGTGACCCATGTTTTAGGTAGGTGGTTCCATCTCTAGATTATGTTAGATGAACTATATTACTATAGTTTTTTAAATTTATTTACAAATTACTTGGAATGAATTCTTTTAGGATGTGTGAGAAGAGAGGTTTTTGATTAAAGATTGGTTTTCCCATGTTTTAGTAAAATTAGAAGGTATTTTTAATGAATTTCAGAATGGATTTTGGAAATAGTTTTTCAAAGAATCTTTTTGAATGATTTTTTTTGAAAACAGAGCACATAGGAAGCCTTTGGTACCTATGTTGAAGGTATAGTAATAGGCCTCATCCATTCGTTGGGGGATTCACTCAAGGGATGTTCCTCTGCTACCTAGTCCTTTTATTCTAGGGACTTGGTCGACCTGTTGGGAGGTTCAATTTATGGTGTCCTACTCTAATATTTGGATTTGATACATACATATATATATATAATCCCGATGCAATTGAATGTATATGTTTAGGTATAAGTTCCCTAGATATCCTGATCTATATTAATTCTTGGTGTGATTTTACCTATTATATACCTTTTATTATTTTAACTTATACTGCCATGAATTTGATAAGATGTATGGGATACATGATTTTTTTATTTGACTTCTGATTTATATTAATTTTTATAAACATTATTACTTAGATTTATTTGGAAATGTAGAAAAACATAAAACTAAATTTTCTTCCATTATTTTGATATAAGAACTATTAAACCATTTATCATGCCTTGTTTTGTTTACATGTTAATAACGTTCATATTATTATGCAGATACTTGTTATTGCACACCTAGGTTGGATCCTACTGAGACTCTTAGCTCACACCTTCATCAACCCTTTTGCGGTGCATAGAGCTGTGTATATATTTTGATGGAGTGAAGGGAATGGATCCATAATAAAGAGGGGAGGTATCTGTCTGCTGAGTTTTGGTAGATGGTGGTGATATGTTGGAAGATTTCCCATGTTATCATATGAATTAGTCAGTTTTTATTTCAGTTTTACTATGATGCTGGACTAATGCTTTGGGTTATAATGACTACTTTTGAATTCTGTTGTTTCTAATATCTTATTTAAGTAATGATATGTTTCTATCTTTCTCTATTTTCTTTTGTATATGAATATTCATTTCTATTACTTCATGTTTGGTGAAATCATTCCCTCTAGTTGTTTTTGATGCTTAGGTTCTAGTCACCAACCCATGGGGATTAGGAACACTCTATGGGAATATTGAAATTTGGGTAGGGTACTAGATTGAGATACTTCTTGGCTCTAGTTCTAAACTACTGACCATATTCTTTCCATGTGATGATAGTCCCCTCTCACTATGATTAATCCCTCCCGTGATTCATAATGTACCCCCATTATACTGCAAAATTTATCCTGTGATTTCTCCCTACCTAGTTTTTATCTATGAAACATCAATGTGATATGCCTTTTAATTACCAACCATTCATGTTTGATTATTTTATTACATATCCCTCAAACTATACATTTGAATTACATGTTATTCATAGATTCTTTTCTCTATAATTAAACCATTTATGAGTCTTTATGTATCATTGTTATTATTTCGAAATGTCACTATGATTTTCCATAGAAAACATTTATGAAGTGTTTACCCATACCTATTTTACCTCAATGGTATTCACCTATTTGTATACATACTTAATTGATTGTGGATATTAAAGTATGTAACCCAATTTCATTAATCAGAGGACTAACTGAGATAAAAATTATCTTATGATGAATGTTCTATATGGATCTCTTATACATGTACATGACATGTAAATGATGGGTTCACCAAGAATTATATTGACCACCAATGCATTGAATAATGTTTTAATCTAATGAGATGTCATATATGGGATTATGAAGTAACCATAATCCGTTATGGGACTTTTATACACCATGTTATGATTTCTTGGATGTTATCCTTGACCTATGTTTATGATGTAAAGTATTAGTTTTCTTCAAAATTACCTTGTTATCATTATGTTATCAAGAAATTTCATACTTCATAAATCATGATAACAATTACCATCAATTTTATGACCCATTGAAAACTCTGTTATCTAATATATTCTAATATATTCTTTTTATTCGTTGTTTATTTCCTTACCGAGATTTATATGTCACCCCTTTCTTAAGTATCTCCCTTGGTAATCTACAGAAATTTTAAATGATCATAGGAATATTAGACGCATTATATAGAAGAGTACAATATTTTTGATTTATACATGTGAAAACATGATATTCTATGTACCTATTTGCAAAATAAACTAGTATTATTGGTCTTCTAGGTTCTACTCTGTGTGATTTTCTGTAATAAATTATAGATAATGTGTAATAAAGACAAGACGTGTCCTAAATACATCCTAGAATCAACAAATTCTGTTTTTCGTTGCACTTCTCATGGTTGGTTTTAATGATGACATTGCTGATTAAATACGATATATATAATATTACTATGATTATAAAAGATCAAATTATAATATTCCTAAATTCCATATCATTCTTCAATAAATGAAAAAGTTACCTATGAATTGTATGAACAATTTACATCATGAAGTAGCATATGTCGTCTTTCATCAAGATCATTTTTAATTATAAAATACAATAAAAATACTATTCAATAATAATTTTTTCATAAATAATAAATTTATTCTTTCATTATAATGATATTATACACTTACATAACCATACTATCCCATCGAGATATTGTGTTTTCATGTTTTATTTGCTTTAACTACCTACTAATATATTTTTAAAAAATTCCATAATATTTGAATATGAGAATATAAATTAAAATATTATTATAGTTTACTAATAAATTAATTAATGTTTTTGTGTTATGTAATGTGTATATTAAGTATTTATCTTATTATTAAAATATCATATTTGATAGCTAAAATTATCAAAATAAACAGACTGTCATTCAATTTTAATATAGACATAGTAATAAAATATATAGTTAATAAATATAATATGATAATAAGTGGTCTATATTAAATAAAATATGTATTAATAATGTTTATAATATGGTATCTAATAGAATAAATTTTATTATTCTTGAAGTTAGCAATATGTGTCGAACAAATTAAGAATGAGGCATTTTTTCTTAGGGATGATGTATCTACTGAACCATTAATATTTTTTATCTTGATTCTATTATATTAAATGAAATTAAATATTTTATTTATTATTGATTCAAAATTTGGGGTTTGGATAAAAAATTACCATATTTGTAAGATTTTTTTTTTCAAACTCATTTATCTTCCATTAAGTTACAGGAATTATTATTCAAATCTATTATTCCAAGTTTGATTTATTTAAGCTATTTAATATATTTTATTGTATTTCCTGCTTATTTAATATTGTTTTAAATTTATTTCTTTAAAAAAATATGAAATGATTCTCATCCCAAATATTATGATATTTCAAAGGGGATTCATGGTATCAATTCCTATTTCATGATACATTCTTCTTATTATATAGATATTTATGTTTATATGGTGTATTTACTAACTAGTTATTATATTTTATCATGAATTTCCTTCATGGTATTTTATTTTTATTTTCAAACTCTTTATCCATTAAGGTATTTTTTTAGATGATACTCAGGTCAAAAGGGTTACTTTGTCCCATTTTCGAATTGGTGAGACATGTTAGGTATTGTGAACCATCATTTATTTTATAAAGTGTGAATGTTTACCTATTTACTTAAAGTATATTTAATATATTTTCATCATATAATATTTTATTGACCATTTTAAGGAAACTCTCTCATGTTATTTTGATTCTTATGTTACAATTACCATAAGGGATTATTTAACTCAGATTTTTTCATTGAGTTAATATATTTATTCTGGGACTTTTTTCATATAAAATTGGTTTATTCTACCATACCAATTATGTAGTTGTAATTTCCATTCCTCTCTAGTAGAAAATTACATTTTATTTCAAATCATTAACCATGATAAAATTTCTTTTTCAAAATAATATCACTGAAGAGAATAATTACCACCATTTTTAATGAGTGTTACCCATCATTTTTCATATTTAACATTCCCACTAAGTTCATTCTTTGTAATTGGAAATATAAATATGGGTTATCTCATGATACCTTTATATTAACCTCATATACTTTTTAAAATTATCTTTTTTAATCTATTTTTATTATGTAGGTTTTCAACAAAGGTATTTTAAGGTTTTAAATTGGGTTTGACTTCTATTTATTGATTATGTAAAATTATTTACTTAACCATATACCATTACTCCACGTGGTGTTAGTTTGTGGATTGATTACATGGAAATATATTCCATATATTGATGTAGGAAAATATTTTTTACTTTTATATTGTTTACACTACTGTAAATATGGACTTTATCAGTGCTAGAAAAGGGCATTAACACTGCTAGAAAAGAATTGTTAATTGAGGTGAAAATAGGGGGTCCCTTTTATCAGCTCTAAAAAATGTGCAGATAAAGGCCCCTTTCATCAGCGCTAAAAAAAGCACAGATAAAAAGGTCCTTTACCAATGTTTTTTTAGCACTGATAAAAGACCCCTTTTATTATCTCTTTTTTTAAGTGCTTATAAAAGTCAAAAAATAAAAAAATTAAATAAAAGTTCAAAATAATGTTCAACGTGGGGGAGCTTTTAACAGCTCTTGACCCCCCTTTTATCAGTGCTAGGCGGAGCCCCTCCCTGTCACCGCACACTCCACTTTCCCACAAAACACCCTCCCACTACCTGCACACCCTTTCTTCCAGCAGAATTCGAACCCGATACCTCTCCTCTTGTGCACCTGCACCTTTACGACTAAGCCATTTTAATTTTTTCTCCATTTAATGATATATCTTTATATATATATAGTTATTTTTTTTAGTATATTAATATAGATTCATATTAATATAAATATATTTACTTATATAAATACATAAAAAATTTATTCATATATTAATATATATATATTCATATATTAATATATATATATATATAGTTATAATTTTTTTATCCGTATATTTATTTATATGTTATTATATATTTATATGTTTAGTTTTAAATACATTTTTAAAATATTTTTTATGTGTGTTTATAAATAAATAAATAAATACATCCTTACATACATACATATATATAACACACACACAAAAACACACACACACACACATATATATATATTTATGAATAAATATATATATATATGTATTTGAAAATCAGTAGAATGTTAATAGGAATATAACTTATAATCTAGAAGTCCATTTCAACTTCACAACCCGTCAAATCTATTAAAATAAAACAATATCTGCTATGATATGTGGTAAAGGCCTGGCAGACATCTGGATTAGAAGATTTATTTTATTGAATGTAAAACAATCAGGGTATCCTGAGTAAAAACTCAATTTTGGAGGCCTTCTAGGCATTTTCTGGCTTCAAAAAATGAGAAAGATGGTCCCTTCAATCATTAGTGCATAGAGCTCATCGCATTCTTCGATTTGATATGTTGTAGAGCTCAAAAAGATACCTAGATCAAAATTTATGGTTGTTTGAAGTTGGAGTTACATTTTAAACTTATTCTAGATCTTTTATTATTTTTTTCTGATTTTTTGAGTCTTCAAATTGTTCTTAAATGATTATTAGTCGATGATAATTAGAAATTTTTTTACTAATAATTTTTTATAAAATATTTTAAATTCATTTTCACAAAATTTCTTATATATTAAATTTAATAGTCTATTTATACTTATCTAAAACATATTTAAAAAAACTATCTATTATATATATACCAATATATATATACTTATATATCAATATATTATTTTTCATGAAATATTATATTTTTTGAAATATACACTTTATCGGTGCTAGTAAAAAGTTCTAATAAAGCCCCCCTTTATCAGCGCTACTAAAAAAGCGCTGATAAAGGTACCCCCTTTATTAGCGTTTTTTAGCGCTGAAAAAGGGTGGTGCTGCGGAAACCCATTTTTCTAGAAGTGTTATTTTAATACCTATGTTTATTTATTATATGTAAATTTAGTTAAGTTCTTCATAGTCAATTCATTCATTCATATAATGAATGAATCATACATAACTAGTGATGTGTGTGACTCAATATATATATCCCCTATACACATCAATAAGCCTAATGAGACAAACTATCTTGAGTCTCATAGTGTACGCCTGCCAAAAAAAAGAATACTAGACACAGGGATTGAAAATATGGCCATGATGTCTAAGACCACGTTTTCTTAGATTAAGGAATGTAATTAAATATCACATGTTACATATTTCATCAAAATTTAATCTTTTATTTTTATCCATGCATTTATTAATTGACATGTCAACCATGAATCTGTTATGATCACAACTACTATTTATTGATTAATTATTTTTTATTTTCTCATATTATCCTATTATTTTTTCCAATATTATTTTTATTTATAGTATTGGAATTTTATCACTTATGTTTATCCAAACTAGTCATTTTAGGTCACCACTTATTATGTTTCCAATTCCCCAGTTTATGAAGTGACATCTTATATGTGATATGTTAAATAAGATATATTGCGGGGAGAATTTTTTTGAAATGATGAAGACTAATTATGGGAAATTATTTTCTTATGTAGAAGATAAAATTATAATTAGTTAATAAAGACATTGGAATTTTTTTAATTTTCAGTCTTATTTCTAAAAATTTATAATCCTAAAAGGACTTGGTAATGTTTTTTAATGAAATATTTTCTCCAATTAATGTAATTATGGGATGGTTATTTCTAGGAATCTAAATTTGTATCAATGCTAGTATTTAAAGTATGTGTTTTCTGTACGAGATCTAGGAATGAGGATCCAACATGATATAATAATTTTTTTGGATCATTTTAGTTTGGTGTTTTAGGTGGATAAAGATATTAATCACATTAAATTTAATTAAATGAAATATATATAGTAAAATAAAAGGATGTTACATTCACCCCTTTAAATATATTATATCCTTGAAATTTAAATTACAATTAATTAATAACAATACCTAAAGGTGTCTAAAAGGAAATAATATCTCATTATATAACTTATTAATTGATATAAACCTTCAAATATTTGGGAGACTTGGTAATATATATTTTCTATAATAATAGACATATATGATGATTCTCAACCATTTATTTCAAATCATCCTATATTTATATGTGTTAAGAGTTTCATGGGAGATACCTTATAGAACTACATATTCATGATCCTATTTCAAATAAAATATTAAAACCAAAAATCTCATGATAATATCCAATAAAATCATACAAAATTTTCATATGAATATGAAAGATAAATCCTAACACATATTCTCTAATGACATAATTATTTCATCTTATGATACTTTGCCACACATGTTTCATCCTACAACTCTCTTAGTTCAACATAGGATACATTAATCTATGTATCTCAAACTTCATAACCTACCACCTTAAATTAATTTGAATATAAATCTTTTATAATGGTTCATAATGATAATATGATCAACCAAATAATACCCCCCATGAGTTTTTAATAAGGTGTGCAATCGTAGTTCCCTTGGATTTTCAATAAGATTATTTTATCCCTGTCGCAAAAATATTCAATTTTACAATAACAAACCTAAATCTTCATATATACATTTTTAATTATTATCATCTTTTAATGATAATTTTTTTTGAAATTTATATGTTATAAATTATCCTCAATTGATAACATAATAATATCAAAAGTCACCAGAACCCTTCTTTGATACTAACTGTAGCACCCTAGACCCAAAATCCAAGATCCTCTGCTAAAAAACATCATTTACATACTTTCTTTCATACCAACTATGATGGAACACAAACATGTAAATCTTTTAATTACACTAATAACATAAATATTTAATTACAATACATTCCCAAGATCCTTTAGTTTTTAGAGTATTAAATAATTTTTAAAAACATTAAATAAGAAAAATCACTCCTTTTTCAATTAGTAAACATTTTCCCCATTATATAAGAAACTTCTTAATCCTTAACAACTCCTAATAATCTACCAAAAATTATTTATACATGATAATATTTTAGAAAAATAACATATATGAATTTTCTGTATAACATGGGTAAATGGAAACATAATAATGGGGTGAGGTAAAATTCGTATTACGGGTAATCATAAGAAATAAAAATAAAATATTATAAGTGATAATTAGAGGATTCTATGGATATAATCGGGTTACACAAGGAAATAAATCCCAATAAAGTATATATAAATAGTCATGTGTCTTTGATTAAGGCTTGTTGCATTATAAGACATTAATATAATGATTTTGATAATATATTCCTACAATAATAAGTCATGAGAGAGTAAAATAGAAATAATAATAATCATTAAAATATGCTATAACAAAGTAATGAAACATACATAGATTCTTATAAATATGAAATATTCATTTCATATGAAATATTCATTTCATATGAAATATTGTGTTCAAACTCACTTTGAAAAATTTGATGTGAACATTCTAATTATGTCAAAATTTGAAAATGTGGGAAACCTCATTATGTCCCGCATGTTTGAAAAAACTAATTTTGTTCATGACTAAATATATAATGAGATATAAAAATAAACCAACTCATTAGAAGATGATACAGTACCCCACTTATAATCACCATTAAATAAAATTTCCATAAGAAATAAATTATTCATCATAAAGAACAAATGGAAAAAATATGTGTTTAAAATCACTTTTAAATGGAAACATACATGGATGAAATTAATAATTCTATAAATAAACATGAAAAAACCATGGAATATAAATTGGTATCTAATAATATTCTATATTGATACCATTCAATTATGTATATGGTATTAACATCATATATTTAAAGGGTATATGATTTTGTGAATAATTTATCAAATTAATATGATTTTAGAATCTATATGAACACCTATTGATCAATAAAAATAAATAAAGAGTATTTACAAAGGAAATAAATTAGAAAAAAATAATAAACATTCAATGAATAGGAAATACAAAAGGTAGTAATTGGATTCCCTGAGTTTAACCCCCCAAAAATAATATAAGATATTTTAGATGGAAACTCCTGAAAGAAAGTTAATCTTTTTGATATAAAGAATAAAATAATAACATAAATGTATTTTTTAATATGTTTTTAATAGTTTGATAAAATAAGGATTTAAAATCCACTTTCAAAAGGTAAAATTTTAATTGTGATTTGAAAACTTTGGAAAATATTTAATTTTTAAAAGATTCCTTAATAATGGAGCATAGTAAAGACACAATGGAATAAAAATGTGAATTAATAATTTTAGATATAATTTAAAATTAAAATATAAACTTCAATAATATATAAATTGAAATAAATAATGTTAATCAAAAAAAAATTTGGTGCAAGATAAAATTTTTAATTTCAAAATAATGGATAACCATTTTAAATATTTTGAAATACTATGGACGAAAACCCAAATCATAAAAATAGATATCAAAAAAAACTTTGGAAACTAATTAAAGGTAAATATGTGGTTAGATAAAATAAAATATAATTATGTCTCCAAATATAAATGAGAACAATTTTTGGATCTAAATTCTGGATAAATAAGATAAACATTAATTAAATTGGATGAAAATTATTCTCAACAATGATATACATTTTGAGAAGGAAATTTTATTTGGTTAAATGATTTTAATTAAAAGTATATATTTTATTTTGGGGAAAATAATACTACATTAAATAAAATATTACATTATATGTAACCATGATTTAATGAAGGATATTGAAGAAGAATAATTATAACTCAATGAAGTGTTTTGATTTTAAAAAACCCTTACATTAAATGTAATATAAGGATAGAAAGACCCCCAGAGGAAGATCATGAAATGAAAATTAATATCTCATTAAATGGAATATATTTTTCATACATAAATGAAATAGGTAAGGGATTACCCTGTATAAAGGAAATTATTTTTCACAGTATCAAACATGTCTCAAGGATTTGAAAATGAGACAAAAAAATCCTTACAACCATAAAAACATTGAAGAAAAATATTATTGATGGATATGGTTTCAAATGAAGCATTATATACAATTAATAATTGTATAATTATGATATATATTATTAAAGGGGAAGTAGATACCTTATTTTAAAGAAAACATGGCATATAATAAGATATATGTCTCAAGGGGTGAAAATTTTAAATTAGAAAACCCTACCTTTTTCCCCACATAGTCAACCTCACTATAAGGTCCAATATAACAACAATAAATATGTTCATATTCTATTTAACAACATTATTCCTATCCATAAAATTTTATAAGGTTAATTGATTATTATTATCTATATGTATATTATTTTGTTATTATCAATTCTCAATATTGGGTTGGAGTAATCTTGATCATTTTGATCAAGTTTCACAACATAGGTGTTGTTCTTAATTATTTAACTAAAGATAATCATTAACAAATAATTAATGGTACGAAATTTATTCATTATAATTATTTATAATTTTATAATTTCATTCTATGGGAGTTTTGGTTATAATCCTTAAAGATGAAACTGATGATGAGTTTGCTTTCATGATTTTAATTGATGGAAGGTTGATATATTAGTTAATGAGTTTAATATTAATATTACCATTGTAAAATCAAAATAATTTTTTTACTTATTAATATCATATATTATATGTAAATTGTTTCTCATATTAATCCATTATGTTGTTTTATAAAAATTTTCAAGTAGGTGGTTAGACTGCCCCAAATAAGAAAACGCCATAATTAATGGATCATTATGATTATAAAAGTGATTTATATTGGAAAAATATAATTATTAAAGAAAAATAATGATATTATTTATATAATTTCATGGTGGATAATCATATTTTAATATATTTTAATAAATAATAATGAAACAAGATGAAAAATAATATACATTACTTCGTGGAGTTTGTAGTCTACAAAACACACCATTGGAGTTTCATTCTTAAATAAATGGGAGGAAATGGGGGAGAAAAATAATTTTATTAAGAATATTATTATTATTATATATTTCACCTTTATTATCTAATTTCATTATTATAATAAAAAATAGAGGGAGTATTGAAAAATAGAAGATGTTGCTCCATGGATGTGGTAGTCTTAACAATGAAGTCTGATTCCTTTTTTATTAATATAATAGGGGAATGTTGGTTACCATTTATTAACCCAATATAATAAAATTATGTAAAATAAATAAATATTTAATTGAATATAAATGAGAAAATTAGTTTTGGGATTGTAAGATTGAAAATAAAATAACTTACAGAATAATGTACCCATGCCAGGGACATGTTCGTTCACTAAGAGGAATCCTTAGAAATGAGGGCCTTTGAAAAATAACTTGTGTGAAGAGGGTGATGAAAAAATATATCATTATATGATAAGAAAAAAGGAATGTTTTTAAATAGGAAACAATATTTTAGAGTGGTCTTGTTGGGTTGATGTGAGTTCCTTTTTATAAGTTGTGAGAATGAAATTTTTATAAATATTTCAACACAATATAAAGAGAGCACATGTTTCACATATTAAGTAGAAAAAAAAATGATAATAATAGAGTTGGTGATGAAATAAGGTATATAAAACATCATGAATTCATATTAAACAATGTTTAAAAAAAATTTATAGTCATTTACTCGTAAAATTTATAGTCATTTACCACAAAATAATATTTATTCTTTGGAATTAAATGATAATGTTTATATTGTCATTAAAATAATTTTAAATTTGTTGAAATAATTTATTAACACATTAAATTGTTATATGAAAATAAAAAATCCTTTTAAACATTAAATCATATTAGTTATATATCCTTTAAAATTAAGAATTTTTAATTGATTAATGCATTTTTATTTTCTGGAGGTTTTATTATAATTATAATTTTTATGATAATAATAATCTTAATTATTGAGGCCAGTTTTAGTTTAGTGTTGCGTAAGGAACAATCTATTGAATACATTAGAATTATTTGAAGGAATATATATTGAAAAATTTTAGGGCATTAAGACTATGATTTTCTTAAATTATCTCATTATAAATGTGTTTTTCATTTTGGAATGAATTGAAAATTAAACCGGTGGTATATTTGTTCATAAAAAATTACAGAGAAAGTGTGATCAATTGATTATTTGGTAACCATACCATTAAGTTTAATTCAGATACATTATGTGTTTCATGTTTCTTTGTTATGGAAATATATCCATAATGCATCTCATGCTTTGAGACCAGATGTTGTATAGTTAGAATAAAAACTCTCTTAAGTGAAATAATTGATCATATTATAGATCACGGAGAGTTTGTATTTCAAAATGAAGAATCTGGCATGGTTCAGGTTCTGTGGAAGGATCATATGATTGAAGAAACATCACAAGAATTAGAAAACGTTATGAGGGGAAAATATCCTCAAATTGTTAAGTAAGGAATAAAATTGCGAGATTGTAATTTATTTTATAGGGAAGAAATGTGGAGAACCTTTTAATATATGAAATAAATCAATTTTATTATTTATTAGAATTCGTTTTATGTATTCATATTCATCATACATTTAAAAATAATTTTAGAAAAATTTTCAACCCATGAAATAATATTTTTATATAACTAAATTGTTTTTCCATATGTCACATGGTTTTATATAAAATATAAACTTCATAATTTTATTGATTTAAATTGATAAAATGGATTTAATTATTGAAATAAACATTTTAAAAATATTTTTAAAATACTTATTTTTTATTTATCATAAATAGTTTCGTTTTAGGTGAAAAGTGAAAAATAATAATTTAATAAATTCTACCATTTTCATGATATTATTATAATATAATAAGGAATTGAAATTTTATGAAACATTATTTATGAAATAGATATATACTTAAGAAGTAATTTAATTTATTTTAAAATAGAATGTTTAACTTAGAAATCCATGTAATGTTTTTATTCAAATAAAAAATATTTTCAAATCAACTCTTTTAATCATGTTTTTACAAAGTTAATTTTTTTATTGAAAATTTATAACAAGTATCATTTTATTTATCCTCATATAATCAATTTAGAGTTAACCAACTTTATAACTAATTTTGGTGTGAAATAATGTTTTTTCGTAAAATATATTTTTTCTAAAAATAATGTTTCATTTCATTTTACAAACTCATATTAGATGTTACATTTAACACATACATAAATTTAATATTATAAATTTAATTCAATATTTGGAATATTTTCTAATTTTTTTATATGTGAACAATTTTTTATTCATAATGAATTGTTTACATGGTAAATGTTTTTCACTATAGTAAAGGCTAAAATGTGTTAAATGAGTTAATATAAAGGGATAATGCATGAAGATAAATGAAAAAACATTCCTAAATATCATTGGATGAGTTTATTTCAACCTACCTCAACTTATATTTTAAATATTTTATTTTGGCTTTATTTTCCTTAAGAAATACATATAATATATTTAAACTATATAAGTATTTATAGAAGTGCCACTCCATTCAGTTCTAAAATAAGACCTTATCCTCTCAATTATTCATACAAATTTATTACCCCAGATTAACCAATATTTTATTAAATAAACTGCAAAATTTATTCCATATCTCTTGTAGTTTCTGGTCACACTGAAATAGAAATACAAGAATGTATAATGTGTTATCCAAAGGATGATATCCATTGTAGAGATATTATACATTAATGAATTCATTCATGTTAATTTATTTATCTATATACTTTAAAAGTTTATAACCATATTTATATAATTAAATAATTAAATATAATATAATTATATATTATTATATTTATAGAATAACAATTTTCTAAATTCATTTCATCTTCTGAAAAATAAAAACGTCTATCATGCATACGTGGGGAATACTGCATCTACAAAGAGATAAAATTCATTTTCATCGCCGTCAAACTTATATTGTCAAAAGTATGGATTTAATGAATACATATAAAATTTATAATATTATTATGAATTTGGAATGTTTAACCTTTTTTATTTATTTTCATCAATTAAAAAATGGAAACACTACTCATTCATTCTTGCAAACTACCATCTCCATGAAAAATATATATCCTTTTTCATCATCACTTTACATGGATTGTTATAAAAGTATGATTAATTTAAAAATCCTAAATGTATAACATATATAATATTATTTAAATGTTGAAACCATGATACCTTTAACCATGGTTAATGAGTTGAATTAATTTTGGAGATTATGAAATGAACCACCACAAAACATTTGAAAAAAACATAACTGATTTAGTAAACAAATAGAAAACATAAATAAATTCAATAATAATAAATAAATTAAACTATAAATGTTCGTTATTTTGTAATTAATAAATATATTTTTATTTTTTAGGAGTTTGTAAATATATGATGTGGGACAATATTCATGGTAAAATTATTTTAATCTAAAAACTATTTTAAATGGTTTAAGATATTTCTATTCCGTATCCATGTTCCTAAAATAATTTCAATAATGTTCTTGTTTATACAATTCTTTAAAGGTAATTGAAAAAATAATAATAATTTATTTACATAGGTTTAAATAGGAATATTTTTAAATTTTACCATAAGGGTTATATGTTTATTTCTTTACAAAAGAACAGAAAATAAATATTCTAATCTTAAATATGTGACATCCTTTTCTCAAGATCAAAGTCATTGTTTTTTAAAAATATTCTTAAATAATATTTTATATTTTTGACGATGAATATCATACTACTATTCTTATTGTATTATATAGTTTAAAAATGTTTTCACATGAATGGGATATTTCATATCATTTTTATTAGATAATAAACATTCTTTTCCTTATAGGTCCAATTGGGTTTTTTAAGGGGTTTATAATAGAAATGTGAAATATTATATATCTTTTCTTCATGATATGGTACATGGTAATTATTAATTATGATGGCTGATCTTGAGATATAGCTATCTAATATATATTTTAATGATTTACTCATTGAGTAATTTTTTGGAGATAACTATTTTGGTTAAGCCAACAGAAAACGTTTTTATGAAAGGGCTTAACATGATTTTGAATTTTTTTTTACATAAGATGAATTTTTAGTTTTTCTATAGTTATTATTATGTTCAAAGGTTTTATTTTAGAATAGTTTTTTTTCACATGTGGTTATGATTAATTATATATTCTAAATAATTATTGGGAAAAAAGTTAAAAAATAATAATGGTTTCCATTTTTTTAAATAGAATCATGGATTTTTTTATTCATAAATCCATTTATGTGATTTTTCCTCTCATCCCATATATTCTAAAAAAAATACTGAATATAAGGATTTTTAGGGAAAAAGGAAGTACAATATTTCTTCTATGATGACTCGAATTTAATAGATAAATAGTGGCTTCAATGAATCTCAACTGTAAATTTAAGAACTCATTATTATAGAAAAAGTGTAGACTATATGGAACTAATCACATTATTATGTAATTATTTTCTATAATCTAAAACTCTAAACCGAAAAGATTCTAGAGAATAACAATTATATATTTTATATATATGAGAAGCTTGAGTTCCACGATCAATATAAATTATGGATTACATTTCTCTCCGTGATCTTGAGAAACATTAACTATAAAATATCTTCTTGTGAAACAACTAAAGAATTTAGAAGAATATGGAGGATACTAATTATAGAACATCAAATTTTCACGAAACCAAAATAACTATACTACGTGTGGACTATATAAAGGTTGATTTTCTACCTTCAGAGTTTATTACCCACACGAATCAATTATTCGTGAATATTTTTAATATATTTTAGTTTCTTGTTGATAAAAATTTATCATATGATCTATTGGTGGAAAAAGATAGAGTTATAATTCTGAACAAGTATGAGTCTAAGTATATAACTATTAATGATAGAAAAAATTAGAAAAAGATAATCCTCATTGATCTAATTTTAAATCTCATGTAACATGAGCATATATTAAAAAGATTGATTTTGGAGGGAAAGAGAAAAAATGGATTAATGTTTTCATCTACTTCTAGTAATGTAAACTTTAGAGTAAAAAAATTAGTGAGATAATTTTAAAATGAAGGAATACAAATTTTCATCAGATACTAGTAATACAGAATCAATTGAAGAAGAGATTGTCTAGTTAGAAAGAGGGATGAATTGGAACTTATGGTATCATTATTGGAAGTGTAAAAATAAGAAACATAAGGGGAAATAATCCTAATATGTTATCTATTATGAGTGTAAGAAGACTATTCATATATGACTTTTTTGCTCGAGAATGAATGAAAAAGATAGAAAGTCACGAAGAACTTCTAAAAGAAGAGAAATGAAAAGTTTAAAATACATAGATATGTGGAGTAACATTATTTGGGACACAAATTATGATTATTAATTTGAATAAAGTAGAGTCAAAAATCCAAATTATGTTGGATTATATAATAATAATCCTAAATAAGAGGAATGATTTATAAAAAAGGTAAGTGTAGACATTCATACCAATTTAACATTGTACACAAAATTACTTTTTCTATTTATAATTATTATATAGATTCATCAAATTTTTAAAATTATAATATACCAAAACTTGAAAAAATTAATCCATTGTATAATGAAGATTATTTTTTTATATATGATGAAATAGTGAGATATATTACTCTCATAGAAAAACAGAATAATTTTTTAAGAATATTTATTATTATCATAAGGACGATGTGGCTATGTATGATAGAATTTTTTAAAATCATACTAAAAAATTTATAAATTTTCATTATAAATTTAATCTAAATATAATTTAAGCTCAACTTATAGTGAGCAGAATTTAGTTTAAAAAAAAATTGTTGTTTAAAGAAACACTTGTCTAACATTAATTCTCATATATTCAATTTCGATAAGATATGTAAACAAATAAATGAATATAGATATTCAAATAGAGATGGTTATAATTCTGGAAATTTAATTTTCCATCCAATTACATTATATATATATTTTCATCTTTTTATAAAAAAATTTGATGGGGAGGCCATTAGAAAATGTTTTTCTATTCAAATTATATTTAAGTCTATGTTTGGATAAAGTGATTATTTCTAATGAACAATATGTTTTTCATCATAAAATTATTATAAATATGTGGTATCCATAATTTTTTATATAAAATTACTAAACCAATGTGTTTATTTGTAAAACAAAATGTTTTTAAAATAAGACAATACAAAATATTGTTTTAACACACAACATTGTGATTTATGTGAATCAGGATATACTATAAATATTTTACTATTTAAATGTAACCATTAAAATAAAACCTTTTAATTTGAAATAATGAATTGGATTGAATTCATTAATATATATTTTATGTTCATACTGAATAATAATTTATTGATTAAGAACTCAATTTTTAGTAAAATAATTTTATTCTTAAAAAATAAGTTCTCCTTAAAATGGTTTTAATTAATTTTTTTATGTTAATAATATAATTAGTTTCCAAAAATTTATGAAATTTTATTCAATAAAAATCATATCATTTTTGAAATCAACTTGTAAAAAATAGTTTAAATTGATTTTTTTACATTGTTTGGAAAATATTTATTTTCCAAAGAATAGTAAAATATATTGATTTTTCATGAAAAATGTATTTCTGTTCGTAGGGTTTAAGAAGTCCAATTTTCTTTTAAAATGATTTCAAATTAAAAATAGTTATATTATATTATTAAAAACTAAACTAATTTCATTAAAATCAATTTTATGATGTAATTTTTTAGAAAAAAATTTTATACTTAAAAGTAATTTATTTTTGAAAAAATAATTTTATTTGGGTTCTCTGTTTTAATATAAAAATAATTTCTTCCACCTCTGACAATTTAATATTGAAAATGGATTCCATATTTGGAATTAGGAGGCCCAATTATGGTGAGTAGTTCTGTTTTATTTATGGTGATTATAAATTGTAATCGTAGAAAATAATTATCACTATAGTAAGGTTAAATAAGGCAATTAACATAAATAATATCATGATAATAAAAAATGGCACTACTGCTTAACATTATCCAATATTATGGGTGTAATTAGGCCATTTCCCTATAAATTTCTAATATATGGATACTTGGTGCAGTATTTCATTTATTTTTACCTTTATAATATTTGAGTAAAAGATAAAGTAAAAAATGTCATTTTCTAACATCAAATATATATAATATTTTGTGATATGGATAACAAAACTTTTATATTGTTATAAATGGTTGTTTTAAATATACAAATTTTTATTATTAAAAATTATTTCTAATTTATAATAATGAAATCATTAAAATAAATTCTTCTACAATACCAATACAATATTTATTCAATTAATTGAAAAATAAAATACATGATAATAAAAATATTACAAGTAAAACAATTTTAGGGAATTGTTATGTTCGAAATAGTTTTATAAAAATAAATTATTTTATGGAGGTTTGAAATTATTATATTTTATTTCCTTTAATTCCATGTTGTTTTAGATTTCAAATTAAATAAATAGTTCCAAAGATAACATTAAAGATATTTTTAAATTAAGGATATTTCGTGAAATGTTTTAAAATTCCTAAAAATCCTATATTCATGCATGGTATTGGTATATGGTACAAAATAAGAAACATAACCCATTTATGGGATAATTTTTACTGTATAGTGACTATCATGACACATAAATAGTAAAAATCATTTTTATCAATATAATTATCAAAAATAATTATCACAAGTTAATGCCAAAAGATATATTTAAAAAAAATTTATGGGAATTTTTAAATTTTCTATGATGATATTAATTTGACCCATATAATTCATAGAAAAAAATTACATCATTTTATATCAATTTTTCTAGGAATAATTATTCAAATTAATGTAATATTTTATCTAATTCCTAGAATGGCCCTCCGCTCACTTATAAAAGGAACCTTTGATCCTATTTCCTTCACACATGAAAATAATTTTTGATTCTAACAAGAACTACCAAATAACCCTAATAAAATCCATTCCCACAATATAGATCTCTTTTTTTGGGAAGAATACCAACCTTAGAGTGAATAAAGTGAATATAAAATGAGGCTTTTCAAAGAATAGGTATTGCTTTTAAATGAATTTTTTTTTTTATTTATTTTTCTTCCTACTATAAATATTCTTAAAACATGACAAGTTAAAAAATATTATATACGTATATTGGTATTTTTTATTTTAATTTCAATATTTATATCTATATTATCTTCTATAAAATGGGAAAAAAACCCATCAATCATATGTATGCCGGACTACTAGCACAAGAATATATGTAATTCATTTTCCATCACCTCCTCTCATAGATGGTTTATAATAAAATATTTAATGTATATAAATGATATTAATTATATAATTATATTTCATTATAATTAATATATTATCTATTTTCCAATAATTATATTCATTGAAAAATGATAACATCGTTCATGTGTACGTGTGAACTACCACCTCCATGAAGCGATGTGAATTTTTTTGATCACGAAAACACACGAATGATATATATAAGTATATTTGAAGAAATAATATGGTATTTTATATATTACGATCATTATTAAATGATAAAATAATACTTGTACTCATTTTAACATGATCAATGAAAAATTGAAAGATTACTTATGCATATGTATGACTTATTATTTCCCTTATTGTAACATAGTTCATTTTTAATCTCCATAATTCATAGATGGTTTTAAAACAATAATATACAAGAAAATATTATAATTATTTCATGATTATTATTTCCTATATAATTTATTAATGACATATTTTTCCATATTAAATATACTAAATTCATGTTGGACATATGATACAAATATCGTTAAAACATCTAATGTAGACTTAATTGATCACAAAACTTTTTATAACATGGTAATAAAATAAATAGAATAATAAAAATGAGAATTTATCTTAACAAATTAAATAAATATAATAGTTTTTTAATTATGGATGATAAATGATGTATGTGAAGAGATATAGTCGAGGTAAGGGAACCTCTACTTAAAAAAACTACATTTTAAATGTTTTAAATATTTTGTTTATATTTTTCAATTTACAATTTCTAAAAATTATTTTATTGATTTATTTATATATCCATAAATTAATTATAAATAATAATTTATGTATTTTTTCTTTCTTTGAAAGGATTAAAAATGAGCCTTTTTATGTGTCTCATAAAGAATGTCTGAGAAAATGATAGAAGGAATATTAAATTTTAACATATTTGGAAAATTAAAATTTCCCCACCAATATAAGAATTATTTGATTTTTGATTTCTTTTATATGATTTCATTTTTTATTCAACTAAAAAACATCAATCCCTTTATTATGGTAACTTTAGTTTTGAAAACTGGGTAATAAAGGAAGGACTTATATAAATATCTGAAAATAATTTCTTATTAGTTAAGATAATGTTTTTATAATGTAGGATTTAATGTAATATAATTATGTTTTGATTATTGTGAATTATATATGATGAAATGAGGTTCCATTATAACGTATGTATGGATAATAAAATTATAAATATCTAATTTATTGGTTTAAGTGATGAAGTTAAATTATTTGGTTTATCTTAAGAGAATATTGGAATTTATCATGAAGGTTATTATATTTGTAGCAATGGAGTTTAATCCATTTTATGAGTGATATGAAAATGATACCTCAAGTTACCTATATTATTTATATATTTTTTCTATGTGTTTTATGTAAATATTATGATTATAAAAGGATAGAAAATGGGATTATGTTTAAAGGTAAGTATATGATACATCATAAGTGTGAAATATATAAAAATTTAAAAAATATTAATTATTTTTCATGATTTCAAAGAATCCTTTATTTGTTTTATTTTTCACATAATATTTATAATGAAATTATATACGGTAATATTTGGGTAGAGCAGTTGATTTATTGTGTAAGAAAATGTTTATTTTGAGCCTAATTTTTATTTTGAACATGTGAATTTTTATATGAATTTAGGGTACAATTAGTTTAATTTTTTTTATATTTCCCTTATTGAAGAGTTTTTCTCATACCATATTTCAAATATTTCTGAATAGATTTTAAAGATGATTTAGTAAAAGGATGAAGTTTAGTTGAAAATTATGAAGATATTCCATGAAAATAAAAGTTTTTATATCATATATGTTTTGTTTTATGTAAAAATGGATGATAAGGGGAAGTACTAACTTTTTAATGGAATAGTTATTTTTTAATTTTGATAGCCTAATCTTATAAAACTCTAAATTGTAATGTTCCAAAAATTTAATTGAATGAATTCTTGACTTAAAACTCAATATAATGTAATGTTTGAGGTTCAGCCCTTAATATTTGTATCAGATAAAAGGATTAGATAACTTTAGAGATTTGGAAGTCCTCTTCTGAGATTAACTTAGGAGTTATGGATACCCTAATGGGTTTCTATATTTAATTATGCTTATAAGATCAAAGGATCACACAACCATTTTTAGGTTTCATGTGATTAGATTTTAAGGTGACTAATGATATTGTTTGAAGATATTTTATTTGGTTGAGGTATATATAACACTTAGGGTTAATGCGAAGGACTATGTCATAAAATTGTTATAACATATTTTTGGATATTATATGAAAGGTTTGAGATAACCTTTGAGGTTAAAAAATTATTTTACCTTGTAATTATCAATTTTATTTTTGAGAATATTTATCATAATTTTGGGATTGTTTAAGGAATTATATTAATAATGTTTTACTAATAGTATAGAATATAGTCTCAGCACTGACCCACCACTCTTGGAAAGGCTTCAGGGATTGAACCCATAACTGATGAGAGACAAGGGGGCAATGTCTACCACTAACATATATGATGTCCTAGTTAGTCATATTTTTTTAATAGAATTAATTAATAGATAAAGAATAAGATGATAATGGGAACATATATTTTATTATATACATAACCATGTGTTTAAAAAGTTATTTTTTGATTACGTGAATAAAATTATATAAGAAGAAGATCACTATAATTTTGTGGAACATTGTAAACGAAATATTATAGGAATTTTTTGAGTAATAATAGTTGAATTATTATTTATAAGAATATATTATTTTAATGTGTATTTATAATGATTTAGTTTATTTATGGAAATTATTATCACATCTTTTATATTATATTATTAATTTATATATAATTCTAGTCTGTAACTTTTAGAGAAATTGATGTTATTTGGGAATAAATTTTAAATTTATGTTGGCAGAATATTGGATAAAATAATTATTTTTTTGGGCTTGAAACATAGTTAATTTTTTTTGTGTAACATTATGGTTAGTTATTTATAAAATGATATATTTTGAACTTTGGGAATTACTGTTTACTTTTAATTATTAATATAGTATTTCATTATATGAATATTTTTTTATTTTGGGAAATATTTTGTCCTTTTATAACCATTTTCAGGTTAATTTTTAATGATAGGAGGAATAGATTATAGATTATTTTATCCATTATAATTTAATTTTTCTTTTCTTGCATGAAAAATTCCTTCTGAATACTCCATTTATTGAGAATAATATGAGTTTTTGGTGGAAATTATTTAATTAATGAAATCAAACTTCTCATATAAGTATATTCCTGTTTTTATTAGTCTATATGGTTATTTAATTTCTCAACTCAATAAAAATAATCTTAAAATAA
Organism: Viscum album; assembly: GCA_963277665.1. Taxonomy (NCBI): domain Eukaryota; kingdom Viridiplantae; phylum Streptophyta; class Magnoliopsida; order Santalales; family Viscaceae; genus Viscum; species Viscum album. The sequence goes on along the minus strand of OY728132.1, from coordinate 584,901,012 downwards.
AAAAATTATCCTTTTATGTTTATTTCTAATGAATCTATAGTATTTTTACAACTACTATCTTTATGATTTTTTGGTCACTAATATTATCTTGATTGTTAAATTTCATATGATCAGTGTCCTCTGTCTCCCTCTATCATTATTTGAACATTATATTTTTCCTAGAAGTACTTATTTTTTCTTATCACTATTGATCTATTATTTTGAAACATAATTATGTTTAATACTAGATGACCATCATATATCCATTTTTTACTTTTTAGGTGGATGTTTTGTTAACACTTTTATGATGTTGGTTTTCAAAAATGGTATTATAAAATTCCAAATCCCTTGATTATCTTTATCATGATAAAATTATGATGATGTAATTTTAAAAAATTTGTAAGAATGTAACACCTTGAGTTTTTAAAATAATACTATTCTCGATAGCTTATATAATACAGAACATAGTTAATTTAGTGATTCAAGATATAATCTTAAAATATTATTATTTATATATAACAGTTATAACCTAGAAATTAAATAAAAAAATTATGAATCGGATTAGATAAATAATGAAATATATGTAATGGTCAAAGAAAATAAAAATACATTTATAATGAAATAATCAATTTTTAATAAATTCATTTTATTCTTCAGAAATACATTTTCTTCAAAAACGTTTTTAGTGATTTTTTTGAGTGAAAATTATAATTAACCTATCGATCATTTTGAAATTTTATTATTTAAAACTGATAATATTTTGTATGTAATAATTTCAAAAAAAATTAGAGTTATTTTTTATGATTTATCAGAAAAGATAGATTTTCTAGTAAATAGTGAAAAATAATTATTTTTATTGAAAAATATTTTTTTCAAGAATTTACAATGTTTAATTTTATTTGAAATTGTTTTTAGAAGTAAAATTTGTTTTATTATGTTTTTAACATTTAAATTAAGTTCATTTTCATTAATCTTAATGTTTAATTATTTATAAAAATAAGTTTATACTTTGAAATAATTTTTATGAAAAAATATTTCCTATTGTGTTATTTGTTTCAGCATTAAATTAATTTCTACAGATTAATGAAATTGAATCATTAAAATTGAATAAATATTTAGAAATATGAAGTCCTAATTTTTTAAATAGGCCGCATTTATTTTTTTTATTATGAATAGTAACCATAATAATTAATTATCACCATGGTATGGGTAAATCGAGAAGTTAAGTTTAAAAAAATGATAAGAAAAAATACCCCTAAGTATTCCATTTATCCTATTAGATGAGTGAAATTTTTCCAAGTCCACAAGGCTTCCATAAATGTTTCATATTTTTGCAATTTTACTTTGATTTTTAACATTATAATATTTAATTAAAATATAAAGTAAAAAATGTCACTTTATTTCTTGTAATATCTATAATATTTGTTACTAGAGATAAAATAACTAATTATCTGATATAAAGGGTTATTTTAATACTAATTTATACAAATGAAATAATTACCTTGAATATTTATGCAAGGCCGACACAATAATTGTTATGTTAACATAAAAATAAATAAAATTTATATAATTATAATGAATTATTATGTTTTAGGTTTTTTTGGAAAAAACAAACATGTTAGGGTTGTATAAAAGGAATATATTTTAATTCTATTGTTTTCATGTTGTTTTCAAAGACAAATTAAATGAATAGTTTAAAAAATGTAATGATTGATAATTTAAAATGAATACTATTTTATTAAATGAGTTTAAAAGACTAAAAAATCATAAATTCTACCAAATTATTGGGAAATGTGTGAAAATATTAATCTCATTCTATTTATATACCAATTTTTATTTTTATTGACTGTATTTATCCATAATGAGTAAAAAAATTTGTTATTGTTGCAATCATGAAAGAGGGTTAACATAGGATAAAAAAAGGTAAGAGTAAAAACAAAATATAAACATGTAAAGAATTTATTTTGTGTTTTTATTTAAACCCAAAATACTCTTATATTATAATTATATCAATTTGGACATATTTTTGAGGATATTAATTTATATTAATTTATTATTTTAGGTAATTCCAAGAATGTCCCTCCCATATCGTATAAAAACAAACTTCTTATACTATATTATTAACTCTTAAAAATACTTTTAGTTCAAAAAAACCCTAACAAAATACCATCAAAAAATCCATTACCACATTCTAGAGGTTTTATTTTATGAATAATTTCAACCTTATTATGCTTATGGGGAAAAGAAAATGTGGTTATGCAATGAAGTGGTATATAATTTAACCAAATAGTTTTGTTTTTTTTATTATTCATCCCCAAAAAATATTAAAAAAATTACAAAATAATATTTCATATAAAATTTAATGGAATAAACTATATAAATCCCATCTTCCATCAAATGGGAAAGAAAATGATCGTTCATGTGTACTGAAAACTATCACCTTCTAAACCGATGTAATTGGTTTACCTTCACTACTAATAATGGGTAGTTATAATTATGTATTTGATATATATAATATTAATGAAATAATTTTTATTCATCAAGGTTAATATATATTATATTTTTTTACCATTCTATTTATTAAAAAATGGTAATGTAATTCATCTGTACATGTGGATTACCACCTCCACGAAGTGATATGATTTCTCTGTCATTACTACATCACTTTGATGATATATATAAGTACATTTATAGAAATAATATGTTATTTATGATATAAATATAAATTTTCAATTATAAATAAATCCATTCCTTATTTTCATCATTACCATTGAAAAATGGAAACGTTACTAATGTGTACGTACGACCAATCATGTCCATGATTGTAACATAGTTTATTTTTCATAAACAAATTTATTGTTGGTTTTAAAAGAATAATTTATTTGTAGGAATGATAATTATTTCATGATTAATATTATATATAATATTTAATAATTTCTTAGTTGACCATAGTTAATCTATCAAATTCATTTTGGACATATGATCCAAATATCATCATAAAATCATATGTGAAATTTATTTATTATGTAATTTTTTATAATTGTATAAAAAAAGAAATAATAAATGTAAAAAAATATATTAATAAATTAAAAAATTACCGTAATTTTATTTTTTCATGATGATAATTAATGTACATTAATATTAGGACTTAAGGTAAGATAATATTTACATTAAAAACTTCATTTTAAATTTTTATAATGATTTATTTTCTAAATATTTTTCTTTTATCAACATATTATTTAAAATATTTTGTGAATGTATTTATATAGAAATAAACTAATTAAAAATGAAGTATTATGCTACTTTTTATTTTCTTTTATGGTTTTCAAAATGAATCTTCTTACATGTTCCTTATGGAATGTTTTAAAAAAATAGAAAATGAATATTTTATTTTAAAGTATATAGTGTCAATATATTTTCACACCACAAAAACCATTATTTCTTTCTGGGTTTCCGTCATACGATTAAAAATTTTCATGAATGAAGAAACCTCTACTTTATTTTTATAATTTTAGTTTGGAAAACATGGTTTTAATGGAAAGGGATATACCAATATCAGGAAATGTTTCATTATAGGTGAAAAGAAAGTTTTTATGATATAGAATTTCAGGTATTATGGTATGATATGGTTCTTATGATTTATTTATTTTGATATATAGTTTTTTATAAAACTAATATGGATGACCCCATTATAACATTTTAATATAGTTGGTAAAGAGATAGAGCTAACCAATTATGTTTCTATGAAAATATTTTTATAATTTACCATTAAGGTTATTCTATTTGTAGCCACTAAGGTTATTCCATTTGTAATCATGAAGGTTATTCCATTTTAAGAGTGATTGTAAGAGTGTTATAAATCTATTCCCCATGTCATATATATTAAATATCTATAATTTATATGCGTTTTTATGGAAATATTAAGATTTTAAAAAGGTTGGTAATGTTGCTATGTATAAAGGGATGTATATGAAACCACTTAATGTTCAAATGTATAACCATTTTGAAAAGAAATTTCTGGAGTTTATCAAGATTTAAATGAAAAATTTATGATTTTTTCCCTTACTTTTTCTAGTGAAATGTTTTAGGAAAATATTTTCGAAGATAAGTTAATTTCTATTTTCAATAAATGTATATTTTGAACCCAAAGTTTATTTTGAAAATTTAAATCTTTTAATGAATTTATAGAATAATTTGTTTCCTAAATTATTTTTATATATCCTTCATTTATATTGTTGTGGCAATACTTAATTTTAAACGTTTTTATAGTTTTTTAAGTATGATTAGGGAAATTAATGTGGATAATACGAGAAATGTGAATATTTTTTCTAAAACAAATACATGTTATATCTTTAATGTTTTATTTTTTTAAGAAAATTGAAAACTAAGTTGAAGTATACACTTTGTGCTGTAATATTTATTTATATAAGGGTGATGACCTAATCCAATGATACTATAAACCATGAAGATCCTAAAATGTAAAATAATTAATAATTTGATTAAATTTTTTTTAACTTTTCATGAGGGGTCATTATAGTTTGGTTTCCAATAACATCATTTTATTATTTTTACAAAAATACGCCATGAAAAAATATCTAAAAATAATAATACATGGATAGTGGTTGTGTTTTCCACAGGAATGGTGATAAGTAAAAAATTTTAAACATGAAAAAGTTAAATGTTGGATGATTCAATTTTGGAGATAATGAGTATGATAAAGTAGTTTTAATTAGTGATGTTTCATTCTTGGAAATATATAATTTCTAATGTTCTATATTCTTTAGGACTTAAAAAATTTATTTTCATAAGATATAACATACCTCCCCTCATCTACTGTCCTTGGAAGAGGTGGTCAGTGTTACTAGTCTTAGGTGATAACCCCAAGACACCAAATGCTAGAAATAAAAGCAATGGTTTACATGTACATTTAAGGGTTGATTTTTCATTTCAAATATAAAAAATACAACCCAAAAACTCCATAACAAAACAAAACTCTATATGATTCATGAGTAAAATAGTACAACTCAAAAAATAACCAATACATATACCATATCAGATTAGAATGGGAATCCATGATGAAACATCCAATTAAAACAAAAGGAAACAAACCCTAAAGACACTAATGGTATCAAACAAACAACTCCCAACCCGCTCTAAGCTACAAAAAATAAGCCACCCCATGATATCAAGGGTAAACACTAAAAAATTGAGATACCTTACCTTAAATTATGTATCTATAGGTGAGATCTACAAATTACCGATATATCAATAGAAGGGAGTGAGTCTAAACTCAGTAAGATTTCCCCAACGACTTCCCGAATCACACAATGAGGAAAAAAACATGTCAACATATTTATATAAAATTTTAAAATATCTAAAACATTTTATGTCAAAGAATAAATAATTTCCATTAAAATAAAAATAATAATACTTTAATACCTCTCTTAATTCCATTCATCATAATTATTCCATTATTTAACACATTCACATAACCACACTTTCATTCTCATGTGATAGTTTCATACACATGAGTGGTCTATCATCGATCAACAAATACACCATAAGGAAACTAATTTCTGGGTTACCCAATGGCATAGACCCCTTCAATAGGGTTATATTATTGTACCCAAATGGTACTGTCCCCTTATCTAGGGTCATATCAGTGAAATGAACTCACACGAACCATGTATGAAAAAACTAACTCCAATAACCTCTCAAAAATTTATATCTTTGAAAAACATATGCCACTATTTTCTATGTTTCAAATCAAATCATAATTTTAAAATATCTATTATAAAATTATAATTAAAGTGGATTTTTTCAAAAATCCCTTAAATTTCCGCAATTTCTCTAAACCATCACTGAAGAAGTTTGTAATAATAATCACACATGTAATTCATAATGATTTCATGGATAAAATTTATTTTAAGCTTAGGATTCCTATTCTAATCAAGTAGTGTGGAGATATAATACACCTACCACACAAAGATTGGAAAAAACAATGACCAACAGATTGATTCTCTAGATGTGATCTTTAAATGCCTTTCTTTCCCTATATCCAACTATAAGATATAAAAATTTCTATTAGGGAACATGGATCTATCCACAATGGATTATATATAAGGATTCAAGAAAGAGGAGGAGAAATGAACTAAAAACAAATTAAGAACAATGTCTTAATGGAGAATTGGGATATCTAACAGGGATAAAATTTCCTAAAAGTTTCTCCTAGATCAAAGTGAATCAAATATCACTCCTTTAATAGAAATTGATTCTATCTTATGGGGTAACTAAAGGAAAAAATAAGACTTAATGGTTTTAAATAAAGTTAGATCCAATAATTTCAAAGGTTCAAAAACAATTCTCATGGTTACGACTCATGGTTTGGAAAACATTATGCCAAACATGTGGTACTACTACCATAGGACAACCCCTCACATGATTGGATCACACGATTAGACAAAATACATTCCAAAAATTACTTTTACACTTTATTAAGGAGTATGGTTTATCTTAGGAATCCACATAGTTTGGGAAATCTATGTCCCAACCGTGAACCTTCCTAGTTCCCACTACTTCCGTTGCACGGTTTCTACTAACCTTGCTTAAATTTTTCACCTCCATAAAATTCAAAAAATCATGAAAAAACTCATATGAACCTTCTAAAACATAACCTAATAATTATATATATGTAAAATATATAAATAATTGTTAATATACAGAGAATTGGGGGTGAAACATTATTCCCACCATTGGTCTTTACATCCCTAGAATGTAGAAATGTAGTGATATCCGAGAGGATTTTAGGGCATTTTTCTAGTATTTCCTATTTAAACTATCATATTTCTTGGTAAATCCAATAATGATTCAATAAAACCCACACTATATTTATTATTTTATCATGAAATAATTTTTTATGCATATCCACAATTCATAAAAGTACATGAATCTACATATCATCTGACTCTAGGAAAATGTTATCACAAAAAATCACTTGGTCTTAACCAAGATAGAACATTTTTAACTATGACACAAGAAACACATTATACACCTAACTAAATCTTGGTGGAAAATAAAACTGATATTCCACCTCAACAACTCATTCAATTATCTTAAAAGGGTATATGTTCCAAGGATATAGCTTCCCTTCACACAAAAATGATGATTCCCAAGCCTTAGAGATATTACCAAAAACACATGATCACTCAACTCAAAAGAGAAAAATCCTTGAGGATGATCCACATATGATTTCTAATGATTCAGATCCACCATCATTATATTCCTGAACACTTGAATCTTTTCTACTATCTTTTACAAAAATATGGGTGAAACTAATGAATTATCTCCTATTTTGACACAAAAAGTAGTGATCAACAAGGATGAAAATACAATGCTTCCAAATGAGCCACATGTTTTGAGTCTTGACTACATTTTTTTGACAACTCTACTAATTGTACATGATCCTCTCTTGAACCCCAAAAATTCGTCACACAATCCCAAAGTATGTCCTCTAATTTTTGGATTGTTAATTCAGAATGAACATCTGTTTGGTGATGATACACCCTGATCGTAGACAAATATGTCCCAATGGATTTTTGTAAGGAATTAAAAAAAAGAAGTAAACCAAGGGTCTTGGTCAAATAAAATCAAGGAATGAACACCATACATCTTTATAAATTCTCATATATAGATTCTAAAAAATTTATCCTTCACATATGATTCATGAATATGGATAAAATGAGAAAACTTTATGATATGATCCACAATTACAAATATAGAATCATGTTTCCTCACCATTATTTCTAATAATGTCATAACATACATCGCTATCTAGTCCCATTTCAATATGGGAATCGGTAAATACTGTAGTATTCATGCAAATTGCTGGTGTTCCACCTTGAACAGTTGATAGGTGAGGAATATTGAAAAAAATATTCCACTGCACTATTTAATCCAAAAAAAAAATATTCGTTAATTGTACTATACATATTTTTAATTCTCAGATGAAAATTAGATTTTGAATAGTGGTAAAAACAAAAAACAAATCATAACAAACCACTAATATCGTAATCTGGTATATAAATCCCCAAGTTGACCTCCCATCCAACTTCCACCCCTAAATGGTCTCCCCACCATTTAGTATTGAACACATAATAACACATTATATTTCAAATATATGAGCCTTTGTAATAAGATCAAACAAATCCAAAAAAACAGAAAGTGGGAAGAAAACTACAATACCACCCTAGTCAGTACAATATAGGTTCAGGTTTTCTATAACATAAGTGAGATTCTTTTGATTCGATGAATCTTTATCCCACTAATTATATGGCTTTATATGTAATTCATACACTATCTAATTCAATTTACCAATTGTATATATCAAGTAAAATTTGAACATTTAAGTGGATTCCATCCATCTTCATTTCCATATAATCAAATGTCTTGGTGAGAAAATACCTTTCAAACTCTTATAATGCTTAGACAGAAAAAATTTCTCCCAAAAAAGATAATGATTCCAGGTCTCCAATGTATATACTATAGTGGTTAATTCTATGTCATTTTTTGTGAAGTTCTTATCATGAAACCATAACTATTATTAATCATAAGAAACAACATGATCTCTATTTATGTGAACACATCCCAAAACAGATACCAATACATTACAATAGACTACATATACCATTCCAGACTCTAGAAATGTGAGGATATGTGGTAATGTGAGTCTAATGTTATATTCTTAAATGGATTTATGGAATTACTCATTCCATTAGATAGGAACACCATTCTTCATCATAGTTATCATTTTTTATTCTAAATGTCAAAAATTCATTTACAAATCAACTATTATATCGAAACAAGACAAGGAAACTATGTAACTCCAAGACATTCTTTGGTGATTTCTATGAGATAACATCTTATATCATTTCTAGATCAATATAAATTATTTTTTTAGTGATTAAAGGGACATGGAAGCATACCTATTATATCTAGAAATCATACTTTGATAAGATGGAATACATACAATACTCTTAAAAGGAAACCAATAATATAGACATGTTTTTCTCATAAACCTATTTTTCGTTGAACATGCTAGTATATCATCTGAAAACATTACCCCAAAATATTCCATATACAAATTTAATTTAATATTCATAAATTATATTAATTTAGATAGTGTTTTTATAAGACCAAAAGGTATAAAAAAACATAGAACACCCATATATTATTCTTAATGATGTCATTGGAATATCCACATTCTGAACCCACATTTGGTGATATTATGAAAGAAATTATATTTTATAGAACTATCAATATCCCCTCAATTGATAGAATAGATCATAAAAACTAGGTAAAGAAAATAAATTCATTATCATAACTTTATTAAGATTACAATAATCTATATAAATACTTATAGTTCCATATGACTTATTCACAAAATGAACTTGGTGCTATACGTAGAGACATAATTGGTCAAGATGAACCCTTTACTTTCCTTCTAATCCAATTGATCCTCCAATTCCTTCAATTCTATTTGTGTCAAATGATAATATGGACGTGAATTCATAATTTTTATTAGTTGTATATCGATCACAAACTCCACTTTTCTATTGGATGGAAAAAAGTGGAATTTCCTTTTAAAACATCAAGAAACATGTCCTCTATGGTTAGAAGTCTCTATTCATGATCTCATCTACTGATACTAATGAAACTACTGTCAACTAGAAAGTGACAGTTCCAACCAACGGTACAATAGGCACTACTCTACTTAAACTCACAACCCAACATACATTGAAAACATGTATTAAACCAGAAAATGGTCTAAAATTCACCTTCCATGCATAAAAATTGATATGGAACTCAATGATCATCCGCCAATAGATTCACCGAATGAAGTTATATAAATACATCTCTATTATAGAGAAATAGCATACCAACTTAGTACCATAAATTATTATCTAATATACTATTGATTTCAAGGATTAACACTATCATTGTCACATAGGAATTTTGAGTCCCAAAACATAAGGCATCATATCAATATATAAACACATAAAAACAACAGAATAAAAAGAAACAAATAAATGTGATGTTCCTGTTTAAAAAAACACATGTAATGGTAGAATTAAAAATAATTGTACCGCTCACCATCGAAGGTCTAGATTGATCATACATGATAAATTCTTAGATCCATCCAATTTCTTACTTGGTTCTCTCCTATATTTGTTAGTTTGTTAATATTTCATAGGTTGAGATGTCATGGTGTTCCTTTAATCACCATGGATTACCTAGTTCTATTAAATAGATATATTATATTGGACTCATTCGATCGAAGGATATGATATTTGAGAAGAATTATATGTTTCCCTAGAACCCAACATTGAATAATTATGATAATAATAACAATTATGTCACATATAGTTGCAATTGTGACATGTTCTAGGTGGTTTTATATAATCTCAGATAATGTGATCAAAAGAACCACACTAAAAACATCCAGTATTACACTTCAGTCAACGAGTTATGTTGACTAATCCCATGGTATAATTCTAAAATATACCCCCACATAAGAATAGGCGTCCCTCCTCTAATTTATCCCATAATTGGAGTTCTATACTATTCCCCTAGGAATATACAAGATTCCTCATATTGTGTTTTCTGATATGCCTCTTTCTTTCATTGTCTCTTTACTAAAAATCTATGTATAATCTATTATACAAACAAATAGAGTCTTTGGGAGAATATATGGTTTCATCCTAGTTTTAAAAACTCAATCTTAAAGGATTCACTTTTAGTAACATTAAATGTAATGTGAACTATATTCATAAATTTATCTGTAAAATCTTTTATTAAGAGATTCTACTTCTTTATGTAAATAAATTTGTTGTTCTAGAAATTCTGAACGTGTGAGGTCAGAATTGATTGCTGAATAAATATTCAAAATCATCACATTCCATGACTTGGACTAATTTATCCTAGAGTAAAAAATCCCACCACAAGAATTATAGATACTGTAAGATATTAACATTGTTTTCTTCACATTTATCTCAGTTTATATGCCATGGAAATCAAAGATTTGATTCATCATATTCAATAAAACTTATTTTTTTCTGCTCTAAATGACCCTGAATGATGAGTGGAACATAATTTTGGAATTGAACTGAATAAAATATTTTCCATGGATTATTCTTTCTGTTCAATCTATTAGTGAACAGAAAATTTTAGAAAATAAATTGAACCAACTGTTGGTTGACCTGTGGCATAGGTGAAACCACATTCTCAATAGCCACTTATGGGTAGTTCTTATGATTCCTACCCAGTTCCATTTTTTATTACCAAAACATACAACATTTAGACTCACTTTATAGTAACCAAATGCATTGATATTTCCAATCACCCTTCCTAAAATTTCTATATTCATATTTACACCTAACAATCAGTTTTAATCATTTAAAAAATACCCTCATAAATCCTTTTCAAATTGTGACCATTTGAAAAAAATCAACCCTTTTAAAAAAGTATCAATTATTACTATTTTCTATAAATAATTACCTTAATAATAGAAAATTTAGTCATAGTGGGAAGTTATGATATCAATTCATGTAATAAAACTCTCATGGGATAATCCCATGTTGATGAGGTGACATATCACCTAGAAGTTCCTAAAAACACTCATGTACACAACTCTCGAATAACATGAAGTTCAGTATAAAAAGATTAAATATAGATTTTTATACTATAAATTTTATGTTTTAACAATCTTATCTCATTGATACCATCCTATGAAATAGATAAACTTTTCAATAATAATACAATTTTGAACTCCATGACTGAACACAATAGATACCCAATGATCAAACAAACTGATACAATTTAAAACATCCCACCCCTCTACCATTGGATTGGGAAGAGGTGGTGGGTAATACAAGACCTAGATTAAATCCCCAATACATGAAAGGCTATATATAAATTTCAATGTCCTCAAGAACATTTAGGGATGATTTTACCTTTTTAATATAAACATCCATACCAAAAGGACCATAACTAAAAAAACATCTATATGATCCATGAGTATAGAAATATAAATCAGAAAATAAGCTATATATAAACCATACAAGTTGACAATATGAAACTAAGAGGAAAAAAAAAGGAAAACCAATGACATAAAAATGTAAAGACACCAATGAAGTCAAAGCATCAACTCCCAACCAACTCCATGATCCAAAAAAACAAAACACACCCAAAGTATCTATGAGAAACTTTAAAGAACAAAAAAACCATTCCTTTTCTGATTTATTGATAGATAATATTTTAAAACCCAAAATATTTCACATGTAGTGGGTGAGTCTAAAAACATTAGAATTTAACCCAGTTACTTCCCAACTCATTCCACTAGGAATTTTTTTCACATTTATATAGAATAGTTTAAAATATATTAAACTTGTTTATACTATATCCAAAAAAAATAATTGGAGAGAAATAAAAAAATCCTTTAATAATGTTGCAATCTACGTTTTTCATACAAGGTACATGATTCCACACATTCACACATCCACACGTGCCTGACCATGTAAAATTTCCATACTCATGAGTAGTCTCTCATCGATCTACCAAGTATTCACACGGTAACAAATATTGAAGTGATGCAGTGGACCATGTCACTTATACATTGTGACATTATTCTACCCAAACAGTACAAACCCCTTATTCAAGGTCATGTCAATAAAATGAACTCACACCACCCATCTATTCCAAATCCCATGAAAAACCATTTTACAAAATTTTATTTATTTAAGACATTTCACCTACAATTTTCCTTTTCTCAAATAAAAATGATGATTTTATAACCACCATTTTAAAATTTTCATCAAAGTGTATTCTCCAAAAAACAATACAATTTTCATAGTTTCTAAAAAAGTATCTAAAGAGGTTTCAAAAAATAATAAAACAATAAAATTACTATAATTTATAGACAAAAATTCATTCCAAGCCATGCCTTCATGTTCTAATCAGGTGGAGTTAATAGCATCACGAAGCAACCTAGGTTGACCTATAATAAGTCACCCAAGCTAATCCATTCTAAGTATTGAAGGGAATTCACGATTTACATGGGCTAGAAAATAGTGTTGGGCATCATCAGAGTAACTAAGGGAATTATTTCACTCATCCTAAATTAATAAACTGAATAGTTGAAATGAATAATGTAGCATAAGTACATAAATATAATAACAAAATTGATCATAATCATCTATAAATGCTAAAAATCCAACAAAACTAATCATTGAAGCCAAATAAAAATGACAACCACAAAATCTCCATTGGACCATAAGGGCAGTCTTTGATACCAAAAACCAACAATCAACAATAGTGAATGAAACCAAGATGATACCTACAACACACGCTAAAGATAAGAAATAACTATAAAAGTGAGTATTAAAACTTAGTAGGTGTTTTTGATCAAATTTATTCCCAATTAAATTCATTTAATGTAAATGAAACATCAACTTAATGTTTGAAATACAACATATAAAAGTAAGGTTTTCCAAAAAAATTCCACTTTAAACAAAAACACAGTCCATTTCCATTTTTCATTAAAAATTAAAATTTTTTACTAGGAGTGATACATTGTTATTTTAAAGAAGAATGGTGATGTATTATTTTAAAAGTAGAGTAATGGTGGGAAAACATTTTCCAAAACAATTTTCATGAAACATTGAAAACCAAATCATTACTCTCCAACTGAATACAACACACATTACAGTATGAACAATGATAACATAATAAGGGAAATAGAAATATGTACACAAAGATAACCAACCAACATGTATCTCAATAATCTTCTATAGAAAACTAAGTAATAATAGATATATTAGAAACCTAGGATCTCATGAATAATCCATAACATACTATACATCTTGATTTATCATGGAAATCATGTCTCACTTAATGACAAAAAATTTCACCCATGCATGCATGATTGTGACCTAAATGGATTGAACAAGTGGTACTATCCCATATAAATAATAAAAAAATATACCCCCGTCTATAGTCCACTATCTAGAGTGTAATCATAATCTAGTAAATTATTCATTCGTAGAAACTTTTCTAGCTATATCAGGTCTCCATGTCTAGTGTATAAAAAGGGGTGAGCCAACTGATTCAAACCGAGTGTCAAATCATAATAAAATATATCATACATAATTAATTAAACCAATAGATACCACCCTGAGCTGCTTTAGGGATCTATCTCTTGTCCATAAAAAAAAATAGATCTCAAAGTGACCACATCCTGGATCTCCCATTCTGCTCAAGGGAAATGGGTCACGAGGATTCCACAGTGAGGACACCCCAACCATTCACAAAATGGATCACGAGGATTACCTAGTGAGTAAAAAACATCAAGTAAATATAATTAAGGGATGGATATTAACCAAGGAGGGTTTTAATGATAAACACATTCAATCATGTACAAAACATGCCTCAAGCATCCTTTCTTGAAAGGGTCAAAAACATATTTACAAAAAGTTGAAAGTAAAATATTTTCCATTTCAAAATTATTTTACAAAATCTCATTTCAGTTATAACATCACATTTGAAGACCAAAACAATATCCCTTAAATTAAAAAACCAGCCACACACCATTATAACATTCTAAACTAATTTTCAAACCCTAAAACAACCACAATTTTCAAATACAAACCATTTAGAAGACCCATTTAAGGAATCAAAACTACAATTTAGGGTGTAACAAAATCATTTTCCAAGCCAAAACATGCTTTATAAACAAAAAATCACAAGTAATAGCCAATTGTGAATTTTTTAAAACACTTGGTTTACAACATTTAAACAAATTCAATATATCAAATTATATGGAATAAACCACTACTTTTCACACTAAAAAAAATTCCAAGATCAAAAATCAATATTTAACATATAATGGAGGTGTCAAAATCGTAAAACCAAAGATCCTTATATTTAAAGAAAATATCAAAGGGAAACATAACTCAATATCACGGTGCTTCAACAACACACACCCAAATCCATCATAAGAAGGATCCAAGATCCGAGATCAAGCAATAAGAACCATAAAAAAACCAAACCCCCAACATAAATTAAGGGTAAAAATGATCTCCCATTCTAAGATACCATAGGAGAGAGGAACCCAAAAGAAAATTGAAAGAGAGGGAAGAGGAATAACAGAAGTGGATATAACCTTTAGAAATCACCCCAAAACCTTGAATAAATCCCTAGATCCATGATTAGAGGGAGTCGAGGAGACTTAAAGAGGGAGGGAGGAGCTCCCTTTGAGTATCAGAAACTAAAGGAGGGAAATGGGTGTTTTAGGGATAACATCTTGATAGGGTAAAAATGGAATTTCAAAATTTTTAAGATCTCGGTTGCTCACATTGTTTGGCTGAAAGGTTTGTTAAACCATCCACTAACCATATGAGATTTTTCTTCCCCAAGAGAGAACCTCCTAACATTCCTACCGCAGGGTTTACCTAAATATTTTTATGTTGTTCACCCTCAAATAGAAGAATCCCAACACCCACACAATTTATTGGAGCATGACTATGATTTCCTCTAAGTGTGCAGAAACTGTGTTCCACATACTCCCAAGACCAAAAACTCAACATTTTAACAAAATCTCACAATGGAAACAATGTAATAACCTTAGGACCAAAATTAAACAAAATATTACCAAAAAATTTAAAACTGTCACACTTGATACTCGATTGAATAACCAAGATCCAAAAATTATCCAAAACCAAGGATGAAAAGAAAAACCTGTGTGTGACAATTCTCCCCAAAAAAGTGATTTCCTACCCCAGAGAGACATATTATTTTCTTGTTGATCAATAGAAGATAAAATATTTCAAGAAATGAATCATTCATCCTCTAAAACCAATAACACCATGACCTCTATATGTAACTCATACCTCTTACTAAAAAAGATCCAAAAATATGATGATCACAAACAATTTTTGGAAATATGAACAAATCTTGAACAACAACACAATAGAATCCCAGCATTCCTCCAAACAAAGAGGAAACAAAATTAGATAACTTAAAACAAAAAAATCTCATTACCTATACACCATAAAAAACTAATCCAATTTACCAACATCATATTCTGGAACCGAATCCCCACAATTAAGAGTCAACAAATACTGATGATAACTAGAAGAAACTGCAATGAGTCCCAGAGTGGGTCTCCCCACCACATTGGAACTGACCAGCTTAGTCCGACATGGGAAACCTAAAATGTTCCAACATGGAATTTTTCCCCATAGTAAAAAAAACTCAGAACCTTTACATAGATATACTTATTTCCATAACATCACTTATTCTTGATTACAGGCTGGATTTACTATGGATCCTATGGATGGATCCATGATGTTTGAGACATATCCAACCTTGTAATCAAAAAATAAAGATCTACGATTGGAACTCCATATTTCCTTCGGAATAAGGGTTTCAGAAAATAGACCATCACCCCATTTTAACCTTAATAAAGATCATTAGTGGATAAATACAAAAAAAATATATATCCACTTAATATGCATAGAATTCATAACTTTTAAAAGAAAAAAATGATTCCACTAAAACAGAAGTTATTCTGAGGTCCACAACATCTAATTTTATAACTTCTAGAATATGAAACCTAAAAAAACACCATCAGAAACAAACAATACAACAAGGAATCATACATAGAAAGCTATTTTAAAATGATCCCAGTGAAACATTATACTCCCCCAAACTGCCTCCATGTCGCTTCGTAGAAACACCCTAAAAATCCATTACATGTGGAATAGAAATCAATAAGTATGAAAGGACTTAGAAGTAATAGAACATGATGAATTTTTATGGTCGGGCTTGTTGCATGGATGACACACCATGACCTATGATTTGGAGATCTTTACGAGAGATCCTTTTTCCATTTCATCTCATGACCAATACCATCACCTATAGGTCACTTTTTGTTATCCTTATTATAATTCCATTCAATATTTCTAGGAACTAGAGGAACATTGGATATTTCATGAACTCCTACTAACATAGCCTCAACCTCAATATAATACCTAACCATATTGTAAAATAGGTTAAACCAAACCCTAACACCTTTGAATACAGTTCAGGATGAAGCCCACTCTCAAAACGTCACATCTTTAATGAAAAAACCATGGACTACTCTATATATTATAGAAAAAGATCCAAATAATGATTAAGGTACTCCAACATCAATCCATCACATTTTTATAAATAGAATATCTTTATACCCTTTCTCACCATCACTATCTATGAGAAATACTGATGGATTAAAGAATCCTTAATGAACCCCCAAGTGAGATAATCATGAGGCTTATTCTGAGAGACTGACTTTGACCAATTCTAGTTCATCCCTTTAATCATAAAGGTAGATAAATTTACCTTTACCAACTAAGTAAACACAATAATTCTGAAAATAATTCTTATTCTTTACATCCACTCTTCCACATCAAAAGTATCCTCTTGACCATAAAAGAGAGGTGGAATTAACTTTTGTAACACAAGAAGGAAGTTCTTAGGTTGATCAACTAGTTGATTTTCTAATGTTGAACCACCAATGGCTGAACTTATACTATCCATCAACTACTTTTGGGGGAGAACACTAACCAACAAGAAAACCAAGGTCTCAATCAAAACGAACTCATAAACAAGAGTTATCAATCTCAAAAACCACAAAAGAAACATACCAAAAACATTGGCCGAACAAGTCACACCACTATTGGCTATTAAAACCAAAAAAAGTACTTATTAGAAACACTTTTGAAAAGAAAATAAACTTGGTAAATTTTCACACTCAACAATGGTATTCCATGGAGCCTTACACTTGCACATTCTAATTCCACCTCAAGAACTTATTGATTTATACCAATTAAGGCAGTCCTCTAACCAATTATCCAGACATATAATTCATGTGAGAACCCATTAAAATATCAAAGGTAAAAAAATATTCCAAAACAAACATTCCAACTATGTTTTCACATTCAATCCACTTCCCAATTCATATTTTACCAAAATTTTCGATAGATCTACTAACCACTGATAAAAAATCTTTTCCAAACTCCACAATTCAATACCTTTTAAAATATAAATCTCATGAGTCCAATTCAAAATATTTTCAGTATCCCAAAAAATTCCCATTCCATGAAAAATGATTTTATTACTATTGATTCCTTCTCATATAAAATAATCTTCCAAATCCTCTTTAAAACAAATTTCATATTTCCAATCAAACAATATCGATAAAAATTATATTTTTATTATAAAAAAAATCATGTTTTAATTTTTCAAAGAACCAAACCATTACACCCTAAAATACCATTTTTTTTAAATTCCAAGACCAGAGTTTTCAAATAAATGTTTAGAATTGAGGAAGACCCAAAACAACTCAAAAGAGGGAAACTAGTGATGAAGGGTGACTTAACCAAATGGATATGAGACATATTCCAATAACACCACATACACTGAGAGCCTTATAATATAATTCCCCCTATTCCACATGGCCTTTCAAGCCCTGTAGGCTCCCTGAGACCATTAGAACAACTGTATTTTAATTTCCCAAAAAAAATATAACTATAATAAGCAAAGAAACCAAAAGAAACATACATTCCTATCGAAACTGATGGTTTGGTATAGAAAGTTATGTCCAAAAAGACCTCCATACTTTCACCCCTAGATCCAATATTCCTACTCCGTCTACATTGACTTCCAAAATAATAAATAGTTCTCTTAAATATAGGTCCTATATAGAACTGAAATATGTTTATACCATTTTATCATGAACTAACCTAGGCCAACCTCAAACTGATCACTCGTTCATGTCCATGGAAAGTCCCAAAGAGAGTTTCCATTCCCTGTTGGATGGATACTATTATCGAGCATAATTAGAGTAACCAAGGTAAAGATTTGACCCAATATAAAGAAATAAACTAAATGATGGAAATGAATAGATAATCCTTAATAAATTAATATTATTACCAAATTGATCATAATATTTTAAAAAATAATAAAATACAGAAAAATAGATCAATAAACCCTAATGATGATAAAAACTACAACATCTCCATGTGACCCTGGGGACCACTCTCTGATTCCATAGCCAACTATTGACCATGGTGATCAAAACCAAGTTGAGTCGTGTACGAAAATCTAAAAATTTAAAAAAACTATATGTGTGATTATTAATGTTCATTAGGAATTATGAAAAAAATTTATTCCCAATACACATGATTTAATGTAAAAGAAGCACCAAATTCAGGTTTAAAATACATTATATAAAACTACTATTTTCCACATATTTTCTTCTTTAAACTAAAACATGGTCTATTTCCTTTTTTCATTAAAAACTAAAATTCTTTACTAAGAAAGAGACATAGTAATTTTAAATGATTATTATGTCATTACATTTAATAAAAGTGTGATGGTGGAAAAAAATTTGAAAACATTTTTCATGAAGCACATAAAACCAACTCGTTCATCTCCAAATAAATACACCACATATGAAGGAACCACTAATATTCACATAATTAGAGAAATGGAAATAACATTTCAAGGATAAATAACTAACAAGTTTTTCAATAATAAGCTATCGACAACTATGTAACAAACGAAATGGGATAAACCTAGGATCTCATGAATAATCCAAAACATAATATACATATTGAGTCATCCAAAAAATCATGCCTCACTCAATGATATAAAACTTCACGAAGACACACTCAATCCTAGCCTGTATGTCTTGAACGAGTGGCATTATCCCATAGAAACAGTAAAGAAATATAACACCTATTTGGGTATACTAGTG
Source organism: Viscum album (assembly GCA_963277665.1). Taxonomy (NCBI): domain Eukaryota; kingdom Viridiplantae; phylum Streptophyta; class Magnoliopsida; order Santalales; family Viscaceae; genus Viscum; species Viscum album. The sequence goes on along the minus strand of OY728132.1, from coordinate 584,881,181 downwards.
AGAGGGTAATCCAAAGGTAAGGAAATAATCGTCCTTAGAAAGTTTTCTAGTTACGATAGGTATCCATAACAAGAGTATAAAATTAGGGAATCAAACTGATGACAAATAATCATATAATCATAAGAAAATATATCATTCATAATTAATTCACATAACATGCACCATCCTGAGCCGTGCTAAGGATCAATCCTTTTCCATAGAACCAATATATCTCAAAGTAGTCCATACTAAGGATCTCCTATTCCGTTCAAGGATAATAGGGAACACAAATTCTATAGTGAGGATGTCCCACCCATTCACTAAAATGGATCATGAGGATTCCATAATGATGAAATATAATCCATTAATATAAATAAGACAATTAGATTATCCATTAATTTTATTATGATAAACACGGTAACCACATTTACAAAAGTGCCAACCAGGCCTCAAGCACCTTTTCACAAAGGTCCAAAACCATCATTCCAAAAAAGGTGTAAATAAATAATTTTCCATTTTACAATCATTTTACAAAAAATCATTTATGTTCTCTCACTACATGTGAAAACCGAAACTATTTTCATTTATGTGCCAAACGGGCTACACACCATCATCAAATACCAAATATATTTCCAAACCATGAAACAACCCCCATTTTAAAATACCAACCATTTACAAAACTAATTTGAGAAATTAAAATCACTATTTAGGGTGTGAAAAAATAATTTTCTAAGAAAATCCAGGCTTTAAAATCCTAACAGCACATGCAAGATCCAACTAGTAATTTTACCAAACACATGGTGTGAAACATTTAACAAAACATTTCTATTTATCATATTACATGGAAGAAATCACCACTTTGAACATGAAAAATTTTAAAATGATAAAAAAATAAATATTTAACACATAAGTGATGTTTGAAAATCATGAAACCCATGATTCATATATTATATAGAAAGAGAAAGGGGTAACCTACCTCAAAATCATGGTGCTTTAACAACTTACACCTAAAAACCACCACACAAAAGATAAAAAAATCCAAGATCAAATAAGAGTAACACTATCCAAAAAAACCCCAACCTTAATCAAGGGAAAAAATAAACCTATGTCCAAGATACCATAGGATAAGAAGAAGCCAAAATAAAATAGAATTATAATGAAAGGGGAGAAGAGTAGAGGATAATATCTTGAAAAATCAACCAAAATACATGAAGAAATACATAGATCCATGCTTATATGAAGGGGAGGAGACTTATAGAGGGATTTAGGATCTCTATATGGGTTGGATAAACCATATGAGTATGTAAATGTGTGTTTTGGGGATAAAATACTTTGAGGGTAGAGATATAATTTCAAAATTTTTAAGATCTGGACAGCTCGCATAGTTTGGCCACTTAGTTCGATAAACCATGCACCAAGAAAGCAATATGGTTCTACCTATAAATAGAACCTCCCTACATGATTACTTCATAGTTTCTATAACCCTTAATAGGTTGTTCCCCATCAACTAGAAGCATCACAAGGACCACACCGTTTCCTGGAGTATGCTTCATGGTTTCCTCTAACCATGCACAAACTGTGTTCCACCTTCTTTAAAGCCTAAATACTCAACTTTTTCACAAAAACAACCATAAGAATCTAAATAATAACCTAACGATAAAATATAAACAAAATATCACCTCAAAATTTTAAAATCATCACACCCAGAAATCAAGATAAAAAATGAGATAAAAAATGATCCCTAACCAAGGATGAAACCAAAAAAACCAGGCGTGACAGAGAGAGAATCCACCTACCTCGAAAATTTTGGTGAAAACAAATAATTTCATAATAGTTCTCTAGTTAGGATCATGAACCACATTTAATTCCTTATATCCAACCATAAAATATTAAAAATACTATAAAAAGAACCTTTAGTTATCCACAGAAGAGTATATATATGTTTTTAGAAAGGTGGATGAGAAGGGATATAAGAAGAACACCCAATAATAGAAAATGATTGGTGATTTTATATCTCCAACATGATTTCAATATCCTAAAACATTCCCCTAAAGTGAAGGGAATCACTTCTCAAGCCTTCATAGGATGAGGAATATGATTTATTGGATAAATAGGTGAAAAATGAGGATTATAGAGATTGAATAAAATTAGATTAAATTATTCTAGAGCACCAACTGTACACCGCATGATTAGGAAAACTATTCCCCAAATGTGCATTGATAAAACTATAAGCTAACCTGTCACAGAGTTTTGTCACACATTTAGAAAAATAGCACACCAACCATGAATTTCCCACTCTTTCAAGGTGAACGGTTTCTCTAGGTCATCTACCTGATTTTTCCAAATCATGTGCCTACCAAATTCTAACTATCTCCCCTTACATGTTTTTTATAGGTCCTTCACAATTTCTACTAAATGAAATCGAAACGAGAATCTCCAAAAAAGTCTTCAAATGATTCAAAAACTCTTCTGAACCTCCAAAAACATAAACTAGACATTAAATATACATAAAATATATAAATGAATGTCCATGAAACTATAAATGAGGGTGATACATAAACTAACTATTTAATGATGGATATATTGTGAACTTTGTGAATGATAAATTTACCATTTAGTCTTCAAATGTAAATTTTATTCAATATTTATAAAGTCATGAGAATGTTTTAATGGTTGAATTAAATGATATTTGGAATTATAATTACCGTTTTTTAAGTGTTGTTGATTTTTTATTTTAATTTGGAATAAAAACTTATGTCACTATGACTTTAAAACATTGATTTATTTAATGAAAATGTATTGTTAAGGATCCATCAAAAAGTAAGATTATCCCTCACTAGGTATATGATTATTATCAACATGATAAGAAACAAATAACTAATTTTAAATATAATATTGGACTCCCAACTTTAAAACCTTTATAGTTGGTCCACATGGACTTAACTGGTCCTACACCAACTAGAAGCATTGAGGGTATGTATTATGTGCATCTCCTTATATATGATTATAAAAAAATTACATCTACCCAGTTAATGACATGAAAAAATAAAGATATATTTTTATTTAGAACCTTTTATAATTTTATTAAAAACAAGAGAAACATACATTTTATTACTTTTTAGAGTGATCATGGAGGTGATTTGGAAAATCCATATTAAAAACCCCTTTTTTAAAAGTGTATTACTCACAATTTCTCTACACAAAGGAGACCTCAATATAGTGGAGTAGTTAAAATAAGAAATAGAGTTTTTTTTATGAAATGAATTGAACATTAATGAGTGAATATTCTATTATAATATATTTTTGGGTTGTGTCCATAAGTACATCATGTAAAAATATATATCAAGTTTAACTTTTATGTTTTCATAATAAAACACATTAAGTGTTTTGGACCACAGAAAAACCAAAACACTCATACTTCAGAATTTTTTTGGTGTGAAGTATTAATTTTGAATAATAAATTTATTCTTTATAAATTTGATCCTAAAGATGATGATGGAATTTTTCTGGGATATTCTAAAACAAGTAGGGAATATGTATTTTTTAGTAAGAAATATAATATTTTCATGGAAACTATTCATATATAATTTCATGTAACTATTCTCTATGTAACTTTAAAACTTGACGAAATTAATCCTTAAAATAATTTTTTTGAAAATAATTTCATACAATTACCAAAAGATGAAACATAACCTCCATAATTGGAAACTCCAAATGTTAGGTTAATGAATTTTTAGTATCCAAAGAACTACTTTAATGAAATATAAACAATAGATAGTAGAGGAGCAGCATAGATTTTTACCGAAAAAACATCTAATCATAACAGATCATCTCAATGATAATATCATTTGAGATGTGAGTTAAAGAGTCAAATTTGAATGTATTTATAAAATTAACTTGGGAATCATTCATTTATATCCCATTTTAAAGGTAAAATGGAAGATGTTTCAATGGGTTATGAGCATTTCATAAGGGATATGAAAGAAGTGAATAATCAGTTGAGAAATAATAAACTCTTTAAATCAATTAAATGATCTAAAGAACATGTTATGATTAAAGTAAAGTGATTTTTTGGAATTTTTTTGATGAAAATTGAATAACTATATGCTATAAATAAGGGCTTGTTTCTAAGGGTCACTTTTAATTATAATGCGTGGAATAATGGGATACTTTTACACTAGTATCAAGGAACCAATTTATTTAGATTATATTAGCCATCACAAAACCCCACTCATGTGAAAAATAGTTGTAAGACACAATTTCCTTTAGGATCATACAAAAAAGATATTTTTATGGAATATATCAGAATATAAAATCATCTTGTTGATATATTTATTAAGAATATAAATTTTCATAAACTTCAATACATTAAAAAGATGTTTTAATGATCAATTTAATGTTATTTTTAATTAAATTCTTGTATAATCTATCTTATGAAATTGAGAAAATCATCACAAATGGGGAATGACATTTCTTTTAATTTATATAACTTTTAATTTTACTGGTCATTTTTTAATCAAAAAATTATATTCATCATACATAATACTGATGATAGTTTACATTTTTGTTGAAATTTTTATTCTGAAATTCATTCAGTTATGAGTTTTAATAACATGTCTATTTATGTTTTCGGAAAAAGAAACAGTTTTCAATTATTTTATAGGAATTATAACTTTAAGATAAAATAATATAAGAAATTTTCTTTCAATCATTTATGATAACCATCCTTAAAAATGAAGAACATCCAAATTTATTGAAAGATAAATTCTTAATGGTGGTTAAATTTTCATTATCTTAATGTTCACTGAATATTTTATGAACACTAAAAATATTAAAAAAGGGAGAAATGTTTATTGTATTTGTGTTTTCATGATAATAGTAGAATGAAATGTATAAGGGGGATAGTTATTTGTATTCAATGGAATGTAAATAAATGAGATTAATAAAAATTTGTATGTATGGGGAATTAGAATTAATAGGTAGTTTTATAGTCAGCCTTTTAAAAATAATAATAATCACAACTTATCCTTTAATTATATTATATATTCTTTTAATGGGGATAAATTCCATAAAAAGGCTTATTTTTTACTGTTTTTATTTTTTTCTATTCATTATCTCATATCAAATTGGATAAATTAAAAAAACCAGAACCAGATATTTTAAATCCTCATATTCATATATGATTATTTTTTACATTTGTAGAGATTCAATTTTATTTTTTGATAATCATCATTTTTTTAAACCACAATGGGGAATATGTTTTGAAAATATCGATATTTTATGATTTTTTAAATAAAAAGTTTTAGGATATAATAAATTTTATGTTTCAATAAATCTCATAAATATTGAGAATTGTTTTTCTAGATTATAATATTATTAGTCATATTTTTATATTTCCCTTCATATCTTGTTGATGGAAGAAATGGTTAGACAGTTAGTGATATTGTTGGTAGATCTTTGAGATAATTCATCCTTTAAAAACATTGTTTCCTCTATTTATGAAATCACAATATACTCTTTATATAGGGTTTATTTAACATTAAATTTTATTATATAGTTTTATTTTGGTTATAAGATGAGAATACAAAAAACATAATTTCACACCATTATTGATTTTATCTGATGTGAAAGTATTATAATGGCGTGGGATTAACTTAATCCCAAGATGTGGAGTAAATATGAGTTCATTAGAATATTTATTAAATGATTATAATGAATTAATACCAACTATAATGAATTTTGAATCTATCTAATGAAGTTTTAACTATAAAAGGACTAATACATTGAGTATTGGAAGAATAAGAGTGTCTGGAAACTCTGAATGAGGTCTTAATTCATTTTTAAGCTTGAAAAACCTCATTCCAATGTGATCTTTTGATTGTTTTAGTTTATAGCTATGTGGGTCCTGTATAGATAAAACTTTTATTAGGTTATTCCTATAATGGGCTATAGAAGACCTATCCCTTTATGGTTATTATGTCATTATTTTATTCATAATTAACTATTGAAAACAAAAGAAAGATCATAAATTCTAGTTTCTTCCAAAGACTTGGTAAATAATTAGAAAATCATGAAACAAAAATAAAATAATATTTTATGTAATCTCCATAGTGTGATCCTAACTTCCTTATAAATATTTCAACTTTATAGGATAACCTAGGGAATAAATTAACTAATGGATTAGCTAAAAATCCCAGTAAGGTAATAAACATAGAAAAAATGAATAATATAAGGTTTAAAAGTAATAACATGATGACATAAAAAGTCAAAAAAATGAATAAAATATGGAATCATGTCATATAGAACATGGTATCATGTGATTGTGGTATCATAGGACTATGAAAGATTCCTAAAATAGTACATATACATGATTTATGGCTATGTACCAAGAAAATATCACACGGTGGAAAAACTCCAAAAATGGATTTGGTTTACTCCTATATCCCATACATTATATATCATGGGATTAAACATTACGCATTGAATTGGAGAACTATCTAGGTTCACCAATCATAAAATGTTTATTCATATGTTTTCTGCATGAAGAATCATTTATAAGGATTAAATATATGGGTAACCTATGAAACAAAATGATCATTATAATCAAGTCATAGAGAATAACCAAATGAAATATCATAATGGTGGGAAAAAATTATAGGATTTAAAAAAATGGACATTAATGGGAAAATATGAATAGATCTTGATAAATTATGTCCAACATAAGTGAAATCATGTAAAAGGAGTGTTTATGAAACATTACAAGTGATCCACTCTAGTGTGGTTTGAAGTAAAATATTAAAGATACCTTAAAGAGGAAAATGACATAACTTTATGAATAAAACTAGAATTTAAATCATATAGTTTTTCATGTTAAAATTATTATTTAATAAAGAATAATTATGTATTAAAATAGATTATGGAGTGTACGGGAAAATGGGTAAGAAATAGAAAACTCCCCTTTAGTAGGGATTTCTTATGGGGTGAAATTGATATGGGAACCTCTTAAAATATGTATTTACCCATAAAATATGATGTATTTATTTGGATACATAATTATAGAACATATAAAAAATCAGAATAATTAAATTAAAATATTAAATAAATAAACTGGTATTAAGAGTGAGAAAGCATAACCTAAAGGAAAAAATGATGGTTTATAGAGATCTTTTACCTTATTTCTAAAAACTATCTTCACTTTCACTTAATATAATTTATAATCAAGTTATATTTATTAATTAATTAATTTAGAACCAATTAAAAATTTATTATATTTATTATATTTTTATTAAATTATTTTATAGCTATTTGGATGAGTTATAAAATTTAATTTTTTCATTCTAGGAGTGTTTGTTTCTTGATTTTATGGTCGGTTCCCTTTAGTATAATTATGGGAGTCCTTTTAAAATGGAATAAAAACTCTATAAGTGTAATGAAATGGAAATAATATAATTATATAAACATTAATGGTCCAATAAATCATTTTTTTCTGATATGAGGATGATTCATTATATTAAATGTTAATGAAATATGATTAGTTTATTTTGGCGATTTTTACGACCATCAGGAAATAGAATCATTTTATTTAATATTATAATTATATATTTGTTCCGAAACATGTAAAAAGATATAGTATAAATTCTAAAATATATTTTTTTAAATAAAAAATTTTTATAACTAGACTTGAAGGTGGTAATGAAAAACAAAAACTTATCATCCATAAAGGCGGTTAATCGACAAGTTACAAATCATGTTTTCATTTTTACAATAAAATTAGTTGAGAAGTGATTTGATTAAAAATAATAATTTAATAAAATAAAAATAGTATATATATATATATACTATAATTGAGTTATTATGGTGTTTTGTATTATTGAGGTGAGAGGAGGATATAAAAAGATAATAAATTAATGGAGAAAGAAATAGGATTTTACCTCTTGAATATTGTCGCTATAAGAACCTCCTTATAGAAAATAGTATTGGAATTTTTGTGATACTAGAAAGACCATGACATGGTAGAATAATTTTTAGAGGTATTCGGTAAAATATTTTAATGATTAAAATCGTATAAGGTTTGAGGATAACAGGTGATGAGTGGTAGTTTTTATAAGCGGAGGAGAGGGGTGTTTTGTCACTTTTTCAGTTGTTTATTATTTTTACCCAAGATAATAAATAGTGTTTATTATTGTTATGAATTATTGTAATTAGTTAATATGAGTTCTAAATAATGGTTTATTACATCCTTCATGACTCAAAAATTTATATATTTGGCTTAAAATGATAGATAACATAAATTAGCATATTTAACTATTCACCAAAAATTATACTATTTTTCAAAAATCCCAAAAATCCACCCTAACCATTTTTGGACATTTATATTTCAAAAATAGAGTCCATTTAATGGAAATAATTTTATAAATATGATAAATTTAATTTTAACTGAAATAATCATCTATTATAAAAGTACACATTTTAATGTTATAATAGATTGTATGACACTTTGAGAAATTAATATAGGTCTCATAATATTATAATAAAATTATAATACCAAATATAATTTAATTTAATAATATATTTGCTTCTAAAAAATATTATCAATAATTAAATTATAAATAAAAATTTATGTTTCACTTAAATACCAACACTTAAATTATCATTTTATAAATATTTATTTTCTTATTCCATTATATAAATATATCAAATTTTTTATCTATAAGAAAATTAAATTTTATTTATAATTTCATCTTATAAATAAATATTTTATTATTAACGTTGTGTTTTATTTCTACATCATTGTTCTTGAGTGCGGTCATTCTAGAGGATCAAGCCTATACAAATTTTCTTATTCTTATTATCTTATATTCTATTTATTGTCCCACTACAATATTTTACATTATTAATGGTTTATTTTATGACTAATTTATCATTATTAATTTGTGTGGATAATTTTTTAATAAGATTTTCTACGTGATGTATGTGCTTTATACTACATTACATAGTTGAAAGAAGGAAAATTTTACTTATAAAATTATGGTTTGTTACATTCTTCCCCCATTATAAAAATTCTTCCCTGAAAATTTTATTTTACATACTATGGAAAAAATTGGTTAGGGTACATATCCTTCATTTATTCCTCTAGTTCCCATGGAACATCATCTATTAAAGGTTCCTCCATAATACTTTCACCAGGTGAGTTTTCTTTTTGTGTAAAACATTATCTCTGTTATCCATGATCTTCATCGGTGGATCCTCACAAGAGAGATCACTTTCTAACTATACCAGCTCTGAGTTCAGTACATTTGAGGGATATCGAATGTACTTCCTCAAGAGGTATTTGTGGAATACATCTTCCACTTGGGACATGGTTGGTGGAAGTTCTTGTAGAGAGAACACAACACTAACATGATCAATAATATCAAAGGGGATGATGTATCTAGGAAATAACAATCCTTTATTACCAAATATGTTGACTCTCTTTTATGGAGATATTTAGAGGAAGACCATATATATAACCTTAGACTCTCATCCCCGTTGAAGACTATCTTCACAACTCTTTTACCATCATTGGGCTTCATTGATGTGCTACTAATTGATTTTAAAATTTTCAAGTATTTCATCAACAATTTCAGGTCCCAATAGCTTACATTCATCTAAATCATCCCAACATGATGGTTTCCTACATATTTTCCCACAATAGACTTCATATGGAGCTATTTGAATTCTTGAGTGGAAACTATTTTTTTATGTGAACTCAAATAGATGTAGATGTTGGTCCAAACCTTCTTAGAAGTATATAAAACATGCTATAAATATGAAATGCATTGAAATAATTTTCCACCTATATTACCCCTGGATTTTTCGATGATAAACCATAATGATGTTCATATCAGTGTTTAGTGCCTATTTTATAAATTTTCCGTAACATGGGATAAAATCATGAATCTCCGTCAGATATAATAAATAATGGCACTCCATCCAACCTCACAAATTCTCAGATGTATATCCATGCAACTTGGTCAATTTTGAGGACATATTGAATGGAGATAATGTGAGTTGTATTTGTAAGACAATACAAAACAACCGGTATAGTATTTATTTCATATGGATGTCTTTAGAAGTTCTGTTAAAAAGATCATGGTTATTTTTTTTCCATTTCCATATTAGTATGGGAAATTTTTGAATCATCCCCTTAAACATTATTCCTTTCATCATTCACTTGATTAAATACAAGTAACATTGATATATATTATTGATCTCATTCTTCATATTTTCCCACCAAAATTTCTCTAAGAGATCATGATACAGATTTGTTCCCCCTAGGTTGACAGAGAAGGTTGAGCTATGTACTTTATTCAGAAACTCTTTCCTTATCTCTGGATTGGATTATACCCAAAGTCCTGTCCCAAATCTTGCAACTCCTTTCTCATAAATTCATTTACTTTGATTATTTACTGTTTTTTATATCTTCCACCTTTTTTTGATTGGCCACATCATTACTTTGAGAATACTTTATTTTCACTATAATGGAATGTTGAGCAATAACTTGTGAAATGAATGATAATATACCTTCATCTATGATTCTCATTTCCATCATTTTAAAGCCTAATAATATTTAATCTGTTATTGATATAACAACTTATTTTATTTACTAGGTTGGTAGTGGATTGAGAAGCCATAATCCTTGATGATCTCTAACCATATTTTCTGGTGTATATAAATATTCTTCTATGTGAATATATGTTTTAGTATCTTATGATTAGTATATATCTCACACTTCACCGCATAGATATAATTCAAGCATATTTTCAATGAGGATATCACAAACACCAACTCCAACTCATGCATTGGATATTTTTGATCCTGAATATTCAAATACCTTTAGGTGAAGGGTATCACATTATCATTTTTGACAAGTGCACAACCTAATACCTTATTTGAATCATCACTCTTTACCATAAAGAATTCTATAATTTTCTTTAGTGTATGTACTAGTGTAGTGATAAGCATGTTTTTAAATTCTTTAATACACTATTCACATTCACTAGTCTATAAACACATTACTCTCTTTCGATTCATGTTGGTTAAAGGATTTGAAAATTTTGGGATGTTCCTCAAAAATATTCTATAATTCCCAAATAAACCAACAAAACTATGAATCTACAATATAGATAATGGGATGGGTCACTCATCGATCACCTTCTTCATGGAAGGGTCTATAGATATATTAGTTTTCTAGTGATAATATGCACTCTGGATATCCTTCTCCCATCTAGAAATCATATTTATTATACATTTTATATATTTTCTCTTGTCACAATATCATTATCAAAGTATAAAAATTATCTACAAGATCCTCTTTGCTCTGTGAGTATTTGAGAATATAATTTATTACTACTACCATAAATTTGTCTCGGTACTCTCAAAAGATTATATTCATTAAGTAAATTAATATTTTTGAATAATTAGTGAGTCCTAAAAAAATTACTATGAACTCATAGTTTCCATACCAAGTTCGAAAGGCATTCTTGGGAATATCTTCCTTCCTCACCTTTAATTGGTGATATCTTGACCGAAGGGCCGACATAGATAAATTCTTGGCCCCATGTAACTGATTGAACAAGTAATCTATACATGGTAGGGTATAAATGTTCTTTATAATTTTTTTTTGAACTTATGGTAATAAATGGAGAGGAATATTTATCCATCCTTCTTCATGATGAAGAGGATTTTTCATACCCCATGTTGAAGCGCTCGGTCAAATAAAAAACTCATCCATATTCTGTTTTTAATTGTTCTTTAGTTATTCCAACTCAATGATGTAAATTCTATAAGGATTATTTGATACAAGTGGATATCTAATAATAACTTCAATTTAGAACATAGCCTCTCGATTAGGAGGAAGACCCAAAAAATATTCAAAGAACACATCATTATAGCTCCTCATAATAGGCATGCATTCGATCATAATAATATCATTTTTATCAATCCTTTTATCTACATATGATTTCTCATAAGGAAATAATATCCATAGTTGAGATGATGATTCCGAAGAAGATTCATCTTACTCCTTATACTTTTTTATTATTGGAGGATTCCTCTGGATGTGAAGAGTGATCTACATTTATCGATATTTGTTGTTGGATATATATAAATATAGCCAATTTATTCCAAATATAACATCAAAGTCTACTAAATAAAGTAAGATGAGATTTTCTAGGAGGCTCAATCCAAAAAAATTAACGCCAAATGAGTTATATACTTTGTACGCAATAATTTATCCACTATATATTCTCACAAATAACTCAATGTTTTATATTTTAATGAAATATTAGAATAGTTATAAAACAATTTCATGATTTAAAGAATGTGTTGAACTAGAATAAAAAACATGTTTTTTATTCTTGAGTGAGAAACCAATATACCTATCACCACATCATTATCAGGACCCACCTTATAATTAGTGATATCATATTTCCTTCCATTCAACCTTTGAGATTCTTTCTGTTGATTTCCTTAATAACCCTTCTCTTAGGGAATTGTCTCACACAATTACCATGTTCCATGCATTTTAAACACAACAATACATGCTGATTATGGATTGGAATCTTCCTTTCATCTTCCACATTATTAGGCTTCTTCAAATCCCTTACTAAATAATTATCATGATGGACCTATCTTCCACCTTTGAAGAATATCCTAGTTCCCTTTATATAGTTCTCAGGATGCTTCTTCCCACACTTTTGACACATGGGATATTGTAATTTCATTCCATCATGGGATTTATCTATTGATCAAACCATATTAAACTTTATTTACCATTTTTTGTCTATTCTTCAGACTACTGAAAGTATCTAATATCTATTAAAACATTAATGAAACAATGGGAAATTTCACCATAGCTATCAAAGTGTCAATTCATAAATTGTTTATATAGACTCTACATTAGTTCATCAAATAATTGATCCAACATTCTTTTACTATTCATGAAAAAGTTATAGGTATATCATCTAAGACTTTTAACTTTTTCCTTGTATTCCCTAATTGACTCTTACTCCTTTTCATTAAGTATAATGAACTCCAATTCCATCATAATATATAGATTTTGGAAAAATAATTTAATGAAAATTATCTTATTGAATGATTTCAAATCCATGGAATCACTTTCATCCATAAAAATTGTTTTTTTGTTTTGCGTCTACCACTGATCAACTTATCCATAAAATTAATAAATCCCCATCACATCTTTACCTTATTCTATAAATTTAAGGTAATATATTATCTTCTCAATATATATAATCCATTTTCTTACGATGACAATATTAAAATATCCACCAAATATTGGAGGCTTTTTTCACATAATGTATTTGATCATAACTTGTTATTTCTTAGGATAAGTAGGGAATTCAACATTATTTATGTTATTATTCAAAACATGAGGTAGTTGTGTTAATACCATTGTGATGTTATGATCTCTTTTTCCTATTATATTTGTAATCTCCTTAGAGAAATCAACACATTGTCTATCAAATTGAATGTTATCATAGGTTATCCCATTTCCATCCATTAACTATGAAGATGAATCTACAATTAGGGGCTCCATAATACATAGCTAATAAACCTATTAAAATAAAATTCTAGTATAGAAGAGTAAACTTTTCAGTGAAAATTATAACATAATATGTGATTATCTAGTTAAAAAAATCTAGGTTATCCATGATGATGGAATTATACCTAGGGTTCTTACTAATATTTTTTAGTCCCCATCTCAAAAAATAACCAGACCACCCTATGATAGAAACTATAGTGACACAATCCTTTTGGATATATTATTATATGATTTTAAGCATAATTAGAATTAAATATAAACCAAGGAATTTAAGGTTTATTTCCTTTATAAGACTATGTGCATAATTAGAAAATCATTAAACCAAAATAAAATCATCTTTTATTTAATCTGCATAATGAATAGATAACTTCCATTTAGCTCTTACACATATATTGGATAACATGGGGAATACATGAACAAAGGGAAAATCTAAAAAGATGAGTAAGGGAGTAAAGATAAGAATAAAGCATAACACATGGGTTAGAATGCATAACATGATGAAATAAAAAAACATGGACATGGATGAAAATATGGAATCCTATCATATAGATTACAAGATAACGTGATAACAGAAACCTAGTAATGTGGAGGAAATATAAAATATTAAATAGACATTATCCAAGGATAACTACCAAGATTAGGTCATATGATGGGCTAAGTCTCATAATGGATTTGGATTATTCCCTAATCCACTACATGACATATCCTGAGACTAAACATTACCCAATGCATTAGAGTGATATTTGGGTGAACCAATCATAACATGGTCATGAATATGTGTGACACATGAACAATCAAACATAATGAATTAAAATAAGGGTTACTAATCGAATGAAATGTTCATTGTTATCATGATTTGTGGTATAACCAAAGGGAATATAAAAAATGGTTACAATGAAGGATTGTATTTTACTAATAATTATAAATTAATAATAGAAAATATCCAAAGATAACAATAAATAATGCCTAAATAAAATGAAAACATATAAAAATAGTGTTTATAAAATTTTAGAAATGGGCCACATTAGTTTAGTTTAAGGGAAAATATTAAAAAGACTTTAAAGTGAAAAAATGAATAATTTTTTTTATAAAAATAGAATTGAACTAAGATATGTTTTCATGATAAAATAAGTTTTTTGAAAAATAATAGTGTCTCAAAACAGATTACGGAGTGTACTTGAAAATGGGTTAGAAACAGATATGGTCACTTTAATTGGGCTTACTTATCCAGAGAAATTGAGAATGTAAACTCATAAAATATGTTTTTCCATTAAAAGAAGAAAGAATGGATCTTGATACATACTTTTTTAACATATAAATAGAATTCAGAAGATGTACATAATAATAATGAAGAAATACATTGGTATAAAGAGAGTGTAAGTGAAACATCTAGGAAAAAATAGATGTTTGGAGAGATCTCTTACCTTATATCTAAAAGCATTCTGTATGTTCCCTTAATGTCCTAGATAATAAAATTAGAAACCATAATTATCTAATTAATAGAATATTATATAATTATTTTTTTATTATAGTTTTTTATGTTTTTATTCCTATTTTATTGAGTTATATTGTTTAATTTCGTCATTTGGGGAGGACTCATTTGTTGATTTTATGGTCGATTCCCTTGAGTATAATTATGGGAGTAGTTTTCAAATGAAAAAAAACTCAACAAGTGTTATTAAATGGTATTAATATAATTCTATAAGTTTTAACAGTCTCATAAATCATTTTTTACTAATATTAGTATGAATTATTAGATAAAAAGTTAATAAAAAATGACTAGTTTATTTGGGTGGTTTTTACGACCATAATGAACTAGTATAATTTTATTCAATATTATGATTATATATTGGTTCTAGAGTATGAAAATTTTATAATATACATTTTAAAATTGTTTTTAACCATAAAAATTATTTTATGACTATCCATGAAGGCGTTAATGAGAAATGAATACTAATTATCTATAAAGGTGCTGAATCGACATGTTATAGACGATGTTTTCATTATTATAATAAAAATATATTTGAAGAGATTTTTTGATTTATATTAAAGTAAGAAAAATAAAATTACACTATAAATTTGACACTGGAGTAATCATGTTATTTTGGATAGGGGATGTGAGAGGGGGTTAAAAAATAAAATAAATTTAAAGGACAAAGATGGAGGATTTTACCTCTTGAATATAATTTCCTTAAGAATATATTTAGGGAACATGGTATTAGTATTATCATGAAATTATAATGAACAAGACTTGTAGATGAGGGTTGGAAGAGAAATTGGGATGAATATTATCAATTTACAAACCTTAGAAGGTGTAAGGAGAAGATTTTGGAAGGGGTGGTATTTTTAAGGAGATGAGAGGGGCGTTTTCAATTATTTTATTCATTTTTTTTATTTTTTCTCAATAATATCAATAATGTTGATTATTGGTACTATTTAGATTAAGTAGTGCATGTGAGTTTTAAATAATGGTTGATTCTTATTTTTTTAATGTATCATTATTAATTTATGAGGATAATGTTTTTATTGTATCATATATGTGATGTATGTTATTTATACTACATAAAATTGTTCTAAGAAGTGAAATTTCATTGATAAAATTTTATGAAGTTACATGATATATATTGTATTTTTGTAATTGTTTTGTTTTCATTGATATTTTTTAATGACTTTCATAGATTATAATATAGATCTTGGTCTAATCCTAAATCATCGAGGTATTTCATGGACAGTAATATATACTCATCTTAAAAATTATATTTTTGTGAGAACTTCCAAGGATATGAAGATAGGTACGTGCTATCATTTTGAAGGACCATCCTTTCACTTTGAGTAGAAGTTTAACTTTATAAAATCTTTTAAAGGATTATTTTTATTATAATATGCTACATTAGATGTTTTTATATTATTTTATTTTATTTTTCTTTATTTCCATCATACTGAATTCCCTTATATTTATATTTTTTATTTTTAATATAGTTTTTCTACATTTATATAATTCTATCGATTACAAAATTTCAGCTGTGATTACTTTAATAAATTTTATTTTATTAGAAGACCACATTTTGTATCAATATAAATACTGTGGTAGAAAAAAATTTAGTTATTTTTAGAAAAAGAATTATCCCATCTCGTAGTTTTATTTCAATTATATATTTTGATCAATAAGAATGTTGGCCATTATGGAATTCATCCATCATTTGATCCTTGAATAACCATCTAAAATGATATTTCCCATAAACTATTTATTCTATGATAATTTTAACAAGAAAAATATTCCCTAAATATAGAAAGCTCAAATAATAATTTGTAGGTCCTAGTTAAATATATAAATGGGTAATATGGGGTGAATTACATAACCCAAAATAATTAGAATAATTTAAAAAATAATGTAGAATTTAGTGGATAAGGATAATAAAGAATTTATAAATAAATGATAAGTGAATTTGACATATTAAGATTGTGAGATAAATAATAATGAAAAAGAAAAAGAATAAGTAATTTTTATAGAGTTTTGGATAAGAATATTCTATATCTACTCTACACACCCATATACTCCTTTATAGTTACGATAAACTATAGATATACCAGAATATTGTAGGAGAGAGTTAAATATTTATAACACACGTTTCACTAAACCCAATGCATACTAAAAAACCCACTCTACATTTTTCACAGATAAAAACACAACCCAAATGCCTGTATTTTTCTAAGGAAAAGACACGACCAGTCATCTACTTTTTTTTTGGTTTCAAGAACATTACATATAGAATTTAAAGGATTTATAACTATGATCAAGTTTTTCAAAACTTTTGAAAATCTTAAAATATAGAAAAATATATCCTGATAAAATATAAAATAGATATGAATATGTAATGTTAAAGATGATATTGATAGTGTAAAAATTGTGACCCTCAAACCATCAGGGGTGTAATGAGATGATGAAGCATTGGGTAATCTAGCACAAAGATGAGTAAACCATTTAGGTTTTGAACTTTATGGTACTTCTATATCGAGAAATGCATATAAAAAATGAATTTCATATTATTGACACTATTATATTATGATATCAATTATAGACGAAAAAACCGAATAGAATCATTATAATAATTTAAATATATAAAATTACATCATTAATTTCAGTTAACATGAAAAAATTTATTTAATATGGTATTGATATTGAAAAATAGTATTATACATTAATTAATTTTGATGATAATATTATTTCACATCCTTATACTAAAAATCTATAAATATTAGTGTTTTATATTTCAATTATTATTTTAATCATGTGAAAAAATAACAATATTTCTTCATTCAATATAACTTCATTGTTCATTTGGGTAATATGTAGTGTCAAAATACACATTGAAAATATGATATTCATTTTTCATAAAATTATGACAAAAATATTCTATCATGGATATTTTGTAATAATACATCAAATAATATCAAACCACATATAGTAACTTCATTAGAATATACTGATTAGTATTAAGATGGTTTTTTAACATGAACAATGATAAATAAAATAAAAGAAGTCAAAATATCAAACCAATGATGAAACAATGTATCCTTATGTAGTGTACTTAAGATTAAATAAACCATTTACCCATTATTATAAACCAGAAAATGGATTTATAAAGCTCTTGTGAATAATGTTACATGTCATTTTCATGATTGATCAAGTATTTCATACTTTAAATACATTGGTTACCATATTAAAATCTTGAAATTCTGTGGAGGATTGACATTGTTATATTTTTTCTAGGAATAGAGCATGCAAACAACATATTCATAATTTGTTCTAATAGAATTATATTAAGAAAATTCCCCTATATTTCCTTTAGGTAAAATATATCCTGAATATTTACTCTTTATCTCAATATATCACAAAAAAATAGAAAATAAGGAGTGAATTATATGGAATTATGGTATAATTCATGCAGTGAATTTTGAATTTTTCCCCCAAAAGTCCAGTGATAAATTATGATGGAGATATACCATAAATAAATATATATATATGGTATATATACTTATTTCATGAAATTAGAATTTTTTTGCATTGCGTATATTGTTTCATGTGTGATATACACCCAATCCATTTCTCTATATAATCAATTTATAAATTAAATAGCATTATACATATATATGAAACATTCATTGAGTAAATTCATACAATCCATGAACTATCTATGAAATTTATAAATTCATTTTAACATATTAATTAATGTTGAAAAAACCATTGGATAATCCAATATTTTTATATAAATCATTAACATGTGATGATAGTGGTGTTTTTGTGGATATTAATCCTATGAATCCTAGGAAATCCAAATTCCATTTCATCATCCTTCTTTTCACTATGAGACACTAACATGCATCGAGGATTGTGTATCCCACTCAAACATTGAGTGATTCAGTCGAAGCCTTTGGATACCTACAAAGGTGGGATGTTTGTTTTTTCCACGTTATAATATCTCTCAAACTCCTCTAAAGGAGATAAATCTTTAAGGTTGATCTTCAATGTAATGTATTAAATTTATATACAATATTTTTTCATTTCAGTTTTATCACATGTTTTATACTATCTTTCACAAATATCCTCATATTTGGGTTTTAATTCCACTCATGATTATAATAATAATTATTAAACTCATTTAAAACCATTCAATGGAATTAAATTTGGTCCATTTCTTAGTGTCATAAAGCATGTGGTTAAATGAAGAAGTGAATCAAATAACAGTGAATTTCCTTACTTATAAAAATTTGATTTATTAAAAGGGTTCACCATTGCATAGCTAGAATAAAAATTGGTAACCAATACCTCACTCTTACATAGTTGAGATGCTTAAGAATAATAGAGTAATTACCCTTACATAGAGTGGTGTGTGTATGTGTCACTATAAGTAACCTATATTTGAATTAAGGGATGCATAATGGTAGTTGTTTTTTTAAAAGGGGTATATAAAGGTAAATATATTCTTTTCGATACACATAAAGATGTTATGTATAGTTAATTAGATTCTTTACCCATATATGCACAGGTATTATTGATTCAGTTTAAATTACCATGATATTTACCTTTACATAGTGTAAAAAAATTAATGATAACATTTACACAAATAAAAAACATAAAAGTATTACCTATATATGAGGCAGTACATAAGTGTCGTTTCCCCATTACCCTCACAAAATTTTTGTTATGTAAGGGACTTAACTGAGCAAAATAAATCCAGTTAAAGGTTGAGTATAGGTTCCCATATGCAAACATCCATTTAAAGTAGAAAGAGAGGATTCCCTTATGCTGTAATAGCTTCCTATGTAAGGGTAAACAGAAATTTTATTATGATTTTTTTTTAATTCTTAAAAAATTTAAATGGTTTGTATAATTTTTATAAATAATTATTAAAGGTATATTGGGGATATTTAATTTATATGGAATTAATTAAATAATTAATTATAAATGCTTTATTGTTAAATTAACTAAATGTTTATAAAACATTTTTTCCAAAATATAATATGTTAATATTTGAAAAACATTTTAAATTATATTTCATTTACTATGATATTGAAAAAAAATTATATATAAATTATAAGAATTAATTTATAAATTGGTGTAAACTATGGTATAATAAAAAATTATAAAATATTTTATTTTAAATTATTTATTTTTCATAATTATTTAATTTTAATTGTACAAATTAAATGGGATTATTTGGATATTATTTAAAAAATATCAAAATTTGTTTTGATGATTGATATGATGAATGTTTAAGTAATGATTATGTTTATGACATCTAGATTATGTAAAATGTTTATATAATATAAATTGTATTACAAATAGTTTATAATTAATATAATATCGTATATTTAAAATGGTAATTCCATATAATGATTAGTATGAAAGAGTTCATACTTGAATGAATATAAAAGGATTTTAATGGAATGTCTATAATGTTAAAGATGAAGTCATAAAAGGTTTTATAGGTATCTTTTAATTATTAATTTTACATAAATATTTATCTCCAATTTAAATATTCAAATTTTTTATAAAGTTAAATGTTATTACCTAGATTATTTATATTTAGTAAATTGGCTATCTGTCTTTATAGAATTACTCATATGGAGATTTTCAATTTCATATAATTTTATGCATTTAAATGAAGTGTTCATATAGCTTATGAAGATGAACCATATAGTTATGTTTGAATATGTTTCACATTTATTTTTGGGAGAGTAATGTGAACTTGTGGGTTCGGCAAAGGGTTACACATCAATATTCTTTAACTATATGTTTTTGGAAGAGGGAATATTTTTCCAAAATAAATTCCTCAATTGATGAGTACATAAACAATAATAACATGAGATAACATGTTGAGAAAAAATCCCCTTCAAAAAATAAGCATAACATTCCATCCAAATAATCATTCTTCTAGAGCTCTGTCATCTGGCCCGGTAGGTCAGAATATATTTGAGTGCCCCTGGATTTTCTTTTGTAAGGAATGTCTATAATTAGTGACTCGGGATTGTCTTGTTGGACTGGTCATGATAAATCTGCCTTCCCCTAGATTGTTCCTTGTTATATTTTTTCGGTGTTTTCATTAGGATACACTAATAGAGAGACCCTAAGAGGATTATATTACCAGAGGAATAGAGTTGAGTTTATCCACATGATGGATTTGATAAAGGGTTTTTTCACTGTACTGTATAAGAGTCATAAATTATATTATTGGGTTAATTTCCTATGTAAATAAGTAATTAATTGGTAAAATTAAAAAGCAACATTAAGATTAGTGACATTTTTATTTTTTCCCACTAATTGACATGATGTGTTTTTAAAAGGGCTTATCATTTTAGTGGGATCTATTTATTAAAATTCCTTATTAATTAGTATTAAAACATGATACTCATATGATGGAAGTATTTTCTATAGAGAAATGGAATCATGATCAATCTTGAACGTAATATTATTACTTGAAAAATAAAAAATAATTACTAAACCTATTTGATTGGTATATATATTTGATACTTTTTCACATACAAGAAGACGAGTTCTAGGTTTTGGAATAACTATTCCTGGTAAAAAAACTATTGAAGATATTATAAAAATTGATTTGTATGACTATAATAAACATCATAAGGATTCAAATAGATTCTTTATACTCATACTGGTTATAATAGAGTCAAAACTTAAAAAGAAACATTAGACTCTTAAAGAAATTCAAATGATATTTGACCTAAAAAGTGTCTATCAAGTGAAGGAAATGGACGAATGGTATAGATTTTATAATGATATTTTTTGTTACAAGATGTTAAAAGTAACATCATTTTCCACAATAATACTATATATAATTGGATATTTCAATTACTTAGATAGTTTAGGTTCACCTATAAAGCTTTATTTTACCATAAAATTCATTATATAGTCACTACTAGAATAATTCCAACAGTTTCTTATAAATTACAATATGAGTTAGCTCTGTAAAAAACTATATGATATCGTCTATATATTGAGTACTTCTAAATATGAACTGGGATTTTTTTGTTTTTAGTATTATTTTAATGGTATAAATAATATGGGTAAAATTATTTTTGAAGAAGGTAAACGAAGGGTTTAGGGAAACAAATGAAAACTTTTTCATTGTGGAAGAGTTTTCCATTGGGTACTGATTTTTATGAATTATTGGAAGGGCTAAAAAAATAAATGGGGAGAATCCAATTTAGGTATGAATATTAATTAATGAAATAATTGTATGTTATATAATACGAAATTTATATTTTAATAATGAATTATATATAAAATAATATATAAAAATAATAAAAATAAATAACGAAATCATCAATCTTGATGTTTATATTGGAGTGATTGATCATAGGTGTTGCAATATTAGAGAATATGATACCTTTTGATTAGTTTAATATTTCATAAGATTTATATTTTTATATTTTTCTCATAATAATATCTTATAGATATTGTATTCTTAAATTAAATGAGATGTATAGTTATACACATAGTAATAGTCTGTGTAATTTCTATAACACGTATTAAAAAATATTGATTAGAATTATTTTCTATGGTAAAATAATTATCCTATTGATTTTTAAAAAATACGGGAATGTGTTCCCACCACATATCAATGGTATATTTTAAAAAAGTGGTATATTTAAATGGAAATGTTCAAACCATATAGAATACCATATATATGATATGGAAAAATGGTTTATTTGTTTAATTTTTATACTAAAAGAAAATAAATGTTATTTCCTAATAGAAAAGATATTTTTATCATAATATGATATTTTATAAAAAATATAGCGTCAATAAGGATTTTTGGAGCATGTTTGAACTTATAAAAGTAAAATGTTAACAAAAATATTCTATACCCATTTATGTTTTAGGTTAATTTTATTTAATATCTTAAGAGTGTTAGGATGCATTTGTATAAAATAATGTTTTTAGTTACATTATATCAAGATTTTGTTTCATAGATTAGGTTTTAAAGGAATGATTATGTACTTTGGAAGATATCTAAGTAGAAATGTTTTTTACATTGTAACTCTTTTTGTTGTGAAGTTAAGAAGATTTAGTGTCTTAAAAAGTTTAATAGTTATGAATATGATTCCTAAATCTCCTGAATATTCAAACTAGATCACTTCACAGATGATCCTCACTAATTATTTTAAAGGTAGGGTTTTATTATATGGTCATATAAATATGTTACATGGATTACATATGATGTAATGTGTTAAGAAAACCTAGAGAGTGTAGTAATCCTAAGGCTGATATGGTAGTTTATCATATATGATATGATAAACAAATGCTTATATTGGTTTTTATAAAAATAATAAATAATTTAATAATATTAAAATGTATCATATTAAATTAAAACTCCACTTTATCATATTTTTAGGGTTGATACATAAATAATTATATAGATATAAATTTT
Source organism: Viscum album (assembly GCA_963277665.1). Lineage (NCBI taxonomy): Eukaryota > Viridiplantae > Streptophyta > Magnoliopsida > Santalales > Viscaceae > Viscum > Viscum album. Next base: position 584,857,649 of record OY728132.1, on the reverse strand, counting down.
ATGAAATGTAGTGATAATTGAACTTTCAAAGAATGAATTTGATTTTATCCCTAATCAGTATTTATCATTTAGTTTTATTAGTTGTGTTACAATGTTATGGTTATAATGATTGATATTATTGTATATACATATAAAATATTATCATGAGAAAAAAACAATAATATGATTCTATATGTGATTTGGATGACCCATTGAGTATACCACATGGAGTGTTATACAAATGTGTTTAGTTTACTTGGGGAACATGAATCATATTTGAGTCACCACTACCCAAGAATGGTAATTTACCTAGAATGGGATACTTTATAATTTTATAACATACTTACAAATAAATATACACATTTAATTCAATAATACAAGGGCATTTGGGTATGTTGTTGATCATGTTATTGGTTAATGTTTAACCAATATAGAAATAATTTTCTCATATAGAGAGTATGAAATTATATCCCTTTATTGAGATAAAATGTGAAAGTGTGTAGCCACTCCAATATTTTATATATCAATTCTGATAAGGGAAATGTTATGTATTTGTTGATTATATCGGTCTACACTCATAGAATCAAGAACATATGAGTTGTATATATGGGATAAACATGGTCCATGTCCCATGTTTATTAAATTTATTTAAAGAAGGAAATAATATAATAATTCATATGTTCATATCATGAATACTAATGGAAATTGTAATTTAGAAACTTTTTTTGATGGGGATCACACGAGATCCATTTATAGATTGACTAACATTGACACTTTACTAGAGGTTGTTATTTTCATAAATAAATAGATTAAGAGATTTTATTTTTTTTCAACTATATAATGTCTCAGGGGGTCACACTTTTTGGATGAATAAATAAGTATTGTGTTTGAATCATATAACTACTCCAAAATTTTTTTAGATTTAATCTCAAAATGATCTGGGTTGGTGTACACATGGAATTACATATGATGTTATTGAAGTTGAAATTAATGATAAATTTATAATTTTTTTTGGATGATATCAAGAAAGATTTCTAGATATGGCTTAACAAGTTATTATATAGGATACAATATAAGGTGTAATGGAAAAGAAGTCTATTAGTAATTAGTGCAAGTGATATATTGAAATAGATACTCACTAAATCCATATATATATATATGTATGTATATGAAATATATATATATATATCTTCAACATTATTATTTTGATTCATTGGGTATATTATTTAATTTTTGATGGACAATTGAATCATTTCACCAAAATAATCTATCATTAAAGGAAATCATTTAACATTCATATGAATCATATAGTGATTAAATTCATATGATGAATGTACAATCCAGGAAATTTATACATACATTTTAACACATGATTTAATGTATAAAATAATTGGATTTTTTATGTGTAATATAAAGAACTGTTTTGTGACACCAACGATGTGGGTGTTGATATTCATCCAGTGAATATTAAGACACCAATGATCTATTTTATCTTCCTATTTTATACTATGAGATTCTAGCATGTCATGGAGGCTAGTATCTATGGCTGGAACATTGAGTCATTCATGTGTAGCCTATGGATAGTTAAATAGGATGGATGTTTTATTTTCTACATTATTATATCTATAAAACATATCTAAAAAAGATAAATATTGGTTCAAGGGATATTAAGTGTAATGAAAACTATTTATTTTTAATATTTATTAACTTCAATTTAATTTCATGTATCATATTATCTTACATAAAGATCCCCATATGTTTGTTTTAATTTCTCTGATGCTTCGAATAATTGTTATCATGCTTAATTCAGACCCAAAAAATTCATTCTTATATTTAAAGAATATATAGATATTATTCTTTCCTATCCAACTCAACAAGAATCATGTAATTCAACATTCTATTTCTCATGTTATGATCAAAATAAAGAGTGATAATAAAACTTGATGAACTTTTAATAAATATAACTCCTATAATATGTAATAGTAAATTTTAAAATCCAAAATTTATAAAAAACTAAAACTATTTATATAATGTTATAACATAAAAACATAATAGTAAATCTTGAAATCTAAAAGTTAAATAGTTTTCTAAAATGATGAACTCTCAAAATGTAAGAGTAAAACCCAATAATATTAATGATGAAAATAAAAATATAAAAGCAATAAATTTCTATATAGGGTTCATGACTTAAATAATAAAAAAAAATAATGTGTTCGAATAATAATAATTATTAATTATAATGAAATAATGAATCATATAAACAATATTAAACACAACAAACAATGAATGAATATGTAAGAGTGGGGATGTGCAACTATCAAAAAAAATTGAGATGAAATATGTAATTTTCAAAAAAAGGAGCAAGATTCCACTCAACATTCTTCCCTATTTTAATTATTACATAATGTTAAAATTTCTCCCAATTTTTATATGTTAAAATTATAATAAAATATAGAGTAGTCAATATAAAAATTCAAATAATAATAAATAAAAAATGTTCAATATTAGCATACAATTTGATATATATTCATCCACCCCAATATTAAACAATATATCAATTAAAAATAATAATAATGCATGTAAAAATATTTTTTATGAAAAATAAATAATAATAACAAAATTAAAATCTTTCTTAAGATAAAAAATAAATAAATAAAAATAATAACACCTTATACAAAAAAAATACCTTAAATTAATTAAATAAATATATAATAATAGAAATAAAATCACCACCTTTATCAATGTTTCATTCTCGTGAAATGATATTTTAGAGAATAACCGTGTGAAAATCTTTTCCTGTATAGAAAAAAGATTACAAAGAGCCAAAAAACTAGTTAAAATATTCAATTAATTGTAAAAGGAATGTAATTAATTAAAAATTAACAAAAATTTAATAATTTTCTAGTAAAGAAATAGAAAAAATTAAAAACCTGTTGGCTAGAAATAGTTTGAAATTATAAAATAAAAATCTTGTCAACATAACAAATAATAAAACAAAAATGGTTATGCATTATGACTATAAATAATACTCTTACTTTTTTATGTAAAAAAAGATTATGTCTTATCATATTCTAATAACAACTAAAAGAACCCATGTTGTATAAGGGTTACATAATTTAACATTTAAAGCAAATTTAGAAAAAAGCCTTATTTTGACAAATAAATTGGACAAATTTAAATGAAAAACCACTAGAAAAATGACCAAAACATCCACACTTAGCTAATTTATTATAACAAATACCATCAATTTTACCTTCTATAAAGAAGTTACTATGTATCGTATATAAATTAACACTATAACCAAGGCCATATTTCTTATTTTTCATTTTGGTAATCCATTTTGTTATTATAAAGTCATCCAAAATTTCATTTCTAATTATGAATTTGTACAAAGATTACTTCTAATATTGCTCTTATTCCACCCACTTATAATTGTATTTCTGTAATACTTACAAATTATCACACACTTTTTTTAGTGAAAGAAGTATTAATATTTATCATTTTATTCTTATACTTATGATTCTCATTTTCATATATATTAATTAAATAATTGAAACAAAATTTATTTTTTTCCTTTATTAAACCATTGTCATTATTTTTTGGTTTCATATAAGAATCACCAATAGTGACTACAAAATCCAATAACTTATCAATATTTTATTCTATTTCTTCAACAAAAGGCATATTACATGTATAATCAGGTTCAATGTCATAATATGAATAATGAATTGAATTACTCACTTCATCAATTATACCCATCAAAAAATTATTTTTTATTTCTTTGTCTATTATATTTGATGAACATGATCAAGATGGTGAAAATGAAATAATATTATTTTTATCTATCAAGTAAATATTACCAGTTTCCTTTTAAATTTAGGATTTATCACAAGAATATTAATTTTTACTATTACCCAATAAATCCATGGATTTATTCTATTTAATCTTAAACTACATTATTTTCATTTATTTTTAAGGATCATATATTTAGGTTTATGGTGTCCTTTATTCATATACTCATAATAAGTAATATATTAATTATTTAAATTTATATTCAAATAGTAATTCTTATAATCCTTTCTTTAATCATTTTTTATACATCAATTTTCCTCTCCCAAATTGATTTTTATTAATCTATTTGTATGATACTTTATAAACCATAGTTTTATTCTCTCTTCCATCAATAAAATAAATAGAATCATCATTAGAGGGAATAAAAGTATTATTAAATGTTTTAAAATCAATCCCTTTCTTCTTCTCATTCATTTCATGGTTAATATATTTCAACTAATTCACATTTTGTAAGAGTGAACCAATAATATCATTAAATGTGTAATCCTTGAAGTTATTACTTTTTTCAATTGAAAATTTCTTACCATGAAACTTATTAGGTAGTGATCTATGAACTCTTTTAACAAGGACATTATTAAAAAAACATTTCATCAAGTTATCTCAATCTATTTTTAATTTTTGAGAAATTCTGGAACATTTGATTGATAATATCATTTTCTCCTAATTGGTAGCCTTGTTACATAACTTGAAATAGTGAAATATTTTTATTTTTCAACATATCTATATCTTAATGTGTAAATTATAAAATTATAGAAATATCATGAGAATTTTAATATATAGAAACATTATTAAAAATATTTTGACTTATGTCACATTAAAAAATGTTCATGATTTTATTGTTAAATGTACTTAGTTAAATGATTATTAGTAACATAATTAAGGCCTATTTCCATTAATTTATTTGTTTGTAATATTTATTTCCAATATTTAATGATTAATTTATTACAATATGATTCCATATTAAAATTCGAAGAAGCATAGTCATTCCCATCAAAGAAGGGTGACATATTTGTAATCCATTTATCACAATCACAATTTCATTTTAGGTATGAAGATTATCATTTACCATTTTCAAATATTATTTCTCAATTTTATTTCTTTTATTGATGATTTTTTGCGTACAATGGTTTTGGGATATAAAATATACACTTTTTAGATCACCAAGACATATCCCGAGAGCCACCACAACATGGTAAAATTTTCCTTATGAAAAATCTTCCATTTAAGGGAAGCTATGTACTTGTCACATTAAGGTGGCTATTTTTGTTAGACATTGTAGAATCCAATTCCATTTATATCCTCATTTGACATTAGGGTTATCCATAATTGAAATTTTGATGTAACATGAGATATGGGTGTTTTCTTGGTCATTGTTTTTACTATGCCATGAAAGAGGGAAGCACGCTATGCCAAGGGTCCACTAAGTTGTGGTGCAATTTTCACAAAAAAAATTAAAAAAATTTATTACCTTACTTTAATTAAACACTCCAACTACTAATTTATTTATCCACCAGACCCATCATCATTCCCAAACATATAATATATTTTGACACAAAGAGGTTATGAGTTGTTGTTTTTTCTAAAGAATCTAATTTAGAAAATGAATGAATGATGATTTCTTATATATTGTTGAAAAAATATAAAAAATTGGTTATGATATGACTTCCTTATAATGTATCCAAAAATATTTTTCATGATTAAGATATTTGTTAGTTGAATAGGTCGAATACCTTGAGGGGGGGTGAGAGTCAGTGTATGGCAGATTAAAATTTCTTCCCCTTCAGATCGTGTTTCATTATTAAACAGAAGTCTCTTCTATCTCAATCTCATTGAAAAGTAAGAAAAAAATTTAAATCATGCACGAGACATAGTAATTTTTAATTTCTTCATCCACACATGGCTATATCAAGGGAGCATAAAATGATGGTGTGCCGATGTACCAAATTCATTAAGGCTCACTGCCAATAATGAGAGAAATGTTTTGTATAGATATTCTATGGCTAGGATCACTACCTTTATAAGGTTTAGGGTCTGCTCAATGAATTTCCAATGGTCACTCCCTATGCATTTTTCTCTAGATCACTCTTAGTGGAAACTTTCATCATCTTCCTCTTCCTTTACTGACCTCTCTTGGAATGTAATCCACTCACAATTTAAAAAAATTTAGGTCATACACAGTTTATGGACATATAGGTCACCTAATTGTCATTAATTCATACATCCTCAAAATTAGGTAGATGCTCTGTTGAAGTCCCTTTTTCACCCATGGATAAATTAAACATTTTCGGGTACAGTTAGATACTGAAAAATACTTTTCCAAACTGATTTGATGTTTTTTCATGATTCCTTGTTTTTTTCACGAACCATTGTATCATCCTATGTACTGTATAGTGGGTTTCCTACATGGACTTACTCTTATGTCTACCACTTCATCAAACTTCCCTCTGTTCGTGAACTACCCATGCCTTCGATATTGTGTAGCACCTCCATGTTCTGTGTCTATGTACTGCCTCCACGTGCTACGTCAACATTCAATGTACACATACCAGATCTTCATCTGTGAATCCCCCTTTACCCACAAACTATACTCTTTTCACGGATGAATTTTTCTTCTACGTACTGGAGAACCCTCTTCGCATATGACATTATTCTTCCACGTAAATTCTTACTTTGTGGCCTATAATTCCCCAAAAAACCCTTTCATAGAACTAATTTTGTGAATAGCTTCACGTTTTTCAGAATTTCTTCCAGCAAACCAATTCTCCTTCAGAGACTCCCCTGCATACCAGACATTCTTTCTCCATGTCCCAGAAGACTTGTGTTATATAGTTTCTTGCAAAAAACTTATATTTAATTATTTCTATGAAAACCACTTTTATACTTGACTGAAATCCAAGATCAAAGATATGTTCTCTAATGATATTCACACTTACACTAATCAGTGGGATTTGTGATACTTATCTAGGAAAACATATCTACAAAATATTATAATTCAATATTTACCAAATCATTGATTTGGTATAGGCTCCACCACATACTGATCCTCCTTTCATGAACCCCAATTATTAAATGAACTATTTTTTCATCATGGTCTATGTATTGTCTCTACTACTATGTGACACCATTTTCTTCCACCATCCCATGAACTGTCATTCCTTCCACTTATCACTTGCTCTTATCTATTAATCATCCCTGCAAACCATTTTTTGTTCTAAAAACTACTCCTGTATACCATTCTCGCAACATAGTTCGCAGCTGCAAACCATTCACGGATATGGTATGTGGTCCATGATATGATGTACGTGGTACTCTTATTTTTTCGATTTACTTTTCCATTATTTACACCATTAATTCCTACACAGAAAACATTAATTTTCTAACCATATTCAATTGCGATTATTGGTATTTGTAAACAATCACAATCACACGCAAATCATTTTGAGAGGAAACATTGAGGGATTTTTTCACAACAATATAAAAATAAAACATACTGAAGCGATCAGTTTAAGTTTGGATCTAAATGTTTATTCTATTTTATTCATAGTTCTATCATGAAGAGATTCTAGATATAGTAAATCAGTAACTGACTTGTTGATATTGGATGTACATAAACATCTTGCTTATGAAATGGTAATCAGGATTCTACAATTATAGGTATTGAATGTGTAATGCTTGTAACACCAAATTAAATGTGTTTCTTGGATGCTACAGATGACGTTGGATCAGGAGGAAAATAATATTAAGTATACTGATCAAATGATGTAATTCATTTAGAATGAGTTTTAAAGAGTCTACCAAAAACATAATTTCTATAAGATAATTAGGAAGTGATGTATTGAGAATGTTCTAGATATAAATAAGTCTCATGATATTTCATGAGTTCATTGGAGAAAATATTGTTTCTGAGGACATTATATAATGTCGTCAGAACAGAGAATAAATCATTGACCTCCGATCTATAAAATCTAATATATCTTTCCTTGATGATCCATTTGATATAGAATGAATAGAAAATGAAGAATTATGAGTGGCTGCTTGATAGATAAATTCCAATGAAGATATACAAAAAAAAGGTTTTGGATGTTTTCATTGGATTTTGTGAAGAAATTTAATGTGGAAATTTTAATATCATCATTCAATGATTCAATAATCATGAAGGGAAAATCAAAATTCTACCTATGAATTTAAGAAGCTTTAAGTGATTATTATCATTCAACATTACAGAAATACTTCTACAGTGGTTTGTTGATTCCTATCCTTTCACGATGATTGAAGTAATTTAAAATGGAATTGCTTGAGAGGAATATTCAAATTTAGAAGTGGGAAATTAAAATTAAAATTTATTCTACTCTCTATATTTTTAGAGAATCAATGTATATATAAAGGGGGACGAGGTGAAATGGGGATGATGATGTCATTTCTAATCATAATTTTGTTGAATTTGTGAGGTTCTGATGAAATTGTTTGAGATATTTTGTGCCATAGAATATGAAGTAGTAGCACCACATGGAGTGATACCAGACATAGTCTTCATATTAATTTGTATTAGAAAAATGGGGTGTAGAAAAAATTAAAAAAATAAATCATAATTTTGTATCAATTTAATGATGTACTATATTGAGTATATTGTATCAAGGTCAATAGAATTCTCATACTAAATAGAGTTTATTGGAATAATTGGTTCTGAATGAATTTGATATGGTAGGTATTGATCATTATTGTGAAAGAAATTAAAGATGAAGAATAAAAACATGATGAATGGGAAGTGTGAATAGGTTTCAAAAAACATTGATATAATGCATTATATTATATTAGTGATGGTTATTATGGTTTTTGAAAAATTATTGTTATATTATATTATCTTAGTGGAGAGCACATGAAATTTAAAAAAGACTATAGTGTTATAAAAGTGATTGAAATTCCATAATTTCAATTACCACTAAAAGGATTGTTTTACATTCATAGGGTGGTCGCGTGTTAATTTAAAACAATGGTAAGGACTAACTAATCTTATTGAGTAATGAAATTTTTAAATACCCACTTTCTTGTTGGAGTGAATGTTTGTTATTTTCTAGTAAAGTAAATTCTCCCTGACCATAGGTGAAGATTATTTATAAAGTAAGTAAACATAAATAGATAATACCAATGATTCAAAACACCCACCTCTTTGTGATCTCAAATATCCTAATTGGTCCGTTCAATTTGTATCTAAGGGAGGTTTCTTCATTAAATCATTATTAATGTTTGTTGAAAAGCAATCGTGCCATAGATTTTTCAAACTCAATGAACAGTAAATTCATACAAGTATTTAATGGGAGGAAATCACAAATAATGGAGGAAATAATATAACCTATTATTATATTCATTATATATGAAGTTATTGAATCTTATACATATAGTTTCCCTCCTCTTATTAATGGACCCTCTTAACATTTAATGTTAAGAAGAATTTCTAAAATGATGCGATGGAAAGAAATGATATTCATTCCTCACTCTACTAAAGTGAATTTATGAATGATAATGGAATTAGAATTGCTAGCAGAATCTAGGAAATTTCAATGAAAATTTATGAAGTTAATAAAAATGTGAGGATTGAAATTTTACAGATCTAGATATTGAAGTATAAGGATTTTATCATGGATGATGATGAATATGCTATCAAGTTTTTTAAGAGTTAATTACATATTAAGAGACATATGATATGTTAGTGAGAATTTAGAGGAAAAAAGTATTGTTGAAAAGTTTATAATAATTATTCTGAGTATATTTTATTTAATGGTATAATCTTTAAAAGATAGAGATCATGAAATAGTTACCACAAATAAAGAAAGGGTTAATCTATAAGTATCATTCTATGATAAAAAGTTTGGAATGTATAAGAAAGTTCCCAAGAAAGATGTTAGTGACTCTGACATAAAATATGTGGTTAGTAATTTTTTAGGATTTAATATATCTATTTTCCTAACTAGTTAATAAAATAATATGTAATTAAAAATGAATCATATCATTGAAATGCTTCAGGTGCGGTGCCATTAGAAATTTTTCCATAAAATTCATATGATTAATGGAATATTATGATAATGATGAAGAAGATATCAAATCAAGAAGAAGTAATACAATTAAATTTTTTATTAAAAGGTAGTAGATAATAATTTTTCTAAATAAATTATAATTTTTTTTTTCAAAATGTGAGGAAGATGATGATAGTGAAGTGATGGATAAACAATCCAGGGGTGATTCTACTAAAAAATTGCTTATTTATTAATTAAAGGATGAGATGTTTATAATGATGAAGGCTACATCCCTAAATAATAAAAAGAGGAGTCTTAGTTAGACGTTATCCTTAACATATAGAGGACATGATGTTTTAAAAATATTATTATTCATGAAAAGTAGAATAATTAGTTGAAGAAAGAAGATATTTCAGTAAAAAATTAAGAATTAGTTGATGAAGAGAAAAATTGATGTTTCTAAAAGAAATTTATGACATAAATAAGTTAGTAGATGGACATAAAAAACATAAAAAAACATGAAGAAAATATAAAGGTCAAGAAGAAATAATTTTGTGTTGTTCAACAAAAAAGTATTGAAGTTTATCAAGGAATAAAATAATTCAATAACACGCTTTCAAAAGTTGGTGAATGTAAAAAATATGTGTAAAACTCATAAGTGTAAACATGTACTATCATCAGAGGTTATTAGTAGTATTAAATACGTTCAAAAGTTGAATAAATTCAAGAAGAGAATGGGTGTATCCAGAACAAGCATATTAATAAATTTTAAAGTTCCTAAAGAACTGACATTTGAATAATAAAAATACTAAAAGAAGAGTTAATTTCAAGGCTGAAAATAAACCAATATTGAAGAAAATGTTCTACTAAGGCTATCAAAGGTCTATTTAACAATAAGGAGCCAAGTTTAATAGTAAAAAAGATAATGGTATGTAGGTTCATAGTTCTAAAAACATGTAGGTTACATTGGAAAATATGGTATCTACTCATATTTTTAGTAATTTGTATGATTTTGGAATATATGATAACTTTTATGGTCTAACAATCAACATTACAATGGATCTATGAGGAAATGGGTGATGATTTTGGGTAGGATTCATTGAACTCAAAGAAGTAATCCTGAAAAATCCAGTTTGAATATTGAAAATAGATTTCAATATCTGAAAATAACTTTTGAAGGATGTTATTATCTAATAAATCATTCTAGATAACGAATTTTTATTTTAATAGATCTAAAAAATTTACATAAAAATATAAAAATCCTCAAGTAAATATATTAAAATAAAAATAGAAGGCCTTCATTATTGAAAATACTCTAAAATCCATAAATAGGGAGTTCCCTTGGATATTGGATATTTGGTTTCCTCACATATAATAGGATTTTTTTATGTTTTTGAAGAATGTGAATGATTTAAAAAAATATATTATTACTTTTCTAAATGATGAGTCAATTTGAATCAATAAAATTGGATTTACTTTCATTAAAAAAGAAAAGTTAAAATCCAAAAGAGAATTATTTATCGATGGACTGAAAAAAAACATTTTAAATGTTTCAATGCACTATAATGAAGTGAAAAAAATTGTTTTTAGATTATGTGACTGTATTTTTAAAAGGATTAATGTTGAGAATGTTGATACAAGAGGGAAATGAACCAAGTAGACTTATTTCAAGTATATGATGGACATAGATCATGATTTATAGGAATTTTGTAAGAAAATATTTTTTTTCAAAGAGAAATGTAAATAAGTTATATAGAAATATAATTGAGATGAAAAATATGGAATGTGTTCATGATGTTCCTAACACGATGATAAAAAGATAATTTCGTTGTTTTTTATGTTCAAAATGGGAGATAAATAACTCTGTACAATAGAATGTGGAGTTAAATTCAATTCATTGATTAGATCCAATCTATTATGACATATTTAGGACTTATATGTAGTAATAAATAAATGAATATTAGTACATTATTTCATATATTGATTATTTTACTTGGATTACATATATTATGTTTTTGAATCATAAATCAAACGATGTCAAATTTTTAATGGTTTTAGGAGAAGTGTTGAAAAATTATATTGATATTCCATGGAAAATATTCAGAATGATAAGGGTGTTTAATAAATTAATTGAAAGTATGCATATTATCTTGAAAATCATGGATTTCTTCATGAGTATTGTTCACCATAAATACCATATTATAATGGTCCCACAGAAAGAAAGAATATAATTTTAGTTGAGATAGATATAACTATACTAATTAAACAGTATATTTTTAGATTCTTTTAGAGGCATGAAATTAGAGTATTAGTCCATATCTAGAAAATCTATTTAGAAAATCCATGCTCTTATAATACTGCTTATACCATGATGATATTGGATTATATATTTCTCTTTAAATAAATTTAATTTCGTCGATACCTTGTGATACATGAAACCCAAAATCTAAAAGAAATTTAATATATATTATCATTAAATAATAGTTTTTTAATTGATTAAATTAATAAAGACAATCAATTTTCTATAAAAAAATTGAAAAAAATTAGATGAAGAATTTATTTTCTAGCAAAGTCTTTATATGGTTTAAAAATAATTTTTTTCTCATAATATGATTTATTTATTTTTTCAAATAAATAATATAATTAATCTATGAAACATTTTGAAAATTTATTAGAAAAAATTAAATTAAATTTTAAAATTATCATGTAATAATTGTCCTAGAGTATAAGTTTTATTATTTTCTTAAAAGGAAAATTTTATTTGGGAATAATGAATATTTTTATGGAAAAGTGAATTTTCGTATAGATAATTTTAAATGTTAAATATTATTTTATATTATTTTAAAATTAAATTTAATTAATTAATATTATTAATAATCTAATTACAATCATTGGAATTAAAATTATACTGTATTTTCATTTAAAAATATTAATATTTCAGAAAACATTTTTTTTCTCGAAAACAACTTTTCATTTCTTTTTATGGGTTTAATTAAAAATTAAAATTCTCCACTTATATGAATTGACTATTTAAAAATGGATTCTATATTTATAATCAGCAGGATCAAATTTGGTAAATCAACTTTTTTATTTCTTCCAATTGGAATAGTAACCTTAGAAAAATATTTATCACCAAGGTATGGGTAAAACGAGAAAAATAGGGTTTCAACATTAGGATAATTCTTTATAATTTATAATTAAATTTAATTTATCCTATTTTAGGATCTTATTTCATCCATTTTCATCCATGTATAGAATAAATGGCCACCTTTATCCATCATTCTTTGATTACGACATTCATATTGTTTAACGAAATGAAAAAAATGCCACTATACTGACTTTAATATAACATAATTTCTTATACTAAGATATAAATAGGATAATTTTGGTTCCTAATTCGTATTGTATAGTCAAAATAATTCTTTTAATAATGGTATTTTTTTAAGTTCTAGTGATGTAAAAATTAACTTAAATTCATACACAACATTGACACGATATTTTTTCAATTAAAAGTAATACAATCGGGTTGAATTATTTTGTTCTAATAACTTTTTAGAAAATATAACACATTAGGGATGTCTAAATGGTTTAATTTTAAATTCAATAACTATTTTTATGACTTTAAAGTCAATTAATAGTCTGAATAACCATTATCCACCTTCTTTCTATCTTATAGAAAGTGAAATCACGTCTCGTGTCCACTTACAACATACCATCTCCATGTTTCTATGAAATTAATTTTTAATAACCAATATAATTAGATGGTTATAATTATTTAATTAGTAAATATATGTTTTAATTATTATTTATTAACATTATGGAAAGGTCAATTTTTATTTACCTTTGTTTTGTTCCATTTGTTGAAAAATGAAAATAACATTCATGTATACATATGAACTACAATCTCCCTGAATAGTGTAATTGATTTTTCTATATATACCTTTCATAGATGGTTATAAATATTAATATATTGAATATGAATCAAATTATATCAATATTTTAGTTTTTTAGATGATGGATCCATGAGAATGATGAAATTTAAAAAACCCTCCAAACCAAATTTTATATGGAAAAAAAGATAGTTAACACTAAAAAGAAGTATTTTAAGAAATAGTTTTTAATGAATTGTTATTTAGATATTATAATCCGATAATATATAATATTACAACATGTAAATGATTATGGTAAATAATTATAATAAATTTAAACTTATTATGAATGAGTTTAGGGAACTTTTAATGTTAGTTAAGCGTGAGGTAAGAGTTTCTTTCACAATATCATCAGTATTTATGATTGATTATGTTTATGTCTATACTAAGAGAATTATATGATATCAATATATTAAAACATATATATTTTTTTACATTTTTTCTTTAGAATTTTATATGTTTTTATTTCATTTTTTTCTTTTTAATTTCTCAAGAGCCTGAAATAATGTTTTTTAGAAAAACTGACTTTGTCTCATATTGGATTGAGAATATTTTTCTTTGATGTATATATATCATTTTAACTAATTTTATTAATGTTATTAATAATAAACTATGATAGTTTGAATTAATTTATACACTTTTTTCTTTATAATTTTTTTAAAGGAATCCAATTTCCCTTTTCCAAATGATATACTTTTGTATTTTTACCGAAAATGTGAAAGGTATATTTATTTTAAAAAACTTGTCATAAAGTGAATTTATTACCTCCATGATTACTAAATTTATTGAGGATTAATTTAAAAGTTTTATTTTTTATTTTCAATTTATATTTTTGCATAATATTATGATTTTATTTGTTTTCTATAATGAATTTCAAAGTGAATTGCATATTTTTTTCATGAAATTTGTAATGATATATTTTTTGAATATCTATTAATCAATGTAAAAAAATATTTATTTAAATTATCATTCAATTGGTACATGATGTAATGGTATTATACTTATTATTTTCTTGTATGATTTATGATCTACTTGACTTGGGAAAGTATTGAATTTCAATATACCAGTTCTTCCAATATTAAAAATTATTGATTATTATGGCCTGTCAAATAAGTTGTATTTTTTATTAATATGATAAATGTAATGGACTTATTATGTGATTGAAGGTGTCTAGAATTACATAACCCCTTGATGCATCAGTAGTTCTCACATGGTATAATAGGTTTGGTATTTGGCTAAGTCTATACCCATGTATGTATGATTCCTTGAAACAAGTCCTCAATGGTACTTTTAAGATGTCTGAAATTATTTATTCCATCAATATGAATTCATTTATTTCGGTTTATTTGGTTATTTTAATTATTTTTGAAATACATGGATTAGTTTCAAGATTTTGTGATTATTAATATGGTATTATTTGATCATCATTTATTCTATCCATGTTATTCTTTGTCCTCATGTTATTGATTAAATGGAATTTATTTTCTGTTATTTTCATTCTATATTGATTATTCATTATTAACTAAATAGGACTTGTGACAATGATAAAACCAATAACCCAGATCCAGTGTTCACTTAATTACACTAGCATATGGTACAAGGGATAACATCACCAAGGATCTATTAGTTTAGTAGTATTGAATAATTAGATACATAAATGATTCCCAATTGACATTGGAAATATATAAAACACATCATATTAAAAATTATGACATCTCTGATATTATTCATAATATACTTCTTTAGATCCGAGGGAAATTAATTAAATAATGTGTGAATTTATATGCCAGTAAGGGTCAAATACAGTTGATGATATGCAGATTAAATTAGGTATAATAAATATGGAATCGTAAATAAATAAATAAAATCTCTTTAATCAATAACATGAGCATGAAATGAATATATGAATAATATTAATGCAGAAATATTATGGATTATAATAATTTGATTCTAAATTAAGTAAAATATTAATATTGTATGTTATGCTCTCCAAAATCATGATATCTTTACAGCCAAGTCCTTTTTTACTAGATAATATAATCAATGGTTAGTTATACACTAAAAACCCATTTAATAATTTTCTGTGACTAGTATGTTTAATAAGTCCTTTGGATGAATCATGGAGATAAATATAACCAGGCCCCACCAGTCACTATAAGTTAATGCATTCCTCATATATTGAATGATAAATTTAATTAAAAAAAATATTCCTTATCAATAAATATATATAGTTATTAAATTATAAAAAATATTGATATTTCATAAGTCAATCAAACATCTTTTATAGCTACTGTTGCTTTTCATATATAAATATCACATCATTAGAGATTAATATTTAATATAGTTCATATATAAAATCTTTTTCATCATAAAGGTTTACTGTCTTTATAGATTAGATACACAATATTATTATTTCAGAGAATATATTCAGTATAAACCTTAATGAAATTTTCATTTAATATTATTCATATGAATTTAGTACTTAAACCAATCATCATAAGCTCATGAAATAAAACATAAGAAATAGTAAGTTATGATTCTCAGTAAGGGTAAACAGGAGTGATATTGGATGATGATTACATGAATGCTTACGATTAATTTAAGGGTGTTAAATCATTAATATTATTTACAATTTACATAAACAATTAATTATAGAGCATAAACATTATTTATGGAACAAAACTCCAACATTTAATATTACCTAAATCATAAGAGTGATATAAAATCATCAATCCTGAAATATAAGTTCATTTCAGAAAATTGTGGTACCATCATAGGTATATAAACTATTTAATATATAAAGGTTAACCACCAATACCAATAAATAAAAACGGATTAGTCAAAAACCCCTATTTCCCATAGTGGATTACACACTTGGTCTTTTTTCACGTAATGGACCAAGTACATCGACTTGTTTTATAATGTTTTTTCATGATATAGAAAGTTTTACCTAGTAAATTAGAGGGATATAAAATTCAGATAAAACCATTAAGGTTGAAAAAATAATACATTTGTGTTCCATAAGATAATAAAACATTAGTCATATCATCATATTATAACTCATGAAAATAAAAAAGGTTTCATAAAACTATCATAATCACATTATTTAATAAGCCATGGAAAAGAAACAGTTTTCATAAAAATATGATATTCATAGTAATAAACCATGTAGATAAATAATAATGATGATATAATTGGATCATATCCCGCTTAAAACATAATTAACATTAATGGAATTTATCATAGATGAAAATTACTTTTAATTAATCACTGTAATATTTCTATAGAAAAATACCCATTTCATTTTGAAATTACTTAATAGAAATTTAGAATTTCCATAATATTAAGGAATAAATTTTATTTGAATTGAAATGATGAATCATTTAACATAATATTTAAAACATTTTGTGGTAATGATGTTGTAAATATTCATTCATGTTGTATAATTTAAATGATAAAATTATTTTCATTCTTGATTTAGAAAAATCTAAAATGTACCTCATTCGGAAAATGAATAGATGATTACCATTAAAATATTATGTAAAAAGTAAATCATGGTTGAAAATTAATCAAAAAATTAAAAAAAATTCTTGAAAACACTTTTAATAAACATGGTATGGAAGAAAAATGTTTTTTTGACCAAATAGAGAAATAAATTCATGTTTCCCAAAAAAATATTCATTCTATCTCTAGAGTACTTAAAGTGAGGAAAATAAATGTAAACTATTTATTTTTACCAAGTAACCAGTGGAGAATAAAAGGTTTACTTAATTATAGGATTATGATCAAATAATTCCCTAAAGCAATTCATGTATAAACAATCCAAATTAAAATAAGAATGAGACATAAATCCCTTACCTCAAATATCAAATTTCTTCCGATGTATTCAAAACTCACGCATTATAAATTTATATTTATTAAAAATTTGTTATAGAAACAGACTTATAACTATAATACCATGTAATAGTTACTTATAACATCTTATCACTAGTTTATTAACAATTTGTTTTATTAAAATAACTATTCTTTGTGATAACTCCTTCATTTTTAATGTATTATTAGATTTGATATTCATGGACCTTATACATTGAGAATAATTATAAAATTTAAAGAATATAAATCTTAATATAAATAATAAATATATTCTTAAGATATATATTTATTATAATCCATAAAATCTTTATATAAAAAAGCAACTACATCATTCATAAGTGATAGTAGGTCGTACATACACATGTACATTGTATTCACTTTTTGATAGATAGAACGAATGGTTAATAATAATTAAACTTTGATTAATATTTATTATAACATATAAAAAATATATATTCACAAAATCCATCCTTATTACCATCAATTTAAAGTGGAGATGAAAAATGAATCACATCTTTTTGTGGTGGCGGTAGTCCCCACATATGCATGAGTGCTGTTATAGTATTCTAACAGTTTAGAATGTAAAAATTAATATATCAAATTAATGTATAAAAATATTAATTGTTGAATAAATATCAAATATAATATTTATAACTATCCTAATAATAATCAATGAATGATGTTTATGAACATTGAATTGTATTGCTACATGGAAATGGTAAGACATATGTATGGGCGAGCCATACTTTCACTTCTCATATAATAAGAGAGAAGGTGTATAATAGTGGATTCATAATAATAATAAAATTTCAGTATATTTAGTAGATATAAGATATTTTTTTAGGATAAAAATCATTGATTTATATAATGTAAAATAATAATTAAAAATGATGTGATCGTTTAAATCCATTACCTATTATTTTGAATAACTTCTTTATAAATCTTTTTAAGGACCCTGAGGTTGGTATTTTGGGAAGAAAATAAACTATATAATGTGTATAAGAAATTTCATATGGTATTTTGTTAATGTTTGGTCATTCTATAAGGCTCAATGTTGTGCGAAAAAGAGAAAGGAGGGGTTACCAATTATAAGAGAGGGGAGCGACACTTTTGGGACTTCTTAAAATATTAAAATATAAAAACTTCATTCCTTAGAAGAATGCTCCCAAATGGATAGAGGCTAGAATATAAGGTGAATGGGTTTTGAATCACATTATAAAATAAATCATGGATTGTTTAGGTGGAGTTTTAAACCTTATCATTTGGTTTAACCTCATAGATGTCATTTCTAACATTAACTGTGGTTATAGATTTTTTACTCATAAGGGTTTATAGGTTACTTATATGTTGAGAATTTGATTATAAATGGAAAATTAACTACATTTTATATCATATCTTATCCACATTTTCCTTTTTAAATATTTTTTTATGATATTAAAATATTTTAATAAAATATTATTTTCTTAAAATAACATTAATATTAGTTTTGACACTATTCATTTAATTTGATTTAAAAGACATAATTTTTTTGAATTAAAATATAATCCTTTAAAATAATTATAATATTTAAGAATAATATATAATATTTTTGTAACACTATTACTCATTCAAATTATATAACATTTAAAATTTTAAAATTTTTTGTATTATTTTTCTCCTAATTGAAGTAATAATTGTCAGTATTGCATAAGAATTACAGGTAATTATACAATTAATATAATTATAAATGAATTTCCTTCATTAAAATAATTTCAATATTCTTAAAAAATACATTTAGATTCATTCATAACATTCTTTTTTCCTTATGAGGACACATAATAGATATTTAAAACTAAGATATTTACTTTTTATATTTTTCTTTTCTTTAATATTGTTCATTTTCAAAGAATAATTTCCCTTAAATATTTATATTAATTTCATAAGGTTTTATATGTATAACATCCTTCATATAATATGAATTTATATGAAAATGGTGACATTGCAACTTTATAGTATCCTAGATTAACCCGATTTAACCTTTGTCGAGATGATAAATTTTACCACTATTAAAATTCATAACGCCTATAAATAAAAGGGAAATGTTTTCAAAATTTTTAACTCTTAATTAAAAAAGTGGAATAAATTTTTTAAGATTTAATTTCTATAACTGGATTAAATTAATTTAAAAAATAAATGAGCAATACATGAAAGAAGTGCTTTTAAGTAAAATAAAAATTTTAATAATAAAACATGTTTTATTATTTTTCTATTTCTAGGAGACATATTTAAAGGATGTTAAAATATTTTATTGCATATATAATATATAAATTTCATTAAAATCATTCTCCAATTAAATATAAAAATATAAAACACATTTCATTTCTAAAAATATCTTTCTTTGAAAAAATAACACGTTTATTCCCAAAGAGGGTTTTCCCATTATTTAATTGATAACCAATGAATTTATTTTTTAAATATATAAATCATTAGTTTTTCATTATTTAATTATTACTATTATTAGCCACTAAACCAATGGATATGTGATAACAACCACACTGTATAATAATATTTTAATATTATAGCATGATTAGTTTAAATTCAATGTTGTGTGTAATGTAATATATTAAATAAATACAATTTATTTATAGAGAACTATTAAAAAAAATTGAATTACATTATACCTCCATTAAAATGAATTCCATAATAAAAATTTCATCACTTTTATACAAATAGATATTGATAATTTTACTTTATCACATCATCGGGTTCACGGACAGCTTATATAAATTTTTTGTTTCAACCTTAAACATTGAATAGGTGAGTGGAATGCTTTTGTAAAAATTTGTACATATGATAAAAAAACTATTTAAGTTGTTTTTTATAAGAGATATATTGTTCTTTTGGTACAAACTTTTAGTTTAGTACATTTTAAGGATCAAGTATGTGCATCATCCGGGGAGAGACAATGAACACATAATGAACTTAAGAGAGATTCGGTGGAAGAACCAAATGATAAGCTATAATGCAGATATGATCAAGAATTTTTAAGGGAACAATATATATTGGCATCAAATTTACCTTATTTAAAAACCTCATAACCATCTTATTAGGAGGTAGTCATTGGAATATCTTATCACAAACATCATACTACAAATAACAATAATGATTATCAGCATACATTTTCGGTCGACATTGTAATTCCCTTATTGCTTGATTGAAATCTATTATTGTAATAAAATTCCATAAAAGGTATACATTTATCCAAACTAAATTTAAATTACATAGGTTATATTCTCAATATTTATTCTAGAATTTTATTGATCATGTCAGTTTGAACATTCGTATGAGTATGATATGTGGTACTAAAACCCAACTATGTTTCTAGAGCTGACGAAAGACCTATCTAAGTCATAGTGGTAAAACTAAGATCCAGACTAGAAAGAGTAGAATTTTATAATCCATGAAACTATAAAAATTCATCAATTTATAACCTATCAATATGATCAAATAATAAATCATATCTGATGGAAATCGAGAGTTATAACTTCATAGAGAGATTGATTATAACCGAAATAAAAATATAGACTTTAGAAGTTTTGGGGTGTCCGATGATAAAATCCAAAGTCACATTTTCCTACTTCCATTCCGGTATGGTCAATATATGTAACATCCCATTATAATTATAGTTCTATGACAATCTTTTCTGACATACCAAGAACTAAGATACAAACCTTGTAATATTTAGCCTCATGTTTTCACACCAAAAATTATCTTTCAAATCACTAAACATATTATTTCTTCTGGGATGAATAGATAATGAAGAACTATAATCATTATTTAATAGCAGTTTCTTCAAATATGGTATATAGAGAAAACATAAATGAATTCTAAATTCTATCATTCCATCAAAAGTAAGGTTTAATTCACGAATATTTCTGACCTTCTTCAATAGCTCAACATCTTCCTTATACACATCTTTAGTATTTACATGGATTAATGATTGAACATTAATTTCATCAAGATAAGATATAAACCCTTTCCATAGGATTTCATGTTCTTTATTATCTAAATACCTAGGATTCTGTCTCATTAAATCCTCACTATGTACAAACTAGTATAATATTTTTGACTCAAAGCATCAGCCAACTAATTCTTCTTCCCATGGTTGTTATGTATTGAGTATTCATAATCTATAATCAATTCTAACCATCTTCTCTACTAAATATTTAGATATTCCTATGATAATATATACTTTAAACTCTTATTATATTTATATATTTCCCACTTTTAACCATAAAGAAAACACCTATTTATCTTCAATGAAAAAAATACTTCCATCAGCTCCAAATCATAGGCCAGGTAATTTGTCTCATGAATCTTCAATTAATTGAGGAATAATTTTTAACTATATCATTATTCATTAGGAACCAACCCAATCTTTTCATTTATGAATCACTATAGATCAAAAATACTTCTACACAATAGGGTAGTGTGAGTATAGGATCTCTGACCAACATTATCTCTAGATCCTGGGTATTCTCTTTACATTCATCTATCCCCATGAATATAACTCCCTTAAGATTTAACTAGGAGATTAGATTTGATAATCATGAGAAAAATACCATTAAAAATCCGTAACTGGCATAAAACCCAGGAAACCTATAGATCATAGTTACTATGGTCGGTCTAGTATCTTTATCAACAACATTAATTATTAAAGGATCCACCGGTGTACCCTCACCTAAAATTATATGACCCAATAATATGAATTTTTGAATCCAAAATTCACCTGTGATAATTTTCCATAAAACTTATCCATTCACATGGTATTTAACACAATTTTAAAATTATCTTCCGGCACCTACTTTACCATAAAATATATATTAATATCATCTATAAATACCACAAAAATCTTATCTAGGTAATCACTTAAGAATATCCAATATATACATGTATATAGTGAGTGAATTTTTAAGAACAAATAAACTCACTGAAATTTTTAGTGTCCATACAATGTATGTAATTCCTTCATGTGTATATCTTCTTTCTTGAACATTAGATGATAGTACCTAGAACAAAGATAAATCTTAGAAACACAATGAAATCTACAAAATTAATAAAAAATGTGACCAATATAGGGTAGATGATATATATAATTGATTATGGTCTTGTTATGTACTTGATAATAAATGAAAATTCCCATTAATCCTTATTTCATCTTAATAAATAGAAAAATTTCACTCCACGGTTACACACTTTGTCAAATAAATCCCCTTTTAATATTTTTATAAATTTTCTTCTTTGATTTTGGAATCATGATTGGGGATGTTCTATATGGAATATGTGAAATTGGTGCAACACAAGGTATGAGTTCTAAAAAATAAAATTATTGATTTAGAGGAAGAATAGTAAATTCTTCTAAGAATACATCCACAAACACCAGAAAAATAGAAAATCATTGATATTGAGTATCTCCTTATCAATATAAGATAAATAAACTTTATGGATTAGAAATAATTCCCACATAAAAATTTAATTTTCATTGGATGTTCGTATTAATCCTAACACATATTAACGATCATAGGTTTATTTGGAATATCAAATGTTACTTATCATTCTCATCAATCTATATAGGATACATATAAATAAATCTCATCCATGCCTATAATCAAATAAAATTCCACTAAAGGGATTATTAAAAAAAATTATATGAAATTTCCCACAAACTATAATTAGATAGGAACTATATACTTGAGATGAGACTATCCTAACATTATAAGTTATTAACACTATCTAAAAATCTAACCATTAATCTGGTAATTTGATTAGCTTTAAAAATTACATAGATATAAAATATTTTGTATATACATAATTAAATATTTTATTATCTTTTCTATAAGGGATTATAAGTGTACCTTTCAAGACCCCATTAACATAAACCACTTTGGAAGTTTTGATAACATGATAAATACCATGGTATTTGGGGCTAATAGTTTGTTGAATCTAGTCGTAGTAAAATATTAATATTCATGCAATGGTTGGAATAAATCCCACATTGCTTATATTTGATGCATTGGAGTGTGGGTGGTGGATTAGTTGGAGTATTCTTTTCATCTATTGAATTAACAGGACCAGTTACCCACAATAAATATTCATTGGATTTATGAAATACCATTACAAATTTAAATTACCTTCTAGTTCTATTTAATAGATTACTTTGATGTTTATCCCCACATTTCATACATATAGATTAATAAAATTTCATTCCACAAAGTGATTCATTTTAGTTTTCATGAGACTCAATATTAATTTTCTTACCAAACCATGATTATTACAGTAATGACCAATTTCTATTAATAACTTGAGTGAAAATTGAATTATTTATTTATAGCTACAAATGTATCTTATAGATAATGACTTTCATAGAGATAGTTTTATGCCACATAAGAACCAATAAATTTTACTTTTTGGGCATATGATTAAGCCAGAGTCATACCTTGAATGTCTTGTATAATTTTCCTCATAGGTACAAATAGATTCATAATCCTTTAGCTTCATCTCAAGAAATTCATTCTCTATCATTTTTTGTAGAATATGAGCTATGTAATTATTGAATGAACATCTATTAAACTCATATAATTCCATGGAGACAATGTATTCATCTTCACATATATTCTTAAAAATATTCCACTATTGATATTATTCATCTTCCAAATAAAAAATTTCACATAACACAATTTAATTTTAGGAACACTAGAGAAAAAAATATATTTTATCAATGGTATTGAACCATTGATAAACTACTAGTGGATCAATATACCCACTAGAAAACGGTGGATGTTTTCTCATGAATGACAAAATAGTATGTTGTTCCCTTATCCTTCTATTTATAATCTCAACACAATTCTTATAATGAGACATTTATTTGAGGATTGCAACAAAATTTTGTATTATAGCTTACATAGTATTTGGTTCCTCAATTATAAAATCATTTCATTTTTTATCACATTAACTATTATTATGATGCCTTCTAGTTCTATCAATTTACTAAAACCATAAATGAAAAGTGTAATAATATTTCTATAATAATAAGGTTGAGATATAATATAATCATAAAATTTAATTCATAACATTTCTAAATCATGAAACCTTATTCTCAATTTATGGGACTATAGTTTTTACCAAGGTTATCCATAATCATTACCAAAACATTAGACTAATATCATTCACCTTATCATACCCTCAAGGATTTCACCAAAGTTTTCAAATATTAATTTCAAAAGAATGAGTAAACATGTCCTCTAATACCAAATTTAGTGAGCCAAATTTTCATTCATGAATGTTACATCATTAAAGATAAATATTCATCACATTTTATATATACATTCCTGAGGATATTAGCGGTTTAGTATCTTTAGAGATTATATAAGAAATATTTTGTTTCACTAAATATATTAAAAAAATCCAATAAATATATTCGTATTTATTTCTATAAAAAAATGTTCCATAAATAAATTGGTTATCGTAACTTAGGTAAAGGAAACATAAGAAATGGTGAGCTCAAATTATGAATAAGTGTAAATGTGGGTGATAAAAATTGATGATCATATGAAGTAATATGTTATTTATAAGGGCATGATATCATGATAATAACTTACAAAATATATACCCAATATATCATGTATAATAAATATGCATTATGGAATAAATATTCAATATTTCAAAAGAAATTGATCATAAGGGTGGGAAATCATCATAAGTAATTAACCATAAGTTCATTTGATATATGTATGGAACCATCATAGGTATGAAAACGATTTCATATTATAATGTTAACTAAAAAGACCATAAAATCCTAACAGATCATATCTTAACACAAATTTCCAACAGCGGATCAATCACATTGACTTTATTCCAATAATAGTTCAAGAACATTGAGTTGTTTTCCATATTCATCTCTTGAGATTTAAAAAATTTTCAAATTAATTTGTGGGATATTTGATTCCATACCAACCTATCATATAATGAAAACCATACATATGTGTTCAAAAATAACATACCACATTCATAAAACAACCATTGAATAATCTATATAATGAAAACATGTTTTATAGTAATTTCATAAGCTCATTATAGTATACCTTATTGAACATAAATTAATTTTGTAAACATACTATAATCATACTCATAATCCATATAGATAAATAATAATTATAACAGAATTTGATTATATCCCCACTAAAACCAAATTAACATCAATGGTTGATATCATAAATAAAAATTCCTTTAAAATAATCTCTTGAATATTTCCAAAGAAAAATTACCTTTTTTTGAAATCACATATTTAAAATATAAAAATATCCAAAATATCAAGGGAAAAATTTTATGTGTAAATAAATATCAAAACATTTAAATTATTTTTCAAAACATTGTATGGTTTTGGTGGTATAAAATTTTGTTTATTCATTATATGTTAAAATAAAACATTCTTTTCATACATTTTTAGAAAAAATGAAAATATTCCTCATTAAAAAAATGATAAGAATATTATTTTTAAACCATTAGGTAAAAAATCAATCAGGGGTAAAAAAATTAACTTGAACAATAATAAGGAAGTATTTAATAATTTAAAATGATTTTAGAAAAAAAAATATATGGAAGGAAATGGTTTTCCTACTAGATAGAGAATTATAGTTTTTTTCTCATAAAAACATTATTTGAATAACTTGAGAACATAAAGTGAGGAAAATTAAATTAAGGCATTAATAATTAACAAGTAACTAGAGGAGAATAAAAATTAATGTTATTTATCAGATAATAAATTAATTTCCTCGATGAATATTAGTATAACAATCCTGATTAAAAAAGGATTAAAACATAAATACCTTCCATCAAGTATTTTCATTCTTCATATACACTTGTACCTCTTGTGTAATAAATATAGATCTATTATACTTTTATTATAGAACTTTTATTTTATCTATCATACCATTAATTATTTAATTATGACATCTTATAACCTGTTTATTAATAATATTTTATTTAAATTACTATTTTATGTGATAACTGCTTTATTTTTCATGTAAGATTCAGTTAAACTGTCTTTGTCCTTATAATCAGAGAGTAGTTTCATAACATAAAGAGTAATAATGATTACATAAAAATCATAAATATTAATTTATATATATATATATATATTAATCCTTTCAATTTATAGATAGAAAAACTAATTACACTATTCAAGGAGGCAACATGTTGTATGTAAGCATGAACACTATTTTCACATTTTGAAGGATGATATAAATGAAATTTTTATTTTAAAATATAACATAAAATAATAATTAAAATATCATACATATCATATATAAATTAACAAAATTCATCCATATTTCCATCAATGAAATATGGAGGTGAAAAATGAATCAGACTACTTTGTGGAAGTGGTAGTCCAGACGTATGCACAAGCGACATTAGCATTTTACAAAAGTTTGGAATGTAAAAAGATAGATGAGATATTACTATTAAAAAAGAATACTTATTTCAGAATTATAATATATAATAATCTAATCATTCATAATAACCATCAATAAATGATGGTGATGAAAAATGAATTGTAATTCTACATAGACATAATAAGACATATATACACACAAATAACAATTTCACATGTTATTTGACGAGAAAGAGGGTGGATAATGGTTGTATTATAATAAGATTAAATTTAATGTATAATTATTATAATGAAGCTATTATGTTATGATACATACAATATATTTATATGACATAAATGAAGAATTGAATGGAAGTGATCGTTTAAAGAGATTATATCTTCAATGGAAAAACTCCTTTAGAAATCCTCTTAAAGACACTATGGTTAATATTTTGGGATTTTAAAAATATATAATGTGTAAAGGGATGTTTATTATGGATTTCAATAGGTTATAGTCAATATAGAAATCTCAATGTTTTTTATAGAAGATAATGGAGGGGGTTCCATTTTATAGTTTTGGGGAGGGGCACTCTTGAGATTTCTTAAAAGAATATAATATAATAATGTAATTCAATATAAAAATGATTCCAAATAGAAAATTATTTGAAGTTAATATTGGAGTAGGTTGAAATCAAGGAAAAATTAAATATTTTTATAGGTTTATGTGATTTTTTTGGCCATATGATTTGGTTTTACCCCCCATTTATCATATTTTAACTTTAACTGAGGTAACGTCCTTTTCAATCTTAAAGGGTTATAATTTTACTTTTAGGATAATAATTGGATAATAAATGTAAAATTTATGAAATTTTAAACCATATCTAATACACATTTTCCAATTTCATGTTTTTTATGATTTTTTAATAATCTAGGAAAATTTATTTCGTTAAAATATCATTAATATAAATTTTGACACTATTAATTTAATTTGAGTTAAAATACATAAATAACAAGTTCTGACTATATTAAAATCCGTTAAATAATAATAATAAGTCAATATAATTTATAAATTTCTTGGAATAATTTAAATCATTCATACTATATCAATTTTTTTATTTTTAATATTATTTATTTTATTTTTATATTAATTGCTGCAATACTGCGTCACTCTTGAATAAGAATTTGAGGTAATTATATAATTACTGAAAAATAGAAATATGTTTCTATAATTAAAATAAGTTTTTTATAATCCAAATATACATTTATAATCACTCATAACATCATTTTGTCCCTATCTTGACACATAATAGATATTTAAAATTTAGCGAGTAACATTTTTTATTTTTGATTGCT
Organism: Viscum album; assembly: GCA_963277665.1. NCBI lineage: Eukaryota > Viridiplantae > Streptophyta > Magnoliopsida > Santalales > Viscaceae > Viscum > Viscum album. The sequence goes on along the minus strand of OY728132.1, from coordinate 584,829,243 downwards.
TCAAATATTAAATAGGTCATTTTCATAGAAAGGTTTCAATTACACAACTAATTTTATATGATAATATGATAATGATAAAATTTATTTCATTCAATATAAATTTAGATGAATAATAGAGACTTTTACATTTCGTTTGAACCAAGATTAACATGATATACCATTTATCAGGGTGTTAAATTATATAATGGATTCTATTTGTAATGCCTAAAAATAAAAGGGGATTATTTACCAAATCCTGAAAACTTCATTAAAAATATATTATATAATTATAAATATTCACTTTATATATGTAACTAAAATTAATTTTACAAATAACAATGCAAAACATGATGTAAACCTATTTTTAGAAAAATATATTTTAAGTTTAAAAATGCGCTTATTCTTATCTCATTATGAGAAAAAAGATTGAATGAATGTTAAAATATTTTATTTATTATATAATATATAAATTTAACTAAAATAAATCAATTATATAATTCATTTTTATAAAAACACATTGTGCACCTAATTTATTTTGAGAAAAACCTCTTAGAATACGCCTACCCTAGAAGCCCAGAGCCGCTCCATTATTGTAATACATTAGCATGATTATAAGGAAAAAAATCCCGAAGTAATGATGAAATTATTAGTATTAGAATACTATATTACATACCTGATTCCCATAATATATTGGTAAAATAAAATAAAATTTGATGGAATATAAAATGATATAAAGTGCATCCTTGAAAGCATATCCAAAGCTTAATTATTCATAACCTGGGGAAAGGAGACATAAGAAAGGAGTGAGCTTAGAATCTTAGTAAGGGTAAGTAATAGAATGGATTTTATCATAAAAATAAAAAATCAGGCATGATGGATAATAGATAAAACATGGAATTAAAAATGAACTTGAGCATAATATGGAATAAATGAAAGCTGAGTAAATAAAGCCATATAACTGATCACATGAAACTTTTCCATGAATATTCTACTATTTGAATAATAACATGATTTATAAATTACTAATATCAGAATGGGGGTATGAAAATTGTGGAAATTCAATAACATACCATCAAGTCCTCAGCTAAGACATTTGAAAATAATAAAGGCATTGGCCAAAATCATATCTAAAAATGGTTAAGGCATTGGCTAAGTCCATATCTATTTTGTATAAGGAGTCCTACCTATGCATTGAGAGGATACATAGATCCACACACATGAATTAATAAGTGATATTAATTGATTATATGAATGGGGTTATACATATAAATCATATACATTGAAATGTAAATAACTTTTCCCAATCTGTAAACATAATTACTAACCATTGAGATTAATATGGTGAATGGAATTAGGATAGCACATCCACATTCAAAATAATCAGAAAACCTTGTAAAAAATATTTTACATGATATCATAAGAGATAAATATCAATTAAGTACATTATTAAATCAAAGGATGATAGCATATATGAAAATAAATTTACAATTGGAAAATACATGAGGAAATAATCATTAAACATTCAAAAGTGACCCATACCAATTTGAAAAATTCTAAAAATAATCCCTTTTAATATCAAGATAATTTGGATACACTTGATATGATATGTAAAATTTAATTACATACACCACATGAAAGGAATAATTTTTGAACAAGGATTATATTTTATAAAAGTTAATTTGACCCGAGAAAAATTGTTTTTTACTTTTGAAAGAAGAGTTATTTTGGAAACTCAATTATATTTTTATTAAAATAATATTGTAAACATTTATATCACAAAAAAAGTAAAGGACATTTAAATTATATTTTAGAAAAAAATTTTGTCTCACTGAAGCTAGATCCTGTAAAAAGTGTTTTTAATAAGCTTTAGAAATCAAACATTTTAGTGCGGTTTAAGGAAGAGATTTTAAAGCAAAAATGAATTTTTTTTCATTAAACTAGAAACTAACCATAAAATATTTTCCTGATAAAAATTTTCAATTTATAAAAATAATTTTGGATTAAAATAAACTATATTGTGTGCAATAAAATGGGTATTAATTTGAGATGCTTTCATGATTTGGTATTGTTTATCAGGAATAATTGAGAAGGAACCCATTTTAAAACATGAATATTCCCACAAAAAAGGATGGTATAACCTAGATATATGGTATTGGAATATTTAAATATAATTTATAATAATGATACAAAAATAAATAAGAAATACATTTGAGTAAAGGTAGAGAAAGAGTAACTAGAAGGAAAAATGGGGGTTTAGGTTGAGTTCTTTACCACTTTTTAATCAATTGAATTATATGCCCCAAAATTAATAATAAAAAAAATGATACATTTAATACCATGAAAATAATGTAATCCATGATATTATATATAAATGGTTAGTATAAATAACCCATAAACAAGAAATAGTGGTGAATAAGGAGTATCTCACAAAAATTAAAGTGAGATGCAAAAACCCTTACCTTATGTTTGAATGTCTTCTACACTTAACCATAAGGACCTGAGATATAAAATTAAAATCATTAATGATATAATTAAGAACTTATTAGAAATTTACTTAGATTATTATTATTTTATTAATATCATTTATGGTCTTTTTGATAAGTTATAAGATTGAATTTCGCTGTTTCAGAATGTTCGTTTTCATGATTTAATGATCGATTCACTTGATTATAAGTAATGGATTTCATGTAAAATGAATATAATTATCCAAAACTGAACATATATATTATTAATTAACATAATTAATTGTAAATGGTTATATATGTCTTTTTACTACATGGTATGAGGATTAATCAATAGAAAATATATTTAGTGATAATCGTTTAGATTTTTACGGTGGTTTTTCAATCACAATGAAATAGTTTTGTTCTATTATTTAATATCATATATAAATGATGGTTATAGAATCTTTAAATTAGATACAATAAAAATTTTATAATCTGGTTCAACCATAAAAATTGTTTCATGAATAGCCCTGAATAATAAATTGATGAACAAAACTTCGTCATCTGTGAAGGTTGTAAATTGGCACCTCTCGGACGATGATTTCATTTATAAAAATAAAAGATGGAGAGTAAGGAGATTTATAATGTTTTTTAGATTAATATAATATAAATACAATATATATATGATAATAGAGTTATCATGATCAATTGGATAGAGGAGGTTAGTAGATAATAAGAAAAGAATATAAATTGAAAAGAAATAGAATGAAAAAGGAAGCAGATTTACCTCTTGAAATATCCTCCTTGAGAACATCCTTAAGTGAATGGGTTTCGGTATTTTGGAAAGAAAAATGGATTCTAAATGAAGGGTGGGACTAGGTAAGAGTATTTTGGGCATAACATTGAAAAGATTCAAGGTTGAGAGGGACAATGCTTCAGATGAGGATCAGGTCTGGCGCATTCACTAGAGCAGAGCTAACTGAGATTAGAATAAATGACACAGTATTGATTTTACATCGGTATCGGGCCATTGAAACATTGTATAAGACCTCTAGCCAACTTGACTGGTAAAGGTGGAGTGCTGATATTATGAGATATGCTGGGAGGAGCAGTTTCAATTTGTCTTGTCTGGGTGATTCCCTCCAAGACCTACGAGTCATGTAATTGTCTTTATGCTTTCAGGCCTTGTAAGGGTCCCACCTCACCCCTTGAAATGTAGATAATAATAATAATAATAATAATAATAATAATAATAATAAATTCTTTCAGGCCATTCCGACCTTAAATTATCATACTTTACTACTTAAAAAAATTCAAGTATTTCAGAAAAAAGCAAAAAATTCACCCGAACCATTTTTTAGGTGTTGAATTCAAAAATGAACTCCATTTTATTAAAATAATTTTCCAAATAAAGAATTTTAATTTTAAAAGAAAATATTTATTTACTTGAAAAATAAATAATTTAAATTTAAAATTGAATTTATAATACTTTAAAAAATTAAATGTTTTAATAATATTATCCTAAAATCATAAGAGAAAAAATATTGATTTATAAACAAATATTGTGAAAATTAAATATCTTTTAAATAAATTTGTTAGTATAAAATTGGAATTAAATATTTATTTCTCACAAAAATACTAACACTTAATTATTATTTTTCAAATTATTCACTCTCATTTATAAGGTGCCCAAATTTTATTTATTCTAACATGGGTGAGGTTACTATTCATAAGGGAACATCACTATTTATAAGGGTAAAGTTACTATTCATATGGGTCATGTTACTTTTTTAAAAAAATTCAGTCGATTCTATCAGACTCTAAATATCTTACCAAATGCAACAATGTTTGTCAGTTTTTCGAAGTTAAGAACATAGAAGTATAAAAATTATGTTTATTGGCATGGTTGTAACAAAGTTTTGTTTTGTAGGGACTCAGTGTTTCATGCTATCTATATTGAATTTGATTCTAAATTCATAGGGTGTCATATTAATAGTGAACATACTCAAAACATAATTTAGTATTTAAAAAATAATTATAATTGGAAATATATATACTACTCATAAAATATTTAATTAAATAATAAACTAATAGAAATTAATTTTGTAATTAAAATACACATATTCATCTTAAGACATTCTTTAATAATGAATAATCCTGTAAAATGATATTTTTTTTGGGAAATTAATTTAAAATTAATTTGAAAGCTATAAATTTGAAATATAAGTGTTATTAATTAAGAAAAATTATTTTAAGTTAATATTTATTTACTTAATGTATTTAAAATTATAAAATAAATTACTGGGGTGTCACATTTTCCCCCCCAACAAAATTGTGTCCCCCAAAATTCAAAATTACACTTCAAATATAAATGGTGGATACTTGAAAATTCCCTTATAAGAAAACCTACATTAGAAATAGGTTTAATAAAATAATCTCTTAATAAGGGGAATGTGAAATAAATATGTTACCCCAAAACTACACATTCAAATAAGATAACATTAGTGCATAGTGAAAATATGGACATGGATGAATAATATAACCATCATGTTCTGATAGAAATTTATAGAGAAGATTTTCAAATGAATGTTGTTTACCAAAAAATCATAAAATACAGTTATAAAAAAACTCATTGATATTTTCAGGGATTTTTATAATATGAAAACATTTAAGACTATTTTCTTATAGTTGAGGGATTATTCCATTCTATAAGATTATGAATATATGTTTCTATTTCTTAAACAGAATCTTATCCTTTGATTGCACCTTGAAAAATCTATAATTCATCACTTATCATAGGTTTCATCTTGTGGTGAAGTAATATAGTAGCATATAAAACCACATAAAGTGGTCAACTTAAACCATTCATAAATGGTTAAAATTTCTAAATATATAATTATACAACATTTTATAAATAATATCACTAAATTTCTATGTTGAACTTATTTTTATCCCCTTATCAACAAGATGCAGATCTAAATTTCCACATTCCAAACATGTGAATAACCTCATCATGTATCCTCTAAAAATATGGTAATAACTCAAATATCTATAAAACCTTATTGGAAAAATTAATTCTTCTGTATTCCTTAGGTTAGATACATGTTATTTGATATACTCACTAAATCCAAAAGTACTGTAAAATCCATCGAGTATAGCATATAAAACTTATTGACAACTAAATAATATATTTCAAGGTATTTAGTACTTATCCAAATCAATCATTATCTCAACCTCAAGAATGTATTTTGGGTTGTCTTTCCCTCAATCATGCATATTTCAAAAAGTATAAATTTCCATTGAATGTCATTTCTGGGTACCATTCAACTTATGTGTTCAAACAGTTAATGAAAAATTACTTCAGTACAATCCTCATTTATTCCATTATTATTATAATCAATACATTAGTAATAAAATATTAAAATTACATGATTTTTGACATGGAATATTAATTATTACACTTCATCTGTGGTAGTATCATAACTTGGTCAATATCTAATAACATCATTTGGGTTATATTCCTTTGATGCTTGGGACATTGATTCACATAGTGTCTCGTCTACTTTCAATTCAAGTATTTTAGATTGGAATTTTTATTCTCACCCTTATAATCATGAACATGGTGTCCCTTTTATACACACTTATAAAGAACATCCATTCCATTCATGCATTTACTGTGGTGATTATTTCCACACTTATCACACGTGGGAAAAACCTTCATTCCTTTCTTCTCTTTAACCATATTTTTCTCTTCCATCCTTTTATTCTCTTGATTATATTAAAATCCATAATACATATAAAAATAATTCTCCTTTTTGTTAGAACAAGATATTATCTCTTCATAATATGGGGAAATTTGAGAGAGTATTTCCCTTTGAAATACTAGGCTAAACCCTTCGAAGAAATGACCATTGTCACTCTTTAGATTATGTGCTTGGAAGCGGTTCCCATTCCATCTTCTAGGAATAATTTCTATACAATTTCATACATGATATTAGAACATATCATTATAAAAAATAATATATAATCCCAATATTTGGGAAACACTTAACATCAAATGAAAAATTTACGCATAGAAAATGTAATATTCATAAACATTATTTCTTACGGAAATTGTTAAATAATTTTCCTCAAAGTATACCTTTGGGTTATGTTCCCTAAGCTATTTTTTCTAAATACAGTTCCAATGTAACTTCTAAACATCCAGTAATACCAATTGTAACACCCTGACTCCAAAATCCCAGAGTCGGTGCATTATTTTAAAATTATAAAACTATTGAAATATTGAAAAATACATATCAATTAAATATAAAATTGTAAAACTATGGAAATGTTGTTGATGATATTTGTTGTGTAGAAACAGTTACCCTCAACCATTCATGGATGTAATGTATTTATTTTTATTTGGGGAATATATAACAGTTGTGAGTAAAAAATGTTGTTTTCTAACATTTCTGTAAATCATTATTTATTAGTGTATATAACATTTGTTATAGTTTTACTGCTATTATTTTATTAAATTAGGTATTATCCATGTATTGGAATTCGATACATAAGTAATTTCTATAATATTACTATTTCAAATATTCATTCGAACCCACAATGACATTTACACATTGAATAATGCATATAATAATGCATAATACAAAAACAAACAATACATTCTTTATGAAATTTTTCCTCAGGGTTGTTCATGATAATATGTACTGTCAAAATTCAAATCATCAAAATAGTTCTCAGATATCATACAGTGATACTGAAGCTATATAAACATGTATCTCCTTTATTACTACATCAAACATTGTAAAAAAAATTCTACATGGTTCATTTGAACATTAATGTGATTATTAAACTATTTTTTCTTCAATAAAAAATTAAAATAAACTATGTGAAATTAGAATATTATATTAGTTTAAAAAAAATACTATTCTGAATTTTCATCCTTTGGATTTGATTATCTATTTACCATTATCATAAAAATTTCAATGAATAATGGAATATAATTAACACTATATGTTGTTTTTGGGACTCACCCTGAATTTCCACCTTACAACACATTGGTTTAGTATAATGTAAATATGAAGACTTGTAGTATCTTAACATCAATAGATTTTTTCCAACATTATAGCCTTTGAGAAGCATATCCATCTATTGGTTTAGTATATTGATATTTAGTAAATTACCTTATATTTCTCAAATATTAAAAATATTTTCAATATGAATTATATAGATTAATATATGATTGAAAAAATGAGAAAATAAAATATCAAATCTATATATTTTTGAAGGAAACTCATATACTAACTTAAGATTAAATTTATAACGTCCAAACTATCTATTAATCATTATTTATAGATGATGAAAATTTATATAATACTCTTAGTCATCTAAGATAATCGGAATCATGAACTTCCACAGTCTTTTTCTCAGGTTATGATAAAAGATAATGAGATAATTAAAATTGAAACACCTTAACTGAACATAACATCCCTAATACGTAAGAGTATATTTTAGAACAGATAGATTATTTTAATGTAAAATTTAATGTCTAAAATTAAATATTATAAATGTTAGAGTAAATAATGAAATTTAAAGTCTCAGCACATTTTTGAAATGGTGAACTATAGAAAAAGAAATGTAAAATTATAATACAAAAAATTGAAACCACAAAAAGTAATAACCTTATACATAAGAGTCATGACTTAAATAATAAATTAAAATAATAAATAATGATAGAAAAAATAAAAATTAATATAAATTAATTAATAATTAATTATATAAATATTACTATGAACAATAAAAAATAAATAAATAAACAAATAGATTGATTAGTAATTATAAAAATACCATAAAAATATTGAGGAAATATGTAACTACTAAAAGAATTTTTTTTTTCAAGGAGTAACTCAATAAACCAATTCACATGTTCAATTATTTCATGGAATAGGATCACACCTCCATATATATTTAAGCTTATTAAACGATTATTGAAAAAATTAAAAACCATAAAAAATATGTTTGGTTGTATATTTTATAGGAAAGAATAAAATAGATTTATGGATTTACCATATCTTATAGGATTGCATGGAATACATAATATAAGTACACTGTAAATATTTTTTAGAAATTATAATAACCCATATTAGGGACTACCATAACTCATGGAGCTATGTTTTGATATTAATAATTTTTTTTCTAAAATACATATTAATGTATATGTTATCCAAGTCAATTTAGTTGATATATTTAAGGAATTATTTGATATATTATATTAGAAATTATTACCATACATAGTTTCATTCAAATAGTAGTGATAATTAGATAGGATTATATTTTAAGTTACCTAATTTTGGGAAAGATAAAGGAAGCATATTTTAATTCACTGGGTGTTATGATCTTCAAAAGGTAGAAGTGGTAATGTGATTATAATTTTATTGGAGAAACACTACTATGGTTACAATAACTTCCCTTCTTTGTGATGTCCATGTGTTAATGTGTTAAATATATAAAAATTTATATATAAAAATTAATGTTATTATAAAAAATTCATTTAATAATTTTCGATATTTTTATAAACACATTTTATTAATAACTGACATGTATTTCATTAACTTTATGGGATAATTTGGTTTTAAATTTATATTTTGAAAATGATAAATTGTTTCAAATTTTTCATAAAACATAACTCACAATGTTGGTGAAACTATCTCATTTATGAGATTAGCTAAATTACATGTATTTTTACATAATTTTTTATAAATTAAAATTTATCATATATATGATATGAGATATATTTAATTTAAAATAATATATCTTAAAAAATATAAAAAAAAATAGATTTATCACATGTACAAGACGAATTAATTTAATGTATGAATATATAAAATTTGAAAATTGAAATTTATATCCTACATCAGATGAGATAAATTTTATGTACTATTTTTTATCCATTAAAAATTTAAAATTATATTATGTATGATATATGATATTTTTTCTGAAAAAGTATAAAAAATATACAAGTGATGTAAAAAAGATAATGTTTCATTTATAGTTTCATTTCATCAATTAATTTTTTTAAAAAAAATTATAAAAATTGACTCACTTGATGGGTTATGAATTTTTTATGAAATAAATCTTGTAGAGGAAAAATATTAAAAACATTATTTTTTTATACATAATCAATATCACCTATGTATATATAGAAAAATAATTTTTATGTTAATGTATGTAGATCCAATTTCACGTTCCCTTTAGTCTATGACATTCGACATTAGGGTGTGTTTGAAATATAATCTAATGTACAATGTTATTATAGTTTTAAATACCCCACTTACTCGATTTAATAACTATTCCAAAAATTTTGATGCTAAATGTAAAATGATATTGGTGGATGAGAAAGGATTCATAATCCGAGAAAATACGCCATGTTCCAAAAAGGATTATTATTTATCACTAAATATATTTTTTACGATTTCACAAAAATAAGGCTTTACAAGTATTGCATATGGTTGTTCTAAGTGATAAGTAAAATAAATATCTTCTAGAAATAGTGTAATCTAAATTGAATAATGATTACTACGACGACTCCCACTCCAGGCGACGCTTGATGAAGGAACCCTAGTTCATGATTGATGACGAATTTCCCCCCCTTCCTGGTGGTGGGAAGGGGGTGGATGTTTCGAATTTCTCACCTCAAAAGCCCCGAATTCCATTTGTTCCCTTCTCCAACCCTAATTTCCTCCTGGATTTCCCCACGATTTCTTTAAGACCGAAGGTTCCTGATCTTCATTTTGGTAATCCCCAGATTCCTCTTACAGTTTCGGAGTTCTCTGAGGCGTCCAGTCACCTTGGCCTAACTTTGGTGGCTCGTTTCATCCATCGAAGACCATCTGTTGATGAGTTCGACAGATTTGTGTTTGTAAAATGGGATGTGAATGATCGTGCGATCGTTGGCCTTTTGGATAGTCGTCAATTCATGATTCACTTCACCTCTGAGGAATAATTGGTATGCACGTGGTCCAGTGCTCCCAGACGATGCAACAGTTGCAGATTCTTCCTCCTTCGGAGGACATTTGATCTCTGCATGAACTGTGATCCATCCACCGCCCCGATTTGGGTAAGCCTTCCGCATCTGCCTTTACCTTTCCAAAATCCTGTGGTTATACGTATGATTGGGAATATGGTAGGACCCTTTTTCTGTACAGATTCTCGCACCTCTTCTGTGAGTCATCCCATAAATCCCCAGCTATGTGTTAAAGTGAATGTTGCGAAACCGCCGGTGGAATGGGTCTCGATTTCGGTGGGTGAGGAGTTTAGGTGGAAGAAGGCTGTGGTTTATGAGACCTGGACTGACTTCTGCACATCTTGTAGCAGTTTGGGGCATTCGGATTCCAGGTGTCGGATTGGGGGCACACTTAAGAGGTTTGCAGCCATGGGGCAGGGCATTGGTAAGGCCCCTGAGAAGGAGAGGACACCCGCTGTTGATGCTGGAATTGGCTCGGGTATTGCACCTGTTATGGAGTCCCGGGGTGATTCAGTTAGAATGAATTCGTCAGGGGCTCCTGTGAACCCCTTGGTTTCTCATGTGATGAACAAGATGAGGAATGACTTGTGTAGGGGGGATGGTGCTTCGGGTCCTGCTTCACAGACTTCTCCTGCTTCTCGTGATTTTGCTTCAGGTGAAACTGCAGCCGCGGGAAAGATCCCGAAGGATATCGTGGTCTCTGTTGTGTCGGAGAGGGCAGGACAAGTCCTTCTCAACCAGCCAGATACCGGTGTGGTGAATCATTTCCAGGGAAGTTGTAGTGAGGATTTGGCTATGAGTATGCGGGGGCCTCGTGCTATGGAGGAATCAGATAAAGGGCATGGGTCTGCTTCATCTGGGAAGAAATGGAAATCTTCTGGTCGCAAAGATAGAAGATTTTTGGGGAATGGTGGAAATTGCAGTGGCCAGAATACTGCTGATAAGGGTGTGCTGGACACTGTATCTATGGGGAATCAGTTCCAATAATTGAGCAGGTTAACTGTGGATGAGATGCCACCCTTAGGTGGCAGTGTTGATTTGCAGAATGTGGGACAGGAGTCTAGTGCTTGTGATGCTGAAAATACATCGGTGTAGCAGCCTCAATCCTTGGCCATTGTTGACACGAACAATCAGCTTCAGCAGAACCATCTTGTGAGATACCCAGAGGTGCAGTACCATGGGAAGTGGGGGGACCTTGATGACAGTGAGAAGGAGAATTGTGAGAGCACTGTACGGTTGTCTTATAGTGAGATTGCTCAAGTGGGGAACAAGGTGCTGCCGTTGGCCCAAGACAAGGGGATTTCCCCTCCTCGCGGGAGGATGAGGAAGGACTTCTCTCACTTGCCGAAGACGATGCCGACCAGATCGGCTGTCAGAAGTATGCAGTCTCCTAATGAGTTTCTTGAGCTGGAGAATCTGAATCTGAGGAGGAAGTATGCCAAAGTGCTGAAGCATTATGAGAGTTCAATGTGAGAAACAGCGACGGTGGAAGAGTTTTTCTATCATGGTGACAGTAAGGGGTGTAATTTTGAGGATTTGAAGTGACTTTGTTGGGACTGTTTTGCTTGTTACTATCTTTTCCTTTATTTTAATAAATGGCCAGGGGATCTACCTCTAGCTACAGTTTCCTGTTAAATTGAATAATAAAGAAACTGAATTGCGTTCTTCAGCTAGAGTTTTGTATTTAGCTAAGATAAAAGAGTTATCTTTGGAGAATGAAAATCAGGTGATAACTCAAAGGGTTCTATCCTAATTATTTTTGTATCATAAAATGGGAATGCGCATAAATAAATTATCAATTTTTATTACTGAAGATAAAGGAGAATTAGGGAAAATTCAAGTAATCTATCTGGTAATCATTCATAAAGTCCCAAATATTAGTTTACGAATCATGAAAATTCCTTTTCAATTGATATATTTAGGAAAGAGTATATTTTTTTGTATACAATAAATATTGGAATTTTGATTGATATAATAAAATGTTTTTGGATTAAACAAGTATAGATGTGTATAAATGATATATCAAATAAACATATAAAAATAATAATTTTAATTCAATGTTTCTTATAATAGATAGGATTGTATAGGACTAGGCCCAATAAAAGTAGGTCAGGGTGGCATGAACCATTCCATAACTCATCCCAATCCCAAATTTTCATTTTTGACTAATCTTTTTTATTGGGAACAATCATAATTTTATTATTAATTTAATATATCATTTAAAAAGTATGATATTAGTTTTAATTTTTTCCAGATAATTTTTGTTAATATTATATATGTAATAGGGGAAATTCCGGAACAAGTTCATCCATGTACAACACTGCAAACTAATGGGAGGATGGTAAAAGATCCCCTATTATAGGTATTTTATATTTTATTTATGTATTTAAAGGCTAGATTTGACTATTAGAGTGGGATTTCAATCTATCCCATTAAGACATGCATCCAGGCTAGCCCAAGAAAAAGTATAATGGATCAATCCTTGGCTGGACAAGCATTAGGTCAAGCCTATGCCATGTTTTTTGGGGATGCGCCCAATCCAAATTTATATTGGTTCCATTTTGATTTTGTTCAATATTTACATTCATATTGATATTTAATTATTGATTTAGATTATGCAGAAATTGTTTTTCCCTTGCTTCCCTAGTCATTATCGATATATTTAATAAAATTCATTACACATAAAAAATGAAAGTAAAAAAATGTAAAATATATGTAAAAATATTGATAAAATAATAGGTTTACATATTTTATAAAAATAATATTTATTTATTGTATAAAATTATATAATTTTAACATTAAATAATAAATATTATATAGAATGAAATGTTATCTTATGAATAAAGATACATCTTTTATAAAATTGAATCTATCCCATGTACGAAATGAGAATAATTGCATCCACTATGATAAATATATTTAAACATAAAATTTATCTCATATGAAAGATGAAAAAAATTTAAGACCTACTTTAAATCTTTTTTAAAATTTCTTTTACACCATGTATAATATGAAATAAATTTTTCTATAAGGATAAAATTAAAAAGAATTTAATTTTCCACATGTTTAAGATAATATAAATTTATGATAAAATGGTATATATTTAAAAAATATATACTATATTATGTTTATATTGAGATAACTAGGACTTATAATGATATCTCTTTTCAAAATATAATCCAACTTATATAGAAGACTATATAAATTTTAAACCATGTCTTATATTTTAAAAATGAAATTTATATCATGAATGTATTAAATTATTTATATATAGTAATAAAACATTTGTAAAATCATATCTTTCTCCAGAACATGATGAGATAAATTTCACCAATAATGGTACTTTTTTCTTAAAAATGAAATTTATCACTAGTATTATAAGAGATAAATGTATCAAAAATGATAAATATTTTATAATAAAAATTTATCTCATTTTGGAAATGAGTAAAATATATTGTACAATAAAATATCATTTATAAAAATGAAATTAATATCATATAACCAATGAGTTAAATTTTTAATTATTAAATTTTATTTATTCATTTATGTGATTACATAATTTTTAGATAAAATAAAACTTCTTTTAAAAAGAAATTTATCTCATGTAAGAGATGAGATAAATTTTACATGTTGTATTATATATTTTTAAAAATTATTATTATCATATGTATAATAAGATAAAAATTTAAAGAACAATGATACATATTATATAAAATGGTATTTATTTTTTGTATGTGAAGTGATAATTTTTTATAAAATAAAAAATAATTTAAATAATTAAATTGTCTCATCTACAATATTAGGTAAATATCATATAATATGAAATATCAAATAAATAATTGAATTTTAACTTACATGATAGATGATATAAATTTTTTATTTGATGATATGTATTTTAAAAATTGGTATTTATATCATATATGAGATAAGATAAATTTCACCAATAATAAATTCAATATAACGCATCAGATGACACAAATTATATATAAAATGCAATATCATTTAAAAAATAAAATATATTGATAAAGATAATATATTCAATATATGACATGTGAATTTCAATGATTTTTCCATTCTAATGTACCAATTGGAGCAATTTTTTTTGTTTTTTGGATTTTAAAAATGTTTTGAACATAAATGTGAAAATAAAATAATTCTAGAAATTTAACTATAGTCAATAATTTCTTTATTTTGAGCATAAAATTTTTAATATTGATAAAAATTGATTAATTTTTATACATTCTTTAAATGATAGTTTACTATAACTGTTTCAACTAGTCTTATAAAAAATTCAATCTTATTTGGGCCCAAATAATTCTATCAAGGTGGAAAACATTTTTTCACTAAAAGAAATATTAAACATTCATTAAATAGGTCATAACTCTAGCTACATGCATCCATATTCGGAGATTAAAAATGATGAATAATGTGGACTCAATTGTTAAAATGAATGTTAAATTTAATGGAAAATCATCTCATTAATTCAGTCTAAGCACGAGACAACATGAAGGATGTTGAATGGTTTATATGGATTGAAAAACCAAACTCCACTTACTAGGATTTAACTATTTATTAACACAAAAAGAGATTAAATTTTGAGGTTCAACAAATAATTAATTTTATAACAACTGTATAGAAGTATCCCCGTGGTGATTCATCCTCGAAGGATGAAAATGAGTAAACATTGGATATAATGCTACTGGAAAAAAGATTTCCACCCCTCATCCTCTTTATATTTCCACCTCTACATCTTTTCAATGATTGTTGTTGGCATGAGATATTAAGTTATGGGATTCTACAGAGGTTATTATAAAGATTCTATTAATTCATGAGAGAATGTTTATTATGGGGGATTATCAAGTGATGCGAGGATAAGAAAAAAGTGTTTGTGGATAACATTAACCGATATAAATTCCTCCATGTTTTTATTTTCATGTATAATATCTTTTGAATATATTTTGAATATATATTTTTTTAATTAAATGAGTAATTTAATTTATTGAATAAATCATTAAATAGTTTTTTAGATGGTTTTCTAATCAATGTAGAAAAATAATTGCCTTAACTATTTATTTTTCATGTCTGAGGTCTTACCATAGTGCATAGTGATTTCAATTAGGTTTGATTACCTAGAGGTATTTAGGTAATTTAATAAATTATATTGGAAGTAAAAAATAATATTTAGATCATTATATGACATCCATACAAACTAGGACCTTCATCTAGAGTTATTTGGATTCGCCTCGAGAAATTCAATTGGAAAATAATTTTAAACAGGGAAGAGGGGAGTGTGAGAGGGTTAAGGATGTCCACCACAACTATTAAAATCACGATTTTAAATACTGTTAGTCACAAATATATATTCATTATTTATCTATCACTTAATTAACTATAGTTTAAATTTATTTTCTATATTATTAATTTTAGTCCAATTCCTAAAATTTTCCTTCTTGTATAAACAAACAAAAAAATGATAGTTGTGTAACTTAAATTGCAACCTCCTAGAGAGATTGTCTAAGGATGTATATATTTCACTTGTCTTGGGGATAAATTAATTTATTGGGTTTTTTTCTTCAAAAAACTCCCCAACATCCATAATTTCTATTTTAGGGAGTTTTCGTTAGTTGATTTTTTGAATTGTTTATTAGTGACTCAAAATTCTAATAGAAACAAGTTAGAATTTGATTATAAAATCATTAGAACTTATCAGTCATGTTTTTGAGCTATAAAAATTCTCCAAACCCTAGTTTTGAATCTTCTACTATCAAATCTATAATGAATTTAGTAAAATAATATATTAAAATGGATGATAACATAAATTTAAATGAATTGGATTTATCCCGAGATAACAATCAGGAAACCGAATTCAATATCTCAATGCACCTTCTTGGTCTAAAATTATATATATTTTTATTCACCAACTACCAAAATTTTATATATTTATAACTGAATATCTACATAAAAACCTTTAGCAATTCTTCTATATCTTTGTTAACATGAAACATGATGGTGTATATGGAAATAAAATGAAATTGAATTCATTTCCATTTTAATTACAATGAATTTCTAAAGAAATATTTTTCTATAAACATAAAATATTTATTAAATATTTTAATTAATTTAATAATAGTTTACATGAAATTTATTACCTTCTTTCATAACTGATTCCATTCAAAAATATATTTATATAATTTGGGAAACTCAATGTGAATCATAGAATGAGTATTATGAGCGTTTCATGAAACTATTTTAGATTACCCTACTATACAATTAGTGACAAACACTTGATTCAATATTTATATGAAAGATTGTTTCTTATTGATATAGGAATGATTTTTGATATTATAAGAGGGGTTTTAGTTGAAGACACATCAGTTGGTGCTATGACATTAATTGGAATCATCACCCAGAATTCAAAACAATATAGAATTAGAGGCCTTATTTAAGTGAAATATACCAAAAATTAACAACTTTATGTTCTAAAAAAAACATGATTTTGAGTTATATGTATTATATTACTACCATGGAGATGTTAATTATGTTTTCCAATAATGTACCTATCCCAAAAAATCTTCAAAAAACTTTTATAATGAAAGTCCATTGTAGAATTTTTTATTCAAATGAATATATTGGAGACTGATGGAAACAAAAAGAAGATCATTTTGATAATTTCAATATTTTTTTCCGAGACATGTATTTCAATAAAACCAAAAAATAAATTTTAAAACCAACCAAAATTTTTGTCAGGGTTGGAACAACCACCATAACATAATATTTTTTACAACCTAAGCAATAATTTTCTTTCAAGGTTAGGAAAGTAAACCTCCAAAAATATATTTCAATGAGTAGGAAAATATTTACTATGGATGACGAATTGATCCTACCAAACCCACTAAAAATTCACATAGTATGATTAAAGATGTAAATTTTTAGCAACAAGAGGAAAAATTATAAAAAAGAAGAAGAAATGTGGCAAAAACAAGTATCCTTGAATCAAAAAAAGAAAATAATGAATACCTTGATGACTAATGTGGGTAAAAGTTCCTCTTATCTCAGTATAATTATATTTCAAATAAATATAGGTTTACTTTGAAAAAACAAATTTAATCTGAATGATATAGGGAATAAATGTGAGTTCTATCAATCTTCAGAGTGGTATAAGATTTAATAAACCTAAAACATTGAAAATAAAAACTGTTGTTCAAAATGATACAGAGATTTCCACAACCAATGAGAATAATGGATATTATACTTTTTTTTGAATTTATAATAAAATATAAGGATAACAAATCTTTTAGAGAAAAAATAATTATTGGAAGAGGATGTCTAGTCATTAATTTTCTTAAAGAAAATATCAAAATAGCCTAGAAACATTCAAACCACCAATTCCATATATTTTCAGTGAACCAATGTTGAAGTCGAGTTCTAAAAAAGAGGTAGATACATACGTTTTAAAAACTATTAAGAATTTTCATGTCTAGATTCCTTTTATTGATGCTTTTAGAAAAATTCCAATGTATGCAATGTTTTTTAAAGAGGTGTACCAAGAAGTGTAAATTCAAAGGAGGTGAAAAATTTAACATATTGAGGAAGGTTTCATCTATGATTTAACATTATTTTCATGTCAAATATAAATAATCAAGAAGATTTTACATTACAGATACTATTTAGAAATTTAAATCCAAGGATTTCATTTGTGATTTTGGATTATCAATCAATTAAATGACACATTCAGTTTACTCATCACTTCATGTTGGAGAACTAAAACCATATATAATTATCATTCAATGCTCCAAATGGTGTACTACAAAGAATTCTGAAGTTATAAAGGATTTTATCATTTAGGTGGGAGACTTGATTTCTACTATATATATCTAGGTCTTAGATATAGAAGATGGTCAGTTTAGTACCCATGAAATTATCAATATAGGTTGATCATTTTTTAAAAACAATAAAATATGTCATAAATGATCACTAAGGAACCATTTCACTTGAATTTGGAGGATATATTGTTCACTTCGATAATTTTTTATCCATAAAACATCAAGTTGATGATCATTCAACTCATCAAGAAAACATCATTAAATGGGTTTCTACTTACGTGTTTCCGTATTTTTCCATTTGTAAAAATCATAATAATATATTAAATAATGGATTTTGTTTTCTAAATATTACCAACAAGAGAGTTAAAAGGAATCCTATAATGAGTCTTGTAATGTTGAAATAGTTTTGAAAGAAGTTATTATACTAAGAAGTGATGAATATGAATTGATGGAAACCCTTCAATCTGCTAGTATTTTCCCTATAGAAGATTATATTTTTTTAAATGAAATAAATCTTGAGAAAATTGGAAGAGATCAAAATGATATGGTATAAGAATGTACTTAAAAATATAGAACATCATAGAAAAAATCTGATCTATGAATAGTGTTCTTTGATCAATTAAAATACACCACATGAGTAAGAGTTCAAACCACTTACTGAAAACATAAAATATTTTTTCTTAGTTAATAGTGAAAAAATCCATATCATCGTTTCAAAAGATATATCAGGGGACTAAGTGAACCAACTTTTAGGAATCATAATAAAAATAAAAAATTAATAGGATTGACTCAATCTTATAGGACCATAAATAGTCCTTCACTATTTTTGAATAAATTCTTGTTTGTATAAAATGATAAACTAGTGAGAAAATTTCAGAGGAGATTGAACAGGACAATTTTACAGGGTATTAAGAATTAATTCACCACCATGAAAAAGAGTGGAATTATTTTCCAAATCTCTTATATTCAATGGGTGTGTCCAAACCATGTTTCCATAAAAAATGTTTCTTTATAATAGCATGGATTAAGTCTAATTATCTTGTCCTAGTTTATCTAATAAATAAATGGAGGGTGTGCATTGACTATAGGAATTCAATATTGGGAGAAGGAAAGACTAAATCATATTACAATTTCTTGATCAGGTACTTGAAATTATAGATAGGAAAACACACTATTTTTTTATAAATAGGTAATTTGGTTATTTTGACATTCATATTTCATAATAGTATTAATAGAAAACCACTGTCTTATTCCCCTTTGGATTATTTTTATATAGGTGAATGATCTTTGGTTTATGTAATTCTAAATGATCATTTCAAAGGTGTATGATAATAATTTCATGTAAATTTCTATAAAGAGTCTTGAATGTTTTAGGGATGACTTCACTATTTATGACTCATTATTAGAATGTTATTTTAAATGTTTAGATCATGTTCAGTAAATAAGGACCGTTAATAATCATATCCTTGGTTTTTAAAAATTCTATTTCATAGTAGATAACGGGATCATTCTTGGTCATGTTGCGTCTTTATATGGAATCTAAGATGATCAATCCAATGTTGAGGTTATGTCTCCATTTACATACCCAAAAACAATTGGGGATTTGAAATCATTCCCTATTCATGAATTCTTTCATAGGGGATTAATAAAATATTTTAGTATAGCTGCACATTAATTATCTATATTGAATTAAAAATACACCCCATTTGTATTTTATGAAAGATTTAAATGTGCCTTTAGGGAGTTTAAATAAATAATGATAACCCCTCTAATTTTCAATAAACCAAATGGGATTTTCCATTTGAAATCATGACTAAGGAATCCGACTTTTCTCTTGGGGGAGTTTTGAGTCAAAGGATGGAAATGAAATCTCACGTTATTCCATATATATCTAAAACATCGCACAAGGACTAATAAAACAATATAAAAATTGAGAATCTACTACTGTTTGTCTTATTTTCTTTTGAAATTTATTGTGTTATATGTTGGGATCCAAAGTGATTACTTTAACCAACCTTTCTATAATCACAAATTTATAAAGAAACATGATGAAAATACAATTCTTTTGATATGGATCATATTGTTACAAGAGTTTTATATTGAAACAATGTATAATAAGTGAGGTGGGAACATTTTTTCAGATCATTTGAGAAGGATTATAACTATTTTAATTGAAAAATTCAGATCCATTCACTAATTAAAGAAACCATTCCAAATTAATTATTATATACTTTTAAGAGTTAATGATCATGGTATGATGAAATTTTAAATTATTTATATACTGATGAAATAAATCACCAGTTTTAAAGTACAAATTACTAAAACTATTAGTGATTTAAGGAATTATATTTGGGATGATCCTTATATGTGACATGTTAGTAGTGATCAATTGATTAAGAGATCAATTCAAAATTCTAAATTTCATCATGTCATACATTTTTTTCACACTTTGAGATATAGAGGAAACAATAGGCCCCTAATAATTGCAATAAAATTTAATAGTTATCATTTATATTGGATCACCATTTTAGACATTTTTTTATAACATGTAAAAATTTATAATTTCAATTATACATTTCCCAAAATAATGGGTTGCCTCAAAAATAACTTTTGTTTTATCATGCCATTGATGTAAAATGTAATGGATTTACTAGGATATTTTCCAAATTATGTTAGATAGTTTTTCATATTTCTAGGTTTTGATTACGTTTCCACAAGGGTAGAGGCTATTTCTATGAGAGCTGATGATGCTAAATATGTATCCATGATCAGGAAAGAAAATTTTATTTCCACATTTGGATTTCCTAAAAGATAAAGGAACCCATGTTATTAATATTGAATTTGAAAATATTTTAATGAAATATGGAGTTCATAATAGGGTAGCTACACCATTTCACCCTCAGAAAATTGAATTATTGGGTAGTTATATAGAGAAATTAGAAAAATTATGGATTAAACAATGAACCCAAGTAGAAAGGATTACAATTTTAGAATAGATGGAGAACTCTTGGCCAATAGTTCTACAATAAAAAACTCCCATTAGCAATACACTATTTATATTAGTATATATAATTTCCTTTCACCTATCGGTTGAGTTAGAAAATAATGTTTTTTAGGATATTAATACATGTTACATGTACCTATTTTCTATTATAAAAGAATTAAAAAAAATTGGAGCTAGATCAGATCAGGAAAAATGCATGTACAAGTTCTAGGATGTAAAAGGAATGAATAAAAAAAATTATTAGAAGATTCTAAAAAAACATATAGGAATCATATATTGTTATTCTATTAGATTCCATATGGAAGATTTACCAAGTTATATTTCTTCCCAAATGGTTATAAACTTTCATTTTTACTCATGTATTTCATTTTGGTGAAATACAGAGGATAGAACCAGATGAATGGACACCATTCCTAGTTAATAGTAATAAGATGAATATATTTAGAGAGAATTTTTAACAGCCTTTAGGGGAGGAGATCCATCTTCATGAAGCCTTGTACAATTGATGCCAGTTTGTTTCATTCATTCTCACTTATAGTTTTTTTTCCATTAATTTTAAAAAATTCATTTCCACAAATAAAATTTTTCACAATTAATAAATATAAAAAAATAAGTTTTTGGGGAGGAACATGTATGTTAAAATATGATTTTGATACTATATTTTCAAATTTTTATTAGGTTTGTTATTAATTTTTTAGTTTTATTCTTTCATTTTCGTTACTTTCCTTTTTTTATTTCATATTTTTTGTGTTTTTTGTTTCGTTTTTTTAATTTTTTTTGAAACCTGTGAGCTAAAATGATTTTATTTTCCATTTCTGACACCCATTTCAATGCATGAAACAATGTTTCCCATGAAAATGAACATAAATGAATAATGGAAATGAATTTTTATAATTATTAGAAGTTTATAAATATTTGTAATAGACCTATAATTTCTCAATCTCATGTCACATCTTGGTGTCTATATCTTTGATATTCGTATTCCATGAAGCTTATGAACCCATTTTGACATAATATTCACTTTAACCTCATTTATTAATAGAAAATAAATCCAATATTGCTTTAATTAGAACATGATTTATTTCCCAAATAAATTAAGGTTTCAGGTACTTGAGACTTAAATTATTAAGGCATGTATTTGGATTTTGAAGACACATATTCAGGTGAAACCTTTTTAATTTTGTCCTTACCTTATATTTTATCTTTTTCAATACCTAGTTTACCTTTACATCTTAGTACGTCAGTTACATTATATGCCAATTTTAGCTTTATAACAAACTATGGAAGTGAAAATGTATGATCTAGTTGAAATTAAGTGTCGGGGGGGGGAGATAAATTGTTGTGTGATACATTATTTGGTGCTACATTGGGTGAAAATTGAACCAACAAAGAGATGATTTTTCGGATAAAAAAGTAATTTTTCTTCTAAAATTTTTTATTTTCTGGATCATTCATGGAAAATAGAACAATTCATTTATAGATATCCAAAATAAATACTGTTTTAAATTTCTATAGATTTTATAAAAAGATTAATAGAAATGCCATCTTTTCTGGGGATATTTTGAATGTAGGGGATGTAAATGAGATATTAAAAAATTCATAGAGTTAATTTTCATCTAATAGAAGTGAGTAGGATACCATACATGATTTAAAAATAGAATCATGCTTTTTTTTGAATTATCCAAGACATCCTTATTCTGTCTTGAAATTTTAAACATTAAAAACCTAACAATGTAAATCTATTGAAAAATACTGTAAATTACTCATGATAATATCATGTTCATGGATCTAATTAGATGAACATGTAAAAATTTATCTGGCCTATGGAGATTATTGATTGTGTTTGGATGGAAAAGGACCTACTAAAAAAATCAATATTTGTGGATTGAGAGAAATTTAATGTGTGGTATGTTTGTTGTGTGCATGAGAGGAGAAAATAATTTGAAATTTATTGAACGAGTTGAACGAATAAATTTAAATATTTATTTTTGAGTATACATGATAAATTTTTTTTCTAGGTGATACATTTATGGATTTCATGAGAATGTTTTTTGAATATTCCTTAACATAATTATCACACGTACATGACCAGGACTCAAAGAGATAATTGTGAGTGAATTTATGGATAAAATATTTACATTATTTATCATGTGTTTTGTAATGATTTTATACCTAACAATTTACTAGTTTGAGCTTTATTTTTTTATTTTTTTATTTTAAGAATGTTTTCATTTTAAAAGTGAAAATTTAAAATTTATTTAAATTTAGTTTTAATCAATCACATTTTTATTAAAAGAATTAATTTATACATATTGGTAAAAATTTAATAATTACTATTAATGGGATTAAAATGTTTCTAGGATATAAAATTTTCAACTAGTCGTAGTTATAATTGGAATTCATTAGGCTGAAATAAATCACTTATATTGGAAATGTTTTTTTAGATAATGAAATTAAGATACATTAGTTAATCGATAAATAACACCATTTAAAGGACTTGAAATGATGTGTTTATATAATGAGAGAAAATATGACTCAATTATGTGAATTCATGTTAAATTTATTGAAAAAATTAGATCATTAATACAGTTTATGCATGAGTCAAACCAGAGTATGGTGGGAGTTCACTTCTGATAAAAAATAAGACATTAGTAAATATGATGTAAATTTTATGAAACATGTCCCAAAGACATGAAATTTTGGGGGGCAATAGATAATTAATTTTTTTAAAACATTATAGAATAAATTAATTGAGGATTACACTTTGTAGGAAGATAAAATTAAACCATATTTAGATGTATAGAAATAGGACAGAAGATTTTCACCCCTCCTCCACTTTTTATTTCCATCTCATAATCACGTCATTGTTTTTTGTGGCCTGAGAGAGAAAGGTAAACTATATTATAGAGTGGTTGATGAAAATATTATTCATTAATTATATAATTAGAAATATGGGAATGCTCAAGTCATGTGAGGCCAATAACCAAGTGGTTTTGGATGATTAAAATAAATAGATAATCTTTTATGTTTTGATCTCCATGTGTAGTCTCTTTTGAATATCTTTTGAAATTATATTTTTTGAATAAAAGTGGTCATTTTCAATCATGAATACATTTAAAACTAGTTTTTTATATGTTTCTCCATGTCTATTGTGAATATAATTTATATAATTATTTAAATTTCTTCAACATGGTATTGTCTTTGAGCATCATGATATCATTTATGTTTGATTTCTTAATGTTCTTTGAGTAATTGAATCACTTTTATAAGTGGTAAAAATAATTTGGAGGTATTGATATGATATCCTTTTAAACTATGGTGTTTATCTTGAGATTTTTTTGTGGGAACTGAGAAATATATTTGAGAAATCATTTTAATCCTAGAAGAGGGTAGTATCTGAGAGGTTTAAGCTTTCCAACAACTTCTACTTTAATTTGGATTTGAAACCAATTGAATTCCCTATCAATTTTATATCTTTACTTATAATTTTCTTGAATTTTATTTTATATTTATATTTTTATTAGTTATTTTAATAAAATCTCCAATACATTTCTTCACGAGAGAACAAAAAAGTAAAAGTGATAGTTTTGTAACTCAAATTGTTACCTCCTCGAGAGACAATCCTGAGATTTCTAAATTTAATTTATTTTGTGGATAAAATTCATGATAGGGTTTTCATGAAAAAACCTATATATCATTAATCTCTTGTATGAAATGAGATAAATTTTTTTATAAATAGATACATTATTTATAAATTAATATTCATTTTTTGTTTAAGATAATTTATATTTTTCTACATTTATACATAAACAAAAAAAATAATTTCTTCTCATATATAAAATCATAATAATTTTAAGAGAATTATTTTTCAATAAAAACAAATTTTATAGGATTTATTAAATAAAAAGAAATTCTTCTAAAAAGTTAAATATTTCGAATCAATAAATTTATTATATATACTAAATGATATAAATTTCATTTAAAATGATATATTTTTAAAATAAATTTTATATCTTATAAAAGATGTGATAAGTTGAATTGAAAATATAAAATATGTTAAAAAATTCAGTTTATATCATAAATGGAATGAGATAAGTTTCTCCTTTAATTATACATCTTAGAAAATGAAATTATATTTCATATATAAAATTTATTTCTTGCATTAAATTTATCTAACATAATTAGTGAGATAGAATTTACTTTTTAATTATAATGGGATAAATAAAAAATTTATAATTTATATTAATTTCCTATTATCTTTTAATGAATAATTAAAATTTAATAAACAAATTAGAGTAATTATTTTTTAAAACTAAAAATTACTAATAAATCATCATTTTTAATTATTTATCAGGAGATCTAAAATTCCAATTTTGTGTAGTAAATTTATCATTCTAGAAAAAAAATCCAAAAAATAGATTTACTAGTAAATATTTCTTGTTTAATTTTTGACTCAATTCATCTTTTTTTGGATGAAATAAATTTTATATAAATAAAAATATTTTTTATATAAACATATTCACGTATGAGATAAATATTTTTATAATAAAATACTAAAATTAATGTTAATCTCTTATATTATGTTAATTTTTTTTAAATAATTTTCTATGACTCATTTTCTGAGTGATACTTTTACTTTTTTGATAATATAATTATCAATTTATAAATAAAATTAAACTGAGTATAGAACTATATAATCATAAAATAATCTCCACTACGTTTAGACAGTTTTGATGTACTAATAATTTTGGTGCTAATAAATATTGATGAAATTTATCAAGGATAAAAAAGAGTTGATAAAGTGATTTATTAGTTTTTTCATTTTTGAATAGCATAAATATCAACTTACGGAATCTAATATCTAATAAAAAAAATTATGTTAAAACATTTCAATAAATTCATATAATAAATAAATATTTAAATTCAAACATTTTTGTACCAATATATATATTTTAACATTTCAGTATTATTATTATAACATGTACATTGATAGATAACACTTCCAAACAAAACTATTATAACCAAGAAGAAATAAATAATAACTCGTATGAGAGATTGTCTAAGTATCTGCCATACTCTGTATTAAAGAAGTCTATTCCTATAATAAAAATAATTCTTATTATAGTTATACAATATAATGAAATTGATTATGATTGTGATTTTAATGATATATAATAAATGATAAATTTAAGTGATTCGTAGTATTTATTTTTGATATATTCCATATAATTAAAAATTTCAACATAATACATTAAAAAACATTTCAAAAATTCATATATTTCAATCACAATATATACTAATTGGTTAGAAAAACACACTTTGATTCGTCTTGAACATATCCAAAATAGTATTATCATATAATTTATCTCAATATGTCATTAATAAGACAAAACCAGTATTCCTAAATTTTCATGACAATCTAAACTACTAGGTTTGGTTAGGATTGTCTTGCAAGAGTTTGGAAAACTAAAACAATGTTTAATTGTTAAAAATAATATTGAATTATTAATATAATATTCTATGTTTAATTGATGTATAGTTTATTCCAATAAGTGATGGATTTGTTAACAATTGTTTTCCTCAAAATTTTGTTATAATATGTGAATTTATACATGGTTTGATCAATTGTTACATATTTATAGAATTTGAATTATTTTTTAATAGTAAATATACATTTCTTATCATTCAAAAAAAATTAAATTTTATTTTGACATGAAATTTTAAACAATAGTTCAAAAATAAATAAATGATCATTGCCCATAATTTTTAAGACATTAAATTATCATTTTCATAGTTTTGATAATTCTAAGAACTATTATATAACATAAAATACACATTTAACCATTCTAATCACATCTCATATAAAATTTATGTGGGGGTGTCCTTACAGATCATAAATGAGTCAATGAAATTTTTCCTAAAGTTGTAGGATAATTTGAGTTTGTTTCATGGGTTAGTAACATTGATTTGATGTTTGTAGAACTTAGAAGAATTGAAATTATAAAATCACACATTCTTAAATGCATTCAAATCATATATTGGTATAATGTATACATTTCTATAAATATTAAATAATGAATTAATCTTTTTTCAGTCCTTTTATGATATTTGAATGTTTTTCAATTAGTTTGTATCTTTTCAGAAACATATATAGAACATAATAATGCACTTTTTATACTTCTAGTCACATTGCACACCAGATTGATGTACATGGTTTCATTGAGGTAATAAATGAAGCATAGATAATTATCATATGGTTTTATGAAAATATGATCTTATTTCATGAGTTATTAATGTTATATAATTTTTTATAAATTTGGAAATATTTTAAATAGTAAAAATACACTTTATGTTATTCCAAAAAATCAGACACTAATTTAATTATTTTTATCCCTTATAGTTTAGAAATGAAAAAGTGATAATTTTCAAAAAAAAATAATTTAAATTTCGATATTGGTTATGTTTTATTGATTATTTGAGGAATGTTTATAGAATAAAAATATATATATTTTTAATTCATTAAATCATAATTCACATCAGATTGAAATGATGATATTTTTTGACAGATAATAAAAAATGATATATCATTTTTCGGAAATTTAATGATAATCTAATCAAATTTCATGAGTTATTAATGTTGGGTTCATGTTTTTATCAGTAGACCGACATTTAATAGCTAAAAAGACTTTCTTTTTCTATAGAGAAACCACATTTCTATTTAATATGATATTTTACTTTGATTTTATAAATTAATAAATGATGATTATTCTTTTTTGTTGACAATTTGGTATATTCCCTCTATTTAAATCATTTAGAGAGATTTTATAGATGTAAAAGTGTACTTTTAATCATTCCAATCATATCACACATCATAATATTGTGTTAAGTTTTTCTATAGGTCAAAAATGAATCAATTGTTATTTTCATAAAGTTTTGTGAGACTATGAGCCTATTTTAGGAGTTATTAACATCCAACTCATGTTTTTAGAAAATTATAGAGTTTTAACTATAAAAAAATTTGTATCATTTAAAAAAATCACATGTCTATATACTATTTTTGTTTTATTATATCCTAAAAATGAATAAAAAATAATTTTTCTAAATTTTAGGGAATTCAAATGACATTTTCTAAATTTTTATTAATTGAAGAACTTATATATAAAAATAATAAGTTTTTTTGAATCATTCCAATTATATTTCACATATTATTTATGTATGAGTTTTTTATATAGGTCATAAATGAATCATATATTTTTTATAATGTTTTTTAATAAACTAGGTGTTTCTTATGAATTTTAAATTTTGGGAACAATGTTTTATAACAAGAATTAATTTTAATAGTTTTATACAATATTGTGTATAAATATACCATAACACACATCCAAAACACTCTCTTTGATATTCATCATATCCCCCTCCCAAGTGCTATCGTCCACTCCTTTCCCTCAAACCATGTGAATGAAAATGAAATTGGGTTTTTATGTTGATTTATACCCAAAGGTGTACGATATTATTCTAATTGATTATTTCATCAACAATATCAAGAAAATATTATGGTTATGAACAACCTTTAGTAATAAATCCCTTGAAACATTAGTATTGGTTAAACAAAAGATATGTCTTTTAAATACATAACTAAATGATTTTATTATGTTTATTTTTTATATAATGTCATGATTTAAGCCATTAAACTAATAAGGGTGTAGATAGGTTCACTAAGAGAAGGAATATAAATTATAAATATAGTTAATGTTGATAATGAAAAAATTGTGAACTTAAATTTCCAAGATAAAAAACATATATACGATAGAAAACCACCTCTTTATAATTCATATAAACATGCTCATACCATGTAATATAACCACACATTATTAAATTAATATATTTCTTCATATGAATATTCATTCTTTCAGAATACCCTAGAGTACTGAAAATATATAGATATATATATATATCCTTCATAAATATTTTCAATAAAACCATATTTACACATTTAAATATGTATTTAGATGTTTGAGTTTATCTATGGAATATGAAATCATTCATTATATTATAAACATAATAAAAAATCTATAACCATTTAATTTCTTTAGATACAATAAAAACATTGATAAATATAATAAATTTGTTATGATGTATGTTTTTATAGTGATAATTATTATATATAGCTTGAAATTTATTGAGTTTTATAAATCCATTTGTCTCTTTACATAATGAATATCTATATACAATGTTTATTATGATAAATAAACACCAAATTATCAAAAATAATATTGTTAAAAATATTATCAAATATTTATTTTTAGTTTTTTTTAATATAGTGTGGTCAATATTCATAATGGATATCATGTGTGGTAAATTCATTGGATATACATTACTTGAATCCATAATATACATTTTCGGGTTATCCAAATTGTTCAAAATGAGAATCTAGTGATTCCTACAAAAAGTGAATATCGATAAAAAATTAATATAAGAAAATTAAATTGTATCTCATACAATAATTGTACAGAGTTTTACTTTTTTATTGTATGCATTATGACTATTTATTTTCATTTTATTTTACTTTCAAAGACTACAATTTTATAGTACACTATTGATCAAATTTCATATTGATCCATTGATCTTATCATGTGTAAAAGTAACATGTGGGATAATTAATCTAAAATGTTTTTTAATTAGTATTCCCTTTACATTTTCATGATATATATACCGGTAAAAATTCCTATACAATTAACATCTTGTTACAAAATACATCATGTATGGGAAAGAAAAATTATCAAAATGAAAAATGTTGGGAAAAAAATCCTAAAGGTAACAAGGAAGTGTTTTTAGTTTGATTGTTTTTGTTGATAAATCAGGATTCTAAGGACAATTGTGGTGGTCCAAAGATATTGATGACTACGAATGTTTTCAAATAACCATGATAAATGAATGTATTACCTTAATGTATTTGATAAAAGTGCATATTTAATGATATTCCATTTCCTAGTGTTTGCCCCAATTTTACAGTCCAAAATTTGGAGGATGGAGAGAATTGAGAGAGTTTAATTTACTTGAAATACTTATTAGAAAATGGAAAATGTATGAGTTTTTGGAAGATTGGGGATTTTGAATGGTGTTTTATGAAGGCACAAAATGTTTGACAGTGATCTCCATGATTACTAGGATTGTCGTGAGTGAAGAATCTTCAAGAATATTTTCAGGATAGGGATCACCATGAATGAAATTAAGGAGCATCAATAGATGGTGATGATCAGACTTGATACTTCTAGAATTATTAAAAATGCATACAAATAATCATCTTCCCCTTCAGAAAGGATATGATACTTAATGAATATCTTAGGTCTACTGATTCAAGACGGTGGTTCATAATAGTGGTAATTGAAAAAAAATATCACAAAGGAAGAGAGTGCATGAAGGAAATGAATGCTAGTAAAAAACTGTGAGCATCATGAAAATAATGAAATTTGTGAAGTAAATAAAAATATTAAGGAGTATTTTTGGCTTCATGAAGGCTAGATGAGCTTAGAAAAAGAAGGAATATTCTAGAAAGGAAGTTTCTTTATGAAGGCTAATTGAGATTCGTGAAAGAGATCAACATTGTGAAGGTAGTGAGCATCATAATAGTATTTAGAAAGATATTGCATAGTAAATCTATGGTAATGTGGTACTCATCAATTGAATAAAAGATGTAATTCGACAGAGAATATATCAACAGTTGAGGATGTATACATTAGTGAAAATAAAGGGACCTACATGACCCTAAACTGTTGGTGAATCTCTTCTAATTATAGTGAGAAAAGGAAGAATAGGATGGTGATCCTTTCCCCTAGTAGTTATCTAGAGAAAATGACTCAGGGAGAGACCCTTGGGAATGCAGTGAGATTACCCTAAACATTATGAAGGTAGTGAGATTAGGCATAAATGTAATGTAGCATGAACCTTGTATTTTTCAGTAATCCATAGTGTATTTGGTACATTGTTACATTGTCATTGTATGCTTCTATGGTGTATCCCATTGAGGGTTATCTATGTAAATTTACTTTATCTCATGCATTATTTCATTTCTATTCATACCTTTCTATGGGATAAGGAGATAATAGTGTTTTTTAACAATGAAACAAGATCCATAGGGGGAGTTATGTTAAAATGACATACCCTGATTCACCCCCCTCTTATGGTATTTAACCTAGTTGAGATAAAATTGTTATCCGAGTGAAAGGATGAATGTTTTTGGTTATCTCGCCCTAGAAAAAATGGATGTTGTCAATAATAAAAATATATCAATTTTCAATGGTTACAATTTTCAATTATGGAAGAATTTGATATAACATTATTCTTTTTCATCCGGAATATATGTATTTATCATAGGGATGCATGTAATTTCGGCCAATATTGATAGTGGTACTTTATCAGAATCTAACCAAACAGAATTGGTTGTAGAAGTTGATGGAATAAATTCATTATTGGGATCCCTATAAAATGAAATAAATATGAAGTTTATGTCATTTAATTCATCACATGATATGTGGTAAAAGTTGTTGATTATTTATTAGGGTTAGTCAAAAGTTATATAATCAAATATGGAGGTTCTATGGAACAAGTATGATGATCTATAAATTCACCTTAATGAGTCTGTTGATACATTATTTGAGAGATTAAATGTTGTTGTGGAATACATGTATGTTTTTAAAGAAATTATTGAAGATAGAAATATTTTTAGCATATCTTGAGGAAACACCCACCTTAGTTCAATCCGAAGGTGTTGTATTAGAAGATAATGATCTGGAAGAGCTTGCATTGGATAGTTTCCATCATAATCTTGTAGCATATGAAATGATAAAAGATGATAATGATGTTGTGTGAAATGGGAACTCCAAATAAGTATCTTTTAAAGACTTGAATATGATCATGATTAAAGATACACATGAAGATGGAGACACATATGAGGTGATTTCAGTCCTTTTCTCAAATCTTCAAAGAAGAAAACAAAAGTTTAATGGGAAACTCATGATTGTAGGATTTTGATGTGGAACGGTTTGGAATATTATAAAAAGGTTCTCTTATATGTTTATATAATATGAAAAGGATGAATTTTAAATTCCTTGGAAGAATTATTCATCCTATATGAAGGGAAAAAATAATTTTAAGAGAAATTTATTCAAAAAAAAGAACATGCTTTCAAAATATGATGAAATTTTAGAAAAATCTGAGGAAGAATAATTGGAAGACTACAAGGACCATGAATCTAATTATATTGTGGTAACTAATATAAATTATATAAAAGAGAATAAATTTACAATGATGATGGAGAATTTGATGGAAGATTCAACTTTTATTTCGAATTAGAAGCATATTTAGAGAAAATAGATGTTTTGAGAGATAAAACGATGAAATCCAAAACAATTGTTCATGATGCCAATCATTATATATAGAATTAGGATGAAGATAAGTCTAATTTTAATGAAGGAATTGAAAAACTAATGTCTTAAATTCTATAAGGCTTAGATATGGTTGTTAAGTAGAAGCAAAAAATCTAAGAATAGAAAATGGAAATTGATGGTTTGACTAAAACTAGAAAAGACCAAATCAAACATATTGAAGAACATAAATAAGAAGTCATTGATCTACTATAAAGTGTTAATGATCAAAAAAAATATTTAATATTAATGTGACATTGGGAAATAAGATCATACAAGTAATAGAAAAGATGAATGTGGAGCATAATGGTTTAACATAGTAGAATA
This sequence comes from Viscum album, assembly GCA_963277665.1. NCBI lineage: Eukaryota > Viridiplantae > Streptophyta > Magnoliopsida > Santalales > Viscaceae > Viscum > Viscum album. The sequence continues at coordinate 584,796,220 of OY728132.1, read as the reverse complement.
AGTAGTCAAATACAAATGATATGGTTGGTATGAGGATTGATTGAAAAAGAAAGCAATACCATTTAATGTCAGAACACAAACACGTACTCTTATATTGATGATCGATTTTCAAATGATGTAGAGTACAAATATTCAAAGAACCCATGGTACAATAAGTGGTTCAATAATGACACATAGGAATTAACCCAGCATAATATACTATTGATGTGGAAATATTAGAAACTCATAAAATGTTTATTCCCTAGAAAAGAAGTATGAAAAAGAAAAATACCAATATAGGCCGCCATACCGAGCTCAATATTCTGGGATATTATTTAATGTTAAATGTTTTGGGTGTTCAAGAATAAAACACATGGGAATATATTTGAGATAAAATATATAGAGAAATTTGAGGAGGAAGATGAAATATAGTAATAAGAAGTAGCTAAATGTATCATCGAATGACCTAAAATGAAAAATTGATTTCTAATTCTACAGGATGAATCCGGCCAGGTCATACGTTAAAAATATCAATATTTTCAATTTGTATCATGAATTATGTATAAAAATGTATCATAAAGAAAACATATGAATATAAAATGGTTATAGAGATTTCCTTTAACAATTAGCTCTAATTGTAATACGGTTAATTGATAGGTGATGATCCTCATATATGATTGAAAATAAGGATCTAGTGACCAGAATTATGTACAATAAAGAAGGTATCATAATATTTGTTAATGATGAAGGATTGAAAATTATTGTCTCTGGAAATGAAAAGATTTGTGGAAAAGACATGAGATATGAATATTTCTTGGTAGTTTAAGAAATAAGTCAAAATTTACTAAGTTTTATTGAATTATGTGATTTAAAACATTCCAAACTCTTTTCAAAGAAATTATGTTTCATCATGGAAAAGGCATTGATTTTATTTTTGCAGGGAAAGAATACGAAAGGGAATCTCTTTCTTATGAGTGGAGAAGAATATATGACGTTTCTATCCAAGGAAGAAGAAAAGAAGTTATGTAGTAATTATCTTGGTCACATAAGACTAATATTGTTTAAATATCTTCTGAAATATGAATATTCTCAAGACCTCCCAATATTATCACATAATCATACCCATATATGGGATGAATTTCAATAATGAATGATCATTTCAATGAAATATAAAGAAAAATAGAAAAAGACTGAAAAATTGCTTGATTTGGCATTTTTTATTTGTGAGGAAAAAATTCACCAAGTTATATTGATGGAAAGAGATATTATATTATATTCATTGATGATTTTAGTAGAATGTAATGTCTCTGTCATCACTCATAAATCCGAGGTGATTAATTTCATTACAAATTATCGAAGGGATGTTGAAAAAATGATGGTTCAAAGAATCTAGAAGATCCAAACATATAATGGAATAGAGTTGAAAAATATCCAAGTGGAGGATTATCTTGAGAATCATGGGATATGGCACTAAGTGTCAGTAATAAGAAATCCATAGAAAAATAGGCTATTTGAGAGAATAAATCAAATTATCAAAAATATGGCTAGAATAATTATTTTTGGGAAAGACAATCGAGAAAAGTTTTGGAATGAAGTTGTTATGACATTTGTATACAAATCAAATAGAGAATTATTAATTTTAGAAGAAGAGAAGACTCTATATGAGAAAGGGTATGGAATGAATCCAACATTGAAGTACTTTTTAGTCTTTATAATTAAGTGTTTCATTCTCAATATGAAGAATCACAACAAGTTTTATTCCCATGGAGATGAAGGGATATTTCTTTGCTACTAAAAAAAATAATATAAATTCTTCAATAAGTGGATGGGATAGGTAGTTGAAAACTGTGATATAAATATAGCTGATAAAGAGTAAAAGCTTTATCAAATAGATAATCATTCTCAAGAGGATATTGATGAAGATATATGTAGATTGGAGGCTTTAATAGTTCTAGAGGTTTACTCAAAAGAACATTCAAATAGTGAAAAGGATGATAATAATCTAGTATATGCACAATGATCGAATAGAATTGCTGAAATTTATAGGCAGAACAAAATTGGTGATGAAACGACGTTGATGTATATAATAAGGATGAAAAATCTACAACATGAATCATTCTTATCACATGTAGATCCCTTTTTTAGGATGTAAATAGAGATTAAAATTGTTTCTAGTCTATTAATGAAAAGATTTATAAAATAGAGAAATATCATAAATGGGATATTATTTCGAGACTAATAGATGAGGATGTCATTGGGACTAAATTGTTATTTCACAAAAAAAATAATGAAGTTGGAATTTTGATTAAAAAAATTCACGTCTACTGTGAAATGTCTACTCCAAGATAGGGGTTACAATTTTGAGGAAACATTTTCATTTGTTTCAATGCTAGAGTCAATCATATTATTCTTGGCCATTGTAGTACCAAGAAATATTATTGTTCTACAGATGGATGTCATGTCATCAATTTTTGAATGGGCTTATGAAATAAGGGAATTATATTGAACATCCAGATGGTTTTTCTACTCATGAAGATAAGAGCATAATTTATTGGCTGAAGTAGGAACTATATGGGTTGAAGCAAGCACTAATTGCATGGTGTTTATGAATAAATATTTTTTGAAGAAACTCTGTTTTTGGCATGGTGGATTTGATTAGAATATCTATGTGAAAAATGATAATAATCAAAGCATAATAGTTCTTATATATGTTTATTAAATTGTACTTGGTGGATCAGATGATGAAAAATTTAGATAGTTCACAGAATTCAAGAATAGTGAATTTGAAATTCCAATGATTTATGAACTTTCATTTTTTGTTGAATTACATGTGACACATGGAAATAATGGAACATTAATTTCTCAATATAAATATGAAAAGGTGGTTTTGAGAAGGATTGGAAGTTATATTTCCAAAGATATGATGACTCTTGTGGCTACGTAGATGATACTATCACGAGATAATGATGTAAATATAGTTAATGTCACAAAATATAAGAAAATCATTAGTAGCCTATTGTACATGAAAAAAATATCTAATATTTTTTTACCATATTCCATTTAGCATAATATCAACACTATCCCTATGAAGCCCATATTCTTACAATGAAAATAATACATCAGTATGTTATGGGTATGGTATATTTTTTTTTGATGTAAAATGAAAAATCTCTACAAGAGTTATAAGGATGTAAATGTATATATTGGTCCGGTTTAGAATTTGATATAAAATCAACATCACATGGTTCATTCTATCTTAGTGGATTTTGTATTTCTTGGGTAATAAATAAACACGATTTCATTTCACTAAGCACTGCAAATTATGAATATATTAAGGCTAATCATGATTACATGTTATTGTTGTGGATAAAGTAGTAGCTTGATGATATGGGAGATGAATTTAACTCTCTAATAGGAATGTATTATGATAAATAAACGTCTATAAATGTTATTAATAATCCTGTCCATAACTCAAGGACGAAGCACCTTGAAATAAAGTCTCAATTTATTAAGGATAAGGTAGAGAAGGGGCTTGTGATGTTTCAGTATGTGACTATTGAACTAATGGATAAAGACATTATAATTAATACATTTATAGAAGATGTGTTTGATAGGAATCAACTGGGTCTGGGAGTTCAATAATCTCCCCGCATATGGATATTTTTTCATGTGAGACCCATTCTTCCTAAGGTATATTCTTTTTCCTCTAAATGTGTTGATTTGTGTTCTTTACCCTGTTAAAGAGCTCAACTGGATATCAGGTTCATTGAAAAAATGGGAAAATTGTGGCTATTAAAAGGGATAAAATGTCACAATCAAGGAGAAAATATCTCAATCATGATAGGGGAGAAGCTGATTGGGGGGAAATGTGAATGTGGGAGTTTTAAATCAGATGACTCTAAAGGTCATCAATCAAAGGTTATATATCACAACACATAGGGTTTGTGATGATATAAGTCAAGTGGGTTTTAGAATTAAGTGATTCACTGATGAAATCTATATTATTCTCTTATTTGTCATGATAAGCAATGATCATGTGGTCTTATAGTGTGTGTTGAGAATGTCTTTTATCACTATCTAAATCACAAGAACAAAATTTTGGTATAATATGGAAGAATATTTAATGAAGTATCAAAATGAGATGTTTTTTTGACAAACCCAACGGGGGATATTTTTGCGAAAAAATACCTCAAGGTAATATGGTAGTGTTTTTGGGTTGATTATATTTGATGAAAAAGCATGTTTCCATGGACATTTGTGGTGGTCCAGAGATATTGTTGACTAATAATATTGATAGATATCTAGGAAAAGGAATGAATTCCCTATAATTTGTAAAACATTTACTTACACATGGAGATGTTGTTTCATAGTGTTTACCAAATTTTTGGCATCCAAATTTTTTTGGATGGTGGGCATCATGAGAGTTTGATTTCCTTGAAAGAATTTTAAAAATACTAAAAAGGAAAGAGTTTCATAATGGATGGGGATCATGAAGGTAATTTCATAAAGGTGAAAAATGTATTACAGTGATGTATGTGATTACAGGGATCTTCACAAGTAGATAATATTACAGAAGCTTTACTAGATAAGGAGCACCACGAATGAAATGGGGGAGCATTGAGAAATATTGATGATGTGGCTAAAATCTTCTGGAGTCTGTGCAAATGCCGATAAGTAACCCACTACCCCCTTCAAAAAGTGATTGAGACATAATAAAGATCTTAAGGATCTAAATTTTCGAAGGTGGTTCATGAAGGTTGTTATTGCGAACAAGTTCACAATGGAAGGGAATTCGTAAAAGCTATGAATGGAAAAAGCTATGATAATCAATAATATATTGAAAATTTTGAACGGCTTAAAAATGTGACTGAATTTAATGAGCTTCATAAAGGCTAGTTGTGATTATGGAAATCAGTGAGCTTCATAAAAGGTGGTACTTCAAGAATTCTATGTGAGCTTTGTGAAATTTCTGCATATCATGAAGGCTTTAAGAATTGTGTAATTATTCGAAAAGGTATTTCCATTTAAATCCTTGGAAAAGTGGTATTCATAAATTTGATGAATGTCGAGATTTAGTTGAGAATCAATATACAATTGAGGATTTATTCATTAATGATAATGAAGGGACATAAATGTCCATACATTTTTGGGTAATCCCCTCTAAGATTAGTGAGAAATGTAAGAGGAAGACGAGGATCTTTTACACAGGTAAGGAGCAATAGGAAGATACATAGGGAGTGACCCTTAAGAAGGTAATGAACTAACCCTAAACCTTTTAAAGGTAGTGATCTTGAACATAGAAGTAATCTATACCAACCATGTCATTTAGAACTCATCATTAGTGGATTTGGTATATCATCACATTGTCATTGTATGATCCTTCTACATATCCCATTGACGGTGAACCATATAAAATTACCATGTCTCATGAATGATTTCATTCCTTCTCATACATTTCTATGATAGATAAAGAGAAGAGTATTTTTTTACAATGAAACAAGATCTAAAGGGGTGGTTTTTGTAATCTGTCATACCCTGATTCACCCCCACTGTCTTAGGGTACTTATCCTAGTTGGGATAACAACTGGTATTAGAGCGAAAGGTTGAAAGGTAGTGGTTCTCTCTCATTAGAAGAAATTATAGGTTTAAATACAAAAGTCATTTTGATATTAAATAGAAAAAATGTCCAATTATAGAAGAATCATATTATACACTATTTCTTATCATTTTAAATTGATGCCTTTTCTGCCGAAATGCATCTAATTTTGGCCAATATCGACAATGGTTCTTTATCAGAAGCTGACATAAGGGAATTAGATGTAAATGCAAATGGAATAATTACTTTATGGGGATCTATATCCCATGAAATATATACAATGGTGATTTCATTTATGTAATCATATTTTATGTAGGAAAACTATTTGAATATTTATGATGTTGACTGCAAAGTCAAGGAAGAAAAGATGGACGTTTTGTTTAACAAGTATAAGGGTCCTAAAATGAACTCAATTGAGTCTGTTGATACATTCATTGATTGGGTATCATTTTTTAGGGATGAAATACATGGTCAAATAGAAATATTTGATGATATAAAAATTGTTTAGCATATCATGAGAAAACATCCACTTATTTTTAATCCAATAGTTTCTCTATTGGAATACAAATATTTGAAGGATATGACATTGGATATATTCTGTAGTACTCTTTTAGCATATGAAATAAGAAATGATGATAACGATGATGTGGAATAGGGTACTTCTGAATAAGTTCTATTTAAGGTCATCGAGAATCTCTACATTGAGGATGAAAAATAATATGATGATACGGATGAGGTGATGTCATTACTTCTCTCAAATCATTAATGAGGAAAATTAATGTTCAAATGGAAACTCATATTTTAATGATTTCTATGTGGAAGGGTCAGAAATCCCATAGAAATGTTCCTTAAAAAGTGTCAAGAATATAAATATGAGGATGTTGAAATTCCCATGATGAATTCTTTATCCTACATGATAGGAAAAGAAAATATTAAGAGAAATATCATAAAAAAGAAGAATATTCCTTGAAAAGATGTTGATAGTTCAGAAAAATCTAAGGTTGAAGAATTGACAGACTGCAAGGATAATGAATCAGATGCTAAGATGAAAATTTATCAGAAATTATGTAATAAGAGGAGAAAATGATAATTTAAATGGATAGTTTAAGGAAGATTTGTTCTCTAGGTTATATTAGAATCCTATTCGAGGAAATAGATATTTGGATAGCCAAAATGATGAAATCCCCCAATTTTGTTCATGATTCAAAACATTATATGTTGTAGTAGTATGAAGGGAAGTCTGAGCTAAATGAAGAAATTGAAAAACTGATGTCTTTAATTCCATTGATCTCAGATAAATTTATTGATTACATGATTGAAATTGAATAACAAAAAAGATAATTTGATATCTTTACTAAAATTAGAAAAGATCAAATAAAACATAAAAAGAACCTGAAGAGGAATTAGTCATTCAATGAATAAGTGTTAATGAATAAGAAAATCTATTCAATATTGGCACCACATTAAGAATCATGGTTATAAAGGAATCAAAAAAGATGAAAGTGGAGTATTGTGGTCTATCATAACAGAAGTAATAGTCAAATCCAAATGATAAGTCTAGTATGGTGCTTGATCAAAAAGAGAAATAAGTAGTTATTGATGTCATATCACAAGCACCCACTCTGATATTGAATTATGATTTGGGTACGAATTATAATATGATAGTTCAGAGAACCTAAAGAACAATTAGTGGTGCAGTAGTGACACACAAGAATTTAACTAACAATAGATGCCATTTTTGGAGGAAAGATGGTATAGTCAAAAACATAAATGTTCCATAGACAATAGGTATCTAAGGGAAAAGAATAACATAAGTATCCATGATGAACTCAATATTCCAAGATATCATATAATGGTAATTGTTTTTGGTGTGGAGGAATCAGACAAATGGCATCAAATTTCACATAAAAAATACATAGAAATGTTCTTTGGAATACTAAAAATAGATATAAGAAGCACCTAAATGTATAATAAAATAATCTCAAAATGAAAAATAGATTTTCAATTATGTAGGATGATGCTAATCCTTTATACATTTAATAAGTTCAATATTATCAATCCATATCAGGCGCGAAGTAAAAAACATGGAATAAAAAGAAAAGTGATGAACATGAAGTGGTTATAAATATTTCTACTAAAACATCAGATCACATTGGAATATGGTTCATTGACAGTGGATGAACATAAAATATGATTGGATGAAAGGATATAGTGATCATAATTTTCTATGATGAAGAAGGTTTTGTAATATTTGGTATTGATCAAGGCTTGAAAATTATTTTATCTAGAAAAGAAAATTTTGTGGAAAAAGACATGGAACATGAAGATATACTGGTTGTTAAAGGTCCCAAACACAATTTACAATGTTCTTGTCAATTATGTGACTCAAGAAATTCAATAATATTTCCCATGAAATTATTTTTCATTAAGGAAAATGTCGGTGTAGTTGTTTTTAGGTAAATCATTTGAAACAGAACCAATACTTCGTGAGTGCAGAAGAAGTTTTGTCGTTTATATCCACAGAATAAGAAAATAAGATATGGAATGAACATCATGGTCACCTGAGCCAAAGTTCAATGGAGGATCTAGTGAATATGATGTTTCTTGAGTCCTATTTATATTATCATATGATCTTAACCAACCATGTGATTCTTGTCAATAAGGTAATATCATTCAATCAACATATAATGAGAAAGAGAAAAGGACAATTTTTTTTTTGATTTTTAGCAGATTGATGTATAGGGAACAATATCAACAAGGGTTTTTGATGGAAGAAGATATTATGTTCTCTTAATTGATTATTTTAATAGAATTGAATGTGTTTCAGTCATCACAAAAAAATATGAGATGTTCAATTTCTTATCGACTTTTCGAACTGAAGTTGAAAAAATACTAGGTCAAATAATCCAGAAGATCTGATCTGATAATGGAATAGTGTACACAAATATCGAAGTGAATAATTATCTGGAGAAACATTGAATAAGGAACCATGTTTTAGTAGTATGAAATCCACAACAAAATGGAGCAGTTGATATATGAAATAAAATTATCAACAACATAGAATGAACATTTCTCATTGAGTAAGACATTACAAATATTTTTTGGAAATAAATATGGTGTTATTATGTACAAAAGAAGAGAACACTTCATATGAGTTATGTTATGGATAGAATCCAATGTTGAAGTACTTTTGAGTATTTTGAAGTAAGTGTTCTATTATCAGTAAGGAGATTCACTGGATATTTGAATCTCGTAGAGATGAAAAGATATTTCATGACTACTAAAATAAAGGAAAAGAATATAAATTCTTCAATAGTTCTATGGTAAATGTTATTGAAATCCACGAAATAACTACAGTGTATAATGAGAAGAATATCCATCAAATAAAATATCATTCTAAGGAGGATAGTGATGAAGAGATAAGTAGATCAGTGGATGTTCCACTTTCAGTGGCTGATTTAGATAATGAAAAGGATGATACAAAACTATTATATTCAAAACTATAGAAGATAAGAGCTAAAATTTATAGATAAAACATTATTGGTGATCATACAGCACTAGCTAAGACAAGTAGAATAACGGGTTCACAATAAGAATCGTTTATATCACATGTGATGAAAAATGTAATGAGGAAGGAGATGGAGATGAAAATTTGATCTAGGATATGAATGTTGAGATTTACCAAATTGAGAAAAATCTGGAATGGGAGATTGTTTTGAGGCCAATAGATTAGAACTTCTATGGGACTAAATGTGCCTTTTGTAACAAAATGAATGGATACAGAACTGTGATTCATAAAAAATAATGACTACTATGAAAATGGTACACCCTGATAAAGGGTATCAATGATGATTAAAATTTTGCACGTGTTTCAGGAGTAGAGACATTCCGATCATTCTTGTAAATAGTAGAGCCATGCATGTTTAAATTCATTCAAATGGATTTCAAGTCAACATTTATTAATGGGGTTCAAGAATAATAGGATTATATTGAATAGTCAGATGGTTTTATCATTCATGAATATGATAAAAGAGTTTTTCAGATAAATAAGGCACTATATTAGTCAAAGAAAGCACCAAGGGCATGGTATTAATGTCTTCATTAGATGAATAATAATGCAGAAATTTCCCATAATTCATGGAAAGTGAATTCAAAATTCCAATGATTGGTTAATTAATGTTTTTCATTGGCTTATAAGTGACACAATGAAAGCATGGAACATTCATTTATCAATGAAAATTTGATAATTAGGATTTTGATATGTTTTGGAATGTATAATTCTAGAGATATGATGGATCTAGTTGCTACCTAGATAAAAATGTCATTATATAATGATGGTAACACAGTTAATGTAAAATAACATAGTAAAATCACTACAATTATATTGCACTCAACAATGATAAAAAATGATATTGTTTCTTCCACATTAAAATTAGCACAATATCAAATATATCCAAAGGAAACCCATTTTATTTTAATTAAAATAATACTTTGGTATATCAAGATTATTGTGGATTTTGTTTTGATGTACATTGAATAATATTAGAATGAGTTGTTGGGCTCTATAAGGAAATATTAGGCCGATTTAATAGATAATTGAAAATCAAAATTAGGTGGGGCATTTTATCATGGTGTAGTGTGTTTTTCTCAGCTATGAAACAAACAACATTCCATTTCAATGAGAACTAAAGAATATGAATATATTGTGGCTACTCAAGAATGCATATAATTATTTTGGATGAAATAGTAGCTTGATTATATCAGAGTTAAGGTGAAGTCTTCGATCATAATCCATTATGATAAGCCAACTATAATAAATCATCTCAAAAACAATTCCATCACTCTAAGAAAAAGAACATTTAAATCAAGTATCATTTTATCAAGAAGAACATAGAAAAAGGGCTTTTGAAGTTGGAGTATGTGAAAATATAACCACTGGATGAAGAAATCAAGAAAAAGGACATACCCAAAGAAGTATTTTGAAGGCATCAACTGGCTCTGAGTGTTCATTCTACTCCCAGCAAATGAAAAAATGTATATGTGGGACCCCTTCTTCTGGATATATGGTGTGTGTTTTCCTTAATGTGATTATCTTTCTTCTTTAACCTATTGCATACCTCAAGTGGACTTTATGTTCATTGAAAGTAAAGGCAAAATTATTGCTATCAAATGGGATACAATGTCTCAATAAATACTGAGGGATCTGCAAGGAAGGGATTTTATAAATCTAACGATTGTAAAGTTGACCAATAAAAGGTTATATATCATTATTGATGGGGTTAGTGATTAAATAAGTCAAGTGTTCTTTTGGAAAGAGGTGATTCATTGATGATCTCTACATTATACTCTTTTTTATCTTGACGAGCTTAGCTCATGTGGCCCAAGAGATTCATTTGACTATGTTTTTAATAACTATCGTAATAATATGAAGATAATGTTTGAATAATATAGAAGAATAATTAATGAGGTATCAAAATGTGAAGGGTTGTAAACAAACCCAAAGTGGGATATTTTTTTTGGAAAATATCTCAAGGTAACATGGCTATGTTTATTGGTTGATTGTGTTGGTTGAGAAAAAGGTTTACAAAAACTGTTTTGTTGTCCAGAGATATTATTGACTAGGAATGTTGAAAATGGTCAAAGAAAATGTATTGGATTCCCTATAATTAGTAAAAAAACATGTACACAAGGTGACAATATGAATGAAATTAGGGAGCACCATGAAATAGTTATAACATGGAGGGAGGCTTCTAGAAATGGTTAAAACTCCTATAAATAGGACTATAACCCCTTCAAAAATGGAGAGATACTTAAAAAATATCATAATTATTTGGATTTGGGAAGGTGGTTCATGAAGTTGGTTGTTATGAAAAGTTCTCTAAGGAACAAAGTTCACGGAGGCTATGAATTCTAACAGAAAACTATGAGCATTGATAAAGTAATTAATTTTTAAATTTCTATAAAAAGATGACTAAATGCTATGTGCATTGAGATTTATTGTTGAGATTAGTGAAATAAGTGACCCTCCTGAAAGGTGGTAACTTCACAAACTCTAAAAGAAATTTTTAAAAGATGTGAGCATCGAGAAGTCAGTGAGCATTGTGAAAGTATTTGGGATGCGATTCCTAGGTAATTTGTAATGCCCCGACCCCAGATACCCAGAGTCGGTGAATAATTACATAACATTGGCATGATCACAAGAATGATCAAGTCTCGAATGACCGATTAGTTTAGTAGCCTTGGAATAACTAGATACATTAATAAAGTTTACATTACATCATAAAATGAAAACTACAACAATATAATCTCCATAGTCCACACTCTTATCCCCTCATACTATCCCTGTAGGTCATTCTTAAAAAACTTCTTCACATCCTGGGAAAAATAAAACATAGAAAAGGGGTGAGCTCAAATGCCCAGTAAGGATAACAATATAGTGGAAACTTTCATAAATAAGAATAAACATTTAAGGCAATGTATAACTAAAACAAAAGCCTTTTAAACTTGAACTTCAACATAGTATGGAAAAAATAAAATGAAATAATTCCATTTACTTATTCACATTGATATTCTACTAATCGAATAATCACATGCAATATCAATAACAACTTTCATAATGATGGAATGCATAATTCCAGACTATCATAACCACATAGCCAAGGCCTCGTGCCAAGACTTCAAATAAGAATTTTTCAAGGCCTTCTGCCAAGACACTAGTTTGTCTCATGAGACCTACCGATGCATCGAGGAGCTATAGCGGGCTTCACCCGTCACTTACTAAGTCCAATGCATTACTCATATGAACAGGTTTAAACATAACATAAACCTTCGTATTAAAACTAGCATATGAAATGTCAATATTTTATCTATAAACCATGAATGGTATAAAAATAACAAATCCACAGTCAAACATATCACAAATCCTTCAATACAATATGGAAGTTTTGTATCATAATAAATAAACTTCAAATAATCTTAAAATTCATCAAAGGATATTGACATAGATGAAATCAAAACTATTTGAGAGAAATATCTCTTTTTTAAATAATTTCAAAATCACATTATTATAAAATAAAACATTTACTTTGAAAATATTCTTTTATGCTTGTAAAAGAAGATTTGAAGATTTAATAACAGCAGAAAATAGTCATACCCGCTGTATAAGTTAAAAAACTTTTTTACCTTAATTTTGTCGAAAAGGTTAAAAAGCACCTTGTTTGGAAAATGACAGAAATATTCCATTATAAACTTATTATAAAAATTAAAACAAGGGTATAAATGAATTTAACCCATATTCTGTAAAATAGTATGAATGTTTTGAAATAAATTTTTAGGAAACATGTATGTGAATGATAAAGAGATCTAAGTAGATTATTACGTATAAACAACCTCGAATAATAAAGAGATTTCAAAATAAACCCTTAACTTGTACTTTTCCTTGGATGATGGTATGTTAACCTCCTCTATAATGGTGAAATAATTGTTATTATATTATACAAGAATCATATACACTAATATGATATCATATATGATCTTTTAACATTGATTTGTTAATAATATCTTAGTATTATCGTTGTTTCGGGTGTTAAATTACTCATTTTCATTTATATGATTTGTTACGTAAGACGTGTTTTTCATGGATAGGTTGTATCTTAACAATATCCAGAATTATATCAAGTCCTTAGATACTATTATTAATCATCAAATGAGAATTAGACTTGAATGGATACGATGGAGAATGAATCTCATCGCGTTCGTGGAGATGGTAGTCCGTGCATACGCACGAGCGACAATATCATTCTTTTTATATTAGAATAATATATAATTGGATGTTATATCATATATAAAGAATCATTATCATGTTATATTTATTATTTACATGAATTAAACATCAATATTATACCCATCCAAATAATAATTTATTGAATAACAATTACACCACGACGTGGAGACGGTAAGCCGTACGTACGCACGTATGGTGACATGTTATTCAAAGGATGCAAAGTATACTTAATATGGTTGTAACATATTTATAATAAAATCATATTATATATAAGATACTTGAGTTATTATTTTAGAATGGTAATAACAATGAAAGAAGAAGTGGAAGAAGAAAGGAACTTGAAAAAGGATGGTGAAATCAATACCTCTTCTTCGGGTTCTTCCTTTTGATTTGATCGAAAGTGCTCCTTAGGATGGATTTCTAACTAAAGTAAGGCCACTAAGATGATGTGAGGGAATTTGAGAAACTATTTGGAAGAGTTTGGCTGAGCCAAATGGCTTTGAAGGTGTGAATTAATGAGAAGGGGGAGTGCCCTTTTATAAGAGGGGTGAGGGGCACCTTTGGAAAAGCTAGAAATATTATTTTATAATAAATTCATATTTGGTTTCAAATGACTCCAAAAAAGATTATTTAAAATTTAAGTTGGGGATTGGTAGAAAAAAACTCAACCAATAGAATTTAGACAGGTTTGGGTCATTATATTAACCTTATCTTTTAGTTTTAACACTTAGTTAATTAGTTTGACACATACCATGTCACTTTGTATTTTTATATTATATAGTTAATAAACATACTATATACATCCAAAAGACCCCCCAAGTGGACCATTAATGATACACCTATCATGATATAAGTCTCTTGGCCGAACCTTAGATATTTAGGAATTGAATATAAATTAATAATATAATATTTGTTTTAAAAACTCTTTTATGTCAATTTTGACACTATTTGGAAAATTGATTTTTGTGAAGATCATAACGGAATGATTACTTCCAAAAAAGTTAATTAAATCATTACTAACATGTCATATTAACCTAAAAAATTAGTTTAATTCATAAAAAGTCTCAAATTATATTTATTTTGGTATTTATAATATCAATTATTTTAATTTTTCACTATTATGGTAATAACTGCATCATCATTGTGTCATAAATAAATTAAATTATTTAATGTCTAAAAATTATAAATAATATACCATTACGTAGGAAATATTCTTTTCTTTCTAATGAATATTTAAAATCGAATTTAACTTATGTATAACCCTATATTAAAAATGTTTTAGTAAATAAACTTTTATTTTAACTCTTTTAACTCTTCTTTTAATTAAATAATAATAAATGTCCTAATCTTATCCAAATGGACCTAAATTATAATATTTTATTCCTAAGGTTGTTTTTGGTCGAATTAAGATTATCCAATAGAATCAGGACATGTGTTAGGGTAATATTAATATTATTTGTACCCTTAATTACCCTATTTAGTTTTAACCGTGGAAAATAAAAGTAAAAAGTTACTATTCACCAAAAATTATTTTCATCTCAATGAACCGCATATTAGTCCTTGATATTAACTGTGTCTCTCGGATTTTCAAAATTCCACTCACAGAAGCGGTAAAATTAAGTTTCATGACTTGATGTGGTTTTTCATCCTTAGAGGTCTCCCCATCACATTAGTGGCTTCTTCTTTTAACTCTTCTTTGAATTAATCTTCTATATTATGTTATTAATCTTATGATTCACCTTTTAATCATACATAGACTTCTTATTATTATAAATTTTATATTCTATTTATATTTTTTCAACCAACTGATTTGGATTACTATTAAAAACATTGTATGAATCTTATAAATTAATATTTATCCATTTTTTCAGCATCATCTAAAAAACTCAATATTTCTCCATACAATCACAAAATATATTTAATTCATCTTAAACCTTATCAAATCACATCAAATTACCTCAAAAAAACATTCTATATTCTGGAAATTATTTGAATAATTAAAATACACTTAAGATAATTTATATTTTATTTCAAATCATTTAAATAATCCGACCAAATTATTTTTATATTTTACAACAAACTCAATATTTTAGTTACCAACTTATTCATGGAAGCCTTTATCCAAGTAGTTTTCATTACTAAATAATGTATCCATTTTACAAGATATCAATATTCTTTTTCTTTATAAATATATCTATCTCTTAAAAATTAATTGAACCATCTCTGATCACATTTAAAATATTATATTTATATGTTATTCATCAACCAAATCAATAGAAAAATTTCAAATCTGTTGACATTGTCATTGAAAAACTTCTATAGATATTGTATTCATCTTCCATCAACTCGAGACATTGATTATATACAATCCATCTCTCCAATTAGTTGATTTAAGGGATTCTCTCTATGCTTTATATTCAATATTATTTACCCATTTATACATGGGGTAACACTTCATCTTATTCACTGGGTGGATTCTTCCTCTATCACCCAACAATCCATAATACATTTACATTATTCGCAACTGAATTGATTTTTTTATGAAAAATATATCATCATCACTAAAAATTCAATTGGATTATTGAATCCTTTCCTTTGTATTTTTTATCAAATGAAAAATTCAGTAATAAATTCAATATTAATCTTCAACTCCACATTAACTATAAATTTATGTTTTGAAGGATTTATTCCATTTTTGATACCATAATTTTAAGTTATTTATTTCTTATATTATTGGCTTTATTGATAAAAAATTATCTTTTACACTTTCTTAATCATATTTCATTGGCCATACCCCTTTATGTGAATAAATCAATTCCACATGAGAAAATTGTGGTACCACATTTTTCATACTAATGTACAATTAATTAATCAGCTCTAGGTCTACATGTGCTAATGTGGTGTAGAAAACAAGAGTGAGGTATTTAGAAAGAAATTTTCTCCATATGAAATATTCAATGTTATACTACTTTTTAATGTACTTATTAATGGAGGTTAGTTATATTTCATAATAATATTTTATTATACTATAATGAACATCAATAAACACATCAGAAAAAATAATGTTAATGATTATTTTTCTCCCTTATTTTGTTTAATAATCACCCCTATTAATAAGAATAAAAATAAGTCAAATATGTTATGGGAATGTGATCAGCATACCTCAATATTTATTTTCTAAAGGGAAGTAAAAAAAATATATTTAACAAAAAATGATAAAAAAACATTAATAATTCTCTTCAAGGATTCCCCATAATGGATTCTATCCATCAATTTTTTACTATGGTTATTTTTATTATTATTTTTTTCGGAAACAAATGACCCTATTTTATACCTAAACCAATTGAGATATTTAAAATAATGTGTTATATAGAGATAAACTAATAAAAATAATTAATATCAAGGATATGTTATTCTCCTATGTTCTATAAACATCAAAAATTTCATCACTTCTCGTTTATACTTTCATCACCTTCAATTACTAGTTCTTAGATATAAGTATATTTTATATGGGTATAATGTGTGTCTCCATCATATTTATAATGAGTGTAAAGCAGATAAGATTTATATCTTTTCTTGGGAACTACTTTAATTATATTTATAAAATATAGATATCTATTCATGCCTGATGGAGCCTTGATTTTCCAAAAGGTTTTCTTCTTGGGTAGTATAGGATTATTTTTTTGACCATTATTCTTAGATTGAATAGTTTTTTGTACTTTAGGAAGAATAATATATTCATTATTTTCATCTTACACTGTGTTCATTTCAAATGAAATCTAGTTTGGGGAAATTGTTATATATTCTTAAGGAATATGATCAACTATCTTCTTTTACATATACTCCTTTATAATATTAATCATGGTTATAGGATAAATTAATAATTTACCATTATCAACCAATAATTTATTCTTTTTAGAAATATATGTATTACTCATTATAGAAATGTTTTGAGTCCATTTGATCCTTCTACCAAAATTTTAGTAGATTTTATATTACTTTTATTTAATAACCTATCATAAAATTATATTTATTCTTCTTGGATTTATACCACTAAACCAATACCTTTGTCACTATCTTAAATGTTTTATTTTTTATTGATTCAAGCTCTTTCACTTCTTTATTAAAATTCATAGATTGTTTAAAATGATCTATGATTTGTCATTTTATTCTAAAAAATAAGAATAACCACATCGATTTGTTATAATTTTCATCAATCATCATTGTCTTCTTAGGAGTAGTTGAGTCAACATTATTCTTTTGTTTAGACATCAATATATATTTAATTTCTCTTCTCAGTAGGCATTTTTTTCTCATATGGTATTATCATCATAAATTCATAATAATTTTTCTTCTTTGGTATTTACCAACATTCATTATAACTATGACAACTTTTTTTTTCAATTTCTTCTTGAAACATTAATCAAAATAGAATCAATGCAAAATAAATTTATCTAGCACATAATCCTCAACCTGGTTGGTGAGGACTCGACAAGTGCATCCAAGAGACCAAGGATCAAATATGGGTGGTGACATTTTTCAAAGTTACTGTAGTGGATACTATATATTATTTACTATTTGGTACTGTAGAAGCTGGAACTATACATCCATATAGACCATTGGGCCACCGATTTGGTCATCAGGTCCTTCAAGGATTTAAGGCCACCCAATGCCTTCGTGCTAGTTATTTCTCAATGCATTTGGGCTACCTTAAGGCATTCCGGCCACCCCAAGGCCTTCTAGCCACATGAATATGCAGATGTACTAGTCAAACTACAAGGGACAAGGATCCAGATGAGGATCGGAGTAGTCACAATCACCAGAGCAGAGCTGACTAGAATTGTAAGAATGAGAGGGTATGACATTTCAATCAGTACTGGGCATGTGCATCTCTGCACAAGATAGCTAGCCAACTAGTTTTGTGAAGTGGGAGTGCTGATTTAAAGACATGTACTTGGGAGGAGCAGCTCCAAGTTGTCTTGTCCGTGTGATTTTGTCTAAGACCTGTGGGTCATGTAATCATATATAAGCCACTGGGCCTTGTAAGGGTTCCACCTCACCCCTTGAAAGGTGGATTATAAAAAATCTTAAAAAAGGACTTTATTCCATTCAAGCAAACAAATTTATCTAGAGCATGTGTTTTCAATTTCCATTTGCCTAGAGTGGATGGATATTCGTAAGATCATAATATCCTTTTTCCACAACATTTTGTATTCTTTGAATCAATACCCTTTTCCAATGTATCGAAGGAATAATTTTATTTCTGAGTAGTTTGAGATGATTATGTGGATTCTTGATTTATAATATTTGATTCCAATTCAAGGAACTTTATACTAAGTGTATTCTTCACAACGACCATTGGTTTCAGTCTATCTTCCAATTATATCTTTATATTATTAGTTTTATCCCCATGTTTTTACCTACCTCTAGTAGATATTTATCCAACTTTTCTTATTTTATTTTCCTTAACATAAAAATAAGGCACATTGAAATTAATAAATACATTTTATAATTTAATAAATGAATTGATCACATTCTAATGTAATTTCTCACTCCCAATTATGTATTAAACAAGTATTTTAAATTATTCATTAATAATAAAAACTATTTCATTTCATAGTGAAACATATTTTTTATTCAATTTCAAATGTTTTGTAAAGGAGTTTAATTTTATCACATTTCTATCCAAAGCATATTACATTATATCATCTTATTTTTATAGAAATGATTCATTATCCATTTTACTATTGATATGTGAAAGTATTTATGAATCAACATCAATGGTAATAATTTCAATATAATAATTTACTTTAGTGAAAAAATAAATAAGTGATTCATTATGCACACACGCTTTATTATTTTTTATGTGTAACAATACTAATCATAGATGATAGATACATATATTAAAACATATACCACCATAATTACATCTAGGTAGTAGTGTTACCACCATCACCTTAGAATTATTTTTCAGATTATTTTCCTCCCATTTTTCCTATTTTTCAATGTCTTACCTAAAACATCAATTTTCTATAACAATAGGAATAGAAAAAAAATTCATATGATGATCCTATGAAAAAAAATAAATTATGAAATTCATGTTTTCTAAAAAATATTATTTATTCATCAATGATATATCAATTTAGAAGGAACATTTTCTATGATACAAATGTTTAGTCCTAGTGTACTAGTGACATTACCTGGGAGGGGAGTCAATCAAGTGTGCTTGAATATTTTACAAAATTAAAATTAAAATTTATTTCACCCCATTTGGTATTTTAATCCTTGTTATAGGTTAATAAAAATGGAGTTATTAACATTATGCAACATAATTCACACACATAAGCTGTTGAATATAATTGAATATTATCCCATGGTGTTTTTACAAGGTTCATCTAAATGTGGGAAACCTATTCTTTTTTGTCATTTGTTTTAGTCTATGTAATAGATTTTTAAAAAATGATATTTCCATCATTTACAAGTGGTTTTTGATGTTATTATCAAAAACCCTCTCACTATATTACATTGGTGAGTACTCACCATATTACACAAGTGAATAGGCATAACATCCAACAGTGCTTGATACGTCATCCATTATATTTTTTCTCACTAATCTATAATTACAAAATCCATATTTTACTCTGTAATTATATATATATTATGTGTATAATATTTCACTACATCAACATGAACTAATATGTTTCCTCAAAAAATAATCTTTGAATATATTTCGATATTCATGACTATCAGTATACAACTTGGTCTCAACTTACTACCCAATTTCGATGGCATTTTTTATAATATATTATCTATATTCAAACAATTCAAATTCCATTGGATTTTTAATAAATAAGTATTTTTTAGTTCTCCTTAAACATTACAATTTCTCTATTCTTCTTATTCTATCATCACCCCATTCATGTAAGATAATATATCATGAGGATTATTTTTCTTCTCCTCAATACAGGGAAAATGATTCTTCATTGAGCAGTATCAATTTTTTATTCACTTCTCTTATGGAGAATTTATTATTTATGGGAGTGATATATGTTTCACTCTCTCTCCCTCTCTTCTCGGATTCTATAATATTAGATAAAAAATTATTTTTTCAATTATTTTTAAAACATAGTTTTTTTTCAAAATTTAATGGAGATTTTACTCTAATTTTTGTTAATTTTTGCATTTGGTTGCGCTATCATGATATCAATTATTTTGAATTCTTCCAGTCCTTTTATCTATTATTATTATATAAATACCCTTATCAATTTTCTTCTAATTTTATTACAATAACTGATTTCTCCATTTAATATTACAATTATTATTTATAGTCTTATTCTCAAAAAAGTACACAGTATACATGAAAAAAATTACATATTTATATATTAATATGAAACTATAATAATACACTAGCATTGTGGATTTTTCTTAAAAAACTAATTGAATTTGAAAAAAAAGTAATGACTTCACCATAAATATGTAATAAATAGAATGAATATTAAATAGTTTTTCTCATTCCTAGCATGAATCATAGATAATTTATTGAAATAAAATACACTAATTTTTTTATATAAATTTGTATAATTAAATCATATTCGGTAATATAAAGACCCATTCTTTACATACATTGTTAATACTTCAAAATTGATGTACACTCATTACAACATCTAACAAAACCATGAAAGGATGGTATAGGTATAGTGTCTTTAGAAATTGGGAAACATAAACAACTGGTTCATAATTCATCTACGTTGTCTCCCATTTATTTCATCATATCTAGAGTCACTTTTGGCATATCCTACATAATGACCTTCTTCCTGACCTGGGGAATGAAAACATAAAAAAGGGTGAGCTCAAATGCTCAGTAAGGGTAAACAAAAGTAATATCAATTACATCATATTCATAAGAACATAACATTTTGGAAATCTTAACCTGAAAAAGAGATCATAATTTCATAATCAGGGGATAAATCATAGTAGTGAAATATAATCCCAATAATCATAACCTAAAACATGAAACTTTTTGGAATACACACATAATCATATATAATCATTTCTTAGTAGTGAAGACTCATTTCCAAGACTATCTTAGCGGACAAAGTCCATTTCTGAACCGTGTTCACTCCTCGTTTCAGTCCTGTTTCACTGAACCGGATTAACCTTCCATTCCAGCCATGTCTATCTCAAGAGATATAAATCATTACCAAATGCATTGGAGGGAGATATAGGTCCCACCCATCTCATAATTATACCATTCTTATGTGTTCCACAATATCATTTATCATACATCATAGAATAACCCATGTAATAAAAATTGGAATCTTAAACATCATGCCATCATAACATAATCTATATAAGATAAAAGGAAATCGTAAAAATAATTCCATCATAACATAATAAAATAAATGTAAAAATAGGGATAGAAACATAACCCTATATTGTCTTAGATGGAAAATAATTTTGACAAAACACTTGAACTCCGTTCTTGAGGAAAATATCCTTTATACTTCAAAAACATTTTTCCATTCATAACATGTCATATAATTTTGAACTAAAACAAGTGGATTAAAAATAAACTTGAAAACTTTTAAATGAAGCTTCATGGAAATAATGTTCTAAAAACCATTCATGTCGTATAAGTTAAAAAACATTCTTCTTGTACTTTGACCGGAAAAGTCAAAAAGAACCTCGTACAAAAAACGACAAAAGATTTCATTCATATCTTTTACTAAAAACACACCGAAGGGTAAAATTGGATTTAAAGAATTTTTGGAGGATAGAAATAACATTACATATTGATGAAACATGGATGTGGATGATAAATATGCCCTAGTAAATATCAAAGAATAAACAATCTCGGATAAAAATTGAGATTGTGAGATTTTCCCTTACCTTATGTCTGATTTACATTGTAAGTGTCTGAATCTCCTGTATAAAGATTTATATAATGTAATTGAATTATTCCAGAATCAAACATATTTTTATGATATCATATATGGTCATATTCTTAGCTTCTTATTAGTAATATTTTATTGTTACTTGTTATTCGGGTGTTTATTACTTTTTTTTCTTATCCGTGTTTTGTCGAATAAATTCTTATTATTCATTTTAGGTTATAGATACCTCATTTCCAGAATGGTATTAGTGTAATAAATATCATATTTATTCACTCAATTAATTTATTTAATCATTATTCAATGAAAATCATGTATAACGAGTCACATCACATCGTGCAGACGGTATTCCGTACGTACGAACGAGCGATGATATCATTTCCATGATCGTGGAATTGTATTAGAGTGTATGTATACTATTTCAGAATCAATATCACTTTACAATAATTACATATAGTTATTATTTACACCATTATACCCATCCATATAAGGTGGTGGTGGAAAATAAATTACACCACGGCGTGGAGACGGTATTCCGTACGTACGCACACGCAGTGATTTCGTTTTCCATAGGATGGATAGATGGTGAAATAGGGTTTTCTAATACTTATAATAACATATCAGTATATGAATTATACTGATGTTATTACTTTATAATGAAAAAACTAAAGAAGAAGAAGTGGAAGAAGAAATAAAGTTGAAAGGATTGGTAACGGACATTACCTCTTCTTTGAAGCGCCTCTTTGAGACCTCTTTTTATGGAACTATAATTGGTCTTTGAAGAAGACCAAAACCTCTAGGATGTTTCTAGGGAAGTGGAGAAGATAATTTTTCAGGGGTTGGACGAGCTTGAAGGCTCATTGTGGTGTGAGGAGGAGAGGAAGGAGGTGCCCTTTTATAAGGGAGGAAAGGGGCAGCTTAGGAAAAACAAAAAATATTATTTTATTATAAAGTCATATTCGGTTTTTAATAGCTCCAAATTGATTTCAATCAAAGATAAGGTGGGGATGGGTCTAAATCCTCTCGTCCAATAGAATTTAGACAAGTTTAGGTTTCTATTTTAACCTTATCATTTAGATTTAACTTTAAGTTAGATAATTTAACTTTTACCATATCTTCTTGTTTTCTTACACTATAAGGTTAATAAACATACTATAACAAGCCAAACGAACCCCAAGTTGTTTATTATTAATATATATAACCTTATATAAGTTATTTGGCCGAACCTTAGATTTTTAGGAATAAAATAACAATTAATAATATAATATTTGTTTTAAAAACTATTTTATGTCAATTTTGACACTATTTGGTAATTGATTTTTGTGAAACTCATAACAGAAATATTAGTTCTAAAAAAGTTAATTAAATCAATAATGATATGTAATAGTAACCTAGAAAATTATTCTAATTCATAAAAAGTCTCAAATTACATTTATCTGTGTATTTATAACATCAATTATGTCAATATTTCATTAATAAGATAATTATTGCATCATCATTGGGTCATAAATAAATTAAATTATTTATATTCTAAAAATAAAAAATAAAAAATAATTATGTAGGAAATCTATTTATATTTCTAGTGAGTATTTATAGTCGAGTTTAGCTTATGTATAGCCCTATATTAAAAATGAGTTACTTATTAATCATTGATTTTAACTATTTTAACCCTTCATTAAATAAATTAATATTAAATGTCCTAATCTAATCCAAGTGGGCCTAAATGGTCATATTTTATTCCTAAGGTTGTTTTTGGTCGAATTAAATTTATCCAATATAATTAGGACATGTGTTAGGGTAATAATAATTACATTTTTACCCTTAATTACCCTATTTACTTTTAACCGTGGTAAAAAAAGTAAAACGTTACTATTCACCAAAAATTATTTTCATCTCATTAGACCACATTTTAGTCCATGATATTAAATGTGTCTCTCGGATTTTCGAAATTCCACTCACAGAAGCGGTAAAATTAAGTTTTATATAAATTTGCAAATTCTCCTAGGAGGTGGGTAAAAGACAATGAAAAGTTCAATAAAAATTTTATATATCTAAAATTATTATAAAATGACTCAAATTAATTAATTTGAACTTATATAGGTATTATGAATCAATTATGACCTAAAATAAATTTATATAAAATAAATAATTATTTAAATAAAAAGTCGGTTTTTAAATAGTAACTCCGTGCTTTCACTATTCATAAAAAATTGATAGTTTTCAAAAAAATACCAAAATTTCACCATAGGCTAATTTCGATATTCTGAATCCAAAAATGAAGTCCATTTTGAAGTATGAAATTTAAAAAATTTCAAAAAGTGGATATTACTATTCATAACAACTAGTTTTAATAATATTTTAATAGTATATCGTTGTTTAGTGAAACTCGGTATTGCGTACGACACAAGCTATCGATGAAGGTAGCGATTGCGTGTAATGAAATCCAAGCTAGTGTTGTGTGTAGTGAAATATTCTTTTGACGATTTATATAACATAAAAACAAAATATTTCTCATAAAAGTCTCGGGTGGAATATTCTACCCCCCTTAAAATGAATTTCACCCTCGAAATTCGTCACTTTGTTACAAACAGATGAGGATACCCCTCCCTCATGATATCCTCATGCTCCCATGTAGATTTTTCAAATTGGTGGTTCCTCCATAAACCTTTCACCAAGCGATTGGTCTTGTTCCGTAGTAATTTTCGCTACGATCCAGAATCTCTATCGGCTGTTCTTCATAAGAAAGATATGGCTACAAATTCTGAGTTGAGTACATGTGAAGGATCAGGTATGTACCTTCTCAGGAGAGATACGTGGAACACATCGTGAACTTGGGAGAGATTCGGTGGAAGTTCCAATCGGTAATCTAACATCCCAACACAATCCAGCATTTCAAAAGGACCGATATATCTAGGGCTCAGCTTTCCCTTCCTTCCAAATATCATTACTCTCTTCCATGGAGATATTTTTAAAAACACTTTATCACACACTTCAAAATATATGTCTTTTCTTCGGTTGTCGGCATAACTTTTTTGTGGACTCTGAGTAGCTCTAATGTGTTGTTGAATAGATCTGACCTTTTCTTCCATCTCATCAACAAGATCAGGTCCTAATAGCTTTCTTTCCCCAACTTCATCCCAACAAGTTGGATTCTTGCATTTCTTTCCATAGAGAGCTTCATAAAGAGCCATATAAATACTTGAGTGAAAGATATTATTATAAGAAAATTCCACTAAAGGATGGTGTTGATACCAACCACCTTTGAAATCTATAGAGCAAGCTCTCAACATATCTTCTAGAGTTTGAATTGTCCTCTCAGACTGACAGTCTGTCTGAGGATGATAAGCAGTGCTAAAACTCAACTCTATATCCAGAGTATACTGAAGACTTCGCCAAAAGAGTGAGGTAAATCTTGGATCCCGATCAGATATAATGGAAAGTGGTACTCCATGCAATCTTACCACTTACTTTACATATATCCTGGCAAGCTGATCCAGAGAGAAATCTTCTCTAATAGCAATGAAGTGTGCAGACTTTGTAAGATGATCAACTATGACCAAGATAGCATTATTGCCTTTGGATGTTTTAGGAAGTCCAGTGACAAAGTCCATAGTGATATTTTCCCATTTCCATTCAGGTATGGGTAATGGTTGTAACATCCCCTTAGACTTCTGTCTCTCAGCTTTAACTTGCTGACAAAACAAGCATCGAGAGACATATTCCACAACATCTCTTTTCATGCGATCCCACCAGAAGTACTCTTTCAGGTCCCTATACATCTTCATGCTTCTAGAATGAATAGAAAATGAAGAACTATTAGCCTCATCCAGCAGCTCCTTCTTTAATTCTAGGATGGGAGGAACACAAACCTGATTCCTAAACTTTATTATCCCATCACAATCATGGTTGAATTCAAGAACATTTCTCACCTTCTTTTGTAACTCTACATCTTCCTTCTATGCCTCTTTAAGCTTCACATGTATAGATGGTTGAACATTCATTTGAGAATGATACGATTTTCCCCCTTCCATTATAATTCCAAGATCCATCCATTGTAAATCCATAAATATTGGATCTTTTGTGATCCTCATCATGGATAATCTAGCATGATCTTGTCGACTTAATGCATCTGCCGCCTTGTTTTCTTTCCTAGGGTGGTAATGAATTGAGTAGTCGTAATCCTTAATCAGCTCCAACCATCTTTTTTGGAACATATTCAGCTCCTTTTGTGTGAAAATATACTTTAAACTTTTATGATCAGTATAAATATCACACCATTCTCCATAAATATAATGCCTTCAAATCTTTAATGCAAATATTACCGTATCTAACTCCAAATCATGATTTGGGTAAATTTGCTCATGGATTTTCAACTGTCGTGAGGCATAAGATATCAAAATTTCATTTTTCATAAGAACACACCACAACCCTTTCTTGGATGCATCACTGTAGATCACAGACCCTTCTCCACTACAAGGAAGTGTGTGTACAGGTGCACTGGATAACCTTGTTTTCAACTCCTTGAAATTCACTTCACATTCTTCCATCCACACGAACATAACTCCTTTTCGAGTCAACTTGGTTAGTGGATTAGACAATAGTGAGAAATCTTTCACAAAACGTCGATAATATCCAGCCAAACCAAGAAAACTTCAGATCTCAGTTACTGTTATTGGTCTTGACCATCTTTCAATAACCTCTGTTTTTGCTGGATCTACAGATATCCCCTCTTTTGAGATTATGTGACCCAGAAATTCATCTTTTTGAAGCCAAAATTCAAACTTGGTAAATTTGGCATAATGCTTCTCCTTTCTCAGGGTCTTCAATATAATTCTCATATGATCTTCATGTTATTCCTTGACCTTTGAATAAACAAGAATATCATCTTTAAATACTACCACAAACTGATCAAGATAGTCTCTAAATACTCTATTCATCAGATCCATGAAGATAGTAGGGGAATTAGTAAGACCAAATGGCATCACTATAAATTCATAATGTCTATACCTTGTATAGAAATCCGTATTTGGTATATCCTCACTTTTGACCCTTAATTGATGATATCCTGAATGAAGACCAATCTTGGAAAAGTATTGAGCTCCGCGTAGTTGGTCAAATAAGTCATCAATGTGCGGGAGAGGATATTTGTCCTTGATAGTGATCTTGTTATGTTCTCGATAATCAATGCAGAGTCTCATTGATCCATATTTCTTCTTAACAAACAGAACCGGTGCTCCACAACGTGACACACTAGAGCATATGAATCCTTTATCAAGATTCCCTTGGAGTTGCTTCTTCAATTCCTGCAACTCAATAGGGGCCATTCTATAAGGTTTATTTGAAATAGGGAAAGCACCCGGTATGAGTTCTATTGAAAACTCTACTTCACGATTTGGTGGAAGACCCGACAATTCCTCCAGAAAGATATTGTCAAACTCATGTACAATGGGAATATTCTTAATCGTGAGTTTCTCTCCAACCATTTGAAATAAATAACCCTCATTTAGTGGAATCAAGTCCCATAAAATGGATGAAACTTCCACTGGAAGGTTATGTTCATCCTTGCATCGATAGATGATCATAGATTGATCTGGAATATGAAATGTGACTTCCCTTATTTGGAAATTGATATGATCTCCATATAGAGAAATCCAATCCATGCCATGAATCACATCAAATTCCACTATAGGAAGGATCACAAGATTTTCAAGAAGCACTTTCCCACAAACTTTAATCGGAGAAGAATTATAAACTTTTGATGTGACTGTTGTGCCATTAGGGGTTGTCACAGCTAACTCAACATCTAATTGTTGAGGTAATACGATGATACCCTTAGAAAATTCTTTAGAAATTAAAGAGTGGGTGGATCCAGAATCAAATAAAACATTTTCTACTTTAGACTGGATGGTAAGTGTACCTTTCACCACTTCGTTATCGTACTCCACATCGTTGATAGAAATTGCACGTGACATTCCTTTGTCTTCAGCCTTAAGAGTTTGTTGACATTGATTGTCATCAACAACCCTTGGATTAGGGTATTGATTATCATAATTCCCCATTTCCTTGCACTTGTAACATTGAAGTGTAAGAGGTGCACTCTCTGTAGCCTTTTCTTTGTTCGCATCACTAGACATTTTCTTCCCATCATTGCAGCATTCAAATGCCCGATGACCATCCTATCAACATTTGAAACATTTACTTGTCCCTTTAAGACAAATCCCTCCATGTTTTTTCCCACACTTTGAGCATAAGGGAAAACTCATCTTCTTTTCAGTGTGCTCTTTTTATTTTCCTTTGAATTCCATTTTCCTCTTCTTATCAAACCCATATGACTGATGGGTTACTCCAATCTAAATCTCAACCATGAGATCACATCGAAATATTTCCTTGTAACTATTTATGTCCCATATGGTTAACTCCATTAGAAGGCTTGGTTTTATTCCACTAAAGAATATATTGATATTACTCTCGGGTTGGATAATAATACCAAAAGCATACCTTGAAAGTCTTGTAAAATTTTCTTCATAGGTACCAACTGATTCATCATCCTTTTGCTTTAGTTCAAGAAACTCCTTCTCCATCTTTGTTCAAAGAATACAGGGGAAGTACTTATTGAAATATAATTTCTTGAACTCGTCCCATTCCATGGACTCAATTTCATCTCTTTGCCTTGTATTCTTGATAAGATTCCACCATTTATCAGCATCTCCTTCCAAACGATACATTGCTAAGATGACTTTATCATGTTCAGAACATTTAAGAACTGAGAATATCTTTTCAGTAGTACTAATCTATTGTTCAGCAACTAATGGATCAGTAGACCCACTGAATGAAGGTGGACGCTGCCTCATGAAGGATTCAACCGAATGTTGCTCCTTCCTTTTCTTGTTTGGAATTCCTTCATGATTCATAGCTTGAGAACGTTGTGTGAGCATGGATACAAGATTTTTCATTCCATATCCCATAACATTTGGTTGCTCAGGGGGACAATCATTTCATTTCCCATCACATTCCACATTAACACGGTTTCTTCAGGTTCCAGCCATTGACTAAAACCAAGAATAATAGTGTGAGATAAACTAATTATAATAGGAAAACCACATAATCAAAAATAAAATTTCACACTTAAGGTCTTATAATTGGTTTTTTATGGCCATTTTTAAAACACTAATATCGTGTTCTATGCTTATACTTATATTTAGGGTTCTTACTAAGGTTTTCAGATCCTAGTTTCCAAAGGTTGACTATAACTTTCCTCTGATACCAACTATAACGACCCATACTTTACATATATTGTTAATAAATCAAAATTGATGTACACTTATTACAACATATAACAAAAACATGAAAGGACTGTATATGTATAGTGTCTTTAGAAACTGGGAAACATAAACAACTAGTTCATAAATCATCTACGTTGTCTCCCATTTATTTCATCATATCTAGAGTCCCTTTTGGAATATCCTACTTAATAACCTTCTTCCTGACCTGGGGAAAGAAAACATACAAAAGGGTGAGCTCAAATGCTCAGTAAGGGTAAACAAAAGGAATATCAATTACATCATATTGATAAGAACATGACATTTTGGAAATCTTAACCTGCAAAAGAGATCATAATTTCATAATCATGGGATGAATAATAGTAGTTAAATGTAATCCCAATAATCATAACTTAAAACATAAAACATTTTTGCATACACACATAATCATAGAGAGTCATTTCTTAGTAGTCAAGACTCATTTCCAAGACTATCTTAGTGGACAAAGTCCATTTCTGAACCGAGTTCACTCCTCGTTTCAGTCCTGTTTCACTGAACCGGATTAACCTTCCGTTCCAGCCATGTCTATCTCATGAGATATAAATCATTACCCAATGCATTGGAGGGAGATATAAGTCCCACCCATCTCATAATGATACCATTCTTATGTGTTCCACGATATCATAAATCATACATAATAGAATATCCCACGTAATAAAAATGGGAATCTTAATCATCATGCCATCATAACATAATCCATTTAAAATAAAATGACATTATAAAAATAATTCCACCATAACATAATTAAATCAATGTAAAAATAGGGATAGAAACAGAACCCTATATTATCTTAGATGGAAAATAATTTTGAGAAAACACTTGAACTCCGTTCTTGAGGAAAATATCCTTTATACTTCAAAAATATTTTTCCTTTCTTAACATGTCATATAATTTTGATATAAATGAAGTTGATTAAAAATAAACTTGAAAACTTGTAAAGGAAGCTTCATGTAAATCATGTTCTAAAAATCCATTCATGTCGTATAAGTTAAAAAAACATTCTTCGCATACATTGGCCAGAAAAGTCAAAAAGAACCTTGTACAAAAAACGACAAAAGATTCCATTCATATCTTTTACTAAAAACACACCGAAGGGTAAAATTGGATTTAAAAATTTTTAGGAGGATAGAAATAGTATTAAATATTGAATAAACATTGATGTGGATGATAAATATGCCCCAGTAAAAATCGAAGAATAAACAATCTAGGATAAAAATTGAGATTGTGAGATTTTCCCTTACCTTAGGTCTGATTTGCTTCTTAAGTGTCCAAACCTCCTGTATAATGATTTAAATAATGTCATGTACTTATTCCAGAATCATAATTATATTTATGATATTATATATGGTCATATTCTAGTTTCTTATTAGTAATATTTCATTATTACTTGTTATTCAGGTGTTTATTTCCTTTTGTTCTTATGCGAGTTTTGTCGAATAAATTATTCTTCTTCTTTTTAGGTTATAGATACCTCATTTACAGAATGGTATTATTGTAATACATATCATATTTATTCACTCAATTCATTTATGTAGTCATTATGCAATGAAAATCATGTAGAACGAGTCGCATCACATCGTGGAGACAGTATTCTGTACGTACGCACGAGCGATGATATCGTTCCAATGATCGTGGAATTGTATTGGAGTGTATTTATACTATTTTAGAATAAATATCAATTTAAAATAATCATATATAGTTATTATTTACACCATTATACCCATCCACGTAAGGTGGTGGTGGAAAATAGATTACACCACGACGTGGAGACGGTATTCCATTCGTACACGCGCGTGGTGATTTCATTTTCTATAGGATGGATAGATGGTGAAATATGGTTGTTTCATAATTATAATAACATATTAGTATATTAGTGATACAGATGTTATTACTTCACAATGAATCAACTAAATAAGAAGAAGTGGAAGAATAAATAAAGTTGAAAGAATCGGTAACAAACATTATCTCTTCTTTGAAGCGCCTCTTTGAGACATCCATTTAGGGAACTGAAATTGGTCTTTGAAGAAGACCAAAACCTATAGGATATTTATAGGGAAGTGGAGAAGGGAATTTGGCAGGTTTTGGATGATCGTGAAGGCTCAAAGTGGTGTGAGGAGGAGAGGAAGGAGGTGTCCTTTTATAAGGGAGGAGAGGGGCACCTTAGGAGAAATGAAAAATATTATATTATTATAAAGTCATATTTAGTTATTAATAGCTAAAAATTGATTTATTTCAAATATAAGGTGGGGATGGGTCGAAATAATCTAATCCAATAGAATTTAGACAAGTTAAGGTTTCTATTTTAACCTTATCATTTAGATTTAACTTTAAGTTAGATAATTTATCTTTTACCGTGTCTTCTTGTTTTCTTACACTATATGGTTAATAAACTTACTATAACAAGACAAATGAACCCCAAGTTGTTTATTATTAATATATATAACCTTATATAAGTCATTTGTCCGAACCTCAGATTTTTAGGAAAAAAATAACAATTAATAATATAAAATTTGTTTTAAAAACTATTTTATGTCAATTTTGACACTATTTGGTAATTGATTTTTGTGAAAATCATAACAGAAATATTAGTTCGATAAAAGATAATTAAATAAATAATAATATGTAATATTAACCTATAAAAGTATTGTAATTCATAAAAAGTCTCAAATTACATTTATTTGGGTATTTATAACATCATTTATGTCAATATTTCATTAATAAGATAATTACTGCATCATCATTGTGTCATAATTAAATTAAATTATATAACGTCTAAAAATTAAAAATAAAATATCATTATGTAGTAAATCTTTTTAACTTTCTAATTAATATTTATAGTCTAATTTATCTTATGTATAACCCTATATTAAAAATTATTTACTTATTGAACATTGATTTCAACTATTTTAACCCTTCCTTAAATAAATTAATATTATATGTCCTAATCTAATCCAGGTGGTCCTAAATGGTCATATTTTATTCATAAGGTTGTTTTTGGTCGAATTAAACTTATCCAACGGAATTAGGACATGTTTTAGGGTAATAATAATAACATTTTTACCCTTAATTACCCTATTTACTTTTAACCGTGGTAAAAAAAAGTAACAAGTTACTATTCACCAAAAATTATTTTCATCTCATTGAACCAAATTTTAGACCTTGATATTTGTAACGCCCAGACCCCAGTTACCCAGAGACGGTTCTTTATTGCGTAACATTATCATGATCACAAAAGATCAAGTCTCAAAAGACCGATTAGTTTAGTAGCTTTAGAAACACTAGATACTTTCATAAATGTTACATTACATCATAAAGTGAAAAACTACAATAACATAGTCTCCATTTTCCACACTCATATCCCCTTCAGACTATCCCTTCAGGTCATTACTAAAATACTTCTTCACATCCTGGAAAAATTAAAACATTGAAAGGGGTGAGCTCTGATTATCAGTAAGGATAACAATATAGCGGAAGCTTTCAGAAATAAACATTAACATTTAAGGAAATGTATAACTAAAAAAAGCCTTTTTAAACTTGAACATCATCATAATATGGAAAAAATAAAATTAAATAATTCCATTTACCTACTCACATGGAAATTCTACTAGTCGAATAATCACATGCAATATCAATAACCACTTTCATAATGATGGAATGCATAATGCCAGACTATCATAACCACGTATCCAAGGCCTCATGCCAAGACTACAAATAATATTTTGTCAAGGCCTCGTTCCAAGACACTAGTTTGTCTCATGAGACCTGCCGATGCATCGAGGATCTATAAAGGGCTCCACCCGTCACTTATTAAGTCCAATGAATTCCTCATATGAACAGGTTTAAACATATCATAAACCATAACATAATCGTATCACATAAAACATGCATAATGGAAAAATAACATTTCCACTTTTCAATTACAAGATATCAATAAAACACATTGAAATAATAAATACATTTTCAAAACAATTTTCAATACCAAAATAAAATAAAATTAAAACTTTTAATTTTTTATCATTAAAAAAAGATATGTCTTGTAGAGGAAGCCAAAACTCAAATAATGGTCACGGCGGCAGAGAAGTCGTTGTCACCGCATACGTTCAACAAGAAAATCATTCCTTTTTGTCGTTTAGTAAAATGCTTCGTATGAAAAGATTCCTTTTGAATAAATGTAAAAGTCAAAGGGGTTTATACACCGTAAAAAAATTTGGGTATAAAACAAAATATTCCTCAATGAATGGAGAATGAGACAAAGTACCTTACGAAGATCATTTTTTAAATAAAATAGATCTATTATGTGTATTCACTATAAGTACACATAATGAAATTACAAATACAAGATAGTATATAATAATATCATGACATAATTTGAAAGTAGGATATTAACCCAAAGAACGGAAATTGGGTTATGAAGTTCCCTTACAAAGATCATTTTTTAAATAAAATAGATCTATTATGTGTATTCACCATAAGTACACATAAAGAAAGTACAAATACAAGATAATAATATCATGACATAATTTGATAGTAGGAGATTAACACAAAGAATAGAAATTGGGTTAAGAAGTTCCCTTACAAATATCATTTTTTAAATAAAATTGATCTATTCTTTGTATTTACTATAAGTACACATAAATAAAGTAACAATACAAGATATGACATAATAATATCATGACATAATTTGAAAGTAGGAGATTAACCCAAAGAATGGAAATTGGGTTAAGAAGTTCCCTTACCTCGTGTCTGACATGACTCGATCGTTATTTAACCTCCTGAATAATAAACCGGAGTTAATTTATAATTGATTTAGAACCTTTTTCAAGTTCATTATTACTTTTATATCACTTATTACCATGTTATGAACATTATGTAATTATTTAAGTTAATAACGGTCATTTTGTCGATCTTTGGTACTTGAGTCAAAAATAAACTTCTTATAATTACAAGTTGTTCATGTGGTGAAATATCCATTGTATCCAGAATTATATTCATGATTTAGATATCATATATATCCATTAAATACATTCATTTATAATATTACATAACATTTATAGGTAAGAAATGAAATGCACCGTTCATGGAGATGGTAAGCTGTACGTACGCATTAACACTACTTTCATTTCTATTTAATATTTAATGGAATGAAATTATAATTATATAAAGGTATACTATAATTAATGTATAATATAATGTATGATACCATTTACTCCATCCATTATACATCCCACATATGTCATTAACGATTCAAATCACTTTGAGGGGGCGGTAGTCCGCACTTCCTAAAATGAAAATATCGCATTTACCCATAATGGAAACCATAAAGGAATACTATAAATGAAAAATACAGAAGCATAAGTAAAAAATAAACATATTATATATCATATATAAATATAGTGACATCTTAATGTCCACCTTTGAAGGTGTAATATGAGTTTTTAACAATCATCATTTTGTGAGGCAGAAATTTTCCATCCACAGAAACAGTATATTCTTTAACCATTAGATGTAGGTGTGTGTATGTGTAGCTCGGATCCTTCTTATAACAACATCCTAGTATATTGAAAATACTTTTTTTGTTACAAAATAAATTAATAAAAATATTTTAGGGGGTTTGAAAAGAAAAATAAAACAAAATAACATAAGAGAAGACATTACCTTAAAATCGAGTATCTCTTTTTAGATTTGAGCCAAATGATTCCTTGGGAAGAATTCTGCCCAAAGTGAGGCTTCTAGGAGTAATAGAGGGAGGTTTAAAGATTATTTTGGAAGAGTTTGGCCGAGCCAAATGGCTTGATGGTGTGAATAAGGTGGTAGAGGTTGGGGCCTTTTATAAGAGAAGAGAAGGGGCACTCTTGGAATGATTGAAATGTTACTTTATTATGAAATTATTTTCGGATTTTAAAGGTCCCACAATGATATATTTCGAGGATAAGGTGATAAGGGATCGAAATATACTCATCCAATAGGTTTTTGTCAAGTTTAAGCCTTATAGGTTACATTTTCTTTTCATTTTATTTAAATCGTTAATTAATGAGGTAATCGCTACATCATCATGGTGTCGAAATGAATTTAATTTATTTAATGTATAAAAATTATAAAAAAGTATCATGATGTAGGAAATCATTTTATCTTTCTAATGAATATTTATAGTAAAAAATATTACCTTTATAACCCCATTTAAAAATTGTTTTAGTAAAAGAACTCATGTTTGTGACATTTTTATTTTAACATTAAATAAAAAGTTTTTAATGACATTTTCCAACCAAATTGGCTCCATGGGGTCCCCAAGTTGACCCATGGATTTTATGGGTCGTCCATGAGTCATACAATAAGGGTAGAACAAGTGTAAAGGTATTTTCATATTTTTATAATATCATTTTTACCTTAAATTTCACTAATTACCTTTAATCGTGATTAATTAAACTTAAAAGTTACTATTCACCAAAAAATTATTTTTAATCACATTGAACCACATTTTACTTCCTAATATCAACCATGTATGTCGGATTTTTGAAAATCAAATCATAGAAGTGGTAATGTTTCATTTAAACGAAAAATCAGCTATTTAACTACCACTTAGTGGTTTCACTATTCATCAAAAATTGATGTTTTTCAGAACAATGCCAAAATTTCACCCTAAGCTATAATTTATATTCAAAATACAAAAACTAAGTCCATTTGGAATGATAAAATTTATAAAATTTCAAAAATTAGGTATTACTATTCATAACGACTACTTTGATTGGTTGTGGTGTGTTAGAACTCGAACTTGCGTACAATGCAAGCTATTGAATTATTGAAAGAGAAGCGTATCGTGAAAGCTTGGGGGTGTTACAATATTAACCGTGTCTCTTGGATTTTCAAAATTCCACTCACAGAAGCGGTAAAATTAAGTTTTATGTAAATTTGAAAATTCTCCTAGGAGGTGGGTAAAAGATGGTGAAAAGTTCAATAAAATTTTTATATATCTAAAATTATTATAAAATGACTCCAATGAATTACATTGAACTTATATTGGTATTATATATCTATTTTGACATAAAATAAATTTAAATAAAATAAATAATTATTTAAATAAAAAGTTGGTTTTTAAATAGTAACTCAGTGCTTACACTATTCATCAAAAATTGAAATTTTTCAGAAAAATTCCAAAACTTCAACCTAGGATAATTTCGATATCCTAAATCCAAAAATTACGTCCATTTTGAAATATGAAATTTAAAAAATTTCAAAAAGTGGTCATTACTATTCATAATGGCTAGTTTTAATAATATTTTAATATCATATTGTTGTTTAGTGAAACTCGGTATTGCGTACGACGCAAGCTATCGAGGAAGGTCGCGATTGCGTGTAAAGAAAGCCAAGTTAGTGTTGTGTGTAGTGAAATATTTCTTTGATGATTTATATAACATAGAAACAAAAATAAAAGTCTCGGGTGTTACAATTAACCTATATTGTTTTTCAAAATTTAAATTAAAATATTATAGATTAATGGAACAATAATATCTTCATCATATTCTCTCTAAACATTATTCAATAGAATTCTAAAATAAGGGGAAATAAATCATCTTGATTACTTTCAATATAATCTCATCTTCATAATCATAGAAAATCATTTCTATATTTACTTATTCTAGAATATTTTTATTTTTGAAACACTTAATTTCATATAAATTCCTGTGTACTAATCTTCTTCTCAACAACATGATGTTCAATTTATCGTCTTTCATTCATCTTGAATCACATACCCTTTTATTGTTTATTATGTTTAATATCAATGAAAAATATTTCGAGCATCCCCTGGATTATTTTTTAGAATATTTAATTTTAAAAACATTTAACATTTTATTAATTAAAATTATAACAATTGTATATAAGTCTTAGACTCAGGATGATCCATAAAAATTGTATAATTAATCCTTAAAACATCACTGTGATTACATTACATGGTGATTTTTTAGGAATGATGTACTTATATATAATAATAAAATAATTCTTATGATGTTATATGAACACATATTCCTTTTTAAATTTCACTTCATCATTAATTCCATAAGGATAAATGTTCATTAAGAATTCATGGACTCATTCGTACATATTCACAGTTGATAATTATAAAGTCATATTTTATCCATATGAAGTATTGTATTACTATTCTACAATATGATATGTCCTGTATGAGTCACCATTTCAGTCTTGCAAAGTACAGTTACTCTCCCAATGTCTACATTCCTTTAGAATTTTTTAGCCACCCACTCAGGATTACACTTCTGAATGCAATATGACCCTTACAATGTTATACATATACATTGATCTAGATTCATCTATGTAATTATAGATTTAATTATATAATAACAAAAGAAATTTAATTTTTCCCATGACTTCTCAGATAACATAAAATCTCGAATTTTTTAGCCACACACCCAGGATTACACTTCTGAATGCAATATGACTCTTACAAAGTCATACATATACATTGTTTTAGCCTCATCATTGTAATTATATATTTCATCATATAATAACAAATGAAATTTAATTTTTCCCAAACCTTCTTAGATAACCTAAAAATACTCAAAACAAATTCTCATACTTTTTGAACTATTTGAATAATTACAAACCTATTTAGTTAATTTATAATGTATTTTAAAACATATAATTAAAAAAATATGATTATTTCCTTAAATTACCATGGCCTCAATATTTTTTTTCCAATATAATTAAATATATCATTAATATAAACTATTTCAACTAATTAATACAATAATAATATTTCTATATGTGAAAAGTTTAGTTTCTCTACAACTCAAACCATCTCTCCAATATACTTTCAACTATATTTGATCACATTATTAATATCATATATAAAATATGTTAATTAGAAAATTAAATAGTTGTTTCTTAACTCCGTTAGCATGATCACTAATGAAATATTATATCTAATGGATTTATCTTCAATTATCACAAAACATTGATTCTTTACAAGCCATATATCAAATAATTAAATTTAAGGGATCCTCAATATATTGTATCGTCAATCCTCTTTTCTCATTATGATATGGTTGTAATATTCATATTTTTTAGTGGTTGAATTCTCTTCTATCACCCAATACTCTAATATACATAAACAATCCATCACAACTTTATTGATAATAAATTTTAAAAAGTTTGAAATCATCTCCAAAAATTCAATAGAGTTTTTCAATCATCACATTTTTATTTTTTCAATGCCAAAATCACACCTAAATAAAATGTCACTCTTCTCCCCCTCATTTAATATTTATTGAATGAGAAAAGGTTTTACTCCCTGTACAGTTTCCAAAAATTTAAGGCATGTTATTATCATCTCTTTAACTTTCATGATTGAAAAATCATCTCATCTCCTTTTATTCATCCTCTTTATTTATTCAACACCATTTTCCTTGATAGAATCAATAAATTCCACATTATAAAATAGAAGAAACACATTTTTCATGGAAACATAAACTCATATTATTAGATCTATTAATACAAGGGATAACTTATTACATAATAAAGAGTGATAAATTAAAACAGTAATGTTATTTGTATTCATTCTTCAATATGATAAAGACTCATCATTTACAAATTTATGGATGTTTATGATGTTTATCAAGAATGTTTTGTTATTATAAATTGAAATTAAATAATCACATCAAACACATTCATGTGAATGTAATTTTTTCTCCCCCATTTTTCTATAAAAATCACCCCCTTGAAGATAAGAATAAATATAAGTCCATGTACTGATAGTAATGTGATCAACATACAAAAAATTTTATTTTTCATGCTTTGACCAAAATCATAGATTTATCCTCATACTGAAAAAAAAATTAACATTTTTTCCTTTACAGTTCCCCCTTAAGGTATTATCTCCATAAATCTTAAACAAGGATTTTTTCTTTAGAAATAGCCTCTATGAAAATATGATAGTAGTTGTATTATGATATCAATTGAGATATTATAGATAATGTGTTATAAAGAGATAAAATGATACCAAATGAGATCAACCATGATGAATTATTTTACAATGTTTTATAGACACCTCAACGTTTATTATTTTTCATTTTTTACTTTTTTCACCATAAATTAGTTGTATTTAGAGATATGTATAGTTGGAAAGGGAATAATGTGAATTACCATCATCTAATAAATGGGAGGAAATAGGATGAAACATAGATCTCAACCTATAAACTCCATTCATTATAGCTTTAAAATATCAAAATCTC
Organism: Viscum album; assembly: GCA_963277665.1. Classification (NCBI taxonomy): domain Eukaryota; kingdom Viridiplantae; phylum Streptophyta; class Magnoliopsida; order Santalales; family Viscaceae; genus Viscum; species Viscum album. The sequence continues at coordinate 584,756,408 of OY728132.1, read as the reverse complement.
ATCATTTTTGTTTCAACCTTTCATTTTTAAAAGTTTTTCTCATTTCAAAAGAATGTGATTCTTCTATTATTCCCCATTATTATTATTTAGATTGGTTTGATTTAACTTATCAAGAAGATAATATTAAATATTTTCAACTTTTTCTATCTTCAAGGATAATTAAATCTAGTTTATCCAAATCATTAGACATTATTTTCATATATTACCGTCATTCTTCTTAAGTAAAATCAACGTTTTGATAATATTCTTGGAGATATGATTCATTGGTTCTCTACCCTTGTCTTCTAATGTTTACTTATACTCATTTAGACATGCCATAGACATGAAAGAAATTTTTCTAGAATATTTTTACCTTCCACATACATATTTTGTATCTTTTATATTACCTTTATTTGAAAACCTCTCATGAAATTGGATGTCTTCATGTCATATGTGTATCACTAACCAAATCTGTTCATCCTTCATGGACCTATTCTTTCTATTTGGATTCATGTTTTCCCCTTTATATCATAATGTTCATGAAAATTTTATATTGATGCATGCTGTGGTATTTCTTTAATAAAATAAACTTATAAATTTTTTTCTATTATCCCTTTTAACATTAATTAATGTCTTCTTTGGAGTAACTAACATGATAAAATTTTTTATTTACTCATAAAATAAGATTCATATTATCTTGGTACACAATTATTTTTTTGTTATAGTTATTTATTCACATTAGTATATTAATTTTACTAGATTAGTACATATCAACATTCTTCATAATTATTTTTAAACGACAGTGTTTTGGACCAAGATAAAAACACTGATTTTACTAGATTAGAACATATAAACATTATTCATAACTTCTTTCTTACAATAGTCAAATATGTATTATAAGTAAAAAAAATATGTTTATATTTGATTGATTACTACTATTTTGTTAATTTTGTATTCTCCCAACAAATATCTTGTGATTTTAAAATTTAGTATTCCTTTTCTCATGCCTCTTATTATTTAATGTTACATAAATGGTTTTCCATAAGTTAATGGCCTTGTGTCCCAACATATAACAACACCAGTAGTATCCAACAAATCTCCTCCATTTTATTTTATATGAAATATTGATATATTCTTAATATTACAATTTTTTTAACTATTTCAAAACTATTTTAGGATTAAGTTTTAGAGATTCACTTATTGGAAATAATGATAAATACCTTAAAAAAATTTATAGGTTTATCAATTGTTTTTAAAAACACTTGTCTGAATTTTTAATTTTTTCCATCACTTGTAATCAAAATGGAATTAGTAAAAATATATTTATCCTATCCATGGTTTACATTTATCGATGATAATGTAGTATATGGACTTCAAAAAACCTCAAAATATATTTTTTGACAACTTGGAGTCTTTTTATGATTAACAACCTAGGAAGATGTTTCAATGAAATTAATTATTCTCTGTAATGTTCAAGATGATTCTTCCTGAGTTTATTCTTTATTTATCTGACTTAATCCAAGTTTGGGACACCATATATTATGTTTGATCTTCTCAATCATCATTTATTCCAATATATATTATTATTCCCTCTCGTTATTTTGAGTTTGGTCCTCCAACATTCTAATGAACTCTAGTATAGATTAATATAGTTCATTTAGTCTCATTTACATACCATCAAATCATGAATATTTGACAATCATGGATAAATTATATACTTTCTCCAATGCAAGGATCACTTTATAAAATATTTTCATGCTGATGATATTCTCCCAAACATATATTTTCAATTATTTATCATTAAAGGAAACTCATTAATTAAAAATATAAATAGTTTCTTCCTTATATTTCATATGTTTTGTGTGGGTGTTTCATTTTTGACCTTTTCAGACAATCAACCTTCAATTACATCATCTTTTTACTATAGATTTTATTTTTCATTCTGTGGTACTTTGATATTTATATGTATGCATGTGAAAAGGTCAATGACATAAATTTCATGGGATTCCTTTATATCAGTATAAATATAAATAATAGATTCATCGTGATTTTACTCTTTATAATCTTCATAGTATAAACTTGATTCATTTGAGGAATCATTTTCTATGGATTTATGAAGATATATATCAAAAATGAAATATTTCACACATGAGTCATGTCTTTTTGAGTCTAGGATAATGAATATAAACCACTAAAAATTATCATCATATAGGTCACCTCCATTAAACTATATCACCTTTAGTGCTTCTATTAAAAATGAATGTATGTTACTCATTCCAATACTAATGACATGACCATCCACCAACTAAGTGTCACTCTAAAGCCAATACTCATTCCTATGATTTTTATGAGTATCTATGACATGAAAATCAACATTTTATCACACACAAGTAGTTAAAAATGTTTCAGCATCCTTTAGATTTTAAAAAAATAATTTGAACCTAAAATGAACTTAAATATCAACTTTTTATTCCGTTTTTACAATCAAAATATCAAGAAACATATCTTAGTTCATCATAATAATCATAGGAATCTAAATGTAGAATCTGAATGATTACTCCACTATTTAGTATATTTATTCATTCAAGATCGTCATAAAAATTTTACCTTCATTTTTGGTTGATTAAATAACAATGGATTCCAAAATTTAAACTCCTATAATTAGGAATGAAGAATAATTAAGAAATATAATTTTACAGTTTAAAATTAATAAAACCATTGTTCAATTTTATGGAGGTTTTATTTTAGTTTTTCCAAAATGCATCTTTTCATGTGAATTGACAACAAAAATATTTTTTCTGCTATATTTTTAATTAAATCATATAAAATAAAATATTAGAAAACCTAAATTAAAATTACATAAATTTATTATTTATTAAAAAAAATTTGTCAAGATTAGTATGGAAGTATCATTATAATTTAATTCTGTAATATCTTACACCATTAATCCTGAAAAAAAAAGAGAAGTAATGAAATTGAAATATACTTTCTCAAAACATGATTTATAACATGAAATATGAATTTAACAACTTAAAAAGATTACATAATAACGAAAAAACATGGAATCATAGTTAAAATGAAGGAAGTTAACCAAGATTGGTTTCAATGGGTTAGAATTTAAATCCATATTATTTACCTAAAATATAATAAATAAAATTTATTAAAATTAAAGAAATATTAGAAACTAATAGCTAAAAAAATCATGGGAAAATTCCATAAATAGGGTTTTATTTTGACTATTCATAGCTGTATAGGCCTTAGTTTACCCCTAATGAAATGGGGGGTGTGGTTTCATACTTTGAAACCACACCTTGTTCTTATTCACAGTTTTTTCCTCACACATTAGTAATTAAAAATTATGACACAAACTCTTTTTTTAAATCCCTTTTTACCAATGATAAAAATATGTATACATCTCCTCCATTGATTAAATTACAATATTGAAGTGTAATGCATGTGAGAGGAGGATCTAAGAAACCTCAGACTCAAAAAAATAAAAACCAAATATAATTATTGAATCATCTTCACCCATTTCCATAATTTAATTGATAAATAATATATGAGTAAAATAAGAATAAAACCATGTATTCTAGAGAATGTTCTCTACAATTTTCTTCACCATTGTATTTTCTTTAAAATAATCAACCTTTAAACCCCCCAAATTAAAATTTTTAGTGCCTTTTGGGATCAAATGACATTCCTTATAAGATGTTGGTTTTGTAGCTCATAAAATCACCAAGATTTCAAAAATTTCAAATAACTCATTAAAATCTAAAAATGTTTAGAAAAATTAAAAAATGGACTTAATATAATAAAAATGAAATCCAAAAACCTCATCATTCATAAATTTATCATACCCTATAAAAAATAATTTTTTAGACTTCAATAATTAACTATAGAAATTGGGGTGGGTTAGGAGTGAAGTACTCAACCTCCTCTATCCTCTCTCTAAAACCAACCACTTTATATGGCATGCCATCTATCGAAAATTTTAAATACCCATATTCTCGCTCAACCTATTCCAATATTGAAAAATAAGTAGACATATTTTTAGGAAAAATATAATTCCAATGAAAAGAAAAAATTGTTTGATATTTCAAATAGATGAAAACATCATCAAATATCATATGTTCCCCATCTCAAAAGACCTCAAAATATATTTCCAAATCATGGAAAAGTAACTCCAACATCGAATCTCTTAGAGAACAACATAGAAAAATTGGTAGCTCTGACCCATTCAGAAAGCTTCCTTCTAAGTATTTTTTAACAATCTATTGAGCACATGTGGATGCAAAAAAAATATACATTCTGTAGTAGTGATTATTCTTAAAATGTTGCCTTAAGTGGATGACCTCAACATAAAAAATTGAAAAATTTATTTTTAATTAATTAAATGTTTAAAAACAATATAAATTTCAAATAAGTTCATTATAAATTATAATTTCATAATATGTTAAAATTGTAAATGAAAAAATAATTTTTAAATTAAAATAACTATAATTGAATATTTATAGAAATAAAGAATGCCTAATATAAGTTTAAATAAAAAAGAATAATTAATCCACACACAAAATTTAAAAATAAAAACATACTTCAAAAAGAATAAAAAAATTTGTATGTAATTGAAATACTATAATTTAAAAATAGACAAACACATATTTATAAAAGAGTTAACAAATATAATATTTGAAGAAACAAATGATCACAAAACAATAATTAATAAATAAAATATACATTTTATAACAAAATAGTCAATTAGTTCCAAAAAAATTATGTGTAAAAATATATTAAATAAAGGAAACATAGGTGGTTTCTCAAAAAATACACCTTTCTATTCATATGACATTGAACCTGATTTAATCTATTTACTAATATTATATTTATAAGTTATTTTTTAGCTAGTTTAAAAAAAAGGTAAACTCTATTAATATAATCTTTGAGAAACTATTATATTCCGTGGATTTATTTTCCATAATCACTACATCTTGATGCATTACAAATTAACTCTATAGTCCCTAGAAGTGAGGGATTCCCACTAAGCGACAACTTCAAAATTTTTTAGCCATAAATATATATGCAACCTGTTTATCTTCTTCAGTGGGTGGTTTATTCCACCATCACAAAACACTCCAACAATAATTGAATTTAACTCACAACTGTATTAATAAAAAATTTACAAAAAATAAACTCCATAAATCTTGGTGGGTTATTCAGATATTGATTAATATTTTTAAAAATATTTTCATTCAATTGAATACTATTTTTAAGTTGTAATACATTTTTTAATATCCATAGTATCCTTCAGGATAATTACCAGAGATAAACTTTTTATTTTGTGTTTTAGGTTTTTTTCAATAATTATCTCTACCAAACACATTACATTTATGGATACTTATGTTTTATATAACTAAAAACTTTAATAGTTTACCTAATAAGATAACGTAGACACAATTTTAATTATAATATGGTCCTATTTGAATTCCCCTATTTTAGAATAATATCCTAATAGGATAATGAAAAACATATAAGACTCAACATTGTTCTCACTGTTAAAGGAAAGATACAATTAATCCTCTAAAAAACTCCATTACTCCAATAAACATAACAAAATTTGAGTTTAAGATTAATATTTTCACTATATTTAATGTTTGATTAATTCTAGGTTAAGATGTATTTTTATCAACTTTTTATTATGAACATTTTATCATCCAGAGAAGATCATTTTCAACTTCACTTTTACATTCCATTACCCCCTAAAATAATATCATTTATGATTAATCACTTAGATATGTCTATATCTACTAATGATATCATAAAAATTCATGATGTACAATAATGTATGATTGAATCTACTTTAAATTGTTTACATATATCTTTTTAACTAATTATATAATATTTATAGCACATTTGCATTTAATAAAAAAATTGTACTGTCCTTTATATCTAATAAGAAATCATTTCCATACCTAAGTGTTATCTTAAAAGAGTGTAAACACCCATATTGGAATAGATTTGAAATTTTCCTCTATTTTTCATATTCTATGTATTATATTTCTCAATCTAGATTTTTGAAATCTTTCCAAACATCCTTGGTTCTTATATTTTTGATAAAAACGTCCCAATATTAATATATATTGACTTCTTAATATTTTAAAATAGAAATATTATATTCAATGTTGAATATACTTAATGTATAATATTCTTCTTATTTCTTCATCAATTCAATAAAATTTATCTTCCAATGGTATTCATTATCATAAGATATGAAAATAAAAAACAAATGTGTAATATTTATCTATATATTAGGATTGTTAAAAGGATTTTGTAAATGTTACTTTGTATTTTTATCTTCCATTACCCCTTTTTATGTTTTAAATTCTTTGTAAGAATTAATGATTTTTATATCTTTATATTTGTATATATATACAACAACTTTTTTAAAATTTATTAAATTGATTCCCATAAAAATTTCATATTATAATGTTTAATGAAACTAGATTAATGTGGTAATAATGATTCATTGGTGAGACATATGGATATGATTTTATTCAAAATGAATCCAAAAACTTCTAATCGATAATTTTTCAATAAGATCTTGAGTAATTAAAGATCATCTAAGATTATGTCTTCTAACTTACAAGTGTATTATTTACTGATAAAATCATTCATTTGTTTCCTTATTTCATCCTCATAATATTCTTACCGATACAACAATAGTGTGTATCCATCTATGTGATGGTTCTCGGGTGTAGTTGAAGACTCGACTATAACCAATTAAGTTTTTATTAAATTCAATAGATTTAATATAATGACATAAATAACTAACATAAAATTTCACAGAGAGGACCATGAAAAATTAATTTATATTAATTTAAATATAATAGCCTCAATAGTAAAATTATTTTTGATTATTTAATATTCATATATGCTCTTATTGAATTTTCATTTAATTAGATAATCTAAAAGACTATCCCTATAAAAATATCTAAAAGTCCACCTTGAAACATAGAGTGATATTATTGATCTTTATTTTGATAGTTTAATAATAATTATTTACATAAATTATCTTCGATTGTAACAAGAATCTATTATTCTCTCTCTAAGTTCTGTATAGGTGAATAAATATTAGAATACTCTATACAGACTAAAAGAATTTTATATAATATCTTCAACACCTCATACACTATCTTAAAAATAAAATATTTTGGAATATATACTTATGTTAAAATACAGAAACTTACTAGAAGGCCATCATCTTTTAAATTAACCTAATTCATACCTCATGTCGCATACAATAAAATAATAATAATTAAATTATTAATTTACATAGAATGTTATTTATTTAATTTAATTTAATAATTTAACAAATATTTGTTTATTTATATTATATAAATTAAAAATAATTTCCATTTAATCTTTAAACTATATCAATATTCCCCAAAAAATTTTCTTGAAGCTTGAATAATTATTTTTTTGATAAATTAAATTTTATATTCACTTGTCTAGTGAATATATATTTAATAGATTTAATTCAACTATTAAATTGTAAAATCAAATAACTCTTGATTTATTCTTTTCATTAACATAACATGGAAAAATATTATTAATATTTATAGGAATAAATTTATTCATAAATTTAAATTTAATTAAATTTAGTGAGCTTCAAGATAAACCTACCATTTTTCACTCTTGTACTCTTTATTAATGGAAATAGATGTAATTTTTCAAAATTATAGGATTGGAATCTACCATCACACAAAGGAACCATACAGAAATAATTTAGTATTAAACTACAACAACCATCATATAATATAATAAATTTTTTAATCGATATCTCAACACAATGGATTCATACTTGTGTCATCACCCTATATTCTAGATTATTATTTCATTTAATTTCAAAACAATGTAATCTGAGTTCAGCATGGACATGGATTTTGTTTAAATTATTTTATTTTATGAAAGTTCCCATGATATCTTCTTCTATTAACTTACGAGGGTTAAATTCTTTCTCAGTCATTAAATTAAAACAATATCACTTATGGCACACCCAAGGAATGATACGACACTGAGATCATATGCCATCATAGTCATTATCCATTAATCATTGTGCATGATTAATGATACATATTAATCATGATAATATGTCAAATTACTAATAGACACATTCATAGATAAGAATTTAAAAGATTGATAAAAAAATAATTCTTATTAGTGATTTAGTTTGCAATAAAACCCTTATTGGAGATTACAAGGAGAGAAATTCATGAGTCAAATTCTCAATGATAATGATCCCATAACAACTAATAGTCAAATATAATTTGTATCTCGTTATAAGGATGTATCTATAATATATAAAATCTATTTTAAGGAAATTTTCATAGAAACTATATGTCCTCATTATACCTTATAAATATTATATCCCTTTGATGTAACAAATATTATATGTATTTTATAATATTAATTTTTTAAAAAAGAATAATCACTATATGATATGAATAAATATGATATGGAAATAAAAAATAAAAAGTTAATTTTTTCTTGGGAACCAACCCCAAAAAACATATAATTCCACAATATCCAAATAATAAACATCATCAACTTATTTTACTCACATTTCATTAATTATTTGACTATACTAAGGTGTTAGTCAATGGATGTTTCATAATCTCCTAAAAGGAAAATATGTTAACAAACACTTATACCCTTTTTGTAAAACCTCCAAATATCTGATATATTCAATTTATATATATTTTCAATTGATATAGGCATGGTTACATATCGAGAATGAGTATATTATTATTATAATGACAAACATTTATATGGCTTTACTGTTAAGTTGGAAACCAAACTCCTAGAAATTTTTTTAAACATTATGCTTACATAATAATATCAATATTTGTAATGTATATATATTTTTATATAGAATATATGACCATATGTTCTCTTGATTTTCTCTTTATCACTATACCTCTATTGGGGAAAAATAATATCATGATTATGATTTTAGATCATGTCGATTAGTTTGGGAACTGGAATTTGTCTATACCCTTATAACGAGTTCTTATATCATTCTTATACCAAGAAAATATCAATCATACATATAAAGTACTTCATAATTATTATAAATATTTTATAATGTAACACACTTTGGTATACTGGATATCTTTCTACAATTCTCAAAGATTAATAATATTCATGATAACTAAAAAATAATGACAGGAATTATAGTTCCAATAACCAAATTATAAGGAATTAAGAGTAGTCTTTATATCTCCCCATATATCCAAGGACACAACTTGTTCAATATATGAATGACATATGTAATTGTATCAATTATATCTCAGATTTATACATATTTTATATTTTTAATATATTTTCAATATATGGACTTTTATTAAGTCTAATATGCCTCTTCAAACTATCCATATAGATATTAATCCCTAGTATATAAGATTTTTCACCTGTGTCCTTCATGGAAATGAATTCATTTAACTAGATGGTAACTAAAAATAAAATTGACATCTAATTTCATATAATATGTCATCAAAATATATCATTTTCAAAATTATATAACTCCCATAAACATTTTTTATATACATTTTTCTCAATGTTAATATATATGAATCCATGTTCTCTTAATACCTCGTCAAAAAAATATTCCATGATATTGATTCTTAATTTAATTAATAAATGGAACCCTACAAAATTCATAATTTATTGGCTTTATTAGGTGTCAAAAACCCTTTTAGTTGTGTTATATATACATATTTCACAATTTTTCATTTGAAAAAAGCTGTATTGAAATCCATCTATCAGAAATTATAATCCTGGAATACTACTATGGAAAGAAAAATTCTAATGGATGTTAGTATCAAAATATGTGAAAAGTTTTCATTACAATTTTCACTTAGATATTACATGAACCCTTTAGCTACCAATCGTGATTTTAAGGTACTAGATCTATAATCCATGTATGTTTTGTTCTTGAATACCCATTTAATTCAATTGTTTTTCAATTAAACAATATGATATACTAAAATCTAAACATAATTTTAGTACATGGATTTGATTTTAGAATCAGTAACATATTTCTTATTAGAAAATTCTGATCTGTTTACTACTTTATTATATGATACAAGTTCATTATTATCCATGAATATTTTATCAAGGTATATATTTTTAAAAAATATATATATTCATATCTATCTTAATTTTATTATTCAATGTTTTTAAAATGAAATAATATGTTTGATAATGAATAAGATATGAAATATAGATCTTAAATGAACAAATCAATATTATTATTTAAATTTAACTATTACAACCTAGCCATTAAATTTTTTAGTTATAAATTGGAATGATTTATTTATGAAATTAATATAAATTTCCAACTAAATATAAAATTTATTTATTAATGATTAGGAAAAAATCACCTAATTTTTTTTAATGTCATTTTATTCCTCAAAAATACATTTTATTAAAAAAAATTATCTTATTTTTATAATTGAATATTATAAATAATTTATGGATATTTTAGAAAAATTTTTTAAATAATTTATTCAATTTTTAAATTAATCATGCCAAAATTATTTTAGTATGATTTTGTTGATAATTTTATCAAACTATTGATTATTTAAGGAATAGTGAAAATACTAAATTTTATTAAAAACTATATTTCATTTTTGTTACATCCCAGGATTTCATAATACATTATCTCTTTAAAGTAATTCAGTATCTTGTGCCACACGCAACACTGAGTTTGAGCACAACATGACTTACAAAACTAGCCATTTAAAAAGAGGTTATGAATATTAGTAACTGAATTTTAAATTTTATATACTCCACATAATTTTAACATCTATATTATGTGTTTTGATTAGACACAATATAAGAACTAATCCAATTTTTTAAATAAAATAAGTGTTTTTCAAAAAAAAATGCAATTTTACCTCATTTTGAGGGAGAACCCTTTTAAATCTAATATTTGACACTTTTATATATTCAATTTAACAAAATAAACTTATTCTTCAGAATAGGTACATATAAATTTACTTTGGGTAAATATTTTTTGTTTTTCGGATAACTTTTATGTTTTGATGAATAGTGAAAAATAAATAAATATTAATTGAATTTTTTTTAATCAAAATAATTTATATTGATAAATTATACATTTGAATAGTTTTTAAAAATAATTAGATTTTATTTTAATCATTTAATCTAACATTGGTCATTGTAATTAATTTGAAAATTAAATTGGACATGAACACATATCAATCTTTTGATTGTTTTTACTTCTCAAAAACCCGCTTTCTGGTTTTCACAATGGGAATTAATTTTAAATTAATTAATGAAGCATATATGTTATGCATATTGTAAAATATAAATCATTTTGGAAATCATAATATCAAAATTAGAATAGGGTAAATTTTTTGTATAGTTTTGAAAACTTTTAATTATTGATGAATAGTGAAAATACTACAAAGTACATAAAATGGACTTTTTCATTAAAATAATTATTTTTAATTAAATTTTTTTTCTCAAAATAGATACATAATACATATATCAGTACAATTTAATTCATTAGATTCATTTTATAAAATATATATATATATATATATATAATTTTATTGAACCACTTTAATGTCTTTTTACCCACCATCTAAGCACATTTGCAAATTTGCATAAAACGTAATATTACCACTTATGGGAATTGAATTTAAAAAATCTGAGAGACACTATTGTAATTAGTAAGTAAAATGTGGTTCAATTGGATGAAAATAATATTAGTTGAATGGTAACAATTGAATTTTATTTACCATTGTTAAATGTAAATAGGATAATTAAAGGTAAAAATAATATTAAAATTACCCCAAAACATGTCATAAATTTATTGAATAGGTTTATTTCCACAAAAATAAACCATAGTACAAGAATAAGATCCTTTAGAACCATATGTAAATGATTAGTACATTTATTATATTTTATTTAATGAAGAGTAAAAAGTGTTAAATTTAATGCTTATTTACTAAAATATTTTTAATATAGGGTTTCACATAAGATAAAGTTGACTATAATTATTAATTTGAAATATAAAAATATTTCTTATATCATTGTAATTTAATTAAAAAAATTAGATATTAAATAATTAATGTTATGTATGATACAATGATGAAGCGGTAATTACCGTATTAATGAATGATTAAAATAATTGATATTATAAATATCAAAATAAATATAAATAGAGACTTTTGATGAAATCCATAAATTTTCTAGGTGAATATGAAATGTTAGGGTTGATTTAATTTAATTTTGTCTAGGTAATAAACTTTTTAAAACTTTCACAAAAAACCAAATACAAAATAGTGTCAAAATTGACATAAATGAGTTTTTAAAATAAATACTATATTATTAAATGATATAATATTCCTCAAAATATACGCCATGGCCAAAGGAATAAAATAATATTTATTTCATTAATTAACCACTTGGGTTTAGATTGTCATTTCATAGTAAATTTATTAACCATGTATTATAATAATATAAGAAGACATGATAGAAGTTAAACTACTTAACAAATGGATAAATCTAAAACATAAGGTTAATATGGTGACCTAATCTTGTTGGAAACATTTAGATTTAATGGATTTGGACACATCACTGCATTATCCTTTATATAAATCTATTTGGAGCTATTAGTTAGCGAAAATTATTTTAGAATAAATTAATATTTAAAACTTTTCCTAAAGTGCCCCTCGCCTCATTTATTAAAGTTTACTTCCCCTTCTCTTAAATTTACATCTCCAAATCCATTTAGCTCTGCCAAACACTACTAAAATATCCTCCCAACAACCCTATATTCATAAATAGGTGTTACTTTGATCATAAATCCATCTTATGGATCCATTTTGTTCAAATCAAAAGGAAGAACCCAAAAAAGAGGTAATTATTTCATCACCTCTTTCAATGTTCTTTTCTTATTCCACTTCCTCTTTCATTGTTGTTTCCATTCCAAAATAATAACTCATGTAACATCTATAGAAGGTGATGTTATTATAAATATGTTATGACAATATTCATTATTCTATCCATCCTATTAATTACAAAGTCACCATACGTGCGTAAATTTGGCTTACCATCTCCACGATGCAATGAGATTCATATCCACGTTCACCATTCAACAGTGATTATATATATATATATATTATTAAGTATGTAATATATTACATAATAATGTTACTGGATATATATATATATTCATGTATGTATTTACATATATCTCATTCACATACTTTCATTCAATATGATATGAAAATAGAAATGACATTTATGGGTACGTATAGCCTACCATCTCTATAAATAGTGTTTTCCATTTCATATATCCATCTATTATAAAAAAATATATTCTGAATATATATATATATATATGATACATAAATAATGTTCTATATTATATAATCACTTAAATCATGATATAGTTTATATGATCAATAATAACAAGTTAAAACACATATGATAAATAAAGGGATTATTACCCGAAATGTTATTTTAACATGGAAATTATTATTAAATATGTAGTATAATTCCATAAATGAATAAATTTTGTTATCATAAATATTAATATAGTTCTGTTATAATTTAATAACATACAATGGTCATTATACAAGAGGTTAAATATACCCTCAACAAAAGGAAAGTACATGGTAAGGGTTAATTAATCAATCTCAATATTATCCGAGATTATTTATATGTAAGTATTTATTGGGACATATTTATAATCCATATCCATGTTTCATAAACAAGATTTCAAAAGGATTATTTTTAAGGGAATATTTAACTATAAAATCATTTTAAATGTTTAAAATATTTATTCTTATAATCCTTTCTCATTAATGTCGATGTTTTCAAAATGGTTTTAAGTATTTATTTATATAGACATGAATGCTTTAAAATTTTAATTCCATTAAAAAGCTTCAAAGTGGTATTGGACACTTTCGTTCAAAAATAACTTTTAAATGACATCCTTTAAAAATGTGTGAATTTTAAATTATTTCACAAAAAAAGGAATATTTCTCTCAAAGAGTTTTACTGATCATTTTAAACTATGTCAACATACTTTACGGGATATTATTCTTGATTGAGGTTGATTAATTATAATAAAATATTTCTATATTGTATTGAATGAGTTATGATATGTTTGACTATGGATGTGATATTTTTATACAATTCATGGTTTTTGGTTAAATTATTAACATTTATTATATTAGTACTAATATGAACTTTTATATTATGCTTCACCCTTTTAATATGAGGAATGCATTGGACTTAGTAAGTGACGGGTGGAGCATGTTATAGCTCCTCGATGAATCAGTAGGTCTCATGAGACAAAATTGTGTCTTGGCACAAGGCATTGAAAAAATATTATTTATTTCCTTGGAAAAAGGCCTTGAATATGTGGTTATGATGTCTGGAATTATGCATTCCATCATTATAAAATTAACTATTGATATTACATGTGATAATTTTACTAGTAGGATATCCATTAGAATAAGAAAATGGAATTATTTGATCTATCATTTCTATATTATGATTATGTTTTGGATTAAAAGGCTTGTGTTTTAGTCTTATACATTTTCTTAAATGTTTATGCTAATTTATGATAGTTTCCACTATATTGTTATCCTCACTGAGCATCTAAGCTCACCCCTTTCTTATGTTTAATTTTTACCCTGATGCGAAAAAGTGTATTATGATTGATCTGTATGGTTAAGAGAGATGAATAATGGAGTTCTCAAAGGATTATTTATATTGTGTTTTATTTTAGAAATTTTAATGTAACATTCATATATGTAATCTATTTTCCAAGACTGGTAAACTGATCGGTCCTTCGGGACTTGATTCATTGCAATCATGCACATGTATTAAAATAATGCACTGGCTGTAGGCTTCTCGGGTTTGGGTGTTATAATTTTATGGTATTTATGATGTCCTATTATGTTTTGGATTAGTTTTAAAACTTATATAGTTAATTTCTTTTTAAAATAATCAAGATATTGTTTTGGAAATAGATTTTATACTTGAATTTAATATAAAGGCATTTTATATTTAAAATGGGTTTTTTATTAAAAAACTAAGTTTCATTGTGTTTTTCTGTTTTAATTCTAAATTAAATTATATGAATTATATTGTTTTAATTTAGTAAAATAAATTTTATATTTGGAATCATTGGGTCCAAATGTATTAAATGGTTCTTTTTATTTTCTGAACAATATGAATAGTAACCATTGTAATTTTTGTTACCACGTTAAAAGTTAAATTGTATCATTAAAGTTAAAAATAAAATTATATGATTCATTAAATTTCCCATACACTTGAATAAATCATATTATATGAGTAAATAACAACCATATTTTTTCAAGGGTCTTATTTATAACCTTTTGGGGCCACTTTTATGAGATTTTTACCATTATAATATTTTATTTAATGAAAACTCAAACATGTCACCCTCTTGTTTTTAATAAATAAAATATTTTTATCAAGGAGCTATTTTGAGGATATTCTTTACAATAAATATTATTTTAAAATAAAATTGATTTATTTTCATCATGAGAATTAATTTTTATTTATAGAGAAAAAATATTTACCGTAAATACTTACACAACATGATGACGTAATTATTCAATTAATGTAAAAAATTAAATAAATGATATTAAAAATATTTAAATATATATAATTTGATGTAAATAATTTACTAACAAATTTACATATAATAATTATATATTATTCATATAATAAAATATTTGGTTTTAATTTTATATGTTTTCTTGATATTATTTATTTAAAATTAATGAATATTTATAAAATTTGACATTATGAGTATTTTATGTAAATAAAATTTTATTAAATGAATTAAAATTAAGAAAAATATTAAATTCATCAATTTTATTATAATATGGTTTTAAATATCAACTATAGTCCATTTAGTTGTCTTTATTCTTTTTTATAGTGACTATTTTAAATCTCAAAAAGTTAAATTTCAGGTTGTCATGGTAAGAGTAAAAGGGGGTTATATAGTGGTTAAAATCAATAGATGGGGCTCTAAATGTATTCAAAATAATTGTAATTTTTATTTTATGATGGTATTTAAACTCATATAAATCTTATATTTTAAATAAATAACATGTCTTAAAATTTTAAATTTATTATTAACTCATACTTTTTTTAAATATTTTGAGAATTTTCAAGAGTTCCCCTCCCCTCTCTTATCAAAGGGAATCATTCTTCTAATTTATTTACACCTAAAACCTAATTTTTTCATTAAATATATACCAAAATACCCTAATAGAATCACTAAAATTATTATCTAGGTATTTTATTTTACCAAATACCAATCTTATAGGTATTATGGTTTTAAGCAAATGAGGTTTTCCAAAGAAGAAGTATAGTTTTTATCTGTATATTTTAGTTTTTTTCTTCATCCACATCTGTAAAAAGTTCTTAAAACTTGTTAAAATATTTTAAAAAAATACACCATATAATTATATGTTATTATGATAGTTAAATATCCATATCTATAACCTTTTCCATCAAATGGGAAAAGTATTCCTTATTCGTGTGTACGGAGGACAACCACCTCATGAAACAATGTAATTCATTTTCCATCCATGTCTCACAAGAAAGTTTATAATGATTGAATTAATGTTTATAAATAATATTAATGAAATATTTTTTATATGAAAATAAAAGAGATCATTTAATTTTTTATCCTTCCATGCATTAAAAAAATATAATTTCATTTTGGCATATGTTTGGACTGCCACATTCATGAAGCAATGAGATTCATTTTTCATCACCACATCTCATGGATGATATATAAAATTGTATATGAAGAATTAATATGATAATTTTTATATTTTTATAATTACATAACTATAAAAAATTACGTACCATGTTTACATAATTATCGATGAAGAATATATAGGGTTTTATGTGTATATATGACCTACTGTCTCTGTGATTGTAACAAAGTTCATTTTTCACAATAATATTTAATGTTTGGGTTTAAAAGTATAATTATTTTATAATAAAAATAAATATTTAATAATTTTTGTTATTCAGAAAATGGAATAATGACAACTTTGACCATAGTTAACCTATCGACATCATTCGTGACATTTGAACCAAATACCATGAAAACATCTAATGTGAACCTAAATGATTATATTATTGCCGATAACATGGTGATAAGTGATATAGAAGGGAAACAATTAAAACATTTTATCAAAAAAGAAAATAATGAAGACAATTTTTTTATTTAGGATCATAAAGAATATATATAACATGTCTGACACAAGGTAAGGGCCATTTTTAAGAAAATTATCTTTTAAATTTCTTCTTTCAACTCTTTTTACCAAAGTATAATAGGATTTTTTAACATATACCTCATGAATAAAATTTCCGTCCTTCACGACACATCAAATTTTTACAGTTTTCCTTATAATTATCCTTGTTTCTTTTCAATGAAATTTTTTTCATTATGAGGTGTGTCATTTTTATATTTTAAGAAGTTATTTTAGAAAAACAAAAGTGTATTTTATATCCAAATGTGTTTTTATTTGGATTCAAAAGGGTTTTTAATTTTTTTTGATGAAAATGTGAAATAATAAAAAATTTAATTCATGATATAGTACATGATAATCATGTGAAAATAGGTTATCTTGATATAATAAGAAGGTTCTAGCCCCATTATAGCTCTTGGTGAGCTTGATATGTATTATAGGAAGGGTTAAGCCCCATTATAGCTCATGGAAAATGGGTGATCCTAATACAACATGTACGATGTTTTGATCCCCATTATAGATCATAAGTGAGTATGATACAACTTTTATTATTGTTTGATCCCCATTATAGCTTATAAGTGAGACCGATATAGCTTATACGATGGGTTGAGCCCCGTTATAGCTCATAAAAAACACATGATCTTGATATATCTTATACAAAGATTGAACCCAGCCATAGATCATTAATTAATTCGGTATTGATTATGATAAAAAATTAATTTTGTTGCAATTCAGTCATATGGTTATTATAATTGCAGGGTTTTAAAAATCGTATAAGGAATGTAATGCTCTATGTTTACAGAAAGATTTTTTATTTAATTTATATGGATTATAAAGGGTTTCTTGGAGTAAAATGTTTGTTTTTTCATCTGTAAATGATTCATTTTATTCAGTCAAATAAATTGGATGATAACGGTAAATTTCACATGGGTTTTTAATTTTTTCACTAGATTATAATATTTATTCATTCTTTGTCCCTTACAGATCTTCTTGTGCTCATCCAAATTTTATAAAAATGTTTTTTTATAAGGTTTAATGATGTTGTGGTATAAGGAATGTGTTGAAATGAAAATTATGAATAATTATCATGAAAAGAAACCATGTTTTTTTAAAAATAATTTATTTTTAAAAAAACATTATGTTAATTTAGAAGTGTTCTCTCTATCTACTTTATAGTTTGTTATGTTAGATTTGTGAAATAAATAGCTAAAAACTAGAACCCTTTAAGATCTATTGGAATTAAATAAAGATATTTCTAGTCTAACGTCACTAGAGAATGTAATGATTAAGGTTATTTTTTTATATTTTGTATCATTAAATGTTTAGAAAACTTTGTAAATAAGGATGATTTTAGGTGAGGTAATATAAATATTTTGGAATAATATCATTGGTTTATAGGATTAAGGTTTATTACATGTTCAAATTATGGGACACCCATTTTTAGGTTTTATGTGATAAAATTTAAAGATGATAAATGATATTTTACAAGATGTTTTATTCAATTTTAGGTATATCTTACTCTTAAGTTTATGACATGGAAAAATTTATTTGAGAAAGAATTATAATTTCATTATGTGGAAAAAAAAATAAAAGGTTTGAATTATCCTTTGAGGTTAAAAAAATCTTTAATAATGAATATATTAATTTTATTTTTATTATGTTTATAAAATTTCAGATAATTTTATACAAATTATATTTTTAGAAAAAGGGCAACCCATAGGTTAGAAAACAACACATCATATCTGATAGTTTTATGAGGTCTGATTCCAAAACCGAATGTGGAAATTGGTGAATCGCCTTCCAATAACCAATGTAATGTCTTAGTTAGCATTGCATTTTTTTTCAAAATATTTCACGGATGAAGAATAAATTTATTTTAGGGAAATATTTATTATTATTCAAATAAACATTTTAATTCGAAAATTATTTAGCGATTAAGTGATTAATGTTATTTTAGAATAAGATAAGTATAATTATTTGGGGAACATTATATCATTATATTAAATAAGATATTGTGGGATTTTTTTGGGTTCCATATTGATTACTATTTTAGAATCATATATTATCAAAATATTACTTTATATTTATTCAAGTTATTTATGGAAACAATTACCATATGTTAGAGAATATATGGTTAGGAAAAAAAACATATTCCTATAAGACTTCATGAGTCATGAATATGACTTGGATACAAATATTATATTAATATTAAAAGACATTTTGAGAAAAACATTCTAGTTTTTTTTTTGCTTAAATCATTTTATTGAATATTTTTGAGAAATTTAAAGGGTAACTCTATATTTAATGACCAATTCTAAACATTGGTTATTACTATAGAATTTTGGGGATTACAGTAGTATTTTTCATATGAAGGATTAATCATTTTGGGAATTAAGCTACCTTATGCTGACTATTTTGGTTTTTGTTAATGCCTAAATAAGTGAGGAATATATTGTTATCCATATGTGGATTTTTTATCCTTTTAATTCAATTATATCATAAGAAATTCATCTTTAATTATCATCATTTAGAGAAAAAGATTATATTGTGTGGGAAAATGATTAATGTTGAAATTATACTTATCAAGTAAGTATAATTCACTATGTTATTAATAAATATACATCAAAATGAAATTCCATAAATATAGGAATGATATTTCAAAATAAAAACATTTTTCATTTACTTTTCTTACTATTATATAAATGGCCTTTAAACCCATCACAGATTTACAGTTTTATGATGGTTAACTTTCTCATGACCATGTTTTTTATCACTCTCCATCAGTACATTGGAGTTATTTTCTCCTCTATATCCATGTTTTCACATCCCAATAATCATTTCCTATATGGAAACATAGTTATGTGTAATTTCATAGGACTTTCATAATTTTCCTTTTCTATTCTATAAAGTGGATGTTTTATTAACCATTTTAATAATGTGGGATTTCAACAATGGTATTTTGAAAATTCAAAACCTAGTAACCGAGACCAAATTCAAATTGAGAGGACACAATTTCTAAATGGTGTTAGAATTTAATATCACAAGTTTTCAAATGGAAAAACTTTGTTAGATAACAATTAAGATATGCAATATCGATCATAAATGAACAATGAAATATTATTATTAAAATGAGACCATTATAACCTAGTCGTTAAATTTGATGGTATGAATAGGAATAAATTATTTATGATATAAATATAAATTTCATACTCAATATATATGTATTGAATAATCCTTATGAAATAATATATTCATACCTAATAAGTTCCTTCTATTCTTCAAAAATACGTTTTCATCATAAATGAATGTTTCTTCTTTATATGAGTGAATATTATTATTAATTTTTGCAGGTTTTAGAAAGTTTGTTTGAAAAAATGATTTGTTTTTTAATTTCATGATTGAAAAATAATATTTTGATTAATTTCTGAGAATCTTCAGAAAATATTCATTTCTTAAGGAATACAAAAAACAGATTTTTTTATTGAAAACTATATATTATTTCAAAGTATATACAAGGTAAAAAATGTGATAGCTTAAGATTTCCCTTAGTTTCTTTTGACATAAAATTATCCATTTTTTATAGAAATGGTATATTTTTTATCTTCATGTTTTAGTTTTTGTTCTTTTTCACATTCTTAAAGACTTCATCAACCACAATAAAATAATAAATCTAGTATCATTCTATTACTAATATGTTATTGGTTTATTTTTAGGAACCATGTCCATAAACTCTTACATCAAATGAGAAAAGTATTTATCCGGAATGTGTACGGCAGACTACAGCCTTGCGAACTGATGTAATTAATTTTACATAATTGTCTCTCTAGATAGGTTATAATGATAGAAATTATGTTCATATATTATATTAAAGACATATTATCATTATAAAAAATTAATATATATTTTATTTTCTTATCATTCTATGCACTAAAAACAATATTGTTTTTCATGTGTATGTGTGGACTACAACCTCCACAAAGTGATGTGATTCATTTTTCA
Source organism: Viscum album (assembly GCA_963277665.1). Classification (NCBI taxonomy): domain Eukaryota; kingdom Viridiplantae; phylum Streptophyta; class Magnoliopsida; order Santalales; family Viscaceae; genus Viscum; species Viscum album. The sequence goes on along the minus strand of OY728132.1, from coordinate 584,735,091 downwards.
TCATCATATGACATTAATGATATATATAAGTATATTTTAATAATTAATATTTTATTTATGATATTATTATTATTCTGAAAAAATATTAACAATGAACATCTTTATATAATGATCATTGAAAATAGAGAATTTACTCATACGTATTTTTGGCAGGTCACTCCATGGTTGTAACATAGTTGATTTTTTTGTAACCATATTTAATAGTAGAATTTAAAATTATAATTTATGCATACAAATGTTAATTATTTCATTATTATTACTTTGGATATGATGGAATAATGAATTTTTTATTATAGTCAACATGTTTATGTAATTTTGGACTTATGAACCAAAAATTATAAAACCATTTGACCTAAACATAAATGATTATGTAATTGAAAATAACATAAAAATAAGTAATATAAAATGAATAATAATATAGAAAAATGTTATCTATAATGTTAAAAATAATAATATAGGTTTATTATTCCTAAAGATAATGAATGAACATGACGTTTCAGACTCAAGGTAAGGGATATTCCTTTAAAAATCATCTATTTAGTTCCACTATAATCTATTTTTAAAAAATTACAATTGATTTTTAACATTAATTCATGAATGAAATTTCTCACTATCATGAATCCTAAATGATTTGATGTTTCCTTTATAAGTATCCATTTTTACATTAAAGGAAATGGTTAATTTATGACGTGCATAGTTTTTAGATTTAAACAAATATATTACTAAAAGAAATGTGTATTTGGATATAAAAATTTGATTTTATTTGGGTTTGAATGATTTTTTATGATGATAAAGTGAATGAATAAAGTATTTTATTCATGATATGGTACATGAGTATTATTTGAAAAAATTGATAGGCCAAATATAGATTATACGAGGTGTTAATACCCATTATAGCTCATGGGTGAGCCCAATATAGATTATATAATGGGTTGAGCCCCATTATAAATCAGAAAAAATGGTTGATCCCAATTCAGATTTTCTGATTTTTTGATCTATATTATATATCATGGGGGAACCTGATATTTATTATACGACATACTAATCCCCATTATAGGTTATGGGTGAGCCTGATATAGCTTATATGAAGGGTCGATCCCGATTATAGCTCATGGAAAATGGGTGATCCTGATATAGATTATATTAATAGTGAGCCCAATTATATCACCCCAATGCATTGTGAAATGATTATGTTCTCTGGATGATTTTATTGGTTGGTGGATGGATGGTTATTCCAATTGTAAGGTTTTTAGCTGGGTTGATGGAATTTGACATTTTAATTTTCCAAAAAGGGGTTTTATTTGCATTATATGGGTATAATGGTATTATTTGGGAAAAAAATTTGTTTTTTTTTATTAGGAATTTTTTTATTTCGTACACTCAAATAAAATTTTAGATAATGGTAAAATATACATGGGTTATCATGTCTGGAACTAGTCTAACATATTTCTTCTTCTTTTCTCCCATGTTGAGCATTGTTCACTCATCCCATGTTTTTAGAATGTTTTTCACAGATTTTAATGAATATTAGGGATATGGATGAGGAAAATAAAAAATCTATGAAGATTTATCAGGAATGGGAACCATGTATTTTTTTAAAAAAATTTTGAAAAAATTGATACAATTTTAGAAGTGAACAGTTAGTACACATATGAGTTTGTTTTGTACGAGTTATTACCAAAATACCAAAAAAAAATAAAACAGAAATATATTTTTGAATGAACGAAATATAATTCCTTTCTAAATAACTGTAATATGTAATTCTTAATTTTTGTTCTTTACCAATCATCCTTGGTTATCCAATATAGTGTTTTTTTCTATAATAACTTCTTGCACTATATATTATGGAATTTTGTGTTCCAACAACTAATGTGTATCTTTATTATGAATTTATTAATTCAATAATGATCCAACTATATCATTTTGGGATTCCATACTTTTCTAGAAACATGAAATTACATTCCACGATTAGCTTTCTATTTGAGAAATAATTTAGATATTATGATCTAGTTTCTTTAGGATACTCAATATTAATATACTCTATGCATTGAGAAGAATGTTTTTTTACAGTATTATCCTTTGAAAATGTTTCACATCCCCATACATGAATACATGATAATAAAAACTTATTCCAAATCCATAACTCATAGGGAATTCTGTTTTATACATCATTTTACACCTGGTTTAGTGAATATTCTATTGATTGGAATGCATCTCACAAAATTGATTATATAAAATTTGATGATTTTTAGGCAATGAATAAATTTCCATACTTTAACATTTATATACCATTAAGATGTTTTATAAAAAATTAAATAAAAAATATAACCATGTCATATAATGTAATTCATCCACATTAGATTGAATTATATAAGATATATTATTTTATCCTCTGTATAATTTTTAATTAATTTATATGTAATCCTAATGAAATAATTAACAATACCCAATATAATATTTCATATGAATTTAATTTAATTTTACTAGATTATTATTTTTATTTTAGATATAATAACAAAATAAACAATGTATCAAAGAAATAAAAAATAATCATATTTAGTGATAAAATAAAATAAAACTGTGAATTTATCATGGAAATTATCTAATGGTTTTTTATCAAGATTTGATAAACCAACCAACATCACAAGTGGGAGAAATCCTTGTATCATAACCTAGAATGATTTGTAGAACCCACCAATATCGTGTGTTACTCCTTTTTTAAATTCGTCTTTTCTCAAATACTAAAACATCTTCTTTGGTCATGATATCCAGCCTTTATAAATGTATAATCACATTAAACTGAGAGTTTCTAGTGGTTCATGGTTATATTAAATAAGGATAAACACCATAAAGTATGGAGGGATTATTTAAAAACAATTATTTATAATTTAATGATTATTACTATATAATAAACAATATAACAAATAATTAATATAACATAATTAAATCCAGTAAACACATTTATTGGATAAATATTATTATCATTAACAACATTCAATGAAAACATTACTAAAATTGGTCCCTTTAATAGTCCTTGTAAAAGGGGTTTATCTGAATTCCAGAAGAACTGATATTTGGAGTGATGTTAAAGGGATGACATTAACAGTGCTCCAAAAAAACACTGTCAAAGGCCCCTTATAAAAGTGCTAAAATAAGAACTCCTAAAGGGGAACTTTTTCAATGTTTTTTAGCACTATTAATGGATACCTTTATTAGTGATTTTTTATCGTTGTTTAAGGCCCCCTTTAACATCGGTAAAAAGTGCTGATAAAGGCCTCACTGATAAAGGGGTGTAATTTTATTATTCAAACCACATCTCGATCTACCTTTTATCAGTGCTTCCCAGCTTCTTTATTAGCACTTTAGATAATTCCACCACCCCGTATGTGCCCCTACCTCCATCCAGTTTTGAACAAGAGACCACCAGGTCATATCCCAACACCTTTTCCACTCCACTATATTGTTTTCCATCCATTTTATGATATATCTATATATTTATATATATTTCACTACATTTTTAATCCATACATTTATATATATATTTGTATATATTTTTAAATACATATATAAAATGTGTTTTTTGTGTGTGTGTGAATATATATAAAAAAATTATATATTGTTATATATTTTATTATAAAAAATAGTAAATTGTGAAAAATGATAAATATTAAAAACCATAACATAAATATTAATGTAATCCCAATAAATTTATTAAATCCCCGCTGAAAATAGACAATAATACCCCCTATAAGAGGATGAAATTCCATAGAATGTTAACAAATTGGGGTACCCAGATTAAAACTCTATTTTGGAGGGATTTTGGTAAATTTTTAACCATGAAAAAATAGTGAGTGGGGTCCGCCAATGAACACAGTGTAGAGCTTGTTTCATTATTCGATTTGATATATGGTTGAGCCCAAACGGTCACCCATATCAAAATCTATGGTCGCTTGAAGTTAAAGTTATGTTTTCAACTTATTTTAGAACATTAATTAAATTTTTGATATTTTTTTCTTAAAATGGTTATGAAATGACTATAAAATGATTATAATTATAAAATTATTAATTAAAAATATTTTTCAAACCCTTTTATAATCCATTTTCAGTTAATATCATATATATTCTGTGTAAAGGCCTATTTAAACTTATATAAAGATTATTTAAAAAGTATATAATATATTTATATCAATATTATTATATTCATATATTAATATATTATATTTAATGAGATTATTTTTTTCCTAAAAGATTTTTTTAATCAGAGCTAGAAAAAATCATTGGATAGCCCCCCCTTTTTCAGTGCTTTTTTACTAGAGCCGATAAAGGGGGTGATTATCAGTTTTTTTTACATGCACTGATAAAGGGCCCCTTTTAAGAAAACTTTTTAATACTCTTAAGGACCCTCTTTATGATCTCTAAAATGGTGCTATTAAATACCCCCTTTAACGATGATTTTTTTTGTACTGTCAAAGGGGGTAATTAACAGTGCATTTAGCTAGCATTTTTAAATCCCTAGTGCTGGATAAACAAAGTTTTGTAGTAGTGAAATCACATCTAATAATATTTATTAATCATTTAGATTTTTTTCTTTTAATAATTATTAATTATTTAACCATTCATTTACTTATACTATGTTATTTACAATTAACGGTTTTTGATATATATTAAATAATATATTAATTATTATTAAACAAATATATTAAATTATTTATTAAAATTTTAAAATAATTAAACAAATGATGCTTATTGCAGAGGTTAAACATTGTGTACATTAAATGTAATATTAAATCAATTTATTAATGTTTAATTATCACATGGTGTGTTATGACTTGAATCCTAGTATATTACTCTAACATGGCTTATCATTACATGCATGGTGTATTGCCTATTCGGAAAAACCACATAGTATATATGATGTGTTTATCCAAATAGTACACCATTACATTATGGGGTTGGAACATATTGTAATTAACCTAAAGTATATAACATGTGACTAACCCATACACATCTTATTCCATGAGAGAAGTTAGTAGCTTGAGTGATAGTGGCATTTCATATTAACCAATATGAAACACTGTATAATGAATGGTGTGTACCTTTCATGGAGAGAGACCTATAACATTAAATGTGATTTTTTTGTTTGGGTAATGTAGCTGGTGACCATACTACCATTTATTCAATTCTTTGAGTGTTCTCGACATGTTTATACCACATTCTATATAATTTGAATCCAAATTAAGGAGTTACATCAACAGTTGGAATCAGAATGGAAATATAAATATGAATAATTAAAAGGCAAGGAGTAAAAAAGTTTATAATTTTTTTAATAATTATATATTAAAACATTTCACTTTAAAATCACGTGATGGTTTTGAGGCACTGGAGAAGAATATGGTATAACAACCCTTATCTTTATTACACACTTAAACATGATTTATTAAATAAAATTAACTTGATACAACATAGAATATTGAGAGGTATAGTGTCATTGGGGCTTAGTAACATTACATAACACCTTAAAACATGAAACACAACATCTTTACTGAAAATCCCCTTTACATTACGACTATAGTCCCTCGTAAATAACATTGCATCGGATAACCTGAGGACATGCACAAGAAAAGTGTGAGCTATATAGCCTAGTAAGCGAATAAACATGGAATAACAAGAGGAATAAAATAAATGTTAGAGAATATGCATATCAATATATCACAAGATAAACATGAACATAAAGGATTGACAAAGAATGATAATCAATAATAGAGATGAGGCAACAACACTTAAAATGGAATTAGCATGAGCCAAGGCTCAATACACATGGAGCATGAGCCAACCCTCATTGCACATGAATAATGAGTAAACCATCATTTCACTTGAATTAGAATGATGAAAAACTCATTGTACATGGCATAGCATGATACTATACTTTACCCAATGCATTGGAGTGCTATCAGGGAATGCCTTTCTTAAACATTTCATTTCATTCATAAGAGTGCAACATTGATTATATAACATGGAATCAATCAAAATAATAAGTTATTCTCCAATTAAGGAATGTGGAATAAATACATGAAAGTACCATTAAATCCATATTTGTGCATAAAGGTGAATACCCTTGATAGAGACATGTGTGTTCTATTCACTACACTATGATCATGGCTTAAAAAAATGATGTGCAATTTCGGAAGCATAACGACGTGACATAAGAATTAATAAAAATGGTTTATGAGAGAGAAAAGGTTGTATCATCATATATAAACGAAATTGAAAGTAAGGGGGTAATATAAATACATGTCCTAACAAATGTAATTGAATTTGGATTCACAATACAAAACAATTTCCTGAATGTAAATGAGGAGAGTCAAATTCCTTACGGAATTTCAGCATGGTAGCAAGTGTACATGGGAGGAATTTAATGAGATATAAATTTGTATCTCATCATTAAAACATGAATATAGATTTATGTTGGAGGTGATAAATCATACCCCAACATTTATAACTGAAATTAAAAGGTCATAACAACATTAAAATAATTGGACAAAAATTAGAAAGGATGAAATCCCTTACTTGGAAGTGTGATCCCAAAGGCTTTGGGGAGGCTTGATAGATCCTTTTTAGGAGCTTGGGGAACCTTGGGAGGATTATATAGAGATGAGGGTAGAGTTTGGACGAGCTCTATAGGCTTTTAGTGAATATGAAGTGGGAGCTTGGGTGGGTTTATATAGGAAAGGAGATGGAATTATTTATTATTTTGGTTTTCGACACCTCACATTCAACTAATCAAAACCACAAACCAGCCCATGGTTTTTGACCATTTTTTTCCAATGGGGATTGGAAAATAATTTTTTATAATTAAAATGGAATATCTTCTTAAAATTATAGGGTTTCTTATGTGGAGGTGATTCACACTCTCAAGGAAAACAATTATAAAAGAAAAAATGTTTTATAAGTCTTGGAGGGTCCAATAAAGCATTGTAAAATAAATCAAACAAATCAAAAATAACATTATCATAATGTTAGAACATATATTGGCCAAGAATAATGTTTATAGTATTTTTTACATCACTATTTGGTCATTATGATGTAATAAAACACATTATATATTTAAATTGTATTTAATTTTTATGAAAAAAAAGTGACTATCTGATAAAATTATAAAAATTTCACCATTAGATAATTTCGACGTCCTGATTCCAAAAATAATATTTATTTTATCTAAATAATTTTCAAAATATGTGAATTTTAACATTTAAAATAAAAACTGACATTTATTGAAAATTTATGGGTTTTGACAAAATAACATTCAAACCATAATAAAAATCACAATTTTATTCCAAAAAATTATATGATCAATTAAACTCAATAAAAATTAATTTAATCATAATAATATTTATTAAAATAATATTTAATTAAAAAATCCATTAATTTATCAAAATAGTTTTCTTAGTTGAATATTAAGTAGAAAAACTATTTGGTCTTTAAAAACAATTTACAAAGTAATAATAATAAAATGATTTTATATCCTTTATACAAGAATAATTTACATTGTCATAGAAATAGGGTCTTGTTACATAACCCCTTAACACACCCACGTCGTACCTTAGGGTACGGTGTGTGATGGTGATAGACTCTGGTGGTGGCTAAGATAACATTGTACGCGTAGTGATCTCTATCAACATCATCTTCTCTAGTAGAATGTTACATTCTAGCTTAACGTGTTGAAGCTCAGCTTGGGATTGGTCCAGAACAAATCCCAAAGACGCCACCTTTTTTCCAAGCTCTGACAAATGGGCTACGTATGGAGCAATTCTACTAGATGATTCCATCTCTTCATTTGTCTGAGAAAATTGGATTGTAAAAGATTTATATTTATACTAATCATGTGATCACAATTCAGCGAATATATTAGAAATGGTCACAATTATTAATGTTATTTTAAAATCCAAAAACATAAAACCAAGGATGTGAATATGTTTTACATAACCATTTAACACAATAAGTCATTTAAATAAAGACCAAGAAGAATTTTCATTAATGAATGTTTGTGTGATTACAATCTTCCCCACTTTAAAAATTTCACCCTCACAATTATTAATTTTCTTCTCCAGATCACGTTCATGAGGGGAATTGTCTTATTTTGTTGGACTTTTTCCTTGGGATCTAATATCTTAATTGGTTACATCTCATAACAAAGATCATCCTCTAGATGTAATACCTCTGAAGAGAGTACATGTGAAGGGTCCGGTATGTACTTCCTTAAGAGGGATAGATGAAATACATCATTTACTTTGGCCATGGTAGGTGGAAGTACTACTCGATAGGACGCATCCTAGACAAGATCAAGAATCTTGGAGGGGCTGATGTACCTAGGACTTAACATCCCTTTCCTTCTAAATATCATGACCTTATTCCAAGGAAATATGCATAGAATCACCATGTCTCTAACTTTGAACTGAAGGTATCACCGATGGTTATCTGCATAACTCTTCTATCGACTTTGGGCTGCCTTGATATTCTGCTGAATGGTTTTAACCTTATCCACCATTTCATCAACCATTTCATGTCCTAGCATCTTACGCTCATCGACATCATCCCAACATGCCAGTGTTTTGCACCTCTTCCCATAGAGGGCTTCATATGGTGCCATTCGGATGCCTGAGTGGAAATTGTTATTATACGAGAACTCAACCAGAGGAATATGTTGATCCCATCCTCCTTTAAGGTCCATTGAGAATGCTCTCAACATGTCCTCATGTGTTTGGATAGTCCACTTGGATTGGCCATCAGTTTGAGGATGATAAGTTGTACTGATGTTCAGCTCAGTATCCATAGTATGTTGAAGACTTTTCCAAATATTAGATGTGAAACTTGGATCTAGATCAGATAAAATATATAGAGGTACTCCATGCATCCTTACCACTTCCATGATATATATCTGTTCCAGTTGATCCAATGAGAAATCATCCCAAATTGCAATGAAGTGTTCAGACCTTGTAAGACGATGCACAACAACCCAGATTTCATTATTTCTATCGGATTTCTTCAGATGTCTAGTGACAATGTCCATGGTGATGTTCCCCCATTTCCATGCTGGTATGGGAAATGGTTGCATCATACCCTAAGACTTCTACTTCTCTGCCTTCACTGGCTGACACACAAGGAACATTGATGTATACTTAGAAATATTTTTATTCATATTATCCGACCAGTAATGATCTTTGAATATCTAGATACATCTTTGTGTTTTCTTGGTGAATGGAGAAATTTGAACTATGTGAATCATCCAGAAGTACCTTCTTCAGCTTCGGACTTGATGGAGCACATAATATTTTCCCAAATCTCACAATTCATTCTTCATTAATATTGAAATCCATGGATTTACCTTTTCTCATGGCTTTCAATTTATTATGAATTCCCACATCATCCTTTTGATCATCCAATAACCTTTCTGAAATATATGGTTGAGAAATAAATTGTGAAATGATTGATGATATTTCCTTCTTTAGGATTCCCATGTCCATATTCATCAAATATAAAAATATTGGATCCTTTTCAATTCTCATCATTGATAGAACAACTGGGTCCATTCTACTTAGAGCATCTTCCACTTTGTTCGCTTTCCTAGGGTGGTAATGGATTGATCAATCATAGTCTTTGAACAGATCTAACCATCTTTGTTGGCGCATATTCAACTCTTTTTGTTTGAATATATAGTTGAGGATTTTTTTGTCCGTATATATTTCACACTTCTCCCCAAAGAGATAATGCAGAAAAATTTTCAAAGTGAATATCACTACATCCAACTCAAGGGAATGTGTTGGATAGTTCTGCTCAAGAACATTTAATTGCCTTGAGGCATAGGCAATGACTTTGTCATTTTTCATCCACACACATCCTAGGCCCTTGTTCGAAGCATCACTAAATACCACAAAAAGTTCTCCACTTGTGGGTAAAGTGAGAACGAGCCTCGTTGTAACCCTCCATTTGAACTCCTTGAATATTTATTCACATTCATCACTCCAAGAAAATTTTAATCCCTTCCGAGTTAGCTTGGTAAGGGGGATGGAAAATCGTGAGAAATTTCTCAAAAATCGTCGATAATATTCAGCTAACCCCAAGAATCTTCAGATATCTATTACTGATGTTGGTCTCGACTATACCTCAATTGCTTCTGTCTTGGAGGGATCCACAGATATCCCAATTTTTGTGATGATATGAACCAAGAATGAGACCTCCTTCAAATATAACTCACACTTGGTGTACTTTGCATAGATCTTCTCTTTTCTCAAGGTCTCTAGTACAATTCTTAGATGCTTCTCATGATCCACCTTGGTTTTAGAGTATATTAGAACATCATCTATAAGGACTACCACATATTTGTTGAGGAAATCTCAAAAGACTATATTCATCAAGTCCATGTAGATTTGTGGATCATTAGGTAGTCCGAAAGGAATTACTATGAATTCATAGTGACTGTATCTTGTACGAAAAGCATTTTTGGGGATATCTTCCTTCTTCACCCTTACATGATAATATCCCAACAACACATCCACCTTGGAGAAGTGTTTTGTTTCATACAGCTGATCGGATAAGTCATCAATTTGTGGGAGAGGATAATTGTTCTTTATCATGATTTTGGTAAACTCGCAATAATTGATGCAAAGGCTAACTGACACATACTTTTTCTTGATGAAGAGGACCAGTCAACCCCATGGTGAAGCACTTGGGAATATAAACCCTTTATCCAAATTATCCTTTAGTTGTTTCTTCACCTCCTCAAGCTCTACAACATCCATTCTATATGTAGTCTAGGATATTGGTAACACCCCAGGTATAGTGTAAATTAAGAATACTACATCTCTTCTAGGAGGAAGATGAGACAATTCCTCAAGAAACACTTCAGTGAATTACCTCACAACATGCATGTCTTCAAGGATGGCTGTTTCCTTGGAATCAACCATATGAACTAGATATGTGTGCCCTTAGGGCAGTAATATCCATACATGAGATGATAGAGATAAAGAATATTCATTCTCCACTACAAAAAAATGGCCACTATAAAAGGGGTTATATTTTACATTAGAAGGGGTTATAACCCCTTCTAAAGTCATTAGCGGCAGTTGTGACGAACCACCACTAATGTGCCCGCCTACTGTTTGAATAGGAGGTTGTGAGGAAGAGCTGCTAAATTCATAATGATTTTAGCGGCGGTTACATTTGAAGGGGTTTAAACACCTTCTAATGTTGACCTAAATTTACAACATTAGAGAAGGTTATAACAGAAAATGCCTCTAATATAGGGATTTAGGTGATGTTCAAACCCCCTAATGGTGATAACATTATAGGCGGTTCCACATAACTGCCCATAACCCCTTGACACCACTAAAGGCCCCAGGCCACCGCTGTTGAATGCCACCCACAGACACCTTGACACCCACGACACCACCCACACCCCCTCTGTTGACACCACACCCCTTGCCCTCGCTTAACAACCCCTTTGTCCTGTTGACTCCCGTGACACCCCCACACCAACCCTTGTTGACACCCACACACCCACCCTTATTCATGCCCTCGCCCACACCCCAGCCCTTGTTCAAGCCCTTCCTGCCCTTGTTCGCGCCCCTGCCCCCGCCCCCTCCCCACGCCATCACTTGACACCCACGACTACACCCACTCCCTAGACCCTATGGGTTTAAACCCCCTCTGTTGTGCCCGAAATTTACAACATTAGAGTCTATTATAATAGAAACTTCCTCTAATTTATGGATTTAGGGGCGGTTTAAACCGCCCCTAATGGTGATAACAGTAGAGGCAGTTCTACATATCCGCCCCTAACCCCTTGACACCACTAAAGGCGCCAGGCCACCCCTGTGGACAGCCACCCACCCACACCTTGACTCCCATGACACCACCCACACACCCCCTTCTTGACACCACACCCCCTGCCCCCTCTTGACACCCCCCCTTTGTCCTGTTGACACCCACGACACCCCGGCCCCACCCTTGTTGACACCCACACCCCCACCCTTGTTCGCACCCCCGCCCCCACCCTTGTTGACACCCACACCCTCACCCTTGCCCGCGCCCCGCCCCCTCCCTTGTTGACACCCACACCCCTGCCCTTGTCCGCGCCCCCGCTCGCCTGCCCTTGTTGACACCCACACCCCATCCCACACCCCCGCCCTTGTCTGCACCCCTTCGCACACCGTAGCCCTTGTCCAGGCCCTTACCACCCTTGTCGGTGCCCCCACCCCTGCCCCCACCCCGCACCACCACTTGACACCCACGACAATGCCCACACCCCCGACCTCGCCCTGCCTGTCCGCCAGCGCCCCAACGCTTCTCCGCCAGAGAGCCCCCGACGTGCCCCATCCCATGTCTTCTCGCCCTTGTGCGCCACACCGACCGTGTAAAAACGCAACTACTAGGATTCGAATCGAAGATCGGTTCTATACAGAACAAATCACGGAACCACTAGGCTAAGCCGAATTATACTCATTTTATCCACCCCATTCTACTTAAGTATACACTGAAGTCTTATATTTGTATATATATATAAATATATATGTGTGTTTAGAAATATAAATAATATAATATACTTTTATATATATATATAATATTTATCTATAATATAAATATATATTTGTGTATAATATTTATATATAATATGTATTTATGTATAATTATAATATATTTGATTATAGTATATGTTTATTTATACACATATTTGGGTATATTTAATATATATAAATTCATATTTATACATCTATTAATAAATATATTTATATTTATGTGTGTGTGTGTATTTTTGTATTTATAGATATAATATAATTATAATATATATTATACATATATTATATTAAATAAAATTATATTATATATTAATGTATGTAATTATATACATTTATATTATATCATAAACACAAATATATATACACAAAAAATTAAATGCATTCATATAATTGGAAATAAATAAAATAATTAAATGATATATATATATATACTAAATTAATTTATAATTAATATGTTGTACTACAATAAACATAACGCAATTATATAATACATATAATTTACTTATAATAAAATATTTATAATATAAAATATAATATATTTAAATAATTTATTTATAATTATAATTATAATTATATTTAATTTTTTCTATATTATGTAAATTAGTATAAATAATCTAAAATAAATGTATTTATACATAAGTATACAATAAAAATGTATTTATGTGTGTATGTGTGTAATGATAATATCATTAATTGTTATATGATATATATATGTACTAAATTAATCTAAAATTAAAATTGTATGATACAGTATATGTAAAATAATTATATAATATATATACATTTATATATAGTTAAATATTTATAATATATATATATATATAATATAATTATATAAAATATATATGTATGTGGTAATTTATATTTAATGTTGTCTATATTATATATATTTGTATAGATAATATAATAAAATGTATTAAAACAAAAATCTACAATAAAAATGTACTTAATATAATATATGTATAATATAAATCATAATATAAATTTATAGTATTTATAAAACCATATATAAATTTTATAAATTTGAATAAATATATTTATAATTACATTTATATTTTGAATATTAATATTTATATATATGTATACATTTTTGTTTATATGTATAAGTATTTATTTAAAATATTTATATAATGTTCATAAATATATGTGTCATAATGTATTTAAATACATTTATATAATGTGTTTATTTAATATATACATATACACACACATTCACACACCCACATATATATTAAAAAAATTCTAATTTATATGAGATTAATTTTATAAAATAAATAAATATTTATATGGAGTTTACAACCCCCTCTAATCAAAGGGATTTGTAGCAGTTCATAACCCCCATCAAATTTCTTGAATTATAGGGGGTTAACAAGGACCTCTAACATCATCAATTAGAGGGGGTTCTAAACCCACTCTAATGTCATCAATTAGAGGGGGTTACAAACCCCCTCTAATTTCTTAAATTAGACGGAGTTGAAAACCCCTATAATTTCATAAATTACTAGGGGTTCGAAACCCCCTACAATGTCATCAATTAAAAGGGGTTCAAAACACCCTCTAAAGTAATAAATTAAAATGGTTTAAAAAACCCCTTTAATCTAAGGGATCAGTGGAATTTCATGAACCCCATCTAATATCATAAATTAAAGGGGGTTGTAAACCCCCATTATATCTTTTAAAAAAATCAATTATATATATATATGTTTGTGTGTGTGTGTGTAAATATATATATATATATCCAAACAAATGTTATATATATAACTCCTCTAAAATCCAATAGAATATATAATGCTACTAATTATTTAATTAGTAGGGGTTTTGATATAACCAGATCTAAAATCAAACCAAATATTAAAAAAATGCTAAAAAAGTTAGATTGGGTTGTGCATAATCCCTCTCCAATTTTAATAGAAATGGAATTTAGAGGGGGTTTATAACCCCCTATAAATTCTATGATTAGAGGGGGTTGGGCAGAACCCCCTCTAATGTTATAGAAAATGAATTTGGAGGGGGTTTTGCATAACCCACTCAAAATAACCCCCCTCTAATGTACAGTTTTTTAGTGCTCCTCCTTGAACTTGTACATTATCAGGGGTCGATTCTCCGCATGGAGAGTGATTTACCTCTCATAGAAATTTATGTTGTCTCTATATAAGGAAATCCAATCCTTTCTCATAATTTCATTAAATTCCACTAGAGGTAGTATGACACGGTTCTTTGGAAAGTTCAATCCACAGATTATGATAGGGGCGGATTTATATTCATGGGATTCAATGATTGCCCCATTTTCTATACTCACCGATATCTTAACTTCCATGATATTTGGTGGTGTTGGGATTATTCTACTAAAAATTCAGGATATAAAAGAATCCATAGAACCTAAATCAAATAGTATGTTCACTATTAATGAATTAATAACTAGCGTACCTATCACCACATCATTGTTGGGGTTCACTTCGGTTGTATTGATGGAAAAAACTCACCCTTGCTGCCTTGGAGGTTGTTGGTTGCCTCTTAAAACCCTTGTCATGGGGAACTAATTTGCTAGATACCCTTGTTTTTTGGAGTTATATCAATGAAAAACGCATTGAGAGTTGAACAGAGTGTACCTCTCCATTGTCACAGCCGCGGGATTCTCTTTGTAGCAGTTAATAGTAATTTTCCATAATCCTACAAACCTAAAGCATTTCTTCATCCCCTTCAGGAAATTTCTGGGGTACATCTTTCCAAACCTTTGGTAAGTAAGGTGTTGGATTTTATTAGCACCATTGGATTTATCTATAGGACCTCTAGGATTGAAGTCAACCTAACGCTTTTTATCCATATGATACCCCTGAGATTCCTCAAACTCCATTTCGACCTTGAGGAAAAATCTGACAATTTTATCATAGTAGTCTATGTCACGGATCACCAGGGATTTTCAGAAGCTATGTTTCATCCCAGCAAAGAAGGGTTCAACCTTCCATTTGGGGGTAATGAAAAAATTGGAGGCATATCGTGCAATCCTTGTGAAGTTTTCCTCGTACGCTCTGAAATTTTTTTCGTCTTTTTTACTTTAGGGCAAAGAAGTCCCTTTCCATATTAATTCATAGGGTCCGCAGAAAATATTTATCAAAAAACATCTTCTGTAAATTGTTCCATTCCAACACCTCGATCTCCTTTTCAGGCTTCGTATTTTTTATCAATGTCCACAATTAATCAGCTTTACCCACCATATAATAAGAATCCAGGAGAAGTATCCCTTTTTTGGGGCATTGAAGGATGGAGAGGATCTTTTCCATGGAGTTGATACATTGTTCAACGATTGAGGGATCAGATGATCCATTGAAAGTAGGAGACCTTTATCTCATGGAGCTCTCGATGGAAACTTGTTCCTTCTTGGGGGGGGGGGGTATACATTCCTATTGACCCATGTTTATATTAAAATTTTGAGTTATCTAAGAGATTTTCATGAAAATTTTTGTGATTCGCGCTCTCATTGGATTGGGGATCTCATTAGAACAATCATCATAATAATTGTTAGCTTGTGGCCTCTTATTACCGGTCATTCCCTGGAAGAAATGGAATGTTAGGGGTAACATATATATGGTAATACAAGGAAAAAACATATGACTTATAAATTACTTTTATTTACATAACATATGAATCTATAAGCTTTAATATATGTTATCCATGATCTACTTTCTAACATATATTCTTAGGGGACTTTTTAATTACCTTAATTATTGTACATTCTAAACTTGTGAATTTACCAAAGCATATCCCCCGAGAGTGACATAAACAAGAGTGTAGCAAGGAATGTTGTCGTACACTAGTTCCCATTCAATTTAAGCTCAAAGTGGTGTTTTCGGGTATTACCCCTAGGATACGTATGGGCCAGATCCACCTTTACCTTCTTGTATCTTGACATGGATATATTTTCTTGGTAAACCACTTACAAAATACTCAATAAAACATAGGGATGTGTTTTTATACTTAGTCTTGTCCCTAAAGCTTCACTATGGTTTTCTAATCCTAATCCCAAAAATAACTAAACCTATCCTCTGGTATCAACTATAACAACCCCTGCTCTTTATTATACACTTAAACCTAATTTATTACATTAAATTCACTTATTACAACATTGATGATTGATAGGTATAGTGTCTTTGGGGCTTAGGAACATTACATAACAACTTAAAACATGAAACACAACATCTTTATTGATAACTAACTTTATATGACCACTACATTACTTCGTACTTAGCATTACGTGGGATTACGTGAGGACGTGCATAAGAAACGGGTGATCTATAAAGCCCAGTAATGGAATTAAAATGGAATAACATGATGAATACAATACATGTTACACAATAGGAATATCAATTAAGAAATAGATAAACATGAACATAAAGGAATGATAAAGCATGATAAACATACATGGAGATTTGGAAACAACACTTAACATGGAATTAGCATGAGCCAAGGCTCATTACACATGGAGAATGAGTAAACTCTAATTGCACATGAAGCACGAGTAAACCATAATTACACATGAATTATCAGGAGGAAACACTCATTGCACATGATTTATCATTATACTATACTTTACCCAATCCATTGGAGTTCTATCAGGGTGCACCCTTCTTAAACATTTCATTTCATGCATAAGTGTGCCACATGGATAATATAACATGGAATCAATCAACATCATAAGTTATACCATAATTAAGGAATGTGGAATAAATACATGAAATTACTACTAAATACGTATATGTTCATAAAATTTAATACCCTTGATAGATACATGGGTATGGCATTAACTACACTATGATCTCGACTTGGAAAAACACGACGCAATTTCGGCAGCGTAACAGTGTGACATAAGAATTAATAAAAATGGATGATGAGAGGGAAATGAGTGTCTCATCGTATTTACACGAAATTTAAAGTAAGGGGGTCATATAGATAATTGACCCAACAAATTTAATGGAATTTGGATTCACAATACAAAATAATTTCTTTAATGTAAATGAAAATGACTAGGCGAAACATAAGGAAGTCATTATTCGAGAGCCGAATGAACTCGCACTCGAGGTCGTCCATGGTAGATTTGGGGGACATGGATTGTTATGATAATATAATGTATGAAATTTAGTTGTAATCCATTTTAGAAACTGGTTAAACATAGTCTTGTTAGATAAGTTTCTTTTAATAGGAGGAATCTTGTTGAGGAAGGACATGTGATTAGTCTCCACTGGAATGTAAATGAGAAGAGAGAAATTTATTATGAAATTTTGGCAAGGTAACAACTGTACATTGGAGAAATTTAATGATATATAAATGGGTATATAATCATTCAAACATGAAGAGGGAAGTATGGGGGAGGTGTGAAATAATACCCTAACATTTATAATTGAAATTAAAATGTCATAACAACATTAAAAAAATTGGACAAACAATGAGAGAGGATGAAATCCCTTACATGGAAGTGTGATCCCAAAGGCTTAGGAGAGGCTTGAGAGAGGATTATTGGGAGCTTGGGGAGCCTTGGGAGGATTATAGAGAGAGGAGTAACGAGTTTGGATGAACTAAAAAGTCTTTTAATGATGAGAAAGTGGGATCTTGGGTGGGTTTATATAGGAAATGGGAGGGAATTATTTATTATTTAGATTTGGGACACCTCACATTAAACTAATCAAAACCACAAACCATCCCATGATTTTTGCCCATGGGTTTGCTCAAATGGTGGTGGAAAACAATATTTTATAAGGATAATGGCATTACATCATAAAATAAGAGCATTTCTAACGTGGAGGTGAGTCACACTCTCAAGGAAAATAATTTAAAAAAATGTTTTATAAGTCATGGAGGGTCCACTAATGCTTTTTAAAATAAATAAATCAAATCAAAATTAACATTTTTTTTAATGGAAAAAAATATATTGTATTAGAATAATGTTTATAGTATTTTATTACATCACTATTGGGTCATTATGATGTCATAAAACACATTATATATTTAAACGGTATTTATTTTTTACCCAAAAATTCGACTGTCTCAAAAAATTGTGAAAGGTTCACTATTGGATAATTTCGACATCCTGATTCCAAAAATAATATTAATTTTATCTAAATAATATTCTAAATATGTGAATTTCCAATTTAAAAATGAAAACCTACATTTATCATAAATTCCTGGGTTTTGATAAAATAGCTTTCAAACCATAATAAAAATTACAATTGTATTAATAAAAATTATACGATAGTTTATAATTAATAAATAGTTATTTTATAATAATAATATTTAATTAAAATAATATTTAATTCAAAATCAAATAATTTATCAAAATAGATTTCTTAGTTGAATATTCACTGCAAATGCTATTTTTCCTTTAAAAACTATTTGCAAAGTAACAAAAATAAAATGAATATATATCCTTTATACAAGAATAATGTACATAGTAATAGTAATAGGGTCTTGTTACATAACCCCTAAAAACACCCTTATAAGGCCTCCGAGTATGGTGCGTGATGGTGACAGACACTTGGGGTGGCTCGGATAACATTACACACGTGGTGATCTCTATCAACTTTCACTTCTCCCGTAGACAGTTCCGTTCGAGCTTAACATGTTGAAGCTTGGCTTGGGATTGGATAAGAGAAAAGTCCAACGACACCATCTCTTTTCTTGAGCTCCAAAAAATTGGCTTCGTATGGAGAAATTCTACTAGATGAGGTCATTGCTTCCTTTGTTTGAGTAAATTGGATTGTTAATGACCTATATTTATACTAATCATGTGATCAATCTTCAATGACTATATTAGCAACTGTCACAAAACTTAATGGTATTTTAAAATACATAAAACATAAAACCAAGGAAGTTCATATGTTTTATATAAACATTTTATATAATAATACATTTAAAAAATACCAAGATGAATTTTGAGTAATGAAATTTTGGTTCGTTACATATGGTGGAACACGATCTTGACTTTTTCATTAAATTTAATAGATTAAATCTATATACATTATAAATTATACTCTAATTTCATACATAGGATCGTGAAATTTTTATTTCAAATAAATTTACATAGAATTACCACAAACTATTTTTGATATATAATTATTATAGGCCATTTTTTTATTCTGGTTCTCACAAAGCTCTCCTGTATCTCAGAGGCATGCATTGTAAAGTTAAAATTGACAAGTATTTTTTATTGACAGGATGGGAGGTGGAATCTACAAATTGAGGGAATTATTGAATAGACACGAAAAATTTGTTGAACACAACACTAGAAGGATATTAAATAATTTTTTTTCTGAATTTCTCATTTAAGGGAACATATATTCAGATGTAACACCTATATAATTGATTAGTCGACTACCTTTTTCTTCATGGAACCAAAACCTTTGAGATCATACTACCTGTGACATTTTAGATTATCAACTATTATGCATGATCCCACATTATATAAAAATAGAAGAGTTTTCATGAAAATAATAGAATAAATAGACTAGTATAAAGTTATTATAATCTATATTATTATGAAATCCATGAATCATTATGGAATATATAATTCTATAATGTGAATGTTTAGTTAAAAAATTAACAAAAATATGCATGTAATTATTTTCACACAAGTATCTTAATTTTTAAATTCAATAGTGGAAAATTTGAAAATTTATAGAATATTATATTATTGTTAATGTGACATTAAGGAATGATTAATCAAGCTAACTATCTGATATTACCCTTTAATTAACTCCCTTTAATTTGCATGATTTTACTAATGTCTATTATATATTCACAAATATATATCCTTTTCAGAGAGTTTCTATTTTTGTAAAAATATTACCTCTTTGGTGAATATTTATCTTCATGAATGTGTGGGGTCCCCTGTTCCCACTCTTTAAAGGCCCCAATCTATGTAGAGACACCACTTATGTGATTACACAACTTCAATGACATAATAGTCTTTCCATTAACATGTGTTCCTACTGTATGAATTTAGGTTTGAACACATAATCCAAATGTTTCACCTTAAAAGGATTTAACTAAATTATTATTACTTCATATTACACATGATCTCATCACATGTATTACTGTTCCTTCCAATTATTTAAAATCATTATCTCATTTGGTTTCAAGAACACACAGTGCCTCATAACTGTAAGTCACATTCCAATGTCATTTCAATTCATTCTTCTATATATAGGTCCTTACCACATTACCATAAGCTATATGAAAAGGGTACTTCCCATATGTACCAAAAATTTATGGTTTATTCCATCATGTTAGTCGTTAAATTTCATTGTATTCCTTCCTACATTACATTAAACTTCATGAAAACATTCATGTGATAATTTGATGAACTTTTTAAATGGAATAAAAATAAAAGAGTTATGTTATTCCATGAAGAAAATACCAAAGTGACCTTCATATTATTATTATATTAATTTTATATATGTAAAAAATCTTGTCACCATCTTCAGTACCATGAAATTTAAAATTGTTTTGTCAACCTTCTGAGGTGGTTGTAATCCATGTAGTTCTTTATATATGGTTTTAAACTACACAAGAACCATTCTATGGGGACTGAATTTATAATGTGTATTCTACATAACATAAATATTTTGATTGTCTCTTTATAAGGTGTAAATCATATAGTTTTTTAATATGTATATATAAACTATAAAGTTTGAAATCATTTTATGTGACAAGAATAATATTCTTTTCTTGAAAATATTATCTTGACTATTTGAGAATAATTTTCTAACATACTCTTAGGTACTATATAATAATTGTTTTTTGGAAGATAAATATGGGAAATGATAGTGATGTTGGAATGCGGTAAATAAAATTATATAATTCTTGAATCAGGAGTTAATAGTATCATTTAGTGCTGATTGATTCATCAATATAATGCGTAAGAACAGGGTGATGACAATATATAAATTTGTTCACTAAACATAGACAGATATTCATTGAGGTGGTGTAACCTAATAGGAATTTTAGGTATCCTTGATGAATGGTTGACTCATCAATATAATCAAAATTAAGTGTACACCAATACAACTAGCCAAAAACATGAACCTAACCTAATATTTTTGAAAACACATGTTATGTATAAACCATTTAATGAGTTAGTTCCCCCATTGTGTTAAATATATAATATTAATAATAATTTGAAATAAATATAGAGCATCTATATGAATATATATATAGAGGAATTACATATGATGGAAGCTTATATACAACATTGAATATTTTTAAGAAGATGTGAATGATAATTTAAATAGTGAATTCCTATGTATAAAGAAAAATTTTAGTGTGGATAGAAAATAGTACCTATAATAATGTAAGGGAGATTCTAAACTAAGAATAAAGTCATATCTAATAACATAAAAAGGGAATCATACCATAAAGGATTACCTTTTCATCCTTTTCAGTGGTGAGGATTTTGGTTGAGGAATCCATAGGCACACCATGTGAAATATTTCCAAAGGTACTTATCAAGGATGTTATATGTGGTCTATTTGGTGAAAATATAATAGGGAATCATATCGAATGTAGTATTGAATAAATATTTTGGACCAAGTTGGAGGTGGATCATCACAATAGTGTTGATATGTGGACCGCATCAATCTTATTTATATAAAATTTATGGTGATGGAATTATTTGTAATATCATGGTTCATTATTTGAGAATGGTGTGTGATGGAATGTCATATAAGCTATGATAATATATATATTGGTAAAATTTCATTACTAATAGGATATTACACTATTGTATGCTTAGTTCCTAAATATAGTAGTTGGGTTATTGCAAAGGGATAATGTCTAATAACTTTTCCTTATACCATTGGTCTATAATATAATATCCTTATCCCCTTGTCCATTAGTGTCAGAACTGTTCACCTATAAATATTTTAACATTGGAAGTGTATAAACTTAATGATTTTGATATAAATCCTTCTACCTATTTATTCTATTATTATATGAGCATTTCCTTTTTTATTTTCATTATCTTCTTCATTCCATTCACTGTCTTTGGTTATGGTTCACATTTTCATTGGTTCATAGCCTTATTTATGGTTGTACCTCCTATATATTTCTAATTCCGATATGAAATCTATGAATATAGTGTAAATATAAAGACTTATCATTATATTAATAGCCTCTATATGACAGTATGATATTTCTACACTTGGTTAATATAGATTATTCTATACAGTTTCATCTCCATAAGAAACATCTA
This sequence comes from Viscum album, assembly GCA_963277665.1. Classification (NCBI taxonomy): domain Eukaryota; kingdom Viridiplantae; phylum Streptophyta; class Magnoliopsida; order Santalales; family Viscaceae; genus Viscum; species Viscum album. The sequence goes on along the minus strand of OY728132.1, from coordinate 584,712,279 downwards.
CATAAAAATTATTGTTACCAAAAGTATTTATAGTTGGGTTTCCTTTATGATTTCTCAATGTGTGGGGTTGGGATTTTTTCTTGGTTATAAGTGGTTTTTAGTGCCTTTTTTTAACCGTGAGATGATATAAGTACTAAAAGTGCACAATAAATATCCCTTGTTTGAGTATGATCCTACAGTGGAAATTTATATCTCACTGTGTAAACCATGGTATGAATTGATGTTTATGGTATGTCAAGATTTTAGAAATAATGTTGAAGTTTATTTAGATGTTTGAATTTTCATTTTGAATTTTTTAAAATATAAATTAGTTAAATATATTATAATTAAAAAATGAGTGTCTTCTATTATACAAGAAATAGAGAATCTATCTTACGTTGGAAATAGAGGTGAGAAGGATTCCCTTATATGTAGTTAAAGGAGAATGAAGCTGGTTTCATAGTGAGAAACCCATAACATCATATGATATAGAGGTATTAATTAATTCAATACATGTACCCAGACTTTGGATTACTATCTAAAACAGTTGGTAAGTGATTTAGAATCATTCTTCTAGTGGGGGGAATAAAAACCAAATATTGAGGAAAGAAAGTATACTTAAAATTATGAGGAATTATGATAAACCATCTATGGTGTACTATATTTGAATTCCATTGATTTTTGAAATAAAAATAACGTGGAAAATGTTTTAGGTGATTGAATTTGAAGGATTAATTTAATATGGATATAAAAATTAAAAAATAAAGGATGTATCTTGTACTGCATGAGAGTTAAATATGTCCTATGTAAACATCAATTCATCCGAGTTATTATAAAAAATTGTAATGTATTGGATCTATAAACCTTATCACACTGTCAACTAAGAATCATCTTACTATGGTGTAATCATTATCTAGTGCATCATATGTTGGATGTCTACTCTTTTTTGACCTAATCTAGCTTTTCAAAAAAATTATCCCTATTATTTAAACATTATTACGCTAAATAAGCATAAATTGATTATCTAATAATTTAAAAGAGTGTAATCTTTATAAGAATCTCTTATTGAACTTTAGAAACATGAATGTTGAGGTATGTATACATCCTATTACATCATTATAAGTATCATAATTCCATGCAATAATCAAATAGGAGTGTAATTGAAGATTAAAAATTATAATAGTGGATCTTTATTCTTGGATTTGATGAAAATCAAGAAGGATAATTCGAGTGTTGTTTTCTATGTTATGATATTAAGGTTCAAAAATTTCATATTTTGATGAAAATTAAATACGAATACTCTATAACTATGCATTCATACACAAAAAAAATCATGTTGATTTCTTTATACATGATCCAGTTTTGATACAAATGTGACATGAAGATGATAATATCAATTGGATGAGTTACTTAATAAATATAAAGAAACATCAGGGATTTTGATGAATAATGAAGATAATGTTGAGTTGAATCCTTGGATACTCTTTAAAGTCTAAATAACAGAAATAAATGATAAAATAGTGATTTAATAATCCTAATTTCCATGATAAAAGAGATATATTATATATGGAAGGATTAAAATTTACCTAATCTTGAAATGATTAGACATCCAATTTTTTTAAATGTGGAAATGAAAAATTATTTAATGCATGTGTTTTTATTTCCATCGAGTAAATATCAAAGATTAATTTTTTATTAAATAAAATTATGTATAGTGATATGATTCCACTAGTTTGTATAGTTTCAATATAAATACAAACATATTTTCATAGGATGAACTCAAATTTGAGAATGAGAGATGTTATAATCCAAAAACATGATTCTATATGTCATGCAACATATAATGTAAATTTTTTAGATTTTTTATGGTGTTCATTTTGAGAAGAATAACTGGAGACTACTAGAGGAATAAAAGAAATATTTATTCATCTGTGTGACATATAATAATTAATGTTATTTTTGGAATACCCTTTGAGTTGAGAAATATTTTATGAAATATCAAGGTGAACCTAAAATGGGTATTTAATAATTTTTACTTTCAATATAATTGAGAAATACTATATGTATTCCATTTATTGGTTTTTTAAATGAAATGAAAAAATTTATACATCCCCACATGAAGATGTTGATGAAAATACCATGAAACAAACGAAAAAATTGATTTAGGATGAGAAACTATTGTAATTGTGTACATGTGTGATTGTGTATTATCTAAGAGATTAGAAGATAAATTGACAAAGAATATGAGGAGTGAAGATACTAAAAAATTATCTCAATAAAATTAGGAAAAGTACCTAGAAAAGCTGATAGATAATAATCTCTCTTAAAGAGGACTAATTAATGATCTTTTGAGCATGTGTTGTACTGAGAATCACTTATAGGTTTTATAAAGAGTAAAATAATATGATTAAATATTTTTCTAGTCAAATATTGTTAAGGAATACGATAAGTATATTTTTAGTTTAAATATGAGTTGTTCTTCAAAAATTAAATTATTATGAAATTAGGTTTTTAGTATGGAAAAGCTTGATTCTGGGTATGAAAAATATTGGTTTGCAATGAAATCCCAAAGCTATGAATAAATAACCATAGAATGAGTTTCATGTGTTAATTATTATATATTTATATGATGTTGGAAACTCTAGAGTGAGGTATAAGGTCTATAATTTTGATCCAGATAAATCATGTGAATTAGTTATGACCTACATAAAGAGAAATGTGTTTGTGTAAGAACTGGTCATATATTACTATAAAGGTGTTGTGGGATGAAACCCTATGTCTGAATTTATATTATTATGTTCCACCTTATGCGATATAGTGAACCATATTTTAGGATAATCCCTATACATCAATCATAAATGATGAAAATATTATAGTCATGAATCTATGTCTTAATGTGAGATAAACATGGTAAGAAGTTGTTTTCTATTATTTGGGATGGGCCTTGTACAAATGTCTTGTGCTGATATTTTTTTTATATTCTATATTACATGTGGTTTTGGATTTTTGGGTGAAAGATAAAAATATCCACTTATGTCTTAACTAGTCATTAAATTTTAGATGACCAAAGGGCTGAAAAGATCATAAAATAAGGAACTGCATTTTAATAAAACACAAACACACTTGATTCACCCCCACATAGGAGATTATTTATAGATATACTATGAAATTAAATTTTCGTCAGAGTATAGGCACTTTATGATTTCATATATAATTATATCAAAAATAAAATCAAAGTAGGAGGTTTTATCAATGATTAGACATAATTATTTTTTCAGTGTTATTTTTATGAGATTACATTAAGTGGAGATTTGTGGTATTTGAAGAAAATACACAAATGGAAGAAGTGGTTTCCATACCTATTGAAAAAAATAGGAAAATTTCAGAAAAAAATTAAAAATTAGAAAGAAGTATAAGGCTAGGAAACCTAAAAACTACTAAAATAAGAAATTGGACTAAGAACTAGGTTAATTTGATAAAATGGTGTGTTTCTTGTTAAATATATTTATTATGATTCATTAAATATAGAAATTAGAACCTGTTAAAACGGTTCCATTGAATATAGTAAATACCTGTACCTCTAGGTGGAGGATTATTTGATGAATTTACCAATTTATGTAAAGACATATATATTAAGATTCATTAATTTAATTTATAATGAGAATCCATGGTTATACATATAATGTGATTACATGGAAGATACATTATCAAAGAAGGTGATTTCATGTAATATGTATAAATCTTGTAAAAATATAGAAGAATCCATCAAACATTACCGAGAATTAATTTCATGGTCATATAAGGAAATACCAAAAACATTAATGTCAGAAATATGTATCTAATAAGGTTGTTCAATTTCTGATCCTTGGTTTATAGAAATTTCCTAAGGTCTCTTTGAATTTCGAATATTCAAAACTGAATATAAATAAATAAAGTGCAAAAGTGATTGATTGTTTTCTATTAGAAAAAAATAAACCCATGAGGAACAAATTATAACCTGAAATATGAATGGTAGGACCTGATAATATTGGCTGAAGATAAAATAAAATCCCTCGTTATTTTTCATGAGCTAAAAATAAAATTGAAAATTCAAAAATCTACTAAATATTGAACTTTACAAGAGGCTGAAATAAATGATATTTTCATTCAGTCCTCAATAAATATTATTGAATAAAAAATGAATCTTAACGGTAGAAAATGATCTAAATATCATCTAGAGATTCTTCCACCTTTATCTCATGAAAAAACTTTATCCCACAATCAAATTAATTTAATAAACACTAAATCTTATTTTTTGGAAGTACAAGAAAAAAGTTAATTTCTGTATACGATTAGATGAGTAAAAACGCTCAAAACCCACCACATCATCACGTGTGAAGGTGATAATTTCATATAACATCCCCCTCCCCCAAAAAAGGCTCCTAAAAAGTTGGTGTTCTATCCTATAGGAAATAAGCATGTAAATATAGATATATTTCATGAATAAGTAAAAGAATAAGAATAATTAGGATATGATGGTGATTCTAGAGGTTTTTCAATAGGGTTATTGATTGATGGAACATTATTTTAGTATGGGGAAACTAGATAATCACTAATCAAGGGATATAAAAGATAAAATTTATATAAACCCATCTGGAAGGAATGAAACAACATAGATAAATAGTAATTTTCCTTTAAAAATAGATTTAAATATATAGGGAACATCCAAGAGTTTCCTAACAAGTATGGCTACTATTATAAAGAGTATTGGTATGTATAAACCCAACACATATCTCATTCGAATTTAGATAGAATTAAGTAATATATAATTATTAGATGAAGTAATAATGTGATTGTGGATAATGAGATAAAGCAGCGAAGAAGGTCATTAAATCAAATCATCCTTAAATGAAAATATAGAAATTTTACAATGATGTTCATCCTATGTGGAATATGTTATTATATTGTTGAAAATGTGGCTAAATCATGGATGATTGAAATTTATTAATGAATTTTAATGTTAAATAGATAAATATGATATCTAAGAGGGGATATATACCTAAGATAGATAATAGAATTAGATTATTGGTTGACCATCCTTGTGAACAGATGACAAGGGTTTCTAAAAATGGTAATATAAATGTTGATGAATGTCTGTGTGGATTGTGTAAAAAGATATTCCACATTGTTAATACGTTCATTACATAAATACACAAATAAGGATAAATTATGAATAATAATGGTAAAACACCAAATAATCCTTATATCATGAAGGATTCTCTAAAAAGGGATTTAACACAAAATCTAGTTCTTGGTAAGGAAATTTATGTCGTCCCATTTGATTGAATTAGAGTTTCAATGGAAGATCCACATTATAACCATATTATATTTTCAATGGATATTAGAAAATGTAATTGAAGGTTTCACTTTAATAAGAAATATTTTTGAAAAATGTAATCTATAGACAAATTGAATGTATATATCCACTATGGACTGTCTAAATCAATATTCAGATTTAAATTGGTATCAAATATCTCAAATAGTGTCATACTTTCTAAGAAACATCCATGTTGAAGGAATAATATCTTCCCATGAGAAGGATATATTAATAAAATTGTAATCTTTTAGAATATTGTCATTTATATTGAATCATAAAATATAGATGACCTCTAAAAAATTTAAATATTTAGGCATGGTTTTCTTTACCACATCAATATTAAAACTCATATTTATTATATTTATCATGGAGGAGTTATTATCATATAATATGGGGTAGATATACCTTTCAATTGAAATAATTTGAAGTGTTTTTCAAACTAATGTGAATGTTTCTGAGACTTCTTGAAAATCGACTTACACCACACATTATGACAGAATATAAGAAGTTTTATCACAATTAGGATATTTTATGGAAATAATTTTTTTTTCTAAATTAACAATGACTATTTTTTACATAGTTTATTCCAAATTAGGTTATGGTTTGGATAGTTGATGGAATTTTTCGATGAAATTTTTTGTTTCACTCCTCACTTTGGGAAATAATTGAAAAAATGTAATTTGGATATAAACATCGGGAGAATATAATATTTTTAAAATTAAAAGATTTATTTTAAGAAAAGATAACTATAAACTATATTTTGATTATTTAGATGAAAAATTTCCCTCTTTATATATTTTTTTTCAATTAGGGGATGAAAAAGTACATCGAATATCAAAGAGAATTTGGATTTCAAAAAAATCCACAGGGGGGAATGAAATTCATTTTTATGTATGAAGATTGAATCTTTTTTTTCAATATATAGTAATTGAATGTGTTCTAAAAAAATTGATTCCATTGTATATCCAAATGATAATTTTTCACATGTAAATAATGGATTTTAGAAGGCTTCCCATGTATTTAGGTAAAGGAGAATAAAGTTGGGTTCTTTGCGAGAAACCCATAACTTCATTTTTTTAAATGGTTGATGGTCAATCCCACATTTATTAATGATAAAAAGGAAAGGAAGTAAAATTGTGAATACTAGGAGAATAGGGAACCCATAAAATAGAAAATTACATATTCCTTTTAAAAATAAAAGTCAAAAGACTTAACAGGGACTGAAATGTAAAAAATAAGAAAGACATTAATAAAATAAACATAAAAATATACATCACCCCCTCTACCAGGCAATGAAAAGTGAGATCAGTCAATGGATAAACCTGGCCCCCAAAATTTGATTTTGGGATTTTCTAGAACAAAACAACATTTTAGAGCACTCCATTAACCCACACTGATATGTGGAAGTAGGAACAAATGATAGGTTCCATCACACCTATCTCTAAAATGAGTTTCCCAACCGATAGTGCATGTGATGACACCAGCATAGTCAACCTAATCTAAAAAAAATTCATAAAATCACAGTGAAAGGATCATAAAGGTTCTCATCCATCCAAACAAATAAATTTCTAACTATGGATGTCATCACACCCATCATTATTTTGTTATCTCCCACCCGACGTCCATTGTAGGGTACATTGATTCCTTTAAAATACAATGACGTAGAAACTAAATCTTACACATCCATGAAAAACCAATAAAAAAATATCCCCACAAGAAATTTATAACAAGGCCCATAAATTCTAAAAGAATCATGAATTGCTAGTAGAGATGAGAACACTACCACCAATGCATAATACACCCACTAAGTAGCATTGCAGACCTAGAACCTGCCTCCTAAAATTGGAGCATAGATGATCCAAATATTCTACCAACCTCCACCTAATATTACACTATCATAAATCAGTTTTTATTTGATAATACCCACCAATATTTTCACTTGATAACATCCCAAAATGCCCCGAAAAAATTCCACCAAAAGTAAGTAATGGCCGCTAGATTCTAGCTTCACCGATCGAGAACCAATGTACATTGAAACCACAATGACATAAATGTGATAATAAAAAGATTTATAGGATTTACATATATGAACTATATCTAAATAAGGAGGATGTTTATGAGTAACAACACAAAATTAGTAACCCGATGACTTTCAAGAAGACTCTAATAGAGATGAACATAAAAAAGACCCAAAAATAATTTCAGCATGTAGTGGCTACTGAATCTTCCGAAGACGAGATGGAATGAAGCCACCTTTATAACTTATACATAATATGGATGATGAAATATTACTTGATGGAGTCACAATAAACTTGGATAGGGAGATTTTATGAGGCCTAGTGAGTGTGGAGCCATCTATTCTCCTATAACATCATCTGATTGGGGATATGATCATTAAGTCAATACAAGGACCAAGGCAAGGGAGTAATGACTACAATAGTTGATAATTAATTTAGATGAACCTATCCTGTTAGAAAATTGAATACTTTTTATTCAATAAAATAGATCTAACTGATGTTATTATAATTTATAAGAATCCATCTTAGGTGTGATATATATATTTAGTCTACTAATTATTGAAATAAACATCACATGCATAATGGTTTAGGTGTTGGATTTCGATGTGTAATTTTTATTTGAGTTAAAAATTCACAATTTCATGATATATAAAGTACTATATAAGTTATATCCATCTCCTATGTAATCATTAATTCATCCTAGAGAGTTTGAAAAGTGGAAAATTACCAGATGCCTAAAAATCATCTTGTTATAGTTTAAGAATCGTATTTCTCCTACATAATCATTATCTAGTATTTCATATGAATGAAGTCTACTTTTCATAAAAAACTTCAAGGCCTATATAAGGATTATGACTATATTGTATACATCATTGATATTTATAAGGAATATTTTCATATTTTTATATGAATCATCAAATGAGGCATGATTTCTATAAACATTATTCAATGAGATGTATAAAAATGAATTCTCAGATATGTATACATCATTTCAAATCACAATAAGGGATATCATAGTACGTGACCATCAATACATATGAGAATTTACAGCTATGAATTAATGTTATATGAATCAAAAAGACAACATTGGATAGTAATTCTATCAAAAAAATACAGCATCTTATCTTTAATATTGGATAAGTATATCAGAACAAGAAGCATAATATTGGATATTTTTCTTAAATTAGGCTATTGAGGTTCTAGATTGTTATATCCCATTGGAAATGAAATTTGAAGATTATAAATATATTAATTGAAGATAAAAAACACCATAAAGTTATTTTAATCCATGACCTATGCCTAATATAAAAGTGGGATAAAAATGAGAGTATTAAATGGATGTGTTACTTGATAAAAAACATATATTCATGGATTTTTATGATTAATGTTGAAAAATATTATTCCCAGCTTGGGATATTATTTAACTTAAATCTTACTGAAATCCATGATGAATGAGTGATTTTTTAATCATTATTTATAAGATAAAGGAGATGAATATAATATATAAGGGTGGGATTTTACCATATAATAAAATGAGAAGAGATCCATATTTTCCAAAATATAGAAATTAAAAATCAATTGATACATGTGTTATGATTTTTGGTTAGTAAATAATTTTTTTAAATTCATAAAAAATAGTTTGAAGATGATATGATACTTTTCTGAAATGAATCAATAAGAATCTATAGAGGTTCTCTTCGGATACACTCAATTTTGAGATTGAGATATTTTTAAATATGACCACGGGTTGTTTCATTTAATACAAAATATAAATAATATTATTATAGGTTACATATTGAGTTCATTTTGAAAAAAACAAGTTTATCCTCTTAGAGGAATAGAATAATGACTTATTTAGTTATGAGGTTTGTAATAAATAAGGACATTTTAATAATACCTTTTATGTTTAAAATGGTGAATGAAATATCATGGGGAATCCAAATTAGGTATTCCATAATTTTGTTTTTTAGTATTTCTTGGTGAAATTATCCAGGTATTATATTTATGAATATTAGAAATTAGTGTAGAAATTTATTAGAAACCTATATGGACATGCGTCTATGAAAATAAATAAATAATGAAAAGAAAGAAGTGGTTTTAGATATTTCTACAAGTGTGTACAGGCCTGTCTTTTAGTTGGCCATGAGCGTAGGTGATCTCTTGAAGAAATAGATGAGGAGGAAAGAGAATAAAAAGTAGTCTTGAGGTATTAACAAAAAATTTTAAGATAAATAAAGAAATAATACTATTTCCGAATGAAGAAGAAAAGAGGAGCTATCAAGCATGTGTTTTATTGATAAAATATTTTCGGTTTTGAAGAAGAATAAAAATAAAAAAAAGTGGAAGAGGAATATATATTTTACTAGTAACGTATATTTAAATAAGTAGAAGATAATAACTTGATTCTAATATTGAGTTGTTCTTAGAAATTTGAAAAATTTGTTCTCAATATTTTATTGTTGAGAATTTTTAATTTTTAAGGTTTCATTCAGTTTCGAGAGGAATTGGGATGTTATGAAAAAAGTATAAGAGGCTAAGTTGCGAGGGATTATTATTGAAGATATACATGAAGTAAAAAAACATTTAATTGAGTAATTATGACGATTATTATAATTTAATGATATCATATTCACTAGTTTTGATCTACTTCAAGATGAAGGAGTTAGTGGGAGAATTGATGGGATACTAGTTTAAATGTGTTTAAAATTAAACACTAGGTTTTTAAATGTAATTTTGTGAGCCCACTTTTGTAATATAGTGAATCAATTTTTAGGATAATTTATGCACAAACTTGTAGTTAATTAATTTTTTTTTGATAATCCATTTCTCAATATGAGTTGAACATGGTAAGGAGTATGTTTACCACATCAAGTCCGAAATTTATAAAAATACCACATGGTGACATCGTATTTATATTCTTCATTTTAATGTAGTTGTTTATTTTTAGATAAATGATAAATATATCTATTTGTGTCACAACAAAGATCATTTTTTTATAAGACCAAAGGGTTAAAAAGATCATATAAAAGAAAACTATATTTTGGTTAAACATTATCACATCTAATTAACCCTCCCTCTCATCTGTGTTTAGATAAATCTATTGAGATTTTATTTTCAATGTTTTCTTGTTCTTGTGTATTATTATTTAAATGATAGAAAACCTATTTGTGTCCAAACTAGAAAAAAGCTTTATAATACTATAGGGTTCAACATATCATCAAAATTAATCAATACATTAGAAAAAAATTATCAAACCTAATTTACCCCCTCTTAAGAGTGTTTGGATACATCCATTCGGAATTTCAGGTCATTTTAAGTATGATTATATTAGCTGTAAAAATAACTCCATTGAAATTCCCCAAATGAGCATATGATTTCTGAATCCATTCCCCTTTATCACATTATTTGTAATCCTCTGTGAATCTCTATCACATATCATTTCTAAGGAAGTTATATCAGAGTTCTTCAAATTATGTGTCACTGATAAGGTGGGTGTGGAGTTAATTATTCAATGTGAAAAGAATTATAATTTTTTTAGTTTCTATGATTCATCTACAAAAATATTCACTTTGGAGATAATATACAATAAAAGCTTGATTATCTTCATGATAATGAAAATTAAAACTATAAGTCCAATATTCCAAAATACATACCATAACATTGATCAGCCCTGAATTTTTTCTACATTCTCTAAGCTCAAACAAACCATTTATTCAATAATGAATCCCAATGAGAATATTGAAGTTTATACTTTAATGGTTTTTCTTATACCAGTAACAATAATTGAAATAGTTATTCTTTAATTTTCAGAGGATTCATATATTCCAATATGGAGTTATACAACCATCACACATATTCGATATAGGGCTTTCATAACGTCTCTTACACTTCATAGAAATAAGAACTACTAGTTGTTGTACAGTTTTTTTATACTCTCAATAAGAGATTAAAGAATCCTTTAAAGGATATTATTTAGATCACACTTGATGTAGTTATGGTGTTTTTAATTCTCTATCTGTATTACAGTCTTCCTCTACAAGATTCACACCTGATGGACAATATTTATGTTCAACATTAAATTATTGGATATCCTTTGAATAAAAACACCTATTTTGATACATTTGATCATCAAATATCATTTGAAGTCAAAAACCACAATGTATATGACAATGTTTCTATGAACATGGAAGAACGTTTGTGTCTATAAGTAATAGTTTATAAAATTTATATATGCACACATATTCCAATGGATATTACATGACTTGAACTGTAAAATAATATTCATATAGCATGGATATGAAAATATGTGATGATAGGGTAAGTGAAGGATCATATTCATTAAAAAAATCCTTCTTATTAATTAATGGTATAATAATTTAAATCAATCTATGAGGAGACTCTTTTGAGGTTATAATTTCTATTTTTGAGATTAAAAATTTTTAAGGACATCAAGAGATATAATATTTTTTTTTAGGGTAATATAATGATCAAGGCCATCTACAAAGATAAAAAAATCAACGATAACTTCATGTATATATTTCATACATTCATTGAGCTCTATAATTGTGGTGTTTTTTCAAAACATAGTTACGGATAATGAAGAATAATGGAAGGAAAAATAAGATCATCTCAGAAGTCTCTTTATGAATGATATCGAGTTGGAGACATAATTGTTGTCTTATACGGGGAATCCTGGGATAATGAAATTAATTAATCTTTTATTTAATGTATAAAATCAATATAATAACTTCTACAGATAAACATGTTCTAGACTAGGGAATTTCATAATCGATAATTCTAAAAGGAGAACTAATGTAACTCTAGGACGATCAAAACTATTAGATCCCTGATTTATCTATAAGGTATGTTCTTGATTATGATTCAGTTTAGTTCCATTTTTTGGTTAATTAAAATTTTTACCAAGTCTTTAAGAAGGATCAGGGGTGTTATGGCGGTGTTTCGGGGGTTTGGGGCACAAAAAATGGGAAAGGGGGGTTTTCTGGGCAATCCTCATGGTTTGCACATGATATAGAAAACCATGTGAGGGAAGACTGTGCAGGTAGTGTAAATATTCATTGTTTGCACATGATCTAGAAAAACATATGAGAGAAGGGTGTGTGGGCAGTATCCTCTGTACGGTTTACACAAGGTTTGGAAAACCGTGTAGGTAAACCATGCAGCCTCGAAAATTATAAAAAAATTATAAAAATTCCATTACGGGGAAACTAGGTTCACTCGTGATTTTCCTCCTTTATTCCTCCTCTATCCCATGTAATTCCCCAATTTCTCCAAGAGCTTCCATGTATCAATCTACCTCATCTTAGGGCTGTTTGGAGAGTCATTGGTTGTGGATTGAAGATCTGAGTAAGGTTAATCTCCCTCATTATTTTTTTGGTTTAGGGTTTCCATTTCTTCCCCATCTCTATATTAAGATCTCAAACCCTTCTCTTTTGGTGGGTTTTAGAGTGAGGCTTTAAGTGTTGAATCAATCAGGATCTAAGGCTTTGATTGAGTGTGTTTCCTCTAATAGATTCGAGGTAGTTTGTATACAAGTTATATCACTTGGTTTTTGGGTAGATTCGTGCATGTTGGTTTCTATTCTTTCCCACTTTTGATGAGTTCTTGGTGCCTTTGACATGATGTGATGTGCTGGTTGTCTAAAAAACATAATGAAATCCTCATGATCCCCATGGGATGCATGGATGATGATGTGACATATTTTAGGGCCATCCGGGGGTGCGTCGAACCTCTTAAATGGAAAATGGAAACATTGTGTGTGAAATGGATTCATGTCGATATAGAGCCCTATTGAATATGTTAACTGGTTAATGTGATATATTACAAGGGTTTTGGATACTTGGGTCTATTATAGTTAATGGATAAGGGTTTATTAGTTGGAATTTAAATGGGTTAAAAGGGAATAACATGAATATGATAAGGAATTATGTTGACACTAGACTATTCATAGAGGGTTGGGCATGGGAGACGAAAAATGGGACTAAAGGGTCAAGTAATATAAATGATGAAAATTTTAATGTCTTGATGAAAAATGTTAATTTTCCATTAATAGATATTTTTTGATGTTGTAAATGATATTGTCTATGCTTGTTGGGATATGGTAATTGTGGTGAATGATAAATAATCTTGTGTGCTTGGTTGAGTGGGGTATCGACTTGAGGTTCTATTCCCACAGTTTGAGCTAGATTGAGGTTCTATATCCACCCATGAATGCAAGAGTTAGGGAAGGGTACATAGTTTTATTCCCCTAAAAGTTTCATTGAACCAGTTCTAAGGCTTTGAGGTGAGGATTATGAGATTGTTATAATGTGATTCATAGTGATATATGGCTTGATTTAATTCACATAAGCATGATATCATTGAATATTCCTAATCAATTGAACACATGAAAAAGGTAGATTAAATTATGAAATATCTATGTAGCAATCTCATACTCAATGGTAGTATAATAAAATGGAACATAGTCTAGAATGGCCCATTGAATTTTTTATCTTTACTTGTTGTTATTTATCACTTTCATGCACTGTCTTCCTTTTCTATATATTTTATATAGACTATTGGTGGTGTCCTAGTGAGTTATACTCACACCCTGCTTGGGCTTCCGTTTAGTGCCTGAGTAGAGTTCATGCTTGAAGGTTAGGAAAAAGGCAAGGTGTCCATGCAAAGGAGTTGAATTGGACATTCGACATGTATGGGAGAGGTTCTAGACTTGGAGACCGGACCATTTTGGTGATTATATTATTTTCCTTTATTTTTGTTTTTGTTCACTTGAAACTATATTATATCAGGACATATTTACGGTTGTATATGGGTGTAGCTAGTTTTGAGATTTGGTTATTTATGCATGTTATAGTTATGGTCTATTGTTCCTGTTATTTAAGTTATTATCTAATGTGGCTTACTCTTGTAATGAGGGAATTTTCTCTCAACATGACCTATTAGACCATAGAAATTAGTTGGCAAACTTTACTTTATGGGGAGGTGATCTTGAAGTCATGTAACTACACAGCTTGGGGAACTGGTTTAGTGGATCCTGGGTTGGGGATGTTTCAATGTGGTATTAGAGGATTTATTTTCTCTTTCGTATTATTTAGGGATGGAAGAAATTAAGTTAAGAAAGTGTCGGGCCATGGTAATGAGCTCATGCATGGGAGTAGTTGACCCATGTATAGGGAAAAACTCAAGTCACCTTGGGAGGGTATTGTTGTTCTTATTGTGGGTTGTTATATTTGATGTTATTTTACCAACAGGTGATGCATTTATTGTGTGGTTTGGCGGTTTTTTGATATTTCTCTTGTGGTCAGAAGGGTATGAGGTTGTCCATTCATGCATCATTATAGGAACCATTTTAGGTAAGTGGTATGCATAATGTTACGTAAACACATGGGATTGGTGTGTGGGATATAAAGGTTAGGATGCATATGATTTCTTAAATGTAATGAAAAATTGTGCCTAATTAGATTTCTTGAATGTATAAAATGTAAGTGGAAATGTCAAATAGTAGTTAGAAAATGGATCTTGATAAAGAAGTAAAAATGGATTAATCTGTTGTAAGAGTAAATTGGGATATGGAAATGGGTTTAAATTGGAGTAAAAGATAAGACTCAAAACCATGTGAATTTGATACTCATGTTATCCATGGCCTTATGAGATATGGCCAAGGGTAGTGATCTAGTTGTGAGCGGTCTTGTTTGGATAGTGTATGAAAACTGGTTTGGTTATGGAATGATATGAGTATACCTATGTGTCCTTTTCCATTTAATAAACTGTTGTTGTTGCATTCTAATGTTCATGTTTTGCATTGTAGATAAATGACACCATGAAGATGTGTGTTGGTTGGGGAACATGAAGAAGATTTCGAGAATGCTCAACCAGTAGTGGAGGAGGAGAATGTATTGATCCTGAAAAATATGGAAGAGAAGTTTGGTGAGAACATTGATCATTTTATGCAAATGATCGAATGAGACCTAGGGCGGGTATCACCTTGTATGTTTGAGTGACTAGGGAGTTTTAGCTACAGCACCCTCCGACTATTACCAGAGAGGGTGGGTCAAAAGTTGTAGAGTTCTGGATAGAGTCCATCCAAACTATTCTCAAAAATCTAGAGACTCCTCCCGATAAGTGAGTCATGTTATTGGACTATACACTGAGGGGTCAAACGAAACATCCGTGGGACATCACGGTTCAAATAGAGAAGGCTAAAGGGATGATGTACAAGTATTTATAGGAGAATTTACCTGAGCACTTCTACCCATTGATATTGAGGTAGGGGAAGGCTGCAAATTTCATGAGGTTTATTCAGTGGAAATTGTTGGTGATGTACAATGCTAGTCATTTCACAAATTTGTGACACTTCACTTCTATGTTGATGCGAGATGAGGAAGCTATGGTGAAACACATACAGAATGGGATAAGATAAGAGATCATATCTGATGTGATTGTCTTTCATTTGAAAGGGTTTGTTGAAGTAGTGGACAAAGCCCTTATCTCAGAGGGGAACCGGAAGGGAGAATTAGGTAGTGAACGTCTGGTGCTAGTTGGGAAAGGAATTGGTGTGGCTTATTATAATGTGATTCACTATTTTGGAATATCTCAGTAGGGCAGACGCATATAGAGTAATCAAATGAGTGTGTTATCTTCTTAGGGTGGCGAACATGTATTCTATTTTTTGTGTGGAAGGGTAGGGCATAAGTGTGAATAGTATATCCACCCACCAGTTGAGTGCTGAGTATGTGGTAGGTTAGGCCACATTCATAGGTTCTGTAGGAACACAATGCATTCAGTGAATGATGAATTCCAGAGGCAGATGCCAAGTGTAGATAGGGGTTCCTTTACCCTATATCAAGTAGGCAGTTGGAGCTCCATAGGTCTCACTGGTAGTGGCAGTGTACATTGACATTTGGGGTGAGATCATCCTTACCAATAGAGAAGTGTAGTTCCATGTACTTAGGATGGATCCTAGGGTAAAGTGGAAGGTCATCTCCAGGCAGTAAAGGCTACACCTGAAGGTAGTGAGATAGGATCATCCGCTGTTCTTGGTACGATTCTTGTAACCTTCACTCTTGATAGTGCTTTATTTGATATAGGTGTTACACATTCCTTTATTTATTATCATTTTTTAGTTGTGTTTGGATTGAATATAGAGAATGAAGGTGGGGTAATGTCTCTTGATACTCTGCTAGGGGTGTGAGTTGATGAAATCATGCAGTGTAAGGGTTGTTCTCTGGAGGTTGGTGGGTATCGTTTTTTTGTGGGATCTGTTTGACCAAGAGATGTTAGGTTTTGACCAAATCTTGGGAATGGATTGGTTGGAATTATATACAAACCATATCAACTATTACTGATGTCAGGTAATGCTCACATCTATTCATGATAGTACTTATGTCTTTCGTGGGGAGTGGGATACCCAATTGGGCCACACGGGGCATCTATGATAGTAGTTGAGAGAACTCATAGCCCAAGTGAAAATCCTTATGCTAGACAATTGGGGGAAAGGATAGCCATCATTCCATTTTGTTGTGGACCAGTTTCAAGATGTGTTTCCTGAGGAATTATTAGGGTTACCACCTGAGAGAGTTGTTGATTTTACAATCGAATTATTTCCCAGAGGGGAGGTATTTCTATTCCACTCTATTGAATGGCACCAATAGAGCTCCATGAACTGAAGGTTCAATTAGAGGAATAGGAGCATAAGGGTTTTATATGTTCTAGTACATCACCTTGGGGATCTCATGTGTTTCTCTCTAAGAAGGATGACTAATCACTGAGGCAATTTTTCAATTATAATATGCTGAACTAGATGATGGTTAAGAACCGATACCCACCTCCTTGAATCAATGAGTTGTTTGATCATCTCAAAGGTGCCTCAGTGTTTTCTATGATCAATTTGATATTAGGATACCATCAGATGAGGGTGAGACCTTCTGAAAAACACCAGACAACTTATCAAAGTAGGTACGGGTTGTATGAACTTTGGGTGATGCCATTTGGACTAACCAATGCATCAGCTGTGTTCATGGCCTTGATGAACTGGATATTCTACCCATATCTGGATCAGTTTTTAGTTCTCTTCATTAATGACATTTTGGTGTACTCAAGAACTCATGACGGTCATTCCATACATCTTGATATCATCTTGAGTACAATAATAACGCATAGGCTTTACTCCAAGAAATCCAAATGTTAGTTTTGGACTGATGAGGTGCAATTTTGGGACACATAAATTCTGAGTAAGGTGTGTAAGCGGTTCTTGAAATGGTGTAGGTTTTGGTGCCTTTAGAGAATCCCAATAACATAACTGATATTAAGTGTTTTATGGTTTTTTTTGTAATTACCAAAGTTTTTTTAGATATTTCTCTCATTTAGTAGTGCCCCTCACAAGCCAAACCCAAAAGGGGGTTTAGTTTGATTGATCAGGGGCTTGTGAGAATGCTTTTCAGGATCTAAAAAAGAGGTTGACTACTGCATTGATTTTGATCATAACCAAACCAAGTAGGAGCTACACTTGGTTCTGTAAGGAATATCATGTTAGACTTGGGGTACTGCCAATATAGGATGATCAAGTTGTATCTTATGAGTCAGGATTGTTGAGGCCAATAAAAGGAATTATCCTACTCGTGACATTGATCTAGCTACTTTGGTTCGTTCTTTAAAGTGTTGGATGCATTACTTTTTGGGAGATCCCTTTACGGTTTTTAGCAACCATAAAAGTCTCAAATACATCTTATATCATTGGGATTTGAATCTATAATAGTGATTATTGGATTAGTACCTGTAGTCTTTTGATTTTGTGGTTGTATACACACATGGGAAAGGGAATAGTTTCACCGATGCTCTAAGACGAATGAATCAGAATTAGGTAGTTCATGAATCCATTTCAGAGTGAGTGATGATGGCTTTATTGGAAGAGATGCATTTGGAGGTACATTATGGGAACAATAAGACGACACTTGTATCTATATCAATTCAGTCCACACATTAGAGCCGAGTTAATGGGATTTGGCTGGTAGACCCAGAGTGTTTGGGTATAAAATAATGTCTTAAAGGTGGGGAGTCAACTTTTGGTAGGATTTTTGATGTCGATGGAGTTTTTTATGTTCATGTTCATGTTGTGGTGTCAATAGATGTATGAGAGGGGTTGATGTGAAAGTTCCACACATCAATGTGGGAAGTGCATCTAGTCTTAACTAATATGTACGGTGATCATCATAGGTTGTTTTAGTGAGAGGGAATGAAGAAATATGTTGCAAGTTGTTCGGCAGGATTCCTTACCTGTCAGCAGGTGAAGGCTGCACATCATTGTCCAAGTGGGTCGTTGCAGTCATTTCCTATTCCATAGTGGATGTGGAATGATGTCACGATATACTTCTTGGTGGATCTTCCGAGTACAACACAGAAGAATGATGAAATTTTTGTGGTGATAGATCAGCTGCAAAAAGTGGCTTAGTTCTTTCTGGTTCAATAGACCTGCACATTCAACTAGTTGGGGGAGTTTTTTTGTTCATGAATTAGTTTGGTTTCATGGTGTGAGAAGAATTATTGTTTTGGATCATGATCCACATTTTATCTCGTGCTTCTGGAGGAGACTATAGAAGGCACTTGGAACCTGGGTTTTTTTTAAGTACGGTGTACCACCCACAAACTAACAGGTAGTAAAAGAATATAATTAAGGTATTAGAATACATGTTGAGAGAAAGTGTTTTGGATTTTCATGGTTCATGGGATAAACACATGTATCTTATTAGTTTTTCTTACTACAAATAGGATTCAGGCTATAGTTCAGATGGAACCTTTTGAGGAACATTAAGGGAGACTGTGTAGATCTCCATTGTGTTTATTATAGGCCAGTTATTTTGAGATGTTAGGACCGAGTCTTATGCAGAAGACGTCAAAGAAGGTTTGTTTGATTCAGAAGCATATGGAAATGACACGATGTAGGAAGAAGCCTTATGCAGATCGACTTCATAGCCATATTGATTTCATGGTGGGTGATAGTTTATTTCTTTGGGTGTTTCTAAGGTTGGGATGCAATCAAATTCAGAAGGAGGGAAAGTTGGCACCTAGGTATGTGGGGTGATTTGAAATTATGGAGAGGATCCGACCGATGGCTTACCAATCGGCTCTTTCACATCAGTATATTGGGATGTATGATGTTTTCCATGATTCATAAACTTAAAAGTTTCATCCTGGTCCATCTAATGTGATAAATTTTGAGGATATCGAGCATGCGGCTGATGCGTCCCATGTGGAGAACCTTGTTCATATTGTCGATTATAGTGAGAATGTTTTGAAAGGAAAATTTGTGCCCCTGGATCATCTTTTATAGAATCATGGAAATGTTCCAGAGGAAAACATAGGAGAGGGAATCTGATATAAGGGTTTAGATTCCTAATCTCTTTTCTTCATAAACCCAATAAAGCTCGAGAAGAGCATCCCCTAGACGATCAGTTATAAGGTGGAGAGGTTGTAGGATCCCAGATTTATCTATAAGGTTTTATCATGTTTATGTTTCAGTTTTATTACCCTATTATGGTTAATTAAATGTTTCACCAAGTCCTTAATAATTCTCAAGGGTTTTCTGGGTGTTCGGGACACGAAAAAGGGGAAGGGGGGGGGGGTTTCTTGGAAATATGAATGATTTGTGCATAGTCTGTAAAATCGTGCAAGGGAAGACCATGTGGGAAGTGAAAATCAACATGGTATTTTCACGGTTAGGAAAACCATGCTAGAGAAGGGTGTGCGGGTAGTAGCCTCTACATAGTTTGCACACAGTTTGGAAAACTGTGCTGGTAAACCATGGAGCCTGGAGACTAAAAAAATAAAAAATGCGATTATGGGGAAATAAGTGTCACTCATGATTTTATACTTCATTTTTTCTACAGCACAAGTGACACCCCAAAAGCTCCAAGAGCTTCCCAGGATCAATATCCCTCATCATATATCCATTTGGAGTTTTGTTGGTTGCATATTGGAAATCAGGGTAAGGCTAATCTCCCTCTTGCTATTCTTTTTAGTTTAGGGATTCTATTTCTTCCCATCTCCATATGAAGCTCTCAAAACATTCTATTTTGTTGATTTTTATGTTGAGGATTAAAGGATTGATTTATTCAGGGTCTAAGGATTCAGTTGAGAGTGTGTTCTCCAAAGGATTCATGGTAGGCGCTCTACTAGTCGTATCCCTTGGTTTGTGTGTAGATTCATGCATGTAGGGTTTATATTCTTGCCCTATTTTCAATATTTCATGGTGTCGTTGAGATGATTTCATATATTGGGTGTCCAAAAAACCTAATTAAACCCTCAGGATCCCCATGGGATGTGTGGTGGATTATGTGACCTATTTTAGGGAAACCCATAGGGTGTGATGAACCTCCCAGATGGCTGATGAAAACATAGGGTGTGAAATGGATTCATGTTGATATAGAGCCCTAATGAATGTGTCAATTGGTTAATGTAATAGATTATAAGGGTTATGGATTGTTGGTTCTAATGTGGTAAAAGTCTAAGGGTTATTTTGGTTTGAATTTAAATGGTTTAAAAGCGAATATTGGGAATATGATAATGAATTATGTTCACACTTGAATATGCTTAGTAATTTAGGTATGGGAGATGGAAAATGGGACTAAAGGATTAAGTAATATAAATGATGAATTTGTTAATTGATTGAGTAAAAATGTTAATTTCCCATTTATTTATATTTTTTTTATGTTGTAAATGATATTGTATATGATTTTTTGATATGGTTAATTATGGTGACTGATAAATAAGAATGTCTATCTGGCTTGGTTGAGTGGGTTATTGACTTGAGGTTCTACACCCACAGGTTGAGTTGTACTAAGGATCTAGAATTTCCCATAAATGCATGGGTTAGGAAAGGGGTCAAAGTTATATTCCTCTAATGGTTGCATTCCACCTCGAATGATGCTTCAATGTGAGGATTATGAGATTGTTATAATGTGATACCTATTTAGATAGGGCTTTATTTTATTTTCATATTCTTGAGATTGTTGAATATTATTAATCCATTGAACACATGAAAAGGGTATATTAAATCATGAAATGCCTAAGTAGTGAACCCAGAATCAATGGTAGTATAATAAAATGGAACATAGTGTAGAATGGCCCATTGAACTTTTTATCTTCACTTATTGTTATTTACCACCTTCATGCACTATATGCTTTTACTAGATATTTTCTAGACACTATTGGTGGTGGCCTAATGAGTTATACTCACACCCTACTTGGGTCATTGTTGGGGACCCATGTGGGTTTCATCCTTTTAGATCAGAAAAAGGGAAAGTTCCATATGCTAGAGAGTTGATTTGGACATGGGACATGTATGGGCAGGGTTCTAGACTTGGAGTATGGACCATTTTGGGGAACCTGTTGTTTTCCTTTCTTTTGGGTTTTGTTCACTTGTAACTATAGCTTAGCAAGAAATATTTACAGTTGTATATGGATGTACCCGGTTTTGGGATTTGGTTATTTATGCATGTTATTGGCATGGTCTATTATTTCCATTATTTAAATTATTATCTTGTGTGGATTACTCCGGCAATGAGGGCATAGTCTCCCCACGAGACCTAATAGACCCTCGATGCCATTCGGCAACCTCTGGCGTATATAGTAGAATGCTTGAGGTCATTTCACTACGAGGCTTGGGGAAAAGGTTTAGTAGATCCCAGGTCGGGGGAATTACAAAAACCCTGATTATAAATAAAATGGTTTGGATATACCTGATAACTTTCTACAAATAAAAAAAAATATTTACATTACAATAAAATAATCTCATGGTACAAAATGATTTTTTAAAAAAAATACAGTAATCCAGAATATGATTCTCAATGGATTCAAGGATTAATCAGATGATACAAATCATATGGTAGAATAACAATAGTACAATATTAGGGATTATCATCATGATATTATTCACCTCACATACATAAAAATATTGAATAATCCCAAAAATTCCCAAAATAGAACCAGTGTTAATAAACATTAATACTCAAATACATTCCATCCAAATATAACCTTAGTAGTATACCTACTAAAAACCCATTCAAACATCTCATTAGTTATATCCAATCATATTTCTCTATTATTCATAGACATTTCACACTTTCTCATCAATAAAATTAAACCCCTTTGATAGTTTTTCATTCCTACCTTGATAAGATCATTATATATAATCAATATTTTATTCATAAAAATGTAAAGTTATAATGTGTTCTAAACCACCTTCACATCCTAATCAAGAATATCCTATGTCATTGTCTACACCCCCTTCTCCAAAGAGAAGGCTATATTTACCACCATAAAAACGGAGACCATTCCAATCAACGTGTTCTTGAAAAATTAATATGAAAAGTATCTTTAAATAAGAAAAACATAAATATGAATAAATATCTATGGGTTTTAGTCAATGATTCGGATGATGAGTATATCCCAATTGCAGTTCGATTTTATAGGTAAATAAAATATTCTGAAGAAGATATAATCAATTTAGTAGATTCTATTGATGGGATTGATATCAATAATCCTATAGAAGTTCCTAAAAATGAATCCAATACTGATAACAAATTAAGCAGCCCTAAAATTGCATTCTCCCTTGATAATTTCTCTCCATCAGAATAGAAGGAGGGGAACTTTTAAATGAATGAATATTATACCGATGAGTTAATCTAACATGATGTATTTATCACTTCATTAATAACAAATTTTTTCATTATATTACATAGTTGATGATAAATACTGTGGATAATACTTAGAGGGTATCGTTATTTATAGATGAAGGATATTACTATGATTGATGCATTAATCTTGGTAACCCCTAAAGTATTTCTATAAAACAAGGATAATTATACAAGATATATCATAGTTCAATATATTTCATTGAAGTGCATCTATTTCATGATAAAAGTTTATTAAAAAAATTTAATTGGATATAAAAAAGGTGATATACTATAGGTGTTATTGGTGATGATAATATGATGGATGAAAATATTTATTCATACCCAGATACACCTAGTTCCAAAAAAATGACTCAATTGATTGATAATAAAATTTATTTTTGTGATTCCACTCTTTGATGATTATTTATGCATTTTATTTCTATTGTAGAGAACTATTCAAACAGGATAAATTTCTTAGATAAATTCAATAGGATTATAAAATCCATTTATAGACATCTTATTTCTTATAACTCAATATCAAATATTAAAAAAAACCATTATGAAAAGTCTATAGATGTAGAAAAAATTCTTCTATTAGTATTTATTTTCACCCATTTACACTATATAGGAGGTTAAAATGGATGTTATATAGAACTAAACCATTTCTTGGAAGAAGAATATAAATTTTGTGTTTCACCTATGGAAATGATGTGAATTTTTCTAAAGATTTACCTAATAAAGATACATGTAATAAAAACATAATATTGATTTTATAGTTGGAGGATGTAGAAGATAATCATGTTTAAATGATTTTCTCTCTAGAATATTGACCATGAAAAGAGTTAGTCTTAGCTATATATGAAGAAAAATTAATGAAGATGGACCACAACTAAAATAATATCCCTTACTAGAAATCAATATGTCATGGTTATAAAGAAATCTGAAAATAATTAATAATAGACTAGGGATAATCTTCCTATGATCTATGTATATATTTTAGATAAGGATAAAATGAATAAATGAATAAATATTATAAATCTTAGTAACTAGTTTACTTCAAAAGGTACTTGATCTATAATGGGATACTCTATGGAGTTCCAACACAGCTTTCTTATGATCATCCTACTGTACATAGAATAAATAGTGTATTATTCCAATATCAACTAGATAATTGTCTCTATTTTTTTATTTTAACATCTCTTGGTAATTATATGGAAATAATTATTTATAGCACCCAAAATTGTAAATAATTATATATTGAATATTATATTTATTAATAGTCAAATTTTATTTAATAACTTACAATATATATTGATAGAAACATTGGGTCTGAAATTTTAAATCTGGAGAATATTGTTGAAAGAATACCATAAATTATTAAAGAGCACTTTATGATATTTATTATTGTATAGTAGAATAGTTATCCATAGCACAAACTTGTTCATTGTTAAAATTATGACTCCTGAGTTTTCAATTTTATGATTCTAAAAAATAGGGACCACATTGATGGAGTTTTCCAACATTTATTCAATAATAACATTGATCACAATACTCTTACCATATGGCTATTTATACATGATAAATTTCACTACCACACACTTGATATTTAGGATATTCCGCCGTCATTATATTCTATATCAATACAGGACCCTCTTAAGGAATTTATACTTCAGTACGAATGCGATATTGATCATACTAATCATTTAGATCATCTCCTCAACTAAACTATTTCTCCACCACCATATTTATATTATTTTTATCTTGGTTGAGACTATGTCCTATATTATGATTTAGATTATGGTTATTATTAGTGATTAGAAAGATCAAAATATTTTGTCGAGGGAAGAGAAAATCTATGAAACATATGTGAAACACCTTTTTGTTAGCATTGGAATGTGTTAATGCTCTTTTCCGTTTTTATTAGTTTAAAAAACATACATATGTTCTATAATTTTTTGACCAGGTGGATAGTTACATGGAACTAGGTTATGTGTGTACCCTCAAATAATACATGTTCCCCATCTTGTTAGTGTTATATTATTAATTATATTATATTACAAATAAATAATAATGAGAAGAATATATAATCATATAATATTTAGTTGGTAAGGAATCCTACATGTCACAATAGAGCCAATCCAGGAAACAGTGAATAGTTATGTTAATTGTGAATTCCTTGTTAGGTTGTAAAGCTATATTCAAGTGTAGAATAAATATCCAAGATTGATAAATAGTCAAATGATAACATAGAATTAGAATGTTTGAAGTGCTCAATGGAATTATCAAACAAAGGAAGGTTGATTAGAGAATGCTGTTATCTAATGGGAGTTTACAATGTAGTGGTTAGTTCACTAGATTGTGTATACATGTGTTAAAGTATTATATAGAATTTCTTATTCCACTAACATTAGAAGATTTATATTTGATTTTATAGGTTATCAATAATCATTTATATCAAATTAAGTTATCATTATGAATTGCAGATGATGGTGGAACTGGTTTACTTGGTGGGGCTAACTACAAATGTAGAGCGGGACAACCTATACATGTAAGGAAATGATATGCAAAAAAGTAATCTATCATTAGATAGTATTATAAATTGATATTAGATAGTTCATCTCATTAAATAGTAATAATGAAAGTAGTATTGTTCTCTTGAGGATGTAGGAATTAATTTTCCAATTCATGTAAAACCAAAGAATTCCTTTCTTGATTTGATTTTTATAATCATTCATGCTTGGGTTGAGTTTTTTGGATTTTTTATACATTATTCTCACTTTAGTGTGGTGATTTTGGTTCCTTAACTTTCTATATTATAGTAAATAAAACTCATGGGGTAACATACAATCTAGGATGCATCGATATATTGGTTTTCTACTGTGAATTGTATCTAGATGTTGTGTATCTAGTGTATTAGGGGTCCATGCAAGCCAATAATAATTTGAATAAAATATTGGAATTTCAAACATTCCAACACTTATGTAGAATTATATTTCCATTATATTTTTATTAATTCAGTAGTATTTTATTTGTTTTTGTAATAATGGCATCAAATGATGGTAATTTATAGGTTGAAAAGTTCTATAGAAATTACTTTGACATTTGCAGAATGAAGATAATGCATTGCATAATTAGAAAAGACCTAGAATTTATATTAATTGGAAACAATAAAAATAATATGGATAATTGGGAATAAGAATGGAAAGATATAAAGGTTCCAAAAATCATAAAGATATCATTGACTACGATCACAACCCCTAATATCTGGAAGGTAAACACATTGGTGGAGTTGATGAATTCTATATTGTATATGTATGAGAATCCTGTAGTTATAAAATAGGTGTTCATGATGTGGGGAATATTTAGTATTTATATTTTAGAAGATAGATCTATGTAAAATCATTTGAATGATTCTAACAATATCAAATATCTTGTTGAATCATTTAATATTATGTTAATTGAAGATACCTTGGAACTATTGTTGTTATCACCACTTATAGATAGTTGGTAGGTGTTTGTAATATATATGAGTAATTATTGCAATAAATCTAAATAATTTTTTGAGGTTTTTTTGAAGATTATATTGAATGAATATATCATACATTAGGTGGATTAATCATCATCCAGTAGCATACTCAATGTAGATGGGTGATTGTGGTCACCTCATTAGATGATAAGTAAGAGGAATTAGGATAAAAACTCATACAAAGGAAGATGAGATATGTCATCTGGTCTATGACCAAGATGTTGGTACTTTGGTAAGAGGGGTCATCTCATGAAAGACTATCGTGACAGATTTTTAAAAATTAGACTTAAAATATCCATAAGTTTAAATTCATTTAACTTTATGATAGTTTAAGGGAGTAATAGATTTCATATAGTGTGTATGTTCTAATGGAGGCTTGGATAATTGATTTAGAGAATCATCCCACTCAATGAAAGAGAAGATATGCATGCAAATTTATTTCTAGGAAGATCATTATTCTATTATTTGAGTATGATGAATATCAAGAGATTTTGTAGAAAAGTTATATAAATGTTCAGCTGAGTAATTGAAGTATCTTTTATCTCGAGGTTTTTGGAACATAAAATGATGATGGAAGAATCAAATTTCTATTGGTCATATATATGAATTTGTTTTTGGAACAATCTGCACCATCATAGTGTTGGAAGTAACTTGTTATTCAACGGTTGTAGACAAAGAGATAAATGAAAAAACCCATTAGAATACTAGATTATATAATAGAGAAACAATTTCAAGAACTATAATGGATGATAGTTCAACTATATATATTTTTCAACATGAGAGTGTTAGTGAAAAAAAAATTAAATTTATTATCGAATAAATTCATGTTGAATAAAGATCATATATACATTGATAGTTTTATGGGTCATATAATTGGGATGTAATTAAATGTGTCATTCAATTTGAGTAGAGAAACACCTATTAGATGAAAACTACAATTAGTTCAATAGAATTCTTGGGGTCCAACACCAATTTGATATTAGGGATGGTCATAGTACTTTTTGACATGCATCGATGATTCCCTGATAAAGGTTTTGGTTTATGTTCCTAATAACTATTATGATGTAACTGAAGTGGGTTTTTAATGGTAATTAATGGTTTATAATGATATTGGTATTACATTGAATTTATTATGATTCAAAAATGGTAGTGAGTACCAAACATTTTAATTTAAAACATCTATTATCATGGAGGGATAAGTATTCCGAAGATATACCTATGTAACTAAAAAATATTCATGTATAAAGGAATGAATTGAATATTAATTGAGAAGGTGTGGAGTGTAATGATTCACCAAGGAATGTACAAGTAGATTTAGGTATAAGGGGTTAATTGTGTAACATAAACATTTGATTAATGTCTATCAGCATTCAAAGGGTAGGAAATTATGAAAATGTTGTGATATAATAATATAATGGAGATAACTCACATAAAATTCTTTATGATTACTTCATATGTCCATTTAGATACTAAAGACAAAGATAAATCAAGGAAAAATCCCAGGAATCTCACTTTGTTGGATATGAAGAAGAAAAGTTTGGATTTCAAATTTGGGATGAAGAAAATATACACTTAATTAGAAGATGAAATATTCTCCTCAATGAACGGGTCTTTTTCAGAGATAGAAACAATTAGGATAAAGAATTTGAAGCTAATATTTTCTCTGATAAAATTCATGCTAATTGGAATGGAACATAAAAAGGTCACAAGATTCAAACAATTTTGATGGATGTGTATAAAGATAAAAATTAGGATAGTGAATGATGTACTAGATATATTAAGGGTTTTTTATGCTTGATTGGGAGTAATAAATGATAGGTACCTAAGCATCAAATCATTGGTAGAGTTATTACCCGATAGTGTAATGTTGTTGAAAATTTTATTGAGGTATTCTATATTCAGATGATTGGTTCATAGGTATGTTCAAGAAATATATCATTTGCATCTTACAAATAAAGAGAACCCCAAGACCCTAGAAGATAAATCTAATTATAAGGCCCTAGCCTTAAACATTACTTAATCTTGAGATATGTCTATACTTTTACTTCAGTTCCCATCGAGGATCTTTTCAGGTTTATAGCTTTATAGAATTAGGTCATAACATTTACATAACATCTTGAATATTACATGTAGAAACTTATACTCATTATTAATATTTTTATAAAACAAAAAACTCATTATAAAAGAAACATGGCATCTTTTCAGGTTTTAACATCATAACTCCTCCTTGATCCCATCCTTTACTCTATTATTCATAATGTCCTATGAAAAACATTTCAAAACTAGGGAAGTGCATAAAAAGCACAGTAACATATACATAAACAAATAAAACTATTAGTCTTGGGATAACATGAAATCCATGAATACTTTATAATAATGTATTATATTTTACCTTTAAGAGGTAGTAAATATACATCCCTGAATATAAGCTCACTGGTGACCCTTTTTATAAGAAAAAGAATACTATAATTCTCATAGAGGGGAACATTTAACATATAAAGTTAACATGGTGCATAAAAATACTTAAATGGAATAACCATATGGTAGACTACAACACATATCATTAAATGGAATAGCCATATGACCAACTTCCATACCCAATTCATTGGAGGTTATAACGTAACCAACCGTCCTTGGTTTATCATGGAACCACTTTTCATTTGGTTTATCATGTAACCACCCATCTTTGGTTTCTCATGTAACCACATGTAAGATGTCCATATTATATTATATAATTATAAAACATAAAATATTGAAATCATAAACATTTCACTAAAAACATTTCATTTTAAATCATAAGAAATAAATTCAAGATATTTAAAGATTCAATCCATTTCAAAAACCATTTAAAACATTTAATAAATGAAATTTTTAATCAAAGTGTCTCATACCACACTGAAAAATTTATAGTAATTATGATTTTAAAATAGTAATTTATATAAAACAAATCCTTCAAAAAAAATTTTAAGACATGGAAATTAATGAGAAAGGTTTAAAGTAATAAAACATTAAAACATTTAAAACAATGTTTTAGTTAATGATTCCATTACCACTTGAGAAAATACTTGAATAAAAATAATTACAGAATAAAATCAAACAAAACTTATAATATCATGATAATAAGGAGATTAAATATATAATATTTCAAAGGGAATGATATAAACCCTAAAATAGAATTTTTTAATAATAAAAAATAGGTCTCAATGGAATGTAAATTTGTACAAAATCCCTTACAAAGATACTATCTTTAGATTAAGGATAAATCTATGACATAATTATGTGTGACTGATATAAATACTCCAAATATAAGTGGATATTTAGTGTACAAAACTTATAGGTAATTCAAACATATTCTTAGAAAAACAAAACCAATGGAATAGATATTTAACTCAATGAAATGGGATTGAATTAATATTTCACATACCATGATTGTATAATTGACGAAATAATTTATCAATGGGGTGATTATGTATTGAAAAGGTATATCCATGCAAAGGGAAGTGTAAATTACAACATAAATAAATAAAAAGTATTTCCAAACATAATATTGGTATAATATAATCAATCAAGTATGTGTAAAACCCAGTGTGGAAATTGTGTTTAGAAATTCCCTTACCAAAATTCTGCAGCCTGACGACGTCCCTTAAAAATTTAGAAAATGAATTGGTGAGAGAGAAAAGGGTCTCTCATCACATGGACATGAAATTTACATAAATAAGGATATTTAAGAACATATCCCAACACAATAAAATAGAAATTAAAATACCTAACATAAAATAAGTTTTTCACTAAAATAGGATGCTGAAAGGTTCTCATTCCATGCCGTAATAAATCAAGTCATATGAAAAAAATAAAAACCACCAAATGAATCATAGAATACCATGAATATGAATAGTATCATGATAATATCTATAAAATGGTAATAAAAAATTCACCATATGTAAAAAAATAAGTGGAAAACAATGGAAATCTCAAGAATTAATAGTGAGATAAGAAACCTCTTACATTGAGTCTCATTCATTACATATGTTACTTGTTCTTCCAGAATAATAAACATAATAAAATTTATAATTTCATAAGAAATTTTTTTCATGTTTATTATTCCTTTTATATCAAATATTACCATGTTATAGAAATTAAAAAATTATTTATGTTAATATCGGTCAATTTGTTGATATATGGAAGTTGAGTCGAAAATGATCTGGTTATAATTAAAAAATTGACCATGTGGTCAAAATTACAATATATGAAGAATAGTATTAAATATTTAAATATTATATATATCCATTATATATGAATTTACAAGAGTCTATGACATTTGTATATAAGAAATTAGATGCATCGTTCATGGAGATGTTAATCCGTACGTACACATGAATACTACTTTCATTTTTTTTCATATTAAAGAAATGAAAACTAAATGATAAATAGGTATTTTATAATTATATTATATTTTAATATGATATATATATTACCTAATTTCATTAAAATCATCCTTTATACATTTAATTTATGGTCTAAAAGAGTCTTATCACTTTGAGGGGGCCGTAGTCCACACATCCACAAATGAAATTATCCAATTTCCACATCATGAAAAGCATAAAGGTACGTTTGTAAATAAAAATTACATTATCATAGTGAAAATATAAATATATTATACATTATATATAAATACATCTAAATCATATTGGGAAACATGATAGGTGGTAGGGGAAAATCGAACAATCATCGTTTCGTGAGGCAACAATTTTTCGTTGACAGAAATTGTATATTCGTATCCATTAGATGGAGGTGTCTGTAAGTGTAGTATGAATACATCTCATAAAAAACATCCTAGTATATTGAAAATATTAGTTTTCTTATGAAATCATGTTATAATAGAATAATAGGGAGTTGAGAGGGAAAATATATGAAAAGAACTTACGAGAGGATGTTACCTCTAAATTGGGTAACATATTTTGATATGAGCCTACAGGCTTTGTTGAATTAACTTCTACCAAAATTAAGGATTATAAGAGGAATAGTGGGATTTTTTAGATTATTTGGGAAGAGTTTGGATGATCAAAGGGTCTTGAGAGGTGTGGTTATGGGTTTAGGGGTGGTGGTCTTTTATAAGAGGGAGGAGGGGTACATTAGGAATGTCTTGAAAGATTATTTTATTATAATCAAAATTTCGATTTAAAAAGGTCAAAAACTCATTAAAATAGAATATAAGATGATTATTAATATAAATCCTCTCAACCAATAGGTTTTAGACATGATTTTGTTTCAAATTTAACATTATCGTATAGTTTTAACCCTTAGTTAACTAATTTAACTCTTACCATGACTTCTTGTGTATTCATACTACATGGTTAATATAGTTATCATAAAATTACAATAAAACAAAAAGTGGTTAATTAATTACATTTAAAATATTATCTAAGACATTTTTCCTAATATTAGATTTTTAAGACTATTTTATTATTTAATAAAATAGTATTTATTTTAAAAATCATTTATGTCAATTTTTTACTATTGATATCATTAATTTTTAAAAATCCATCAAAACTTGATTCATTAGAGAAAACTTAATAAATTAAAATAAAAAAATTAATAAGCATCCCTAAAATTATAATATGGAATAAAATGTTTTGAATCAATTTTATTTTGATATTTATAATTTCATTTATTTAAATCTTTCAATAATAAGGTAATCAAAAAATCATTATTGTGTCATAAATAACATTATTTATTTGATGTCTAAATATTAAATATAAAATATCATGATCCTGGAAACATGTTTATTTTTATGATGAATATTTATATTCAAATATATATCTTATATAACCTCATATAAATATTGTTTTAGTAAAAGACATATGTTTATGTTATATTTTTCGTTACGTAAAATTAATTATTATAAAATGTCATTTCCACATCCAAGTGGCTCTATGGGGACCCTAAATCGACCCAAGGAAGCCCATGGTCGAAAATATATCATAAAATGGGATTATTACACATTTTATGATAGTTTTATATTAGTATAATATTATTTTTTACCCTTATTTTCCAGATTTACCCTTTAACCATGATAAATACAATAATTAATGAAGTTACTATTCATAATGGATAAAACTAAAAAGTACAAATTTATACAATTTGTACCTCCTAATTAAAAATTTGGAATCAATTTTTCCAAATTCAAAATAATTAAGTGGAATGAATTAATTTAAAATTAATTCATGTTGTCAAAAACAAAAGGCAGGTTTTTTAGAAGTAATAACTATCAAAAGATTGACATGAGTTTTTTTACAATTTAAAAGTAAAATTATTTATAATGAAAATAATTAGAATAAATTATAAAAACATTATCCATGAATTATTTAAAACAAATTAAATGGACAGTTTAACAATATAATAAATTTAGATGAAAAGATAGTTTTGAATTAAAATGCAGTATTTTTTCCCTATTCATTAAAAAGTGAACATATGGAAATATACATACCTTTCAAGTAGAGTTTCATCCTTTAATAAATATCTACTAAAAACTCATATTTTCTCTAAACGATGAGTATTCATAATGACATGGTCACACCTAAATAAGTATAGTCAACACCTAGAGAATCACATAATCCAAATAAAATGGACTATATATTTTACCTATCATTATACATTAACCAATAAAACAATTGTTAGTAGAAGATCATATAATCCCCAAAAAGAATAATCATTTATAAAAAGAAATACCACTCTTAATCTCCAAAATTAAACAAATAATACCCAAAGTTCAAAAAAAGGCCATTTAATACACAATTTTCCTATACAATATTCAATAAAATCTAAACTATTATTGGAACCCAAAATTCCAAAGGTTTTGATAACATAGTCTTCCATGATAAATCATAACATTTATCTCCAAACAATATCAACTACTCTAAAAGTCACATATTGAAATGTAATTAACTTTATCACATATTCTCAATGATAGGTTAATCATTTCCATAAATAACCCAAATCACCATATGTCAACAACAAAAACATTTATTATTAGAGAATAAAATTCAACCATAACTCCTAAAATGAAATCCCATGGTATTATATTTTCATTAGGTATATAGTTTTTGAAAAGAGCGAACATCTTCCAAAAAAACCTTTTTCACTTCATCACCAAATCATTTTCTTATACTAAGGATATTTATTTGATAACACATAAATTACCAAAATCAACTTATTCTTGATCCTTAAAATTATTTATATAAAATGAATATGTTATAGCAACCAGGGGCTTTATATAGTCTAGTGGTAGGTGATGCACCCTTGTCACCCTTTCAGTTATGGGTTTGATTCCCGTGGACTTTCAGAACATGATGGGTTGTCACCCTTCCTACAGTTTTTATTTTTCCTAAATCTATAAAATTCTTAAAACATTCCAAAAATGACATAAAATAATCAAAAATAACTATAATATATTTAAACCTTAATGGTTATCTCATCCCTCACATTTGCATCCCAAAAAGGTAGTAACCCTTAATTTCCACAAATTCAAGGATCGTATAAACCTTAATGTTTATTTATAAATATATCCACAAAATAAATGTTAATTATTTTTCAATTAACATTTTTATATAAAATACTTAAGAATTAAAAATATTATAAGTCTTCCAAAGTAATCCCATCATTACAACATTTAAACATATCATCATCCATAGATCCAACATAACACTTCAATTCCTAAAATGTATACATATTAATCATCAATCATTTTTCATGATCCTTTATCCCTATTTTTCCATCTTATTAATTTATACATCATTACTATAATCAAAATCAGGAATAATTTCATAATATTTCAATAATTTAAAAACATGAGCTAAGAAATAATCCATAACTTTCATTGGTTATTTTCAGTTTCCTCATTTTCAATTGGAATGGCATTACGAATTGGTAAAAATATATTTGTATGATCCTATTGATCTCATTCCCAAAACATCTACGTAGGAAATATATTTTTGTAATTAATATGCACAACACATTTAAAACATTCAATTGATCCCTTGGAATTTACTACTTTCCCTTTTCTAGAGTCAACTGAACGCTTCTTATTTCCATGGCAGGTTATTGATTTATGCCCTTCATTACAACATCTATAACTTCTTCACATCACTTTGAATCATTTTACTAGGTGTTTCTTTCAACATCCTTGACACATAGGTTTTTGAATATGTGTACCTTTAGGATTATTACCTGAACTTATGTAGGGATTCATTTCTCATATATATGTTGGCTTAGAGAAATCACCAAGGTTCAATGGTCAATCTTGACTCCAGATAGTTGGTTAAGAATAACCACAAGATTTCTCATTACCACTCCCATTTCATTTTTTTTCTTATTCAAAAAACCACCACAGTTTTCTTCACATCCATTATTACATTAGTTCCTACTAGATCCATCCATTTACTATGAACAAAAAGGTCATTGTGAGTATATTAGTAAAATCATCATATACTATCTTATGAGGAGTTTAAACACTAAGATATACTTATTCAAGTTATCATAAACTAATTCAATTTGTCTTAAATAATTTGGAGCCTTTTGAATATGCTAACCACTATGGTTATATAAAACATGTCACTTATGATTACATAAAATCCTAAACTCTAAAGTTTTCCAAACCCACCTCTAATACCCACCATAAGGCCCCATTTTTAAACATTACATAATCTTGAGATATGTCAATAATTTGACATTAGTTCACATCGAGGATATTTTTAGGTTTTGAGGTTTAAAGAATTATGTCATAACTTATACATGAAATATTGAATATTAAAAGTATATGCTTATACTCACAATCAATTTTTTCATAAAAAAACACTTTAAAAAAGAAACATGTCATTATTTCATGTTTTAAAAACATAACTTTCACTTTATACCATCCTTGACTCTATTCTTCGTTATGCCTTGTGAAAAACATTTAAAAACATGGTATGAGCATGAAAATCTAATTACGGGATACATAAAGAAAGTAAACTATTAGTATTAGGATAACATGAAAGCATAAATACATTAATATAATGTAATAAGTTTCACCTTTAATGGGTAGTAAATATATATCACTAAATATATGCTCATTACTTACCCTTTTGTAAACGAAATATTACCATAAATCCCATAGAAAGCAACATATAACATATAATGGTAGCTTGGGACATAAACATACTTAAATGGAATAACCATATGGTCGACTTCCACACATATCACTAAATGTAATTTCCATACGACTAACTTCAAAACCCAATTTATTTGAGGTTATAACTTAACCACCCATCCTTGATTTATCACTGCACTATCTATCATTTGGTTTATCACATAATGTAGTCTATGATCACATGGAAATAAAATTTACAACAATAAGGATATGGAATAACGCATCCAACAATAATAAAATGGAAATTAAATAAAATAACATAAAATATGTCTTTGACTAATAATGGAGGTTGAAATGTTCCCTTACCACATTGTAATCAATCAAGTCGTATGGAAAAAAATTAATAACCACCTAATTAATCACATAATAACATAAATATAAATATAATCATAATAATACATATCAATTTTCAGTACACAATACACCACATGTAATAAATAAGTGGCGAACAATGGAAATCTCAAGGAATTATATGCGTCATAAGAAACCCCTTACATTGTGTCTGATTTGTCACACATGTTCCTTGTTATTCCTTAATAATAAACTCAAGTTAATTTATACTTTCTTAATAAAATTTACAATTTTATTATTCGTTTTATATCACTTATTACCACGTTATAAAAATTACATAATTATTTAAGTTAATATTAGTCATTTTGTCGATATTGGGTACTTGAGCTGAAAATGATCTTGTTATAGTTAAAAATTGTCCACGTGGTCAAAAGTACATTATCTCCATAGTAGTATTCATGATGTAAATATCATATATATCCAGTATATATGTATTTATAATAGTCCATAACATTTGGGTATAAGAAATGAAATGCACTATTAATGGAGATGGTAGACCGTATGTACGCATGAATGCTACATTAATTTTTTATCATATCACTGCAATGAAAAATAAATTTACATAATTTCATTAATTAAATCATCTATATGTTCCTTGTATGGCATCAATGATTCATATTTCATTGAGAGGCAGTAGTCTTCACTTCTTCAAAGGAAATTAACGTATTTACACATCATGAAAAGAATAAAGGTATGTTTGTAAAAAATTATAGAAAAATGGAGAAAATATAAACATAAAATATATCTTATGTAAATACAGTTCTATCACAATGGATATCATGATAAGTGGTAGGGTTAAATCGAATAATCATTGTTTTTGTGAGACAATAGTTCGCCTTATAGAGAAACAATTTGTTCGTATACATTAGATGGACGTGTGTCTAAGTGTAATTGAATACATATCATAATACCATCCAAGTATATTGAATTTATAGGAGTTTTTATGAAATAAAATAATAATATTAGCATAGGGATTTGAGAGGGAAAATAAAATAAATGAACAAGAGAGAGGATATTGCCTCTAAATTAGGTAATTTCTTTTGATTTGACCCTAATGGCTTGCTTGAATTTTATTATAATCAAGTTATGGATTATAGGAGTAATAGAGAGATATTAGATCTTATTTGGGCAGTGTTCGGATTGTCCAAGGGGCTTTAGAGGTGTGAGTAAGGGGTTAGTGGTGTGGCCTTTTATAAGAGGGAGGAGGGGTACTTTACGAATTTCTTGAAAGATTATTTTATTATAAACTGAATTTCGATTTTAAAAGGTAAAAAATAATTTAATTTGAATATAAGATGATTATTCTTCGAAATAATCTCTACCAATAGGTTTTAGACAAGTTTTGGCTTCAAATTTAACCTTATTATTTAGCTTTAACCCTTAGTTAACTAATTTAACTCTTACCATGTCTTTTTGTGTATTCACACTATATGGTTAATATAGTAACCATAAAATTCCAATAGAACCAAAAGTGGTTTATTAATGAAATTTTAAAATTTATATAAGAAACTTTTCAGATAATTTTATTTGTAGGACTATTATATTATTAATTAAAATAGAATTTATTTTAAATACTCATTTATGTCAATTTTTATACTATTTTTATCATGACTTCTTAAAAATCCATAACAACTTGATTATTTCAAAAAACATCATATATTAAAATATAACAAGACATAATCAACCATAAAATTCGTTTATGTCATAGAAAGTTTCAAAATAAATTTATTTTATTATTTATAATCTCATTTATTTAAATCATTCATTAATAATTTAATCACTACATCATCATTGCATCATAAATAAATTTATTTATTTGATGTCCAAAAATTATAAATAGAACACCATGATGTGGGAAATATTTTTACCATTCTAATCACTATTAATAGTCGAAGTGATCACATATATTACCCCATATAAAAATTGTTCTAGTAAAAAATATATGTTCATGCTATATTTTTCTTAACATAAAATAAATTCTTATAAAATGTCATTTCCACATCTAAGTAGCTCAACTGGGTCCGAAAACTAATAGAAGGATTCCCATGGACGGAAATATATCAAAAATTTGGAGTACGACAATTTTTAAGGTAGTTATATATTATTATAATAATAATTTCTGGACCTTTTTTAGCAGATTTACCTTTTAACCATTGTAAAAATAATAATTACATATGTTAATATAAATAATGTCTAAATATAAAAGGTTACTATTTACACAATTTAGAAATATTTATTAGAAATGTGGAATCCATTTTTCCAAATCAAAATATAGAAATGGAAGAAAATAATTTTTAATTAATTTTCATTGTCAAAACTAATAAGTGGGTTTTTAAGAAGTAATAACTGTCAAAAGATTGACATGTGTTTTTTCCAATTTAAAAATTAAATTATTCCCAATTACCCTAATTTTATTAAATTATAAAAAACATAATCCAAATATTGTGTAAAACCAATTAAAAGGAAAATATATCTACATAAATAATTTGGATGAAAAACAGTTTTGAATTAAAATGGTGTATTTTTTCACTATCCATTAAAAATGAAATTTATCAAAAAAATACCAAAATTTCATCCAAAATAAATTTAGATGTCCCAATTCCAAAAAAAAAGTTTTTTTTAAATAGAATATATAAAAGTGACAAATACTAGATTTCAAAAATATTCTCTATCAAAAGGCTGTAAAACTGCATTTTTAGAAAAAATACTTCTTTTATCCAAAAAATAGAATTTGTTATTATAT
Source organism: Viscum album (assembly GCA_963277665.1). NCBI lineage: Eukaryota > Viridiplantae > Streptophyta > Magnoliopsida > Santalales > Viscaceae > Viscum > Viscum album. The sequence continues at coordinate 584,673,433 of OY728132.1, read as the reverse complement.
CATATCTAGAATATATATAAGATAAATTTAAAACATTAAATTGAATATATATCATATATTTTTCATAAATATCCATAAAATAGTGATATGTAAACAAAATTATAGGTTTATATAAAAACACATCATTATATTAATTTGGTTTTTATTTCCATTTTATTCAATTTTGTAAAAAATTGAATTGTTATTAAAAAATGTTTAAACCATATTTCAAAATTCCATTGATACTAATCACTCCCTCCATTAAAACTGAAATGCATTAAATACCATTTAAAATAAAAATATTATTATTGTATTGTTTTTTGGTATGCCTCAATGTTGTGTGCAACGTAAGATTTTACAGAAACCCCGTATTGAATTTTGAGTAAACTATCGGTAAAAGGGTCCCCATTAATGTAAAATTTATTTCTTATTAATATGTATTAATAGATATAAAAAGGTTTTATTCTATAAATTCCTGGGTTCTTACACCAATATTAGTTAATTTGGGAAGTGTTATTTCTATAATAATAGAAGTCTTGAATTAACTAAGTGGGAATGAAACATGGTAGATAGTGGACCGACCTCAATAGAATAAGTGACATAAGAATAAATGGGGTTTTAAACTAAATTACAATGTTTATAGGAAGAATAAGTATAATGAAGGGATGGTGGGGAAGGAATTTTAGTATAAAAAAGGGAATTCATTTATTTATAATATTTTCACTGGTGGTTATAAATCCCACCCTATGGATAGATCTAAGAGTGGTTGTGTTTTATGATTTTCCAATACATAATATGAATTTAATGATAATATTTATCCAAATAGATTTATAGGAATAAATTTATTTTAATAAGCATTAGAGTTTTGTAGATAAATAGAATAAGGGCATAATGTGGAAGATGGAAATAAGTCTCTATGACATCAAATATGCACTAAGAAAATGAAATAGTATTTTCAATGCATTTATTTCTGACAATGGGTTTTATGAGGAAACCCATGCCACCTTTTCCAAAAATGAATTAAATGTGGGAGTTGGATCTTTTTTATATTCAATATAGAGGAAATAATTATGTTAGGTCTAGACATCAGAAGGATTTTTGATTTGAATAAGGAGTGAACATTTTAGATAAAAGATCATAGGGTATGTATGAATATTTTAAGAATTACCATTGAACAATATTTGAAATATTAATTATTCCTTTTTCCTCATAGGGTTTATATATAGAATATTATCAATATATTTTTTGTATTGATATCATATCCTATTGTAATACCACTTGTAAAATACTTAAATATTTTCAATTAGGAAACACAATGAATGGATTTTGAATCAAAACACTTTTTTAAGACACTTCTTGCATCAATAGATAGTAGATGGATTTATTACATTGCATGAACTCATTTAGAAAATGAACTTGTAGTGGGATTTATCAGATATTACAAGATTAATCATGGAAATAAATCTATGATTCCATGAAATGGATCATCTAGTATCTCAAAGTAGTGAAATAAAAAACCTTATTATTTGATAAATATAATAAATTTCAAGGGTATTATCAATTATATTTTTTTGGGAAATTCTAATACTTAGAAGAGTTGAATTGTTTATATATTAATGTGTGGAGGAATGATAGTTATCTGGAATTATTTATTACAACTATTGGTAGCATTTGCAATAAATGAAATAGAATATTTTCCAACAAATAATGTGGGTAAGGGGTTAATATGGTCAAGTTTAATTTTATTGGAACTTACAGGGGATAAGAAAAGTGTATTTCTCTATAGTGATAGACATATCACAAATCACATACCTCAGAACCTAGTATTTCATGCATAGAATAATAAATTAAACAATAAATATAATTTAATATATATAGTTCTTGAAGAAATGGTTATTGAGATATGGAATATTTAAAACAATTTAAATCCATAATCCATGTTTTATAAGACTATATCATAAGAAATAATGAATCAAAACTATGATTTAATGCTACATTGGTGAAAATAAGATGATGGAGAATATTAACTAGATATTGATTTCAATGTGGATGTTTTTTTCCTATATTTCTATAGAGTCATAATGATTTCTTGGAAGCAGTATTCAAGTTGGATATTTTTTGGGTTATGAATCAAACTTCAAGTGATAACTATATCCAACATATAGAGAAAGGGTTGAAAGATACATCATCTTTTTATTGAAGGAAGGAGAAAATGGAACTATGTGAAAAAGTAATAATTATTATGTTGTTTTTTTTCTGATGGTTCAGGGGGTAGTGTGGTCGGATGTTAAATTCTTCTACAAAATTTCTCAGATCACCAGTTTAGTAGTAAAATGCTATATTATATAGGGTATTAGTGGTCGTTTAGATTAAATGACGGGTTTTCTATTAATTGAGGGTAGTAGTGCCGTGGGGAGACATTTTGGGACTCACTATTAACATGTGTTGGGACCACTCATTCATTGGAGGACTTTTGATGGAAAAAAGTAATTTATCATTGGAAAATTTTATGGATTGATATTTTAATGTTTGAATCCTCTTATTACTATAATAAATGTAGTAGTGTTCTACAATAGACATAAGAAATAATTATTTTAAGCACACAAAACCATAATGTCAGTTTTATGATTTATATTTTCTTATCCTGCATGCTTTTCCTGATTTTTATTGTGTGTGTGTGTGTGTGTGCTGAATAAAATTCTGTACAATGTGTAGAGTTGTTTTACTTCATATTTTCCCATAAATCAAAATCATGGGGTATCGTTAGATCTTGGAGGTGTCTAAAGCTTCTATTTCAATTTCTTATAATGTCAGGAGGCTGTACGTAATGTGGATTGGTGGTGACTAATGTCCCCAAAGACACTAAAACATGAATAATCAGGGTGATCCTTATCCAAAGGTTTTTATAAACTACTATAATGTTATTATTTATCAAGAATAAAATTAAATTCCATGATATATCAAGGGAATGATAATTTATAATATTATCATGAATGATTTTCTAATAGTCACAATTCATATCTAGGATGCTATATGAAAACCACATTGAAGAAATATAAAGATACTATAGTGAACCATAATTTTCACATATATATAATTCATTGTTCTAGATGAAAATTTAATATATAATATTATGATCCATGAATTAATTGTAATGGAATCATGTATTTTTAATCATGGATACATAAACAACTGGTCTATAAAATACAAACATCATCTTATACTATGTTATTCAAAACTATCACCCTTCTTAGAAACATAATACTTAAAACTATTCGTCATATCATTAGGAAAAAGAAACATAATAAAAGGTGATATTAGAAGTTTAGTAAGGGTAAATATAGGAGATATTAATCGATGATCATATACAATCATAAGATAATTATTAGGGTATGAGAACATCCTCAAACATTATAACAATCATACCCAGACAGTCAACAATCATTAATCATGAATCATGAAAAATGTTTTTGTTAATCAAAATACTTATGAAATGTGAGTGTTGAACCATCAATAATAAATCATAATCCATCACAACATAACATAATGACAACACAGAAGTATGTTTCATGCATATAATTATAAAAATCATTTCCTTATTCAAGGATCACTACCGAGGCTATCATAGTGTATTGGGTTTACTCCTTATTCCATCATTTCCATAGTAACCATTCACTCCCAAGACTATCATATTTGGCCAAGCCCCTTAATAAACTAGGTTCACTTCCTAATCCAATCCCTATTAACTCATGAGAAATCCATTATTACCCAATTCATCATGGGATATAGAATTCTATTCTAACCCATCACATAATTATAGATCATCCATATATGCACCATAATATCATAAATCATACATTATATCATCGTATGGGAACCCATAGAAAAAAATAAGTCTGATAAAAATTCCATTATTTCATCATTTCATAACTCATGAAAAACGACTAGGTTTCATAATTTTCTCATCACTATAATCATAAAAGATCTAGAGAAAAAATAATTTTTTGTAGAATTTGATCATATCACATGTAAAACTTAAGTAGAATAAATGGATGTTATCCTAGACGGACAATTTTTTCTAAAGTACATTTGAATGTTTCTTAAGAAAAATTCCATTTTCACTTTGAAATAAATTATATGAAATGAAAATATTTAACAGATATTAAGGAAATAATTTTCCTTGAAAAGAAACATGAAATATTTTAAATGATGCATCAAATTATGAAGTCATCATGATGGTGGAATTTTTTTCATGTAATAATTGTTAAAACAAATATTCTATTCACTCCTTGTGTAAAAACACATTATTCTAAAAAAGAAAAAATATTATTTTTAATTTTTTTTTAGAAATAAATAATGGGTAAAATTTATGATAAAAAATCATTGAATAATATTCAAATATACTATAGAAAACATTTTATAAAATATGGATGTGGTTGAAACGTGTTTTTCAATCGAATGAAGAGAAATAATGTCAGCTATATTTAAAAATATTTGAAGAACAATTCTATGTACCAAAGAGGTAAAATTAATTCTAAAATAGTTAAATTATATAAATAACCAGAGGGAAATAAGAATTATTTTTTATCAAATCAGGAACATGTAATTTACTCATTATCAATTCAAAAATAAACAATCCCTGATAAATTAGATTGAAACATAAACCCTTTACTATTCCCAAAACTTCTAATTCATAATTCTCATTAAAGGAACAATAACAAATGAAAAATTGAATACTATTAAAATAATAATATTCATTACACATCATAAAAATATGTGGTTGATACATCTAATCAAATATAAATTGGTTCATAACATCAAAAATATATAATAGAAATAATATAAATATGAAGAGAAAAAATATTGAGTTGTGAATCCTCAAATTCTTCTTGTTAAGAATCATAAAATTCAGTAATTTTTATTATATACACTAAAAAAATAAAAAAGTTGTGACAATTCCATATGACACAAAAATTAAAGTGAGATGAGAATTTCTATTACCTCATGTCTCATATTCTTTCACACATGTTAAAAAATCATGTATAATAAATATATATTAATTATAAATATATTTCAAAACCATATTCATGATTAAAATAAAATTTTTAATTCTATTATAATTTTCAATTATCATTTTATTAATAATTACTCCATTAAAATGAACATCTGGGATACAATTAGTATGTTTTCCATTCATGTTTCAGTGCAATTGTTCTGAAACATGCACCTCAGTCATGGGTTAAATGTAGAAATAATTTTAATCATTTTTTTGTCTATAAAATTTTATAATTATTCTTATAAATAAATAATGTAAACTGATTTGTATCACTTTGTAGAGATAATAGTCTATATGTAGACATGATGGATGTTTCTACTGTTTTATGGTTGAAAAAAACAATGGTAAAAAATTATTAACCACTACAGAGTAATTATTATATCATATATATCATATATATTAATTAAATATATCCTTATTACTACCCATGTAAATATAAAAGAAAAAACAAATCACATCACTTCGTGGAGGTCGTCTTCCACTCATACGCATGAGCGATGTTATCAACTTTCAATGGATGGAAAGGTAATATTATTGATATGATATTATAATAACATAACTATTATTATTTCATACAAATATTTTATTAACATTAAATACATACTTTAAAAGAACTATGATTTTTTGTGATTGAGAATGAATCATAACACTATGTGGAGATGGTAGTCCACACGTACACATGACTGATTATTTTCATTTCCCAATTGATGGAAAACATGTGTTAAATGGTTAATGAAACAATATAATAAAAATTAATTTTATATAAGATACTAACTTCATTATTTTATAATTGATTCAATATACTATTATAAGGTATAATGAGAAATAATTTATAAGAGGTTGGGTATGTTGATTACCTCTTCTTTAGTTATCCTCCTTTATATCCCTTCTTGAGGACCCTTGGAAAAGTTCTTTAATAATAAATTTAATTAAAATTTAGGGATAATGATGTTGATATGATAATTTGAATTTTTTTTTGAATTTACTTGGATCAAAGTAGTGTAAATAATAGATTAGAGGGGTCTATTTTTACAGAGAAGGAAAGGACATACATTGAATTATTAAAGAGATTTAAATATAATAAATTCATTTTCAGGTGAAAGTGGAACAATTTGGACATAATTTAGAATATAAAAAATTATATGGTTTAAATATCTATAAATAGTAAAATTTTGACAAGTTTTGTTGTAATTTAACATTTATCTTTTGTTTTAACCCATTTATTAACAAATTTTAACCTGAACCACAATAAAAACATCCCCAATATTAATGTATTATAATGTTAAATATAATTTAAAAATAAGATCATAAATTTAAATGTATGAAATTGTAGACCATTGATCATCATACATGTCCTATTAATTCTTTTTTATTTTTAAATATTTTAAAATAATATTTATTAAAATAAAATACTATTAAATTAATTTTATTAACTATTCTCACATTTTTAATTAAAATACAAAAATAAAAATTGAAATCGAAATTACATCCATTTCCCCAAAAATAATAAATTATTATTTAGTATTAATTTTTTACCATAATGAATCCCAAAATAAAAATCATTTAATTTTTGTAATATTATTTACTTTTATTTTTCAACTATTTTCAAAAGAACTGTGTCAGTGATGTATAAGTTATTAAGGTGATTACATAATAAATAAAAATTATAAATAAAATAATGCAAAGCCTCGAAAAACTAAAGTTAGAACCTTGTATTCGGTAGCATGTATGACATGTGACAAGAAGTAGATAATGTAATATAATATCCATATACCTTATAAAATGTTCAAAATATATCCTATATATTTCAACACATGAATCACCAAGATATGATGCATTACACTCAAGAGCGAACTTCCTCAAAAGCTTGCATTATACGCATGACCTACTTTCTCCAAACAATGATAAATTATTAAAATATTAATATAATCAGATATAAACTAGAAATTGTCAATATTATTAACTATATTATTAAAATTTATTGTTTATAATATTAAAATATCAATTCTTTGTACATAAATTTATTAGAAATAAATATAGGATCAAATTGAATATACACAGGTTGTTTTTAAATAAATACATTTTTGTGATCATGAAGCCGTTTTACCATGATAAATTAAAGTAATTAAAGTTAGTTAATAATTTTAATCAAATTTATATTTTATATATTCAATAAAATATTTTAAATATTCATCCATTATATTTGATGTTCATAAGATAAGAACAAATCCTATTTTATGCATAAAAACCAATATATTTATAAATGCAATTTTACCATCGTTTAATGAGGAACCAATTTTATATTTGAATATTTGCACTTTAATTGATATAATATGTCAAAATAAACATTATATTTTAAATAGAAACATAATAATTAGTTTAGGGTGAAATTTTTTATTTATCTGAGACATTTCATTTTTATAATGAATCATTAAAAATTCTAAATTTTACTTCAAAACTGCTTTTTAATCTAATTTTTTTGTATGGAAAATTTTTTTTATTATTTTTTTAAAGATTAATTAGATAATATCTTTATCAATTAAGGAAATTTAGGTCATTATAATCAGTTTCAAATTAAAATTTACTATAAAACATATCCACCTTTCGAATCATTTTATTTTAAAAAACTGCATTGTCATCTTGTCTACGAGATTAATTATAATTTAATTTATTCCACTTATATTATTGGAATTTGAAAAATGGGTTCCATATTTGGAATAAGAATAATTTATAATTTTTAATATGGCCAAGATTGTTTTTTTCCAAAAATATTACTGAATGTAATTAAAATTATTTTCAATTATTAATTTAAATTTAAGCTTAATAATGGACTAACACTTTTATTTAAGTGCCCAAATGACGTAGCCACTTTTCCCAAACCCATTGGAGGAAAATATCTCGTCCATTCACCTTCTATTATTAGGTTTTTTGGTTTGGTATATCTTTTTTTATGTATGAACGTGTGCATACCTAACTTGTTTCTAATAATTCCATATCAGTCCATTTCTTTCCTTATAAAACGCCACCACCTCTGCCCATTCCTAACACCTATAAAATGAGTTAAGTCTATCCAATATCATCCCAAATAGATTCTCATAAATCATCACATCTACCTTGAAGCCTCCCTATTTCTAGAAAACCTCCTATGTAAGCCTTTTGGTATAAACAAAAAGTAGTTACCTGATTAAGAGGTAACACCTTCTCTCATGTTTTTTAGTTTCATTTCCATTCTACAATCCCTATAAACTTCTTAATCAGTGATTAAATAACAACAAAACTACCCTAAATATACTAGAATGATTTTGTTTAATGTTTAAAAATACACTTACACATACCTCTATCTAATGTGAAACAAACATATTATTTCTGTGTATGATGAAATACTACCTGACGAAACGATGATTGTTGAATTTTCACCTACCACCTTTCATGGTGGCCATTATGATGGAACATATTATTATATATTTTATATATGATAATTTATATTTCATTATTATTCTATTATTTTATAATACATACATTTAATAATTTCCATTTTATGATAACATCGTTTTAGGAATTGTGGACTACCACCCCCTCAAAGTAATGTGATTCGTTCAAACAATACATGGAATGTACAAATGAACGATTAAAATTAAAAATAAGTTACATAAGAAATAAATAATATATTTATCACATAATTATATTTCTTAAAATAATATATATATATATATCATCTCCTTTATCACCCCTTCTCACACTTTAAAAGAGATAATGTCATTTGTGGACTTGTGGACTACCACCTCCCCAACATGATTTGATTCCATTTACATCACATAATTATATATATAAGTATATATGTCCAAATAATTTAGTATTTATTTTATAATTATCATTCTGGAAATATTTTAGTCACTTACCTTCTTTCCATAATAATCCTTTAAAAATGTTAATGTTACTCATGCGTATGTATGACCTAAAGTCTCCATGATTGTATAGTTGCAATATTATCAAAACCATATTTAATGATTTATTTTAAAATTATAATTGAAATAAAAATATTAGAATTATGTATTTTTTATTATTCTGAAGCTATTATATAATGACTCCTTTGACCATAGTTTTCCAACAATTATTTTCTTGACACATAAACCGAACTTTGTCCAAAACACCTAATGTAATCATATTTGTTTAGATAGTGAACATAACATGGTTATAAGTTAAATAAAATTAATTATAAATATGAAAAAGGGTTTTAATAAATTTAAAAATTAACATATATTTATTGTACATGAAGTTAAATGATGTTCACCTGAAAGGAAACATGAGGCAATGGGATTTCATCTCGCATTTAATTTCCATGAGATACATGATATGTTCACCACTATTTCCTTTTATGTGTTCTATATAATAACATGATTGTATTATATGTATCTTATACAAAAATTTAAGGGTATTCACATATCTGTTTTATGATCCACTATTAATAGGGTTTAAGATTCAAAAGTTTCCAAATCAAACAAATTGTTTTTCTCTATTTTAATTCTCTACAATCCTGTTTAATTATGCACCTAAACTCTTTTTCAGGATACATATATTTCCATTTTACATGATATATCAATAATATGAATATTTTCATTATATTCTATACTTTATGTAATTTCCCTTTCTTACTCTGAGATCATGATCCCAATTACAATGTTATAAGAGTTTATTGAGACAATCTTATCATTTTTTCGGGATTGTTTATATTTATGTTTCCTTTGGTGTAATATTATAATAAAACTCTCAATAAAACTCATGATATTACTTTTATTATCTTATTTAATGATATAATATTATATTTTAACCACTTACTACTCATTGGAACATAATATAATTAATAAAGTATTTATAATAAATCCCCACTTTACCCCCTCTTCGGACGGAAATATTTTCCAAACGATGTTTCATAAAAAGGGTTAACAAAAATATTATTCCATTCCCCTATAATTATTAAAATAATCCTTTACCCTTGTTTTATTTTACAAATATATTAGATGTAATCTTCTTGTCACATTCCAAATGAGGCATTTTTCTACACTTTTACCATATAAATGGAATATTTTTTTTACCTCGTACGACATGAACAGATTTATCTGTTGTTCTTTGAAGAATCTTTATTATGTTCAAAAGGATTATCTTTAAAATACATTAAAAGGTATTTTTAATGAATATTATTTTAAAAAGGTTTTTCAAATGAAAATGATATTTTCCTCAAGAATATTTTTAATGGTTTTCTTTTTTTCATCAACAACAACAACTCTCTATTTTACTATACTCTGGATTTTTTGTGTTGATATAATCCTTAATATTAATCTGGATTGTTTATAATTTATTTGGACAAGGATTATATATCACTTTAACTTCCTTGATTTATTCTTTAAGTACCCTAGAAATTTTCAATTTCATAAAATCATTGAGTATTTAATTCATCATAATTATCCATATCATTTATCAGGGAAATTATTATTGCCTAAAGCATATACCATTTCACATATGGTGTTCACATTGACATTTATTTGATTAAATAAGGTATTATTTATAAATCCATATTATTTATTCAATATGGATTTTAAATATGGATTATAATTTATTTTATTATTCAATTTGAGGAATGATTTCAACATTCAATAAATTGGTTGGGACTGTTTAAGGTAATCCTTTTGGTTCAGGTACCTATGAATGAAATATCCTCATTGAATTAGTAGTCTAATGAGACAAAATAGTTTGATAGCCTTCATATATGGGTTTTTACCCAATAGTTAAACCATATTGTGAATGGTATTGATAGTATTGGTTCCATGTACCTAGGAAAAACGGTGTCAAATAATTATGCATTTAATTCATATTAGTTTCCATTATTATAATCAATTAGAAACTTTGTTGACATATATGTATACATTTCATTTCCTTTCATTGATTAGTGACATGTTTTTTAGTTTCAGACCAATATATATTTATTTTTACTTATTTAGTTATTTGAATGACATGTATTTATAGTTATTGACCTTTCCATATTGACTATTCTCATTGATTCATTATTTATTCTGCTATATTTTTTTCCTTACTAAGCATTTGAGATCACCCTTATTATTTTTATTTCCTCAGGAATCTATGAAGCATACTATGGTAGATATGAAGGAATATAATAGATATATTAGTTTTAACCTCAATGTTATATATTTTTTTAGAAGAAAATATATAAATTATAATTAGTGTATACATTAGTAAAATAATTCTCATTTATGTACCTAGTTTTCCAAGAATACTAAATTGATGAGTCCTTTTTTGATTAATTCCATGTAATCAAGCTAATGTAATTGATAGAAAACAACATCTTTGGTTTATCTGAGGTTTGGTCCCTATAGTTGGAATCAACATATGTTTATTAGAAACCTCATGAACTTGATTTAGGAAAAAGTATTTCAATGAACATAACCTTACAATATAATTTTAGGATAATTATAGATGAAAACCCTATATGTTTTTCTAAGTATAGATTATGCGTGTCTTCTTAGAAATTCATCCCAGTCTATATAATACAAGTAGACACGGTTCTATCACATATGTACTATGTAGAAACCAATCCAACATGGTGTTTTGGGCCTTACTCAGGGTAATGTGGTACATAAAAAAGATCCTTCCTATACACTTAGTCTGTCACTCCCTAGGGATATGCTTAGGATAATCCATAATTTCTTTAAAAACAAATATGAAAATTTAAAATTATTTTTACAAATAATATTCAATGATAAACCTAAGGTGTTGTAGATTTATAATAAGGTGTCATGATTTACATAACTTAGAGATAATTACAAACTTTTCTCACTATGAATATTGTTCCTCACACTATTCTTTCTTGTTTTGGTCAGTGGGTGGAACCTAAAGGATTCAAGTTAATATAAAACATGATGGAAAGTTGGTGAAAATGATCAACCAAATGATGTGTTGATAGGAGTGAAGGAGATCAATTTTATTCCAAATTAGTCTTCTTGAAATGTGATTAACAATATAGAACTTTTCCAATACTCGAACGCACCAAAGAAGATAATTATGGTGGATGAAAAGAGATATAATGGTAGAGAATGTATATAAATGAATGATCAAAATTCTATATTTGAGAAGTCTAGAAGGAGACACCTAGAAAATTGTATAAATGGAACATTTAAATACTTTATGTGTGGGAAATAAGGACATAATAAAAAGGGTTTCTGAGGAAAAAGGAAGAGTATGATGCAAGGAAATGAAGCTCATCCTAAGAAATCCTATATAATTCTTTACTATAAATGTGGTTATCCAGGACATTATGAATATAAATTTCCTCTCTTAGTGGATAAACTCTGTACCATAGAAGTAACTATATAGAAAAAAGTGGATGAATTATTTCGATATTTAGGATTTATTCAAAACCATACTTAAAATGGTATTTAGTGATAAAACTAATTTCAAGGATGTTCATTATATATAGTTTTGTAAATTAAATTAAAATGGATTTATAAAATAATAAACTATAAGCTAGGTGAAAACCAATAAAATCTAGCAATGCCATGGTGCTTAAACCCATGAATGAAAGAGGATAAAGGTTTCACACCAGCCACAGACCTAGGTAATGTCCTTGTTAATTTTCATTATTTTAGTTATAAAATTCCAAAAACAATATTAACGATGAACTAGTAGTAAAATTTTTTAAGATTTGAAATTAATATATTTACCAAATTTATTTTGGGATATATTTAAAAGAAAAATAGTCAGTCTTGTCACTCTATTATAGGACTTTAGATCCTTTAAAAGTCTCTTTTAGTGCTTTAAATATAAAAAATCATTGACGGTAATTAATATTTTGGGATTAAAGGGATGAATTAAAACTTAATCAATGCCCAACAAAATGTTAGTATTTATCATATGATATTGAAACCTATAAATTAATAATATTGCATTATATTCTCGAATTAACCAACATTAGTAAAATGACATAGAAATAAAATGTTTTCTTAATATAGGAATTTTAGTTGAACCAATGGACTTCTAATCATCCAAGATTTATGGATTTTGGGCCGTCACTTTTATATTGATAAATCAATTTTTTATGATTGATAACCTCATTCATTCCCTATAAATATATAGTTTTTTCCTCCAAGAACATATCAATACTTTCCACTGATGTTCTCCTACTCAGAGACATAGTTACATGGTATTCCATGTGACCTCTGTAATTTTAGTTCTCTCATTTATAGAGGATTAATTATGAACCATTATCATGATTTTTTATTTCAATAATTGAAAGTAACAAACATTATATCACCATGATCATGTTTAAAAAGTGATGGTGGAATTTAAATAAGGAGGGGGAGAATGGGACACCCTAAACAACTAATGTAAGTCCCTTGTATCTAATAACATGTTTGACACATTAAATCAAGTACATAAAGTAATATAATATATGTATAATTTATAAAATATTTAAAATATATTATTTATAGATAATTCATAAAATTCTGAGTTAGCGTTCATTAAATTCCAGAGTGACCTTTATTGAAATCTAGCGTTATACATAAGACAGAGATTCACCAAACAATGATATATTTTAATATATTATGATAATATTCTATAAACTAACCATTATGAATATTGTTAACTATATTATGAAAATATATGGTTTATAATAATAAAATATCAATTCATGGGTTAAAAAGTAATAATAAATGAATATAGGTACCAGTTGAATATAAATGGAATGTTTTTATTTAAAATAATTTTTATTCTCACAAAGATATTTTACCCTAATAAATTAAATGAATTACAATTACATGATAATTTTAATGGAATATATATGTTATATATTATATAAATTATTTTTAATATTCATCTATTGGAATTTATGTGAATCAGATAATAACAAACACTATTTCACATTTAAAATCACTAATTTTGTTAAAGGTAATTTTACCACCTTATAATGGAGAACCCATTTTAAGTTTTAAATTTTAAAAATTTATTGATTTATTATGTCCAAATAACCCTTATACTTTAATTAGAAACATAATAATTAGGATAGGGGTAAATTTTGATATTTTTTCAGATATTTCATTTTTTAATGAATTGTTTAAAATACTAATTCTTAGTTCAAAATTGCTTCTTTATCAAATTTTCATATATGTATAAATTAGAATTTTAATTGGTTTTAATGTTTAATTAGATAATATTTTTATCAATTTATCCAATAATGGTTATTAGATTAAAATTCACAATGAAAGTCACTATAATAGCATTGTTATCTTCTATATGTTTTTTACATTAAAAACGTGTATTGTCATCATATTTGTGGGATTAATTTTAATTTAATTCATGCCAAATATGTGATTTTAATTTAAAAAATTTGATTCCATATTTGAAATTAGAATTATTTATAGTATCTAATTAGGTGAATATTTTTTTACGAAAAATATTAGTGAAGGTAAACCAAATTAATTACAATTACTAAAGAAATAATTAACAATAATAAAAGACTAAGCCTTTAATTTAAGTTCCCAAATGACTTATCCATAAGTCCAACACCCATTTTATGGAAATATATTGGTCATTAACCTTAAATTATTGATCTTGTTTTTTATTACTTTTTATATGTAAGAACATGTGCACACCTAACTTGTTTCCAAAAATTCCATGTGAGTCCTTTTCTATCCCAATAAAAGGCTACCACATCTCCCAATTCCTCACACATCTCAAACCACTTAAGTTATGAAAAAATATGAAAACATAGAATCTCAACAATAACTTACCAGACCTAGAATACTCCCATAGTTCAGAAAACCACCCAAGGAAGTGTTTTGGTATAATCCAAAAGAAGTTACCCGATTAAGAGGTAACACCTTCTATCATGCTTCTTAGTTTAATTTCCATTATCTACTCCATATACTATTCCTATTATATGATTAAATAAACCAAAAATATCCTC
The DNA here is from genome assembly GCA_963277665.1 of Viscum album. Lineage (NCBI taxonomy): Eukaryota > Viridiplantae > Streptophyta > Magnoliopsida > Santalales > Viscaceae > Viscum > Viscum album. Next base: position 584,658,422 of record OY728132.1, on the reverse strand, counting down.
AATATTCTATGATGTTTTCATAATAGGTTTTTTACTGGAACGTACACAATCCTCCATCTAATGGTCAACAAAAAAATTGTTTCTAAGTACGGTGAAATACTAGCTCACAAAAAGTATGATTGTTCAATTTTCCCCTACCACCTATAATGGTGGACATTATGATTGGAAAAATATTTATAAATTATATATATGATATTTAATATTATGTTATTCTTATTTAATTTTATAATACATAAATTTAATACTTTCCATTTTATGATAACATCATTTGAGGAAGTGTGGACTACTGCTTCCTCAAAGTGATGTGATTAGTTCACACGATATGTGGAATATATTAATGAATGGATATACTTGAACATAATTTACATACCAAAAATAATGTATATATTCATTAAATAATTATCTTTACTTAAATAATATATATATATACCATCACCTCTATTATCCTTTCACACACTTTAAAATAGATAACGTTGTTCCAGGATGTGTGGACTACTACTTCCTTGACATGTTTTGATTAATTTTACATCATAAAATTATATATATAAGTATAAAAGATTAAAAAAATATGGTATTTATTATATAATGATCATTATTGAATGATTTTAGTTCATTGTATTCTTTCCACAACAATCATTTAAAAATGATAATGTTACTCATGCGTACATATGGTCTACCATCACCATGATTGTAACATTGGGTCATTTTCATAATGATATTTAATGATTGATTTTAAAAGTGTGATTGATGTAAAAATATGATAATTGTGCCATGGTTTTTATTCTGGATATGTTATATAATGATTCCTTTGACCAAATTTTACCAACAATAGATATTTTTACACATAAACCGAATTTGGTTAAAAACAACAGACATAAAATTAATTATTTAAGTTGTTTATAAAACATGGTTAGAAGTGAAATAAAATTAATCATTAATATAAAAATATTATTGAGAATATATAAAATAAACATGAAATTATTATGTAGTAATTTAAATGAATCTCACCCGAAAGGAAACACTAGGTAAAGGGATTTCATTTCACTTTTAATATCAATGAGATATATGATATGTTCAACACTCTTTCATTTTGTGTAGTTTATGTACTTACATGATTTTATAATATGTATATTATACCTAAATTTATGGTAATTTACATATCAATTTTATTATACTTATTTCATGGGGTTTAATAATCAAAAATTACCAAACGGGGCAAATGTTTTTTCTCTACTTTCCTTCTTTGAACTCATGTTTTAGTATCCTCCTAAACTCTTTTTCATGAATCATATATTTCCATTTTATATGATATATAATGAATCTAAATATTTTATGATATTATATTATTCATGAAATTTTCTTTTCATAGACAGAGTGTATGATCCCAGTTACTGAGTTATAAGAGTTTATTGAGACAATCTCATCGCATTTTTGAGATTGTTTATGTTTATACTTCCATTGATGAAATGTTATGATCAAACACTCAATAAAACTCATAATTTTCATTATCCTCTATTATTTCATGAGATAGTCATTTATTTTTTTACCATTTTCTACTCTTTGGTACATATGATAATAAAGAGAGTATTTCTAATAAAGCTTGATTATACCCTCTCTTTGGACAGAAATATATTCAAAACCATTTTTCCAAGAAAGGTTTTATAATAATATTATTCCATTACCCTATAATAAGTAAAATTACTTTTTAGCCATTTTTTCTTTTACCAATCTCATAAAAGGTATCTTTTTTTCACTTTCCAAATGACTCATATTTCTACCATTTTACTATATAAAGTGAATATTCTTTTTACAGTGTATGACATATATAGATTTATCCACCACAAATTCATTCAAGCCTACTAATAAATTTAAAAAACATTATTTTTAAAATACCATTAAAATATAATTTCAATGAAATTTATTTTCAAAATGTTTTTCAAAATAAACGGTTATTTTCCTTAAGAACATTTTAAATGCCTTTCTTTTATTTCATCAATAAAAACAACTCTATATTTTAGTCCTCTTGGGATTTTGTAATTAATTTAATACATATTATTCCTCTTTATAGTTATTGATTGATTTAGACAAGGATTATATTCAAATTCACTTTCATGGTTCATTCTTGAAGCCCCCTTGAAATGTTCAATTTCATATAATAATTGATATTTTAATTTATCCAAATTATCTACATTAGTTATCATGGACATTACTACCTCTTAAACATTATACCAATTTACATATGGTGATTATGTTAACCGTTATTTGATTAAATGAGGTATTATTATTAAAACCATATTCTATATTCAATATGGATATTTGATATGGATTATATATTATTTGATAATTTAATATGAACAATGATTTGGATATGAAATACATGGGTTGTTGATAGTTTAAGGGAAGCCTATGGGTTGGGGACCAGTGAATGAAATCCCCTCTATGCATCATTAGTCTCCTCATATGAAAATTTTGGCTAGCCTCCTTAGATGGGGTTTTACCTGATAACTAACCCGTCTTGTGAAAGGTCTTGATGATACGGGTTTCATATACCTTGGAAACATGGAATCCAATAATTAATCATTTTTTCATAATACTTTTAGTTATTATTCATCCATGAGATTTTTTATTTACATATCTATGGATACATTTCATTTATGTTGATTGATTAATGAAATATTTTTTAGTTTCATAAATTTCCATATTTATTTTTCCTTATCAGGTTATTTGAATTTCATGTAATTATAGTTATTTACCTTTTCATATTGAAAATTATTAGTGTCACATTATTTATTCGGCTATATTTTTCCCTTAATCAGCATTTGATCTCACCCTTATTTTGTTTCCTTCCCCAAGAATCAATGCAACATACTATGATTGATATATAGGAATTTAATAGAGGTATTAGAGTTATCCTCGAAGCAGTGTATTTGTTTAGAAGGAAAAAATAGGTTCTAATTACTGTATCCATTTGTTATAAAATTCTCATTTGTGTATCTAGTTTTCCAAGACTACTAAACTAATCCGTCCTTTGGGGATTGATTCCTTTTAATCTTGATAATGCAATTAATAAAAAACACTTTATTTGGGTATCTGGGGCTGGGTCTTTACAATTAAAATAATGAAAATAATTTCATTATTCTATAAATAAAATTTATTATTCATTGAAAAATTAGTTTTATCCTTATGTGATCATATAAGATATATTTTAATTTTATAGAGTGACATTTGTAATTTTAATTACCTATAATATTATATAGTTCATTATAAAAGAAACAAGGATACAAGTTTCCATACATTCAAAAGAGATATGATTATATAATAAATACACCCATATAATAATTTAAAGTTAATTTTCAAGAAGATTTTCATGTTTAGACATAATAGTTTAATCCTTAAATTACAATATTTAAACATTATTTTTGTCATAACTAATTACAATAGTTACAAGACATAATGACCAAAAATGTGATTGGACTCATTAATAAATTTTGATATTATAATTTCAAATATTAAATATATTTTTCATGATCAAAACAATATAAATTGAAGATTTTAATTTATTATAAAATGTAAAATGAAAGGAAAACCCTTTTTTGGAAGATGCATTTTTAATTCTAAAAAATTTACTTATATTAAAATAATACATAATAGTGATTTAAATTGAACTTTTTTATTATTCTAAATCAAATAGATATTATGTAACATTAATAAAAAATCCTCACAAAAATTGAAATTTTAAATTACATTTTTTAGTAAAAATAAATGGTTATATTTTAAATAATGGAAATCTTCACTATCCACTAAGAAAACAATAATTTCCAAAAATATCGCAAAATATTACCCTAAGATAATTTTTATATGATGTGTTCTGATATTTTTACATTTTATAAAATAAAATTCTTAAATTCATAAAAAAATTATTATAACTTCCATCACAAAAATGTAATAGAAGTAAATTTTTAAGAATAAACATAATTTTCAAAAAATTGACTTCTTATTCAATATAAATTAACTAATGAATTTGATTAGAGTAAACAAAATTACATATATTTAAATATTTTTATAATTATATTCATACCGATCAATTTAATGTATAGTTTATAATATATTATAGTTCATTTTAAGATTAGTAATGCATGTCACGAAAGATGTTGATCACTTAAAATTTATTTGAAGTGAATTATATTCTAAAATATCAGGGTGTTACATTATACCCCCTTAAAGATGTTGTACCCTCATAATTTTAATTATCTCTTAATAAAATTATCGTATCATGACATGGTAATAAAATTATACATAGATTCAGTCAATATAACTAAATTCTATATCACTATAAGAAATATATTATTTTCATATTAATTATTTATAGGACCATATATGTATCTTTATAAGACTCATGGGTTTCCAGAAAAATTAATTTCTTGTTGAGCGATACATTTCAAAAAAGACTTCTTAAATTTTTCTTCCTCCTACTTGAGTATCAAAAATAAATTTTCATCAAGGATGAGAATACATTTCAGTATACATACTGGATTTCCATCTATACAGTAAGCATAATTTAATATTTTGATTGTGCATTGAGTATTTTTTCATCCCTACTTCGTCTCATATTTCATATGAAAAATTGGCATAATATATTTATGTTTTTTCATCCACGAAGTTCAAAAATAAATTTTAATGGATCATATTGTCAAAAAATTAATCAAGATACCTTCCCTATATCTCTAGATTTTTAGAAAAACTATATTGGTTATCAAAAATTATTAAGTATCAATAAGTCTTTATACACCAATCACCAAACTCTTTATAATATCCCCCAAAGTTAAAATAACCTTCAAAATCAACAAAAATATATCCAAAAAAATTGAAATCTAATTTTTACAAGGATATTTTAAATATTTTTTGCAAGATAAAAATTACCATTTATCCCAAAACATAATAAAATAGATCATAATGTCACATAACAAAAACATTATTACTATCATCATATATTCTCATAAAATACTCTAATACTTATAAAAAATTACTGATTCACCATTAAAAAATTTATATAATCATATTTATTCCTTAAATTAACTAAATATTTATTCCACAAATTATGATAACCTTGATCATATACTATTTCCAATAGAGTGTACATGTTCAATAATAATATTAATCACTTACTCACTAAATCTCTTTTCAATCCCATGGTTTCCAATATGTTAAAAATATATTCCAAATATCTAATTACTCTTATCCCAATTACCTGTAATTACCTTAAAATAAGTGATCATGTTAAACCTAAGGGATATCAATAAATTTAATATTATATAGAAAAAATAAAAAGTCATTAGTCGTATAATTTTTCTGACTAAAATGTATACTAAACCTAAGTGTTTTATTACCAGAAATTTCTTCCAAAATATGTTTATTCGTCTTAATATACCATCATATAAAAACTAAAAAGTGGTATCTAAACCTTTTAAATTATGATCCATATTATAATAATTTACACATAAAACTATTGGTTTAGCCCATATCACTATAGAATATCATATGTTCCCATAGGTTTTATCCAATCATAAAACATAATGGTTCATATAGAAATTTTTATAAAACATGTCATATCCCCCAAGATCATCTAGCTAGGTGTACAATCCTATGAAAACTCATATTATAATGATAATAATTGATTTAAAACCCCATATACCCTATTTATAGTTATTACCCCTATATGTATTTATGCCACAACTACATCCACTTTCAAGCTTATAGGAATGTATAAATTTCTTAGAAAACCACACTTGTTTCACAGACATAACATAAGATGTTATTTTATACATAGGATTATCTTAATGTTTATCACTACTATTTTCTAAAAATTTATTCTAAAAATAAATAAACTATACTCTAATACAAATTATAGCAACTGATACTTTTCATACTATAATTTTTCAATTTTTTTGTTTAATATATAATACATAACATTATGATCCATGATAGAACTGTATAGGTTTATTTTATTTTGAAAACTTATATTAATAAATAACTAATACAAAAAATATTTACATCATGCCCCATTAAGTTTTTTATAAGTATGAACCTTCTTAGCCACATCACAAAAAAACAATTACTCATATCATAGTGAAAAAAAACAATAAAGTTTGATATTATATGCTTAATATGGGTAAACATATGAGATATCAATTAATAATCAAATTCAAGAACAAAAAAATAAGTAGTGTTTGATAACATGATATAAACAAACAATAATCATACAAAATCAAGCAATGATCCTTAATCATGAATCATGGTATAAGGTTTTTTCAATAAAAATACCAAAGGCATAAGAGTGAGGAATCATCAATAACTAATCATGATCCATGAGAAAATTAAATAATCATAAGACATATGTTTTTGGAATACCAAAAATTCTTAGAAAATCATTTTCATAGTCAAGGCTCACTTCCAAGGATATGAGAGTGGATTCAGTTCACTCACCATTCCTTTATTTAAATAGTCATTGTTCACCACCAAGATTATCATATTGAACTGAGTACCTTAATAAAATCCATTCACTCCCTATTCCATCATTTCAATACTCAATGTTCATCCCCAATATTATAATATTTAATAGAGACCCTTAATAAATTGATTTCCCTCCCCATACTAGTATTTATTATCTCGTGATATATATGTATCATTAACGAATGTATTCAATTGATATATAATTATAATTCCACATATCACATAATAATAATCCATTCATATGTGTTCCATGTTATTTTAAAACATTTATCATATCATCATATGAAAACCCAAAGAATGGAAATGGGTTTCATAAATATATCATCATTTAATCATAGAAAAAGAAGTGAAAAATAAATGGATTCAATTTAAATATAAACATCAAAATCATAAACCATTAAAATAATTAATAAGTATGGTATCATTTTATCATATACCCATTCAATAATAAGTAACATCAATGGTTTTTATCATACATAAATGCAATATTTAAAAGATCATTAGAATATTTCATGGGGAAAATACCATTTTTATTTTGAAACCACATATTTTAAATAATTTTTTTCCTAAAAATTAAATTGTGGGTAAAAGTAAATTTAAACAATAATTTAATTAAATTTTTAAGCATTATTGAATCATTTTATAAATCATGGATATGGAATAATTAGGTTTTCTAAAAAAATAAGAAAAATAATGTGATATTTTCTTAAAAAAATTTGTTAAAATATTTTGAGTACCATAATGAGAATTTTTTTAAAACATAAAAAATCCATCAATAAATACAAGATACTAAAATTTATGGTTTTTTGGAATTAATATCATATAACTTCATCATTGTAAATTCAAATATAAATAATACTGATTAAAATAAGATTAAATGATAAATCCATTACTACTTCCGTAACTTTTGAGTCATAATTCCCATGAATGGAATAACATAAAATGGAACATTAAATTCAATGGACATAAGAACATTAATGATAAAAAAATATCAAAGGGGTAGTATATTTATGTCATAAAAATAAATAGGTGAATAACCAAAACCATATCTCAATGAATCAAATTTGAGAAGAAGAGTATTTACCGCTTCAGTAATATCATAATAAAAAAACATAAAATAGAGAACAATAGATGAAGTTATAAATCCACCCAATTTTTAATTCAATCATCTTAAAATTCATTAATGCAAAAAATATACAACACCCAAAAGAGAAAATCTGTGAATATGGAATATGTGTCACATAAATAAAAGAGAGATGAGAAATCCCTTTACATCAAGTAGCATATTGCTTCATATATGTTCAAATATAATTTATAATAAATTTAGAATTATTATAAAAATATTATATAATAATATTCATTCCTAAATTAAAATTTATCATTCCTTTATAATTTTCATTTATTCATTACCTTATAATTTCATCGTGAAAGTGTACATTCAGGGGAAAACTTATTGTTTTCCAGGTATGTTATGATTTCATAGTTCTAGTACATACACGTTGGTAATTTATTAATCATATCTAGAATAATAATAATAAAATGAGTATCATATTTATTCATAATATAAAATATTATAATTGTCTATATAAATCAATGATAAAAAATGAATTGTATCACTTATGAAGATAGAAGTTCATACGTATGCATGAGTGATGTTTCGACTTTTTGATGGTTGGAACAAAAAAATGTTTATAATAATTAACCATTATATAATTATTATTATTCAAATTATATCAGACACAAATAGTCATTAAATATTTCTTTATTATCATGCATTTAACAGAAAATAAAAATTAATTACATCACTTTATGGATGTGGTAGTCCACACATATACGTGAGCGATGTTATTGTTCCTTAATGGATGGAAAGTGAAGAAGGTAGAACAAATATTATTATTACATAAGTATAATCATGTAATAAATATAATATATAAACATTTAAACTATTATAATAACCATCCATGAATTATGTTGATGGAGAATGAATCATATCACTACATAGAGGTGGTAGTTCACACTTAAATATGAGTGATACTTTTCATTACCCATTTGATGGAAAGGATATAGAAAATGGTTTCTACATAATCATAAAAAAATCATCTATATTTAAGACACTAAAGTAATTATTTTAGTGTCTATTCCAAACATCTAGAGGATTTATAAAAATAAATTATTTGAATGTGGTCGGATAAGATTACTAACTCTTCTTCAGTGGACCTCATTTAGATCCCTACATAAGGACGCTTGTAATTAACATTTAGTAAGACCATAACTTGTAATTACTGCATAGGGAAATTTATAATATAATTTTTAAGGGTTTTATCAAGCTAGGTGGATCAAAGTAGTTTAAAAATTAAAGATGATGGGTGTCCTTTAATAGTTATGGAAAGGACACACATGGAATTAATTAAAATATATAAATGTAATAAATCAATTTTTATGTTAATTATGAAATATATGGCCAGTATTTTGAATATCAGACAGTATTTTGTTTATATATATTCATATATTATATATTTTACCTGTTTAAGTGGTATTTTGAATATTATATTTTGGTTTCACATTTTTGTTATCCAATATTCACCGCCACAGTAGTAACAATATTTTCAACATTAAAGGGTTATATGAAAAAAAATTTGATCATAAAAGGAAAATGGATGGAATTACAGACTATTAATCATCCTAAATTTCCTTATTCAAAATTTTTATTATTTTTATGTATTTTAATAAAATATTATTTAACATAAAATACAATTAAAGTCATTTGAAGAACTATTCCCATGAATTGACATCATAGACAAAGAAAAAAAATGAAATTTGAATATAATCCACTAAAGAAATAATAAAACATTATTATAAACTATAATATACCTTTAAAACAAAAATTTATATCAAATAAATTTCTTTTAATGTTTCTATAATTTTTTAGTATGATTTTTCCACTACTTGATCAAACCCCATATCGTTATTGTATAAGAGTTTAAGGTAATTATATAATCACTAAAAACTAGAAACAAATTACTAAAAGGAAAATAATTTCATTATTCTCATAATAATATGTAACAATAATTAGAATTTTATTTTTAACCCTCTGTGAACTTAAAATAGAAATTTTAAATAAATAGATTGACATTTTTATTTTTGTTTACATAGAATTTTATATTGACCATTATCATAAAAAAAAGATCAAAGTCACCAAATTTTTTAAATTTTGTTGATTATGGATTAACTAAACACATCCAATAATGTAAATCCACGTGTAAATTATATTTTAAGTACTTTTCACGTTAATATTAACCTTGATTAACTGAATTTACCATTTACTATGGTTATAACTATTTACCATAGTTACAATTCGTATTGAAAAAAATGAAATTGAACTCATTAATTAATTTGAAAATTATAATTCCAAATATTAAATCCATTTTTTAATATTAAATATCTAGTAATTATAAAATTATTTTAAAATAAAATTTCAATTACAACAAAAAACAACATTTAGAAAATATTGTGTTTAATCCTAAAAATTGAATTGTATCAAAATAATGAATATTTATGATTCAAATAGATTTAACAAGATTCTTCTAAATCGAATGGGTAAAATATAAATTTATGATAAAATAAAATATAATATGAATTTTAAATAAATTTATTTAATGAAATGAAATGATAGTATTTGAAAAAATGGTGTTTTTCACTATTCACTAAAAAGTAGTATTTTTTTAAAATACATAAATTCCATCCTGACTTAATATTATTATGATTATTTCAATTAATATATTTATTTTATAAAAAAAATCTTAAATTGGAATAAAATAATTATAATTTCTATGAAAAAAATGAAATAGAAAAGATTTTTGAAAATAATACATTTTTTACGCATGAAATGATTTTTCTAAAAATTGAGTGCTTATTTAATATAAATTCAACAATGTAATTTTTTTGAGTATAAAAATTTAGTATATATATCATAATGTGGTTAATCTGATTCACAATAATTAATTTAATGACTAGTTTACAATATATCATGGTTTGTTTTGATCTAAGTGTTGTATGTCATGAATTATATTGAACATTAATAATTTATTTAAAGGCAAATATATTATAAAATATTTGGTTGTTATAGATACTTATCAAATAATAATTATTTATTCTATATGGTTCTATGTGGTGGTGATTATATTAGAATTCGTATTTAAAAAAGCTTTTGGAACTGGAAGATGGTTTATAATTGCATTATAATTAGCATGGGGGAAACGAGAACCATATTTATATAAATGTTATTGTTGTGGGTTTCATTCTAAAAGTATGAGTCATCATCAAGGAATCATTTTCTATGAAGTATCACATAAACATTGAAAAAATAATTTTTGAAACAAAAATTGTTCTAAAACCATTGGCCATCAATGTACACATGATGAATAAGTGAAGTATTTATGTCAATATAAAGGGATATGGTTGGGAAAAAATGCCCTTTAACATTGGTCTTTAAAATTATGAACTTTTATCATCAATGATAATAGTCATAACTCTTTGGATATAAATATTATAACTCAGACATAAGATTAACCAAATATTTTTAGAATAATCCTTTTTCCCATTTTTTCTCTATCATTATAAGATTAGTGCCTTATTCCATTATTCATGTTTTCTTCTTCATCTTATTCATTACCCCTAAAACCTTTATATTATTTATTCCACTTTTTTACAATCTATAAAGTGAGGGGTATCAGTTATATCATAATGATTCCATCATGTTGAAATATTTTTCTATTTACATATTGAGTTTTGGTTCTAATATTCTTGTAACGTAGAGGAATACCTCTAATTAAATCATTTCACTGATCCGCTTATTATGTATAGATATATATAAAACACATTTATTCTTTATGTTGTTACAGAATATTTATCTTTAACCATTTTTTTTCAAATTACTTTCCTAGTGATATTGATTTGGTACATTGATGGGAGAGATGACCTTCTTATTTCTAGATGAATCGATTTTGAAGGTTCATTCTGATATTAGAGTATTTGGACTTATTATTAACTTAATATCTGATAGGTTTCTTCTGGTTTCAATCATTTTTGACCCAACAATTTGTTTCAGATCTTGGTTCTAGTGTTCGATACTTATAGAACATGTTTAGGTAATTTAAATCACCATTTAATAGAATCATTATGTTGTTGGAATTTAAAGATAAATACAGTAACCATTTCCTCATCCATCTTAAGTGTTTTCATAATTAGTAAGGTTTAATTGATTTTTAAAGCATTTTAGTGAAATAGTTTTTTATTTGGGATGATAAATTAGATGGTTCAGGTTTTTTATTCTACAGGATGTAGTTAAACTATAGTCTAATCCATAAAAATATTTATCTTCTATTAAAGTGTGTCAAACTAGAAGTGAAGAAATATAAAAAATGTTAAAATTTGGATATAAAATAACATTGGATGATATAGATCTCATTGGAAAAAACATGGACTTCAATTTCATTGAAGTGGTGAAGAATTCAAATCTTATGCCAACAATTTATAACATGTATGAAAAAAACTACTATAAACAAAGAATTTCTATGAAATAGAATATATGGACGAAAACATCCATAGGTATAATATATTTTAAATCATTTCAATGAGTTAAATGAAATTTAGAATTAGTTTAATTCAATTGGGTTACTGATAAGTAGACTATTATGGGCATTGATCATTCTTTAACCACTAATATTTTCATGGAATGTGATGGTTACTGTAGTGTGAAACTAGAGTAGTAAATATTATTTGGTGTTTGAAGACATTTAATATCTTATTAATAACGAAGAGAATCAGAGGATGAACACTCATGATTCTACGAGAGATGATTTTATTATATAAAATATGTTTAATTCTATGGCTTGTATCAGTCAAAAGAAAGGGAATATAAATGGTGAAAGGAGTCATATTGTTTCAATTGATGAAGGACAAATATTATAGGTTTATGGTAAATTGAAACATATGGGGAAGTATTATAGATACCAATGGGTAAACATCTGTTAAATTTTCTATAAATATTGTTTTATAATATATGTCAAGTATTTTACAATATTTATTTTTCAAACATGAGTTATTCATTATCTACATTGGAGCATCATTGCACTCTATATTTGAGAGGGGGAGTATGTGGAACTATACAATCAAAATAACTCATAGGGTAAATAATGGGGATAATTAGAGTGTTGGGATATTAGGAAAATAATATATTACTATTCAGACTCAACATAATGGATTTCAAGAATTATAAATATTGTGGAATATGTCAATATTAAGGAAAACTATGATTCATAAATATAGTAATATGACATAGGTTTCTATTCAGAATTTTTTTGTAGAGTGTGGAAAGTCACACGAGGTTCCATGGTGGTAATAAAATTTTTAAAATATTAGACTTCATACATAACATGGATTTTATAACATTAAATTTATACTGGAGAAACATATTCATGATCCGTAATGGTGTGGAAATAACTTCTTGGTAACTTATGAAAGAAATGGACGAAAATGCATGTTTTTAATGTAATTATAAATATTGAATGCATGGATTATGTAACATATGAGGAGGGTATATGTCAGAATAAATTTAAAGTTTCCTTCTAAAAAAGGTTTGAAACCAAATGATTGGATGATATATATTTTTAAAACAAATTCATAGGAACATACTCATGTTCATTCTCATAGAGGACCATTATACATTCATACATTTAATTATGATATAAAATAGAAAGTGAGGGTGTTATTTATTAATAAATTGTTTTATTGTTTTCATATATTCATTAAATAATGAGACATAATGGGAAAGGTAAAATATGTATGATGAAATACTTTAGGTTGGATAGTATTTTGGAATATGGTATCAGAGAGTTTTAGAGGTTATACTAGAAAAATAGAATATAGTATTACATGTACATAACAACAACATTAGAAAAAAGAGTGTTATATACATGATGGATCAAACCTTTAATTACAATGAAATGACCATGAGGTTAGGAATTAGTTTCCTTATGGAATTTTAGTAAGAGTCTTTGAATTGAGCTACCTGTATTATCAATTGAATTCCATTTATTCATTATAGAAGTTACATAATGAAGATATTTGGATATAAATGGAGATTAATATTTCCCATCACAATTTTTTAGAAAAAAAGTATATATATATATGTGTGTGTGTGTGTGTGTGCGTTGATTCCAGGGATATGGATAATCTATTGGGAATATATTGAGTGTGTGTTTTTATAGGGCATGGTGATAAAAGACTTAATATTTTGACTCTTTGGAAATGACCCATAGAAATTTTTCAGAATCTAGAATGTTCATATGAATTGATGTTCATGAATTTTGGTTAATTTAAGGTGTATGATAGTTATTGAAATGTCTATATTTTTAGATAATGTTTTAGATGGAATTAAAATTTTGTTTAAGTTTCTAATAAAATATGCATCATAAAGTTCAAGAATTTTAAAGGAAAAGGGAATAGCTTTAGATAATGATGTTTCAATAGTAATGGTTCTTATCATAGTAGAACCACATAGTGAGAAATAGAGATCTAAAAAGATTATGAATCCAGTGTAAATATTTTCAAATGGTTTATAATATCTACTTCAAATAGGGGATGGATAAAATATGTCATTTAGATTCCATAAGATTGAGTGACTCAACATAGACGTAGTTTTCTATAAGGGATGAAATGGATTTCTTATATTTTTTATGGAAATGAGATATAATGTAATGAGCTTTGGGAAAAAGAAATTTTCATTGAAAATTTGTCTATTGGTTAAAGAATTAATATTATGGTAAAGATAGAAATAAGTAATGGATTTTTATAAAATAATTTGAAAAAATTGAAGGTTAATATTTCTCTGAAATATTTTCTACACTTGTTAAAAATTCAATGATTCAAACAATTGTCAGATTGGTTGAAATAGAGGGATTACATTATGATTAGTTAAATGTGGTAACATCATTATTTCAGGGTTATTTAGACGATGGAATCTCCATGGAGCATACATTGGTTTTTATAAAGAACTTGAATGCGGTTTTAGGTTATCATATCAAATAGAGCTTGTAAGGGCTAAAACATGCACCCTATAAATAGAAATATATGTTTAACACATTTGTATAAAAATTGAAGTTAATGTAGAGAAATTCATATCATTTATATTAACATTAGGTTACTGATTATGCGATCAACATTATCCTCTTTATCTATGTAGATTATATCCTCTTATCTAGACCGATGAAGGAATGTCTTGAAAATAAAAAAAAAATCAAAATTGAATGAAATGTTTGAGATTAAAATATTATAGTCCAATTAATTAGATTATAGGGATGACGATTTTAATGGACTTAAAGTATTAAAATTTATTCATGACTCATTAATTCTATATAGAAAAGGTAGTAGAATAATTCAGAATGAGTGAAATGAATCCTATACTCATACCCATGGTCAAAGACTTCATGTTGAAAAAAAGACACGTAGATTGGAAGAAGATGATGAGTGCATGGAAAAGGTTACATTTTAATCAGTTATCAAAATGTTGTTGTAGTATATAGTTTACAGATGGTTCTACATCATATATATAATCAATAGATTCAGCGAAACCCCTATAAAATATCACTGGATGAAATACATTTTATACTCAGGTATCTCAAAGGATTCAAAAATTTGTACATTTTTTGTGATGGTTAAACCATTATATTTGTTTAATTATTTAGAAATTGGAGTAAATACATACACACAATGGAGAACTAATTTCAATGATTTCCCTTTTATAGAAGTATATCTATGTTCTATGTCAAGACTTGAAACTACAGTTAAACATTCAAAAATTGAAGGCAAAGGATGTTAAATTGAAGGTATATAAAAATAATACGATTTAACTAATGGTGTTATCAAAATATCTCAATGTAATGTAAGGGGTTGGAATATTATTTTTTGATTCCAATAGTTTGATTCATCATCCCATAATTATGATATTTTACTCAATTAAATAAAATATTCCAAAAGTTTTGAGATGAAAAAGTGTTTAATCTATGGAAGGTTTATGATGTTTGGAATATAGTGAATATATTGAAACATTCACCAGTCCAAGATATTCTATGATAGTTCTTCACCTCAATATTTAGTTTTTTGGAATCTTGTTTTTGGGAACAATGCTACTATAGAAAAGATTTTATAGAATGTATAGGCTATTTGAGGATTTAAATGGAGGAATTGGTTATGTATCCAAAAAATAATTCTTAAATATTATTTTATCGGGTTTTTATTTATGAGGATTATTTTATGGGAATGTTACTAGACAGTCAGAAGGATTTATTCTAGAAGTTAGGTGTAGAACAAGATAGAGATGATAGTATAGTGGAAATCAACATCTATAATCTTAGAATGAGGATAAAAATAGTTAATACTGGTGACCTATTTAGGAAGATGAAAATTTGGAAAATTCGGAGGATGATATCTACAAATTTTCATGAATAACTGAATTTTTTCAATTGATGTAGTAGAGACTATGTGTACTTGGAGGAAGCCTTGATTAATGTCCAACTCCCAAAGAAATATTAAAAGGTGGTGATCACTGAAGCCACGAGATGTAAACTTCTAACCCTTCCTTTAAATCTAGGGTTTATAGTCACTTTTTTGATTAATAAATCAAGTTATTTTATTTTAATATTTATAAGTACTATTTTGGTTATAGTTCTCTTATAACTAAATGGTGTATCTCTTAATAAATCCTTATATTATTCCCCTTATTGAGTTTGGAACCACATTAATTTTATATGTTGTTCTATGATTTTATTCTTCGATAATTTTCCTTAAAATTTTATTTTATTAAGGATTTTATTTAATGTGTAATTGGGGGTTTGGTAATATCTATTCTAATTATATCTATTTTAGTGGTTCATTCTGATTTCAAGAGTTCTGGGTTTTTTTCTAGTTCTATGTCTTGGGGGGTTCTTTTAGTTTTGGGGGTTCCAAGACCAACATAACAAATTTTTTAATATTTCAATCCAAGTATACTTTTCTTGGATTGAACCTCACAAATCCTTTTAATGAAGTTTATTCACCCTTATCTTGTGAAAATTTATGTATTTATCAAATGTCTACATAGTTTTATTTGGGAGTCATATTATGGATATGATTAACTATATAAGATATTTCCACACTAGATAAAAAGATCCTTTATGAGGTGAGAATAAATAAAATCCTCTGAACTAGTATATATGAACCAACACCTAAATTAACAGTGATTTAGTAATACTATTAATAAAAATGGTTAATTTTATATGAAATTTACTTCCTTTTATTGAAGTAGATAAATGACCTTATAAAATATAACATTGCATGAAATATTGATTGATTGTTTTTATACATTGTATAATGGAACCTAAATATAAATAAATGGTGATCATATGTGATACAATATAGAAACACCCAATCGGTGAAGGTGTAAATAAAAAATTAGGTAAACGGTTACTTTAAATTGAAACTATCATATAAAAACTCTTTATAGTTATTCCATCAATTTTAATATTTCTTAACCTTATGGGTTTTTTCCACTCATTATAATAAATAACTACTCAAATGATGTATGGATAATAATATCTTCTATGAGTATGAGTATATATGTTTTTTCATAATATTATAGAATACATGGGAAAGATTAGAGGCACCTAATGAAGGAACATCAGATTTGTAAAAGATGAAATGATTTGGGAAGGTGAGCCCCATTTTTATTTGCAATCAATTCTAGAATATATCTCTAATGTAATATAACTCTTTTATCCCCACTATATAGGTGAAGTTTGTTAAATATAATTTTATATTCCTTGTTTTATCATAGAAGCCACTTGTGATGAATATTTTAATCCAAAGAAATTACCATAATGAAGAAAAATTATTAATTGAATAGCGACCCCAGGAAGATCTTACCCAAGTAATTATATCTCAAACCTTAAGATAATAGTTTTGGGATTACTATTCCCCCTCATCATAACAAATTATTCTCCCTATTACACTACTAAATCAATTGTGAATTGTTGATATATATCAATGGTGAACTAGGTTGATTTCCCTATCATTCATGAAAAAATACAAAAAAACTAAATAGATGTGTTATGTTTTCCAACATTAAAACTCTTATCATTTATAAAAGGAAAAGCACGTTAAATTTACTCCTAAAAATGATATAGTAAAAAATGGTTTTGGAGGTCATTATTATAGTGAGGAGGTAACCCATCGACCTGAATGACCTCCCCTTGCTATTAATGAAACCCAACCAAAGTTAACACCTAGTAAATATAATCCTAACCACCATAAATATCAATGGAAAGTAACCATTAATCTTATTTAGTAATAATAAAATTAACAAAAAGGGAATATGGTCAGTATTATGATATCATTAATGTCAGAGTATCAATAATGATTTGTAGGGATATATATATTACAGAGTTTGATATATGTATCTCAAAAATTAATTTTTATGTAAAAATAAAATTTTTAACCAAAGAATGGGCTACCATGAATATCCTCATTATTCCACCTAGTGGATACTCTCTACTCGAATCTTAATTTATGTGATGATTTCTAAGAGAACATTTACCAATTCAAAACATACATTGGAATGACACCCAATATGTTAATATAATGAATTCATTATATATTGGAAATAGATCTTTCCATAACATGAAATGGGATGCGTTATACTACTATTAAATACAACTGATGTAATAACCATTTAGTACCTATTAGACCCCGATGCTAAATTAAATTATAAGGATGTTATAATATACTTTTGATCATGTCTATAAGAAATACTAAACTACCTTAATTACGAATTCTTAAAATATTCCATATAGACTGAGCATTTCATGTTTTATTAGGAGTAATATTGAAGATTGAACTTGCTGTAATCCATATGAAATTGGAATATAATGTATTAATAGACTGAAAATATCTATGTTTCATGTGTTAAAACATACTTTAATAAATAAATATTATCATTATAGAAGACTCCCCTCATGTGAACACCCAATTTTATGGAATGTATGCAATAACAAATATCTCATTTACTATTTGATATAAATAGGTCACTAAAATATCAGATTATATAAAATATTTCTACTAATCAATTGAAGTAAAACTAGAATACCATTAATATTTGTGAAACTCCAAAAGGGGGATGTGAGAATTTTTTTTCTTAACATGGTAGAAAATAATACTTCCATGTTCAATGAAATCATTCATTGTCAAATCAAATTATTAAAAGGTTCTAATAAGTGAATGATCAGAAAATTTTTATTTCACCATCTATAGGATAACCCCAAACCACAAAAATGGGAATTTATTATTGATTTTATCCCTTTTAAGTTATCACTTGGAAATAAAAATAATAAATTTCTACCATAAGATCAGAAAAAATATAACCATCAACCATTATGATAGGGTTGTTTTTATATAAAACATCCACCAATGTGTCTCTTGTTAATAAGAAAACACCCCCAATGAACACCATGGTGTTATTAATACAATCAGTTTTTTGAAGGATAAAGGTATCCCTATTGACAAAAATCTATCACTTGTCTTCTTGTGATCAATGATAAATGGATAACCAAGGTAATTCTATCAAAATCACCCACCACAAGGGAACATGTTCTATTCTAATCACCTTTCCATCTTAATGGAGGTGAAAAGCTAATAGGAAAAAAATTTAAAAGGGTTTTAAGGATTTAAATTCAATATTGTAAATGATTACATCAAAAATAATGGATGAAAAACATTGTTTCAACTTAGAAATTAATGGTATCCCATAATTAATTGTTGATTATGTAATGCGATACACTATGATCATGTTGGTGGATATCATTATAATATATCCTATTTAAAACTAAAACTATAATAAAAAAAATTATTATGGAAAAAATGGCCTATCATTGAAAGTCACTCCACAACTTGAGACCCGGATATATAGTTAATATACTAGAGGTCAAAGAAATTATCATGGGTTAAGAACCTCAACAGTGGTTTTATTACCTCTAAACCACTATGTTATGGATAAGGGAGAAGTTATTGATATATATACTTATACATTATCTCATATAACTAAAACTATCAAGGTAATATCATGGATGCTAAAATATATTTAATAAAAAAATATACTTAGAAAATAAAGAGACTCAATAAAGAGTTATTCCCTGGGAACAACATATCTAATGATGATGTTTTTTTGGAAACAGTGTACTATTTTTCTAAACTCTCTGGGAGAAATCTTGTAATTATATAAAAATAGATGATTTGTTCTCTTTAGATAACTCAATATATGATCAAGTAATTTTTAATAGCCTCCACTATGTATTTCCAATACTTTCCTCCCATAACTCATATCTAATAAATGATTTAAGAAATCATTCCATGAAAATTCTGGATATAAGGATTGGTGTTCCAAGATTAATTATGTCATTATCTAAATACTAAAATGCAATATCTAGAGCCACAATGGCCATTGATATAGTTCAATATAAATATTTACTTTTAGTTGGGGGATTCATCCTCTTAGGAACCAGAATTTAGAAAATTTTTCTTTATATATATTAATGGTATGGGAAAATTGGAGTAGTATCTTAATTAGTTTTTCACTTATGTAGAAAAATAGTAGTTACACCTGATAAATATGAGGTAATTGGGCTTAGATTTTTTTTCAAAACAATGGACGGAAAAAAATTTGGTATAATAATCTTGAAGCTAAATATATAATTATTTTGTTTAATATTTATCAATACTTACTCTTAAATTTTTTTCTTTACATGAAATAAGATGATCATTCAATAACTCTCTAATTACAAACATTAAGATGATAAATCCTGTATTAAATTAATCTCCCAATTAAAGTAATTCATGTAATATCACAATATGTATATCTTGATGAAACAATTATTGGAAATATGATCGAAGAATCATTGAGAGGATGTATATTTAAAATTGATTCCCTAATAATACCATTGAAATTTTTTTTGAGTTCAATAATATAATTAACCTAATGTATAATTTCATATACTGACCTTATCCAACACCACATACAAAAAAAATTATATTAAAAAATTTCTTAGAAAAATAGAGATGATAGAATTTGTTCTAGTTCCTTCCCATTTGTTAGTAATATTTTCAATGGAACCAATGCCTAAATCTCAGTATCCATGTGAATTACCAAACACACATACAAAGTACAAGAATAAACACATATATTTCAAAAATTTAAAGATATGAAGATAATAATATATTCTATTCATACATAATATTTTTGGGGGTACCTCAAATGTTCCTTGGAAAATTAGTTTCCAACAATTTTAGATATTAAGTAACCAAATTATATATAATTGAATTATTATCCCAATTAAATTTAGTACCACCAATTGTTGAAATGCATAATATAAGAACAATTTCCCTTCGATGTTAAACTATAGAAAATATTAGATTGAATTTTGTTAGATTTGGAGAATTAGAATATGAAATTTTATTATATATTAACCACTATTTTTATTCCCAAAATTGATTTTGAGAAATCATAATACAAAGCACTAGGAAAGGATTTATAAAATTTAGCAACTCATTTACGTATAAGTCAGTCACTTCTGTAAAAAAGATAATTCATCATGGATAAACTATCCATAAAAATATCAGGTATGCTCACATGTTATTATAATGATAACATCCTTGTTTCAATATGCTGAGAAGAGACACAATTAACGTATCCTGATAAAAGTAACCCGGTGGATTGAAAAAAGTTACATGCGGTATATAATAACCATTTTTAATTCATGAACCCAAATTTTGTGCGGAACAAAATATAAAATAAGTAATTTAATTATCCTCCTACTAATGTTCCATGATTTTCTTTTGTTAATTATATTTGAGTAATAAATAGTTATGTAGTGTCGTATGTCTAGTCATATGATCTGGGACCCTTACACACTTATCATCATAATTCTCAAGGTAGATGAGTTCATGATTGAGTTATAAATCTCATTCAAGGTTATATCATTAAGAAAATCATCCATGCCACTAAAAAAACAAGGGATGCAGTTTAGAGATCATATTAAAAATTATGGTCTAATATGGGGACTTCAAATGATTATCCTAGAACTATAAAATTTTTTAAATAGTTGGACATAGAAAATATATTTAACCATCCACCGACATGTATATGGTTTGATCAACCTAGTTTTTTAATTTTAGAAAAACACCTTTCCAAAACCCAAAAGGGTCATATTATTTTTTTAATGGAAAATATATACTTCAATTATAATAGAGACCCTATTTTTGGAGATATATACCCTTAGAAAAAAAATATTGTGTTAATGTATGTATCTATCACACCAACAAAACTCTCAAAAATAAATTTTTTCTATTACATAATGACTAATAATGTTCCTCGTTGATGTTATAACTAATCATAAAGAGTTTGAAATCATTTTCCAACCACTAAAAAAATATAATGATGAATAATATGAACTTTTATAATTCCATAAAATCATATATATTATAAATTTTTAGGATGGAGACACAATAAAAGAACATATTTTCCTCAATATCGTTGGGAAACATAAGAAAATGAAGGTTTTTTAATTCCAAGGAATGGGCCACAAAAAACGATACCTATAAGGGGTTTATATAACCTCTTACATTCCTACCAATATTCCCTATGTTTCTAACCAGGGGTTTTATCCCATGATATTCTGGGTTATACCATTCCCTCTAAAATCCGTTAGTTTATGACTATATCTAATAAATATTATACACTATCTTTATGTATAATGGACATACCAAAAAAATAATAACAGAATAAAATGAGATCCATGGGCCTCTACATTGAAAAAAAAGTATTATATAATATATATATATATATGATGAAAAAATATAGCAGTAGAAAACATAAATGGAACAACATGTACCATATATTTAACAAACAACACATTTTCTAGTATGCATGATAAATAAAACAAAAAATTAAACTAACCTTCTAACCAATTCACAATAATAAACCCATATAATCCTTAGACTCTGTAAACATCAAAATTAGTACCATGTGTCCATATACAAGTAGAATTGGTGACCTAAGGGAAAAATGTATTTATTTCCTTGTACATTGATACTCATGCTGTATACACAGGTTTGGGTGAGTCAAACAATCCAATCAAAAATCCATAATTCCAAAAACAACATATGCACTATTGTGATCAAATGAATTGGACTGAAATAAAAACAATATAAGAAGTTAATTAACCTCCATGAAACATACAGAACTAGAAAAGTATATAAAAAAATCACATCAATTATACATGTAAGGTCTTTGGGTTCCAGCTATAACAAATCAAAACCAAACCATACCTTCATCAACTTGTTCTACAGAATGTCCGAATATGTTATAAAAACCAACCAAGAAGACCATGTCCAAACACAGAATTAATATATGAACATAAAACCTACATAATATTATTTTGTTGTGTCTTTAACATATTTACCCACTCTAGGGAAATATACCCATCCCCATACAACACAAAATTTATCATTTAATGATGTTTTTTAGGGGAGGTTTACGAAACATATGCTAAAAAATAAAAAAATAGTGGGAGTTTCAATAAAAAGTCAATATTTTTTTCTTAACAAATCACTTCTCCCCCATTTTCACCCACCCTTCTCCCCCTTCCCCCATTGAGCCTATGATCTTTGGTCCAAAGCCCTCACCAATTCCCCCCCCCCCCATTCTCCCACTTCTCCCCCAAACTAGAGTCTTCACCAACAACACCACCACCCCACCCCCACCCCTATCACCACATCCATCACCACCATACCCCTTCCCCCACCATTCCATGACTTGTTAAATCCTCTAACCCATCTCTCTTAATCCCCCTTTCCCTGAGACCATTCCACTAATCCCATATCCCCCAAACCCTCTTTTTTTCACTTCCCCCTCGTTTCCCAACCACTGCTCCCAATTGTCTCCTCTATTTAACCCCTCAATATATCCCTACCTATACTCTCTACCTTTCACCCTAAGATACCATCTAATAGGACCCCATATATTATTATGGTTTCCATTCTTTTGGTGTCTGATCTCTTCTCAGGACCCTACTCTACATATTTAAGGGTTTCACAACATCTACTAATGTATTTGTTTCAATGATTTCTCTTGTATTTAAAATAACTCACATGGATAAGTTTCATAAATTGATTTTTATTCAATTAATAAAAGTGGTATTATATTAATAATAATCTTCTTTTACTCCACTTTGTAAATCTAGATGAAAAAATTTTGGATATGATATCAAGAAAATCTAGACATATGACAATTCATCCACATTTGTTCTGATATTTTTAATTTGAATTTTTATCTACTTTTTTGTTCCTAATGATCATGAAGAAGAACAAATTAATATCATGAGCACTAAAAGGATATGGATATATAATTTTACCATGACTATAAATAAAAAGTCATAATGAACCTATTATATACCAAATCACTATGTTTACTATTATTATCAATAAAATACACAATGATTAATTTTTTTATATTAATTTACCACTTCCCACCACATTAATATTCTTATGATCTTAAGAATCAATTTTAATAATCATAGGAATGAGTATCGATTATCGTAGCATAAATACAAGTATGAAATTTAATTATAGAAAATATATTTTTTAATTTTTGTAGGTAATTAAAAATATATATTTATAAAAAAAATATTATTTCTATATATCATGAGAGACCTATATGTAGAATTATAATATAATTTTACATGGAATTAAAATTTAAATAAGAAAAAATTATACTAAAATTACCTAAATCAAATTTAAATGTAAAAGTTTTATAAATTTATTACATGTGTCGGATTTTCTATTAATATTCTTGTCAAAATATTACAAGTAAATATCAATATTATATGTATATAACCCTCTATATATATATAATTATATGTGTGTGTATTATTATCTAAATATCTTGAGTATGTGATAATAATTAATCCTAAAATGAAATAGTGGGAATTCCATTAAGATAACATATATATACTCTTATTAATATGTAAAATATGAAATATAAATATTTCCAATCTAAAACCATATTAAAAACAAGGTAATATGTGAAGTGAATAAGTATCACATCATCATAAGTTTCAACTAACACCATACCATGATCTCATGAATTTATACATCCAATCTACATTTCTTTCTGTACATGGGAAAATATCACAGAACCTTGCACAAAAATATTTAATACAAATAACAATAAAATCAAATTATTTACCATGTGTAAAAGTAGTAATAATATTTAATAACATCATAATAAAATAATGTATATGTTTTAGACTAATATAAAGGTCACTCAGGTTAAAATAATAAATTACTCATCTTATTCAAAAAAATTATACTAAGATATAGGTTATAAGATAAACATATTGTCTTATTTATATATTGATTGATGAAATATTTTATGTTATCAATTGTTCATGTTTGTTAACAATTATAAAAATCCTAGGATTCTTGGGTAGGATAACCTATAAACAGATATTTATTTTTTATGGATTTTGAGTTCTAACAGATCCCTATCAAGTATGGGTGTCACATAATACATCACATTAAAGTACTATGGAACTGTTATTATATTTAAATTGATTTTTCGGTATTAATTGTTTAATATTGAAAAGGGAAATATTATATATGGTTGAATTTATAGTTATTCATTATCATATATATGTATATTTGGTTTTCTAGTACTATTTATCTATATTCATCAGTACATCAACATGGATTGCATCTGTTTCCACTCCTGATTGTAGTTACACCCTACCATAAGATACTAAGTGGATATTTATGGAAATGAAAATCACAATTCCAGAATATGGGAGAACAATTTAGTGATATGGGGATCATATATAGATATAGAAAGAAAATTTCATTGCACTATATAGATAATTAGTTTATTTATATTAAAAGATGACTCAATGTGTCCCTAGTGATATTACATCAATGGATGGTTTGAGTGAGTAGGTAAATCACACAACATCATAATTATTTATTAAAAAAACTTTAATTGGATTTTAATTTAATTTTAAATATATAACATTGATTAATTTTCAATATAATTTTCATACATGTTCTGATATCTAGGAGTGGAGATAGTGACACAGATAGTATTGATCTTAGTTCATTGGGTTGTGAGGATTTTTGACTTTGGAATCAGTGATGGTGATGTGTAACAAATATTTTATTAGTTTTACCTTTATTTGACATCTAACTTATTACGCTTTATTTTTTCTCTTTTTCTAAACCCCTACTAAGCATGTAGGTTTAATTCTTATCCATGTTTCATTTAATATTTTTATTTTTATGTATAGAGTTCATAAATTATTCTTCTCAAACTTATCTTGTATTCTGCATCAAAGGCAGGTTGATTTGATCACTTTGATGTATGTGCTTTTATAAAAAATTGTTTATTTTGCATTCCATGCATTCTACAGTTTTCTAAATAACCTATTTAATTAAAAATAATTTTAGATATTCAAATATTGATTAATTAAAATAGGTTTACATTGTGGTGATTTTTTCCATGATTTACCAAAGTGGTTTTTTATTAGTTTCTTTATTTTACACATATAGAATATTTTTTACAGTCTACATATTTGATAAGATGAATAAGAATATATTATTTATTAATTTTTAATCAAATTTATTTTTAAATGATCTATTTTATTTATAAATGAATATAAATAATATATTTTTTCTATTTAAAGGGTCTTTAAATTATTTAAAGGATTTTTTTTTTAATTTCATTATTATAAAAGTGAAATTTATTTCCTTATTATATTCCTATGTTTACAAAACATATATTTTTTCACATTATTAGGTATGTTTTTATAATTTTTAGTTCCTATATAAAATATATTGGACATGTTATATCAATGCTAATTATTTTATTTTCTTTAAATGAAATTTCTAATCAATGTTTGATTTCTAATAGTATTTCTAAGAAGGGTTAATAAATTTCAAAAGTGTTGGTTAAAGCTA